>CM053766.1:82777448-82876964 GCA_028658305.1 Pachyuromys duprasi
GATATAACCTAGAACCCCTGCTCAGATGTGGCCCATGGTAGCTCAGTATCCAACTGGGTACCCTAGTAAGGGGAACAGGGACTGTTTCTGTCATGAACTCAATGGCTGGTTCTTTGACCCTCTCCCCCACCCAGAAGGAACAGCCTAGCTAGATCCCAGAAGAGGACATTGCAGCCAACCCTGAAGAGATATGATAAGCTAGGGTTGGATGGAAGGGCAGGAGGTCCTCCCCCATCAGTGGACTTGGAGGGAGGCAGGGAGGAGATGAGGGAGGGATGGGGAAAGTGGGAGGGAATGAGGGAGGGGGCTACGACTGGGATACAAAGTACATAACCTGTGATTAATATAAAAATAAATAAATTACATTAAAAAAAGAAGCTAGCTAGAATTCTAAATAATAAAGCAAGGCTTAGTGATCCTTGGTCTTTACTGTGAAAGGATTTAGTTGGGTCATTTTGGTGGATATTAAACCTAAAAGCAGTTATAGATCTGATTCCTTCATCAAGTTCTCAGAGAGGAATGAATCCTATAATCTCTGGTTTGTTAGCAAAATCCATATTCTCCCTGTGGTCTTACACTGATTAGGCCCTAAAACAATGTGTGCATGTGATGTAGTCTGTTGTTAAGGGTTCAGGAATTGATGAACTCAGTAGAAAGGCTGGTGGGATCTGGATAGAAGAAATATGGGACAAATTTTGAGGGACATGGTCCAATCTGAAACTAAGGTGTGAGAAAATGGAATGGAATGCTAATTAGAGGCCAAGGTTTAGCTGGGTTAGTAATCACTTTCAGCTGATGGTGTGGACAGCTGACTGATGACCTGGGTTCGAGTCTCAGCACCCACATAGCATCTCACAACTGAATGTAACTCCAGTTCCCGGGAATTCCAACACTATCACACAGACATATAAGCAGGCAAACCATCAACACACATAAAATAAAAATAAATAAATAATTTTAAAAAGAAAGAGAAATAAAAAAAACAAATGTTTTCTCTCCTTTGCTGGGAAAAGAAGAGGAGAAAAAGAAGAGGCAGATGGGAGGAGGAGGAAGAGAAAAGGAAAGGGTACCCATCTAAAAAAAAAAAAGATTAAAAAAAAACAGAGCCTTCCAAAAGCAGTTTCCAAACTACCGTATTCGAGACAGAGTGTTCCGTAGTCCGACTACATAGAACACAATGTTGGCGTCGGTGTTGCTGTAGATGCTGTTGATGGCAGCCATGGCTGCGCCCATCCTCCCCGCAGCCGCGCAGATCACCACTGGAATCTCCTCTTCCGTGTCCTCGGGGGACTCTGCATCGTCATCTGGGAACATCAAACCAGTGAGTCAGAGAGCAAGGCACGTCACAGGACGGCAGTCTAGCTCCTAATTCCCAGTGTTGGGTTAGACTTTCTTCCCCCCCCCCTCCCCCACCATTCCACCGTGTGTGGAAACTTCAGTTGCCACACGGCCAGCCACCAAAACTTTTTTCCAGATTCCTTGGCTGCAAAAATGTAATCAAGCTGGACAAATGGGATGTTGTTTTAAGTAATGTGTGCAGCCCAGAGTAATGCTAACTGCCTCCCTTTGCCAGCCTCCTCCCTCCCCTGGAACGCTGGCATGACGCTAAGAGGCAGAGAGCCTTCCTCAATTGATACCTAAGACCCCAGAGCAGTAACGGAGCAGGATTTTGCCCTGAGGGCTGTGAAATGCACACATCAGATCTTTATTTGAAGCCAGGGTAAACATCTAAGTCCCTGTTGTTTTGGGACTCTTTTTCAGAAGCCAGTCCACAGCTTCGAGCGCGCGCGCGCGCGCGCACACACACACACACACACACACAGCTGAAATACACAAAGAGCTCCAGAGCCCTGCCCTCCCACACCCTCTGTCCCCCCTCATCCCCCACCCACCAGCTTAATCCCCTGAGTCAGAACTTATCCGGCCTGTACTGCTGTTGTTTTTCTGTTGCTCCCATTCCTTAGTCAAGCTCAAATATTAGCAGCAAGAGAAAGGACTGACAAAAGGGCGTGGCTAGTACTCATGATCAATAACTGACCATTCCTCAGCATAGGAAGAGACAAAACACGATTTTGTATGACTTAGTAAACATTAAACGGCCTCTCTGTTTCTTTTTATATTTTTCGTATCCACTTCTGCTACTAGAAATTTTTTTTCATAATTTATTTCCTGAGTTGAGAGACTCTCATAATATATCTTGAAGGGGAAAAAAGAATACTAAATTCTTAGCTGGGTGTGGAGGCATATGTGGAGGCAGACCTAGGTGGACCTTTGTGAATTTCAGGCACTTTGGGCCAGCCAGAGCTGCATAGTGAGGCCCATGAAGAATAAACAAATAAATAATAAATATTTCTGATCTTAGATCCCAATGTAACACATACACAACCACAAATTTATCTGTGTCTATTTATAAAATTATAAGTGGTTTTAATTTTGTTTCTTAATATTTTAAAAATTCACTAAGTAGTCATGAATTAATTTTTTATAAACAAAATAGTGTTGGGGGCGGGGAGGTCAGCATTTCATATAGCCCAGGCCAGCCTTGAATTCTTGGCCGTCTTGCCCTCATTTCCCAAGTGATTAGATCACTGCATCCATTTTCAAAAAGGAAACCAAAAGCGACTTGTTTTACGGAGTGTTCATTTAGGGGTGAGAGGCCACCCGCCGCCATGGGAGGCAATCTAACTGACACGCAGGCTTGGCTGTGCCGGTGTTTGAGCCACATCAAACACCGTGTGATTTCCTCCCCACCAGGCGCATGCTCTCTTCACATGTACTGTTCCTGGTGTCTGCGATAACTCTCTATTCTTCGTGGTTGACTCTCCTATGTCCACCCCAGAAGCATACTGACATCCGCCGTGTAGGACTTCTGCAACACAGATCCCCAGCACATAGATAGAGTCCTGGGTGCCTGCTGTGCTGCATTTGTCCACTACGCTGCTCGTTTTCCTTTCCTGTTGCGTGGGAGCACTGCACAGGCAAAATTGGCGTGCTTGTCTCTGTCCGAAGAACCGTCACAGGAACAGATGCTCTCGTTACCTATCCCTATTTCTGCAACTGAAGAGTCATTTTTGTGGCTGATTCTCCATCAGGCTATGAGGCTGTTGATTCACCCTGCTGAGCCTGGCTCCTTGGAAGTGTGTGCTGAAAAGTTTGCTGAAAAGAACTGAGCTGAGTCTTGGAGTGGCCCTAGAGAAGAGAGCCCTCGTGGATGTTTGTAGGGACAGGAAGATAGAAGAGTGGAAAAGCAGGGGCAGTGACTGGAATGGACATCCGTCTGTCTCTGACTCTTGAGTACTAGGATTAAAAGTACGCCCCTGGGGGAAGGCGCAACTTTCCTGAGAAAGGGAAAGGGGGAAGAGGGGAAAAAAGAAGAAGGTGCTGGAGAGATGGCTCAGCAGTTAAGAGCACTGGCTGCTTTTCCAGTGGGTCCTGAGTTCAATTCCCAGCAACCACACGGCAGCTCACAACCATCTACAATGTGATCTGATGCCCTCTTCTGGTGTGTGTAAAGACAGAGCACTCATAATAAATATTTTTTAAAAGTGCACAACTTTATATCTGGCTAAAATGAATGATGTTTAAATAATAAAAATCAATATAGACCTCATGGAAACTTCCAGCCATAATAGAAAGGAATCTATTACCTATTTTTGCAGACTTGGGCACTCCCATTCCAAAGGTGGGTCTCTGTCTCAGTGTGACTGTGCTAGGCTTTCCCTTGTGTGAGTTCTAAAGGACATGCAGACGTTTGACACATGTGTGAACATGGGGATGTATGTAATCCTGCATGCATAGGCCAGGTCTTCCTCTACAGCTCTCCAAGCTACTGCTTTGTGGCACAGGCTCTCACTGAACTGGAGGCTCTCCAATTTGGTTAAGCTGGCTGGGCAGAGAGCTCTTGAGAACTGCCTGTCTCTGCCCCTTCAACACTTGGGTCACTGGCTTTTATGTGCTGTTCAGAATTCAGGCTTCAGGTTCTCATGCTTACAGAGTCTGGTGGTTTGAATGAAATGGTCCCCGTAGGCTCGTATATTTATGCCCTTTTCTTTTTCTTTTTCTTTTTTTTTTTTTGAGACAGGGTTTCTCTGTGTAGTCTTGCTGTCCTGGAACTTGCTCTGTAGACCAAGTTGGCCCTGAACTTGCAGAGATCCGCCTGCCTCTGCCTCTCAAGTGCTGGAATTAAAGGCACAAAACACCACCACCTGGATGGCTGTATATTTGAATGTTTGGTTTCCAGTTGGTGGACTGCTTAGGAAGGATTAGGCGGTGAGGCCTTGTTGGAGGAGGTGTGTCCCTTGCAGTGGGCTTTGAAGTTTCAAAAGCCCATGCCAGGTCCAGTCTCTCTGCCTCCACTGGGTTAATAAAATGTGAGCTCTCAGCTACTGCTCTAGTGCCAAGCTGCCCACCTCACCATCCCACCGGGATGACCATGGAAACTGTAGGCAAACCCTCAATTAAATGCTTTTTTCCTAAGCTGCTTTGGTCATGGTGTCTCTTTACAGCAATAGAACAGTAATTAAGACACAGGGCAAGCACTCTTTCCCACTGAGCCATCTCTCTAGCTCCCGGGTATATGATTTTAAAACCAAAATGCAATCATACTTTTTAGCAACTTGTTTTTCTACTCAGCATACATGGGACTCTCCTTGTCAACACTCTGTTCTTTTTTACTGGTCCTTCAATGTCACAATTCCTTTTTTTGTTTGAATGCCGGGTAAGATAACAGTGTAGGATTGGATCCATTCACAACATCCAAAAGCTTTGTTACACAAAGCTGATTACTCCCTCAGGACATGCATCCCCTGCAGTTGTTCACAGCTGTTATAAGACTTCTCACTGGCATGAGCTAAATGAATCTGTTGGTTCACAAACATAATGAAATAGGAGGAACAATGCTACAGAAGTTCTTCCTACCCAACTGTGGTGTTCTGGATAGGAATAACACCTATAGGCTCATATATTTGAGTGCTTAGTCATTGGAGAGTGGCACTACTTGGGAAGAATTAGGAGGTGTGGCTTTGCTGAAGGAGGTGTGGCTTTGCTGGAGGGGTGTGGCTTTGCTGGAGGAGGTGTGGCCTTGCTGGAGGAAGTGTGTCACTGGGGCTTTTGAACCATAAAGCCCATGCCAGGCCCAGTGTCCCTCTTCCTGCTGCCTACAAACATGGAGGTAGAACTCTCAGCTACTTTTCTGGCCCCATGTCTGCCTGAGTGCCACCTCGCTTCCTACCCTGATGATAGTCATGCACTCTGTGGTCTTGGTCTGCCTTCTCTGAATTAACATACGCATTTGAGGTCATCCATGTTTTACCTTCATTAGACGTGTCTTCCTTTTTCACTGCTGAACAATAAAAACTTCATGGTGTGGGTATACATGTTTTTACCCACTCACTATCTGATGTACATGTGGGTCGTCTCTGGTCTGGGCTATGGTCTGAGCCCTGGGAGCAGCTGCATATATGTTCCTGTGTGAAGGTCACTTTCTTTCCAGACTCTCCACCACCACCACCTTTTTGCTTGTTTGTTTTTTGAGACAGGGTTTCTCTGTGTAACAGTCCTGGCTGTCTGGACTCCCTTTTTAGTCCAGGCTGGCCTCAAACTCACAGAGATCTGCCTGTCTCTGCCTCCGGAGCGCTAGGATTAAAGGTGTGTGCCACTGTACCTGACTCCAGACATTCTTGATCACATCATATGTACTTTAAATAAATTTTAAGTGGCATATATGTAACCTAGGTAACCAGATAAAAACACCCCCTTTGTAGGAGCAGAGATGGTTTTGCTCACTAATGTTTCCATGTCCTAGGTATTTGGCTTTGAAAACAGAATGTGAACCAGACTTTGGGGCACAAACTTGTAATCCTACTGCTTGGGAGATGGAGGCAGAAAGATCAGGAATTTAAGGTCTTGCTCAGTGACATAGAAAGTCTGTGGCCAGCCTGGGATATGTAACGTATTCTTCAAAAGAAAAAAATAAATTTAAATTTAAAATATGTGGAATAAAAATATCAACATGCTAAAATATTAACTACTTTTGCCTTGGCTGAATATTTATAGGTAAGGTTTTTCTATAGTTTTCAGAAGTAGAACATAGATCTCTTGGAGTAATATGAAAATATTTAAAGTGTAAACAATACAACTAACAGTTCTTAATTTTTGTAGGGTTGATTGTGGCTGTATTTTGGGTTTGTGAGGACACCACCTCAGTACATTCACCCCTGAGAAGGGAAATAAGGTTTTTGATGTAGCCTGGTGAGGCCAGAGGGCCAATTAAAGGTCATGTGTGCATGCATGTGCATGCGTGGGTGTGTTTGTGTGTCTGTGGGAGGGTGTGTACGTGAGTGTAGGAGTGTAGGAGCTGGTGAAGGCTGAGAGGCTCCAGCTCCCCTGGAGCTGTAGGTGCTGGGTGCCATCTGTCGTCTGCAAAGGTGGTGGTTCTCTTTCCAGCCCTCTGGGGGCCATTTCTAAGTTGGGAGCCAGTTAAGTACTAATGGGAATGGATCAGCAAGAAGAAATGGGAAGAGGCAATTCTCAAAAACAAACTGTGGAAAGGCTCTAAAGGGACAGGGTGCAGAGCAGTCCCTGGGGGTGGGAAGTGGTCTGAGAACCAAGAGCCCCTAGCACCAACTTGGAGCTACAATAAATTTTTTGCAGATCCCCAGGCCCACACTATCTGTGATGCTAACCCTCTCAGGTGGAATCTAGTGATGCGGTTTTTGTACTGTTTGCAACTTTGTTACTCAGACTGGCCCTGAACTATGTAACCCAGGCTAACCTCAGACTCACACTCCTCCTACCTCAACCCCCAGGTGCTGGGATCTCTAGTGTGTGCAACACACCCAGCCCAGGTGTGTTTTAACAGGTCCTCCACGTGACTTTTCCATGTGGTACGGTTTGAACACCATCAGTCATTCTGGAGCATGACCCAACCGCTGCCCTAGGGGAGGTATTCTATAAGCTGACCCTTAAGGGTTACATCATTTGCCCCTGGACCCAACCGCTGAAGGGAACCTACTGAAAACATTGAAACCACCTTCTTAGGTGTCTTGGCCTGATAGCCTCCAGACTTGCTCACCTGCTTCACTCTTGAGTACGGCCCCCTTGCGAACTTTCTTGTACAGAATCCCACAAAGGGTCAGGACCAGAAGGAATAGCAGCACTTGATTAACTGAAATGAAGAGGGACGCACATCAGCGTTTGATCAGTCAACCTCAGAGTACTAAAGACAGAACAGCCTTCCAGCGTGTCAGCACAGGCAGCCATAGAGAGGGCAGGGCAGCGGGCGGCCTCTGGCTGAGAACACGGCGTGGGCAGTAATGCTTTGCCCTGGTGCACTGCAGTCGGCCTCCTCAGAGCGCAGACCCTGTGCTGAACCCAGG
Source organism: Pachyuromys duprasi (assembly GCA_028658305.1). Taxonomy (NCBI): domain Eukaryota; kingdom Metazoa; phylum Chordata; class Mammalia; order Rodentia; family Muridae; genus Pachyuromys; species Pachyuromys duprasi. Next base: position 82,784,825 of record CM053766.1, read on the forward strand.
CAGTCGGATGGCAAGAGGCCTCAAACTCAGCCAGGAGGCTGCCTTGTATGATTATCTCATCCCTCTTATAAACAACATCATTTCAAAAAGAATGCTTTTGATGAGCTATGGCTAATTCTGAACAGACTTAAAGTTGTAGAACCCAGCTGCGTTTCAGTTAATTCAAATTTCAGCGGAGGGTGCGCAGAGGATCCTGGCTCCGGATGAGGATCCGATGACTGTCGTTCTCATTCTCCATCTATTCCACACCAGAGATGCTTGCTCTTGGAATTTACCAAGGATCCTGTGATGGTGCACAGCAGCATTTTTTTTTTGACTACAGAACACACATTGCTGGTTGTCTGTAAAATGATCAGGGACATTTGTGCTCACAGAGCTCAGCAATATCAAACTATGTGTGAAAAAGCCAATCTCCGATTTCAACGTTGCAGGCAAGCAACACTAGCTACTCAAAACTGACCATTCTTCTAGTCGAATATATTTTACACATCATCTTCTTTTTGTGGCAGGATTCAGGTATTTTCCTATTTCCAGAAAGAATAGAAACTCTTGTTTTAGATGGTAATCATAACCCTCCCCCCTTTTTGAGACAGGGTCTCTCTCTGTGTAGCCTTGGCTGTCCTGGACTCACTTTGTAGACCAGGATGGCCTTGAACTCACAGAGATCTGCATGCCTCTGCCTCCCTGAGTGCTAGGATTACAGGCCTGCATCACTGTGCCCAGCTGCTGGATAGAAACTTTATATTATAAAATATGCCTACAAATATTAAGCATGGAAAGGAATGTGGAAGAGAGGAGGAACACAAATGGCAAAAAATTGAGGAGATGTGACTTTGCCATAGGGAAATCAAAGTGTGAAGTGTGGAACAGGCCGGGAGAGTCAGGGGTGTGACATGCCTATGGCCCCACACTCACCAGGCAGAGGCAGGAGAATCCCAAGGAGCCTAGGCTTGTCTGAGCTACATTGTAACTCTTGCGGGAAGGGAAGGAGCTGGGATATGAAGCCAGATTCAAACCTTATTTTCATCACCTTCTAGCTTTGGGAACTTGGACTGTTATTTAACCTCCATGGGCCTCTGTGTGCTTCTCTGATAGAAATAAAAATAATAAAAATTTAAACTATTTTTCTAAAGATAATTATTGGCTTTATGCTAGCTTATTTTTTGACCCCCCAGGCTTTTGCATTCATATTTGTAAAGGAAAGGGCCTAGAGCGTCTTAGACTCCTCCCCAGACTACATCCTGAGTCTCTGTGGTTCAATCTTGCTGAGGTACAGTTTCCAGCTCTCCCTCCCGCCCTTTTGGAGACGATCCAGGCCTGGGGAGCTACAGAGCAAAAAGAAGGAAAGGGTGCTGTAGGTCTCAGGAGCTCTGATTACTACTGACCTGCCACGGCGCTTACTAAGGTGGCCCAACGCCTGACCCTTCCCACTGTGGTTCCTACCACTGCCAAAGAGTTGCCAGAAAGAAAGAATGTTTAGGTTAAGTATGTTATGCAATGTTTGGAATATACACTAAAAATAATTCCGCGGGGCTGGAGAAATGGTTCAGAGGTTAGGAGCCCTACCGGCTGCCTGTCCAAGGTTCTGAGTTCAATTCCAGCAACCTCATGGTGGCTCCCAACCGTCTATAATGAGATCTGGAGCCTTCTTCTGGTGGTAGGAGTACATGCAAGCAAAACACTGTACATAATAAATAAATTTTAAAAATAATTCCTCACTTATAATGAAATTCAAATTTAATTGGATGTCTTTCATTTTTGTTTAAATTAGGCAACTCTAAGAATAACAGAATTTACTATTTACATACTGTGTTTTTCTTCTAGTGAATAATGTTCTAGTCTAAAATCATGAGAGAATATAGGTGTTTGAAAGGTCTGAAGAGTTGATGTGAACCTTTAAGAACAAGAACAGAACCTTACAAATGCATAGGCATGACTGAGGATACTGAGAGTAGGGAAATGAGTGTAATCACGTTTTATAATTTTTTGATCCTGATAATATATGACTAGTGGTAAGTTCATTTCTAACCAAAATCTCAACAACATTCCACAGGAATCATCTTCAAATGATGCTAAAATCTGCTTGTGAACGCTGGAGGTGGTGATACACACCTTTAGTCCCAGCACTTGGGAGGTAGAGGAGGTCAGATAGCTATTAGTTCAAGGCTAGCCTAGTCTACAGATCGAATTCAAGGAGAGCTAGGACTAAACAGAAACCCTGTCTCAATAAAACAACCAACCATCCAGCCAACCAACCAACCAAACAAACAAAAAACTGATTGTAGGAAAGTGATCTATGAAAATCGCACATGCACACACACAGGTGCACAGAAAAAGAGAACTCATCAAGATCTCCAAAAACCTCTTTCTCCATAGTTATTTTCATAAGTTCAATTCTTACTTTTGCGTAGGAGAGCCATGTGTATCTCCCTGGATAGCAACCAGGACCTGTGGATTAAAAAGTAAAATGTCATTAAAAAAAATTCAGTGCCAAAGATATCAAGCTTTAAGAACTGAACTTCCCCTGGAAATCTGGTATCTTCTGCAGTTGTGCACCCATTACTGTTCTGGATGGAGAATTTTGGGAAGAAAATAAATATTTCCTGAATGTTGTCTTAGTTTCTTCTGGCTGTAAAGGAATGCCCCAACAAAAGCATCTGCAGAGAGAAAGGACTTATTTTAGCTCACAGCTCCAGAGCGCAGTCCACCAAGGTCAGGAGGTCAAGGCAGCTTGAGGTGGACGGTCACATCACATCCACCCTCAGGAAGCCGAGAGAGGGGAATACTTACGCAGCTCACCTTGTCTGTTCACACAGCCCAAGAGCCTAGCCCAGGGAATGGTGCTACCACAGAGGGTAGCCATCTTGTTCATCAGTTGAATCCCTACCATGTCACATGCTGGGTTTTTAGTAATGAGCAAATGATTAGATTGGGTGTAAAGTTTACCTACTCAAGGAGGTCTGTTTCCACCAGGGAAGAACATACCCGCACCGAGGGAAGCAAAGGTGCAAGCACAGGCCCTGTGGCTGTGAAGAACCCCAAATGCTCTGGGGACTGCAAGGTCAGTGTAGATGCACCACAGTGGACTAAGGGAGGATTGGGAGGAAGAGATTGAAGAGGGACAAGGGACAGACACAGTGGTGCTTCCTAGCACTGCTAATCGGGACACTCCACAGGTATGCTCACAGGCCCATTTCCCACGTGGTTCTATTGCATTAAGCTGACAATAAGATAACCATTACACATGTACAGTGGGCTGGAGGGATGGCTCAGAGGTTAAGAGCACTGGCTGTTCTTCCAGAGGTCCTGAGGTGGCTCACAGCCATCTATAATGAGATCTGATGCCCTCTTCTGGTGTGCAGGTGTATATGCAGGCAGAATACTATGCATAATAAATAAAATATTTAAAAAAAGTTTTTCCAGCTGAATAAATGGGTCCAAATAGATGATCATTTCACTTCAGTTTTTTTCCCTCTCCAAAAGGAGCCCCATTATCTAGCAGGGCAAATGGGACCACATAAATGTGTCATATAAGGAAAACTCTTTGACCTATAATACATACTCTATGCTTGCCTTCTTCAGAAGGCAGTGTTTCCATTGTCTGGATTCCCTGGTGGAAACAGACCTCCTTGAGTAAGTAAACTTTACACCCAATCTAATCATTTGCTCATTACTAAAAACCCAGCATGTGACATGGTAGGGATTCAACTGATGAACAAGATGGCCAGTGTCTCTATCCTTGGGGAGCCCTCAGGTAATCCCAGCACTCGGGGAGGCAGAGGCAGGCAGATCTCTGTGAGTTAGAGGCCAGCCTGGCCTACAGAGCGAGTCCAGAAGAGCTAAGGCTACACAGAGAAACCCTGTCTCGATAACAACAATGACAATAAAAAGGTACAGCAGAATGAAACGGTTGGAGTAAGTGCTGAGAAAGGAATAGCAGAGGCTCCAGGAAGATTAACCAGAGAAGGAACTGCAACAGGAAGAAGGCTCCAGAGAGGTCACTATGAGGGAAAAGCACTTTTTGGGAAGCATGAGCAGGAGTCAGTCAAAAGGAGAGTGTGTGGAAGAACATACCGCACCAAGGGAAGCAAAGGTGCAAGCAAAGGCCCTGTGGCTGTGAAGAACTCCAAGTGCTCTGGGGACTGCAAGGTCAGTGTGGATGCACCACAGTGGACTAAGGGAGGATTGGGAGGAAGAGATTGAAGAGGGACAAGGGACAGACACAGTGGTGCTGGCATTTAACCCTCTCCATCAGTCTTTGACCACATTAAAAGCCCCAAACAGAAGCTTCACACGCTCCCGGAGGTGCCGGAGAGATGGTTCTGTGGGCTAGAGAGATTGCTATACAAGCATGAGGCTGTGAGTTCACATTCTCAGCACCCACGCATCCGGCTGTTCGTGCCTGTAGTCCCTGTGTTGGGAGGCAGAGACAGGCATATAGAAGCTCACTGGCTAGCCAGCCTATTTGGAACACCAGGGGAAACTGAGGCCAAGTCCGGAGATTCTGAAGAAAGTTCCTCCCTGATCACCTCTACCTAAGCCAATAAATTTGCCCCTTGCTCCTAAGCTGCTTGAATAAGGCTCAGTTTCTTTCTTTTCTTTTCTTTTCTTTTCTTTTCTTTTCTTTTCTTTCTTTCTTTCTTATTTTCTTTTTCTTCTTCTTCTTTTTTTTTTTTTTTGAGACAGGCTCTCATCATACAACTCTGGTTGCCTGAAATTCACTATATACACCAGGCTGGCTTTGAACTCATAGAGATCTGCCTCCTGAGTTCTGGGATTACAGGTGTATGCTACTATGCCTGGCTAGGTTCAATTACTTGCAAATAAATATATTTGTTTATAGTGTGTGTATGTAGGTGGAGGAGGGGAAGGTCATTTGGGTCCATGGCCTCCTTCAAGTCTTACAATTCTTTTCAAGCAGAAACACCACTCTTCATTCTTTAAGTGGGAAAATGTGGCTCAGAACGGCTCAGAGATCTCAGAACATGCCACAGTATTTGGAATTCTCCCCACAGTGTTTCTGTTCCAGATTTCTGGGATTTCGTACTGTGTTTTCTGTCTTCAGCCTCCAGTCAAATGTCAAAAGTTATACAATTGGTCAGTGGTAGAACAGGTATTAGCCATTAGAGTTTCAAAATGCACTAACCACAAAGTTCTGAAACTCTCTCTAGGGGCCATTTTGATTGCACCAGGGGCCAGTGAGTTTGGTGATGGAGTTTACTATGCTGGCATTTACTGCACACACATAGGTAAGCTAGGTGACTGTGACTATGAGACTCCACAGGTCACTGTCAAGTGCTGCTCGACTGCAGAAGGGGCTCGTCTCTCCCTATCAGGCTGCCGACTGAAAACTCCGTAGATGAAACAGCAACTTCAGAGAAATAGTGCCGGCATGTCTACCGGCAGGGCACAACAGTGAGTGAGGAGGAGGAACGTTCCTGAGGCAGATGGTGCGTAGGACGCCCTAAGCCAAGCATCTCCTTAAGAAGCAGAGTGTTCCCACAGAAAGTCTGCTTTATACAAAGCAGGTGGAATGTGTCTTTGCAATAGAGTGCATGCCTAGCATGTGTCCGTGGCACTGGGGAGGGTGGGACTCACTCCAGCGGTCCCTTCCGCTCCCTCTACAATTTCATCACCTCTCTGATGATGCAGCTTCATGGGCCTCCAATTCCCAGTGGCAAATACAACAGAAACTTCTGTAGTCATAGGACCAAATAGAGATAATTCTCCAATATGGCCAGCATGCTGCTAGGTTAGAAGGGAGTCTTGCATTCAGATGAACCAAGGTTCAAGTCCACCACACATAAGACCTCTGTCCTAGGAAAGCTAAAATACCTCACCTATGCAGTGCCTATGGTATCACTTTGTGAGTGCCATGCTTGATAACTAATTTAAGAAAAAAATAAATAAACCTCAACAATTTAATGACAGGTTGTTGGGGAACAAGAAATTCACAGTCTTAAAGTATCATTCTAAGGTTTGTTATTGATTGCAAAAGGGATTTCTCAAGAACTGGAATGGAAAATCCCATCTCAACAAAGTGAACAAACAGCATTATTAACAGCAGAAAAAAAAAAAAAAACAACAACCAAACAATGAAACTCTGTGTCTCAGGACGTGAGGAACACCAGGATATTCCCTCCAAGGTACATCATTTCATCTAATCTATCAAGAACAGGGCACAGTCAAGTCCGAATTGTACTTCATTCTGAACTGCCTGGGTGTCTTTGAATACGTGGCTGTCTTGAAAGAAAACTGAAAGGCTAACTGCTATCTGGTGAACACAATGCGCTCATCAAATTGTTTCCTAAATACTTACGTTTCTGTCTGATGACTGGTCTGTTGTCATCTTTGGTCAGAGAAGCTTCTTGCAGCAAGGAACAGCCAGCCTCACAATATGTCAAAGCACTTAGCAACTGCTGAGAACTCAGTCATCAATGGGACACTTATATAACCTGCTGCAAGCTCAAGAAACTTCGCGGAAGAGGAGTGGAAAGAACCTAGAGCCGGAGGAAGGAACGGAGAGTTTCGAAGCCCTGTCTGCCAGGCAGCACATGACCTCTTGAACTCATAGCAACTGTGACTAGACTGTGCGCAAGACTGGTTCAATCAACGTTCTGGCCTAGACAGGAGAGGGTATCAGAAGGTCTTACCACTCCCTTAGGGTTTATAGGCAAGGAGTGGATGGAGAGGGGGCAAGAAAAGGTAAAAAAAAAAAAATCTTGAGGCTGTAGAGACCACTCAGTGATTAAGATTAGACCAAATCCGAGTTCGGTCCCTAATACTCATGTTGGGCAGCTCATAACTGTCTGTAATCTGGCCCAGGGGATCTGAAGCCTCTGGCCTCCTGCCCTCACAGGCATATCCTCCCTACCCCTACTCAACCCACAAACATATAATTAAATAAAAATACTGGAACATCTCTAGAGGCTTGACAATGAGACTAAATGAATGGCTCTTGATTGCATATTAAAACCAGTGATAAAATGTATTCTTGGAAAAGGTAAAGAAATACCATTGCATCAATGTTACATTTCCTTAGTGGATGAAATGTGTGGTTACATCAGAATATAACCGTGAACACAGGCTGTTGTATTTAGGGGTGAAGGGATAAGATGCTAAGGAGTATACAGAAAAGAAGAGATAAAGACAAGCAATTGTGATATGGCACTAATATTAGTTGAGTCAGTAAATAAGTGTGCCCTATACTCTTCCAGAAGACCCTCATAAGTTATACTTTTATCTAAGCAAACACATCATGCTAATAAGCTTTTGTGAGGATTGAATACAACAATCACAGAACACTCTTTAGATATTATGTGGCAATGACAGAAGCCTGGCATGTGTGAGGCACCAACTGTGTGCTTCTAGGAAAATCACTTGGCCTGTCTCAAGCCCCACCATGACAAATAAAACAGACACCTCTATTAGTTTTAACATTCTTGAACTTTATATGAATCTTCCTTCAGGTAAATCAATTGAGCTCAAAAGACTCAATCGTGTCAAGATGCCCATAACTACAAGCCACGGGAGCTGCAGACTCAGTGTACCCACCAACAAAACCCCAGTAATGTTTTTAAATGAAAAGAAAAATGTATCCTAAAATTCACACAGTACAAGTGCTCCATGCAGCTAAAACATTCCTGAACAAGCTGAGTGTCACACTTCCTATGTCAAGTTTTATTCCAAAACCATACCTACCAAAACAGTAGGACACTGGCCCACTGAAACAGACACAGACAGGTGGCCTACAACAGAGGAATCAAAAATGAACCACACACACACAAAGTCAATTTTCCACAAAGGTATGAAAAATACTTAATGTGGGAAGTAGCCACAGTTCAGTCAGCCTCAGTCAAAGAGTCTCACTGTTCACTTGCTTGAGATAAAGATAACAGACAGAAAGGTGGAAGCTCAGAACTCTGCAGAGTTACCCTCTAACCCCCACAGGCAGGCTATGGCATGTTTAGTGGCTAGGGCCGCTTAGTGCTCTTCTAGAGGACCTAGAGCTCAGGTACCAGTGCTCACATGGCAGGCCCGCGTGATCCAGTGCCCTCTTCTGGCCCCCATTGGCACTGCATTTACATGCTACGCTTCCATAAATGTAGGCAAAGCATGGTAGCACATGCCTTTAGTTCTGGCCCTCTGCAGGCAGAAGCAGGCCAATTTAAGCCACCCAGGACAGCCAGGGCTATACAGAGAATCTCTCTCTAAAAGCCAAAAATAGGTAGGTAGGTAGGTACATAGATAGATAGATACATACATAGATACATAGATGGGTGATAGATACATGGATAGAAAGATACATAGATAGGTTATAGATAGATAGATAGATAGATAGATAGATAGATAGATAGATAGATAGATAGATAGATAGATAGATAGATAGATAAAAAAACATGTAGACTAGGAGGCAGAGACCTGAATCTAGCAGAAAATCCAAGGAAATGGATCTTTTAAGACATTTTATTTTCTTATTTTTAATATGTGCATGTGTGTACCTGTGTACAGACGTGCCCATCGAGGTCAGACTTTTGTGAGCCACCTGCTGTGGTGCTGGGAACCCAACATGTCTTCTGTGTGGTGGTGTGAACAAGGTGCTCCCCATATTCTTCGGCATTTGAACACTTGGTCCCCAGTTAATGGTGCTCTTTGGCTGGTTTAACAGGTATAGTTCTGGGGAAACTATGTTACCGGGAACCGGCTTTCAGGTTTCAAAGGCGTATGTCATTTCCGATGTGCTCTCTTTGCTTTGTGCTTGTGGCTCGAGATGTGAGGTTTCCACTGTGTTCTTGCCACTTGTCACCATGGCGGATCTGAAGCCCTCTGGACTATGAGCACAGAAACAAACTTTTTTTTCCTGCAAGTTGCCTTGGCTGTGGTGTTTTACCACATCAACAGAACAGTAAGTAACAGACTGTAAGAGCGGTATGTGCTCTGAGCCAGAGCCACCCTGCAGCCCCTGTGGGAGTCAATTGTGATGGTCAGCTCAGCAGTATTTAGAAATCACCTAGGAGACATACCCCTGTGTCTGTGAGGGTGTTTCCAGAGAGGTCTGCCTGAGGCAGAAGGACTAGCTCTGGAGGTGACACATCTCATGGGCCAGGGCCCCAGACGGGATAAAAAGGAGAAGGAGGCAGAGCCCCAGAGTCTTCTCTCTGCTGCCTAATCTCTCCGTTCCCATCCCACTGCCTTCCCTCTCTTGATGGCCTGTATCCCAGAAACCAAAACTAACTCTTCCTTATTTGTTTTTGTTTGGTGTTTTGTCTCAGTGTCAACAAAAGGCATTGTCTGTATTAGCAAGGTTCCTGAATAATGGCAAATGTACCATGAGTCCCATTCCTCCGTGGTGTGCTCACTCCTCTCCTTCACACATGCCCTGCACACAGCCTACAGAAAGCTCCCTTATTCCCCACTTTTCAGAGTGTGCACATTCAGTCGCTTCCATTGTCCCCACATCTTTAGCTCTTATTGCCTGAACTTCAACAGGAACATGGTGGAACATCCCAGTCTTTGGTTCCCTATCTTCTCTCTCTTACCTTTCTCCCAAGGAAATCCTACCATGTTTTAAACAGTCACAGTGGTTTTTTTGCTTGTTTGTTTGTTTGCTCTGCTTTGTTTTTGAAGACGGGGTTTCTCTGTGTAGCCTTGGCTGCCCTGGGCTTTGTAGACCAGGCTGGCCTCACAGCAATCCAACTGCCTCTGCCTCCCTAAGCGCTGGGATCTCAGGTATGTGTCACTATGCCCTCTCTTCTTTTACTTCTTGTGTCTCGTTTGGGCCATCACTGGCTCTGCTGAGTAATACCTCCTATCTGAGTAATACCTCATATTAGGTCCTCCCTCCCATCACCTCAACCCCTGCAGTGGTTTGAATAGCTCTAGCCCCCATAGACTCATGTGTCTAACTGCTTGGCCCATTCAGAGTGGCATTATTAGGAGGTGTGGCCTTGTTGAAGCAAATATGTCACTGTGGAGCAGGCTTTGAGGTATCCTATGCTCAAGCTATGCCCTGTGTGGAGACAGCCTCCTCCTGGCTGCCTGCAGATCAAGATGTAGAACTCACGGCTCCTCCAGCACCGTGTCTATCTGCACATTGCCATGTTCCCACCATGATAATGGACTGAACCTCTGAAACTGTAAGCCAGCTCCAATGAAATGTTTGCCTTTATAAGAGTTGCCATGGTCCTGGTGTCTCTTCACAGCACCTAACATACCCCCCCTACTGACTCTGCAGTTACCTCCCATCCAGCCATCTTGCCCTCTCCCCTCCCCCATCAGACATTGACACAACAGCCACATGGACTTTTTGGTTGTCTGATGTAAAGTCACCATGAAACACATATGATATTCAAGCAGCCTCATTTTTTTTCTTTCATTTTTTCTTTTCTTTTCTTTGAGTCACTCAAAACAGTTCAAGCTTACAAAAGTTAAGAGAATAAAATACCCATGGACTCTACCGAAGTTTGCAAGCATGCTGTCACATGTGCGTCACTGCCCTATCTGTGCACACGCACGCACACACACACATATGTGCACACACATGCTTCGAAGTTGTGGGCATTTGCAACATCGCCCATAAATATCAGCATGCCTCTCTTTGAGTTTTGTTTTTTTCGGGACAGAGTTTCCCTGGCTGTCCTGGAACTTGCCTCATTGCCTCGGTCTCCCAAGCCCAGGGATTACAGGCGTGCAACACCATGCCCAGGTCAGCATGCCTCTTTTTAGGGTAAGGGTTGGGGAAGCGGCTTAGTGCTTAAGAGTGCTGGCCATGCAAGCATGGGGATCTGAGTTCAAATCCCTAGCACATATGTAAAATGCCAGGCACAACATTCAAGATTGTTAGCTATTTAAAATGTACAACTATATAGTTACCATGTGTTATCAGCTATCACATGTTATTTCTCCTGTATAGCTTCCTCTATGTACCATTTAACCATACTCTGAACATCTCTTTGGTGCCGCAAATCATCCAGTGTTATGAGGGAGCGAAGATGGAAAGATTGCTAGGGAGAGAGGTACTGTCTCAGGGAATAAAGAAGAGAATAATAAGGCAGGTCACTTGACATTTTCCTTTTCTACATGCCCAAATATGGCTCCACATGCCCGTGTACACATACTCACACACACACACAAGAGTATATTAAAACAAACAAACCAAAGATAACCTCCTACATAACCAAATGCCATGATCACACCAGGAAAGATAACATCAATTCCAATAAGTGATCCATATTCAGTTCCCTTCATTCCAGTCTGTGTCCTATAGCTTGGTTTTCTATCTGTAGTTGTGTTTACTGTTAGCTGATGTCACTTCCGCTGCTTTTTCATTTGTCATGCTCTGACAGCTTTGGAGAACACAAGGCAGCATGCTTTAGAACTGTACGGAATGATCTTTGGTGCCGGAGGATGGAGAGAGTTCATGGGTGCAGCGGCATAGGGAGAATGACACGTGCTAACGGATAACACAGGGCAACTTCAGGCAGCAGCACAGAGTTGCACGCTTTAAATAGCTAGCCACCTTAAATGTTTGCAATACAAAGACATGACAACTGTTTGAAATGGTTGAGTACCAATGTACCCACCTAATCACTATACACATGAATTGGAATGTCACACTGCGCCTTGTAAAAACATACAGTTCTCTTCCAGCTTTAAAAGTTAGCCTGTCTCCCCGAACTAGAGTATCCATTGTTGCTTAAATGCCTTCACGGTACACACGGAAGGCTGAGGGGCGCCAACTTCAATGCCACTCTTCCGGCCACGCTGCGCAGCTCATTCGTCTCCACCAGCCCCTGCACACCCAGCGCTACCGTCCGCCTGTCCTCAGAGTCAAGTCAGGTGGCATCCCCGCCTGGAATGGCCTTTTCCACCCCCTTCAGGAAGCATCGCCCCTCCTGGCTGGCCTCACACGTCTACCTGTGAACTCTCCACATTCTTTTCTCTTTCCTGTCTCTCCCACCCCTTACTTTTTTGTTTTGTTTGCTTTTTTCAGACAGGGTTTCTCTATAGCCTTGGCTGTCCTGGACTCCCTCTGTAGACCAAGCTGGCCTTGAACTCACAGCAATCCGCCTGCCTCTGCCCCCTGAGCGCTGGGATTAAATGCGTGCACCACCAACAGCAACTTCCATACTGTTTTCTAAAAATCGTGCTGTGCCTGTGTCCTCAGCATGATGACTGAGGACAGACTGTGCCTCCCTGATGGGTCTGCCCGTCCTGTCCCAAAGACAGTTTGAATGAACAAAAGGAATGAGAAAGCAAGGGGAAGCAGCTCTGGGCACTCTGCTTGTCACTCCTGAGAGAAAGAAGTCAGCTTAGCAAAGGTGAGCCAGTGGTCCCGCTCCAAGGATGAAAGGTTCTGGACAAGAAGCCCTATAGCTTCTCTAGGCTGAACAATTTCTCTTTCTCTTTCTTTTTTTTCGTTCCTTTCTTTTTTTCCTTCCTTATTTATTTCTGTTTTTTCCGAGTCGAGGTTTCTTTGTGTAGCCTTGGCTGTCCTGGAACTCTCTGTGTAGACCAGGTTGATCTCACACTCACAGAGATCCGCCTGCCTCTGCTTCCCGAGTGCTGGAATTAAAAACCTGTGCCACCACCACCCAGTGAGATGGAGTGATTTTTAATTAATTTTTATTTTTTATATTAATCACAGGTTATTTACTTTGTATTCCAGCCATAGCCCCCTCTCTCATTCCCTCCCAATCCTATCCTTCCTCCCTCATCTCCTCCCTGTCCTTTTCCAAGCCCACTGCTAGGGGAGGTCCTCCTCCCCTTCCATCTGACCTTAGCTTATCAGGTATCTTCAGGACTGGCTGCCATGTCCTCCTCTATGGCCTGCCAAGACTGTTCCTCCCTTGTGGGTTGGGGGGAGGTAAAGGAGCCAGTCGTTGAATTCATGTCAGAAATAGTTCCTGTTCCCCTTACTAGGGAAACCCTCTTGGTTACTGAGCTACCATGGGCTACATCTGAGCAGGGGTCCTAGGTTATATCCATACATGGTCCTTGGTTGGAGAAACAGAGACTGAATGATTTCTGAGTCATGATCCCCCTGTGACAGTCAACCCTCCTGTGTAGAAAAGCTTGTCAGCCTGACTTCAGAACAGCCAGAGGTAGAGTTGGGATTTATGAAATGTCAATGATGGAACAAGCAATTCCCAAGGCAAGGTACTGGACATTGACAGCTTCAAAGAGGGCAAGAAAAAAAAAAAAAAAACAGAGGGCCTCAGGCTTTGACTAGGGAAAATGCATAGCATAGAGAGCTGGGCTAGACCTGCGAAAAAATGGCATATGTTTAAAGCCCAGCCCGGAGGATGGCTCATGACTGCCTTAGCAGCTGCCTGTGCTCAGACCAGGCAGTGGCCAAGGGCATTAGCTCTGTCTTAGACAAACACGCTAAGTAAAATACCTCAAAGATTCAGAGCGCCAAAGATTTATTTTACAAGTCAAATCCAAGTAGTTGTTGTTGTTGAATGATGTAAATATGAGAGGCTATGTTTAAGGCACTAGTGGAAACAGCATGAGCTCTGTAACTGAACAAGAGATGCTTTGAGTGATGTAAACACCTCCCACGAGGCATCATCACTCCCAAAGTTTCTATACCATCTCCCAACACTGACATAAAGACCAAGTCTTAAACACTCGATCCAAACCACACCCACACCCAAACTATAGCAACACAGGAGGAAGAACAAGGCTTGGATGCTCACCAGGAGAGCTATGAAACGGATTTCATAAAAAAGCCAAAGTGAAAACAAGTGTGGTCAGAGCAGGGGAATGAAGAGCATGCTCCAAACAATATTCCCTGATGTGATTAAATGGTTCAACTTTGGGAACCATTGAGCTACACGGCCTTGAGTAGTATTCTTCGTTGTGACACTTCTCAGGGCCTTCAAAGTGCCTTTCTACTTTCTGGTCTGTCTGAAGGTTTGTGGAGCTTCTTTCCCCATGGAACTATGTCCTTCTGAACATTCTTTTAGTGACTCTGACATCAAGGAAGCAATAAGAGAATGCTATTCTTTGGGAATGAGAAATGAAAACCATGGCTTAATGACCATGGCTTTCCCTCAGAGATGAAGAGCAAAGACAAAAGAGAGAGAAAATAGAACTGGGGTAGGTAGTTGAGTGGATGGATGAGAAAGGCTGAGTCTTGGGGAGAAGACATAGTGAAGAACGAGGAACATCTGAAGCATCAGAGTGTCAGAGCAAGAACATATCAGGGACAGGGCCCTGCCCAGCACAGGACGTGTGATCATGTCATTTCAGCATTGCCAGGGAGGCAGGGCACCTCAGGGCCTTACTTCCTTGTAGACTCTGCTTGCCACATATCACATCGTATCACTTGATTTCCAGTTTACAGATGAGGAAATGTAGGCACGTGCTCTGTGATGTGACCAGAACTGAGCTTATGAAGGTCCTCCCAGGTGGCGTGCAGCCCACATGCTCACTCATGTAGGGGCAGCTCTGTTGCTGGCTGTATCAGAGGGAGGACTAGAATCCTCTTATGTAATGCGAAAAGGATATTGCACAGAAGTGCAATGCCAAAACATTTCTAGAAAAAGGAAAAGGCAAAACCAACCTTCCCCTCCCCCCATTGACTAGCAGGCTGCAGGGGCCAAACGGCTTTACAGGATAGTCGAACATTTAGATAGAATCTCTGTTCTCTCTCTCTTCAAGCTCTGTGCTTACTATCCCTTCTTAACTTCTATCACAAATTATCTATGAGGGTCTACTGGACTTACCCAGGATATTGCGTGCACTGCTGAAGGGTGCACTGCTGAAGGGAACATAAGACAGCCTTCGCATGTTAAAGCAAACACTGTGACTCCTCTACAACAAGCCCATAGAATCCTACAGCTGCCAGCGCTTGGCCTGGGTATGGAGGCCCCAGAAGAGTTTCTCAGGACAGATTCCAAAAACATGAATCATAACTCAGTTAAGTCATTTTGGCTCAGAAACGGACTCACATTAAATGCTAACGCTGATCGCTGACCTGATCTCCAAGCTTCAAATCTAATGCAAACAAAGCACACTATCAGGGCAGGGGAGGGAGGTCCGGGCGAAACTGTTCTCTGCAAAAACAGCCTAAGATGTGAAAAAGCTTGTACACTGAGCATCTTGGATTTACTGTAATACAGAAGGCTCTTTAGGATGCTACCTCACAAACTAGGGGGTTAAGTTTGTGGAGGGGGCAGCCTGTCACCTCCGATTTACCTCTTTGAGTCCACAGCAAAACAAACAAGGACTATAGACAGAGGAGGTGAAATGGAAAGAAACCGTGGCTGTAAATCGCTCTATTTACCTGATGGATGTGAGGGTAGGTTTTAGATTCCTTGGTCCAGAACTGCTGCAGGGCGGAGCGTCCAAATTGCGGCTGGTCTCACGGGGGCGGCTAAGATTCCCGTTGCTTCTGCTGCTTCCCAGATCCCATTGGAAATCCTGAAGGGCTAGAGAGCCCCAAGGCCAATATGCTGCTTCCAAGATAGTGTGCCTCAGCCGTCCACACCCACCTCTGCTTGCGTTGGCTCTGAATGGCTCGGGTTTCTTCCACTCCTTCAGCAGCTGGGAATCCAAGCCTTGTGCAGAATCCCTGCGGAAACCACTTCCAGATGTGGAAGGCAGGACAGGTTGGCTGGCTGGGGCAGACTTCCTCTCTCAGTTTTCTCTTGCAGCCTGCATGTGAAACTCTCTCCAAAACAGGGCTGTTCTGGAGTAAAAGATTCAAACCCATGGAAGAGCAAATGCTTGGAAAGGGGATCATGGAACATATACAATGGCCCCTCTCTATCTTTCTTAAGGCTCTCCTTGCTGCCTCCAATGCAAGCAGTCCCTTCCTTCCTAAATACAATGCAAATCACACTGTAGCTTTAAATTTCCAAGACCCTCCAATAAGAGCCGGGAGGGGTGACATGTCTGTAATCCTAGCGCTTGGGAGACAAGAGGCAATAGAGGCCAGGAGTTCAAGGCCAGCACCGGCTACGTGAGCCCTTCCTTCAAACAAACAAACAAATGTAAAAAAAAAAAAACCATCCACATTAATAAAAGTATAAATAATGATGTATTTTATTTTATTCAAGGATATCCGGTATGCAGTGTGAGTTCGAGGCCAGCCTAGATAACTTACTGACTCAAAACAAAAGTGGAAAGAGGGCTTGTCCAGTATAGACAGGATCACAGTTTAATCCCCGCAGCGGTCACGTCCCAGGTCGGTCTACATATACTTAAAGTAGTTCTAACAACGAAATAGAGTGTTCATTTTTCAATTAAAAAAAATTTACTTATTATGTATTCAGTGTTCTGTCTGCATGCATGCCTGCACGCCGGAAGAGAGCAGCAGATGGCTGCAAGCCACCATGTGGTTGCTGGGAACTGAATGAAGGACCTCTGTAAGAGCAATCAGTGCTCTTAACCTCTGAGTCATCCCTCCAAGCTCCTCGTTTTTCAATTCCAATTAATGAAAATTTAGTAAAATTTAAGACTCAGTTCTCCAGCTGTAGCAAGCATGTCTCAGTACCGCTAACCCACGTGGCTGGCTGCCGTAGGACTGGATGGCAACAGGTCTGAGGATGGTGTTTTCTCAAGGTGGAGCTGGAGAAGGGGAATATTCTGAATATCTTTCAACGGAGTGGAACTTTGATTCATATGTCTGTGCATTATGTGCCTGCCTGATGACTGAGAGGCCAGCAGGGTCAGGGTTGGGGGCCTGGGTTCTCCGGAACTGGAGTTACAGATGGTGGTAAACCACCACGTGCTGCAAGAAATTGAACCAGGTCCCCTGCAATCGCAACAAGTGTTCTTCACATCTTAGCTATCTCTCCGGTTCCAACAGCTCCTTTTTGTTTAGAAAAAAAAAAGTGTGTGTGTGTGTGAGAGAGAGAGAGGGAGAAAGAGAGTGAGACACAGAGTCAGAGAGAGGGGGTGATATTATTTACTGTTGGTTCTCCTCCTGCCTGGGGGCTGTCTCCCAGCACCCCAAGAAGTCAGGAGGGGCATGATATGAGGAGGGTGCCTGGAATGGCCATCAAGCACTATACAAGGATCACACACCCTGGGAACCACTTCAGGGAGCTAGTTCAACTTCAGTTCCAGAGATCAAAGGTTATATACCCCTTGGGGAGTGGGTGGAGGCTCCAAGGACAGGTGTACATAATTGGTTGGAGCTAGACACTTCAAGGATTCTTGATTTGCATTAAACATCATGCTCCTATCACATGAATGGAAACTCAGTACCTAATTATCATATAGGCTCTGGGAGGGGAGAGCAGCAGGGAGCCGTATCAGAGGCCATATATCAAATGTGGTTAGGGTCCTCTGTGTCCAAAGACACTCTCCAGATGAAGTCAGGCAGAGAGTAGGAGGCACTGCTGGGAAAGGAGTCCTCACGCTAATGCCAAGCTCAGAATGGCTATCCAGACTACAACCTCAAACAGGAGGGTTCCTGCAACAATTTAGTGGATCATGTGCAATTTAGCAGTGCTACACCACTGAAGAAAAGTGATTCCCTCTCCTCATTGACCATTAACTGCCAATAGCTGCTCAGCTCCAGATAGGACCTCATTGTTCCGACTGGTGAGATTTTGGACAGGTCTGTGAGTTCACCGGTACAATGTCATTTCCTGCCCAGAAGACAATGTTTCATGGCACTCCTACTCCTCTTGCTTCTTCTTCCTTTTCTACTATTTAAAAATTGTTACTGTGTACATATGTGTAGATATGTCTGGCTGTGGGTTTGTACATGTGAGTGCAGTGCCTGAAGAAGCAAGAAGAGGGCATTGGATCCCCGGAGCTGGAGTTCCAGGTGGTTGTGAGACTTCCTACACGGACCTGAGAAGTCAAATTTAGGTTCTCTGGAAGAGCAGGAAGTGTACTTAATCACAGCTCCAATTCTCTGAGGTTTAAATTCTTTCCGACGTCTCTTCTGAACTAACTATTCCTTGAGCCTTATGGGGAGATAAAGAGTGACACAGATACTCAGCTTAGCACTGAGCACCCAGGAGCAGTTCGGAGCCTACACTGTCTGGAAGGCTCTGGACTTTCCCTAGCCAACAACTCCTAGGGAAGTTTCTCACGCCCGGGTTTTCATTTGATAACCTTCCGGGAGTGGGTCAGGTGTGGTAGAACAGGCCCTCAGATGCGTGCCAAGTCAGCATGGCAGCACCTTAAGCCAATGCCCGTCCAGCCAATTCATTCCCAGGATCATCTTCATCTTCCTTATCTCTCATCTACTGAGGAGAATGCCAGATCACTCTGCCTAACCAGCATTTGCTATTTTGTAGGTTCTTTTTTCTTCCACCCATCTCCTCCTTCTTTCCTTTCATCCCCCAAACACTAGATCAGAGAAAAAAAAAGGATAGAGAGGTAAGGAAAGAGATGCCTGAATAAAGTCAGGGGTTTGAAAGGGGTAGACAATATCAGTAAACTACTTCCTGCTAATTAGGGGCCTTGAGCTCCTTGGGACAAGTTGATCTTCAATGTCAAGATATCTAATTTCTTCTTGTTGTTGTTTCCTTTTTGTACATGACTACTTAACAAACTGCAACCAACCAACAACTAACAACCTACCAACAACCCACCCTGACTCTCAGGGTCCTAGCATTTATATACGTTCTGAAAAGTCCCCAGAATTCTGAATGTCACACAATCACACAAAATATCTGCAGCTGGCAAAAACACACCCCCACGAGCACACGGATAAATCATAGTCAGCTGCTATGAAGCAGCTCCATATTCCCATAGCTGGAATGAAAATTGAAACATATTCTTAAAATATTTTTGTGTTTTTAAAGAAACCAAAATTCCAAAAATCTCACTACGATAATAAGTGGATGATAAGCACTCAAAAGTGAGCTTCAAAACTGAAATAATAACTGTTTTCATAGAGTCTACTTCTCATAGTAACTACAGTCTCTCTGGTCATTATTTTTGGGCCCTTTCCCTTGCTCCCTAACGTCTCTGACTCCAGCCCTTTTTTCTTCTATTCCTGTCATGCTTTGAGGAGACACAAGAGATTTCTTGTCTATGGCCAATGTTTCCATGTTGTATGCATGGATTCTTCTGTATCATATAAATGAGAAGGGGAAGAGATACAAACAGTCAGCGACATGCTAAGAATGCAATGACACCCAGTGGACTTTGGAGCTTGGTTGTTATATTTACTTACTATTACAGGTTTTCAGTTTCTCCATCTATTAGGAGTTCTGTTAGGGCGCGCACACACACACACACACACTGTGTAATGATTATCAAGTCAAATGAACACACCACCGTCTATGTTGTACATTAGATTCCCAGAATGTGATTGTCTTACAGTTGTAAGTCTACCCTTTGACAAACATCTACCCATTTTCTCTACCCTCCTGGTTTCCATCCCTGGCAGCCATTACTCTACTCTCAGTTTCTTCAAGCTCAATATTTTAGATTCTTCAGAAAAGCTCTTGTAGTAATTGTTAAGGTTCATCCATGTTGCTCCACATGTCAGGATCTTCTTTTTCTGGCTGAGTACAGTCCATTATACATGTACCATGATTTCTATGTGCAGTCATCCATTACTGGACATTTAGATCATTTCCATAGCTGGGCTGCGGTGAGCAGCATTCAGTGAATATAGGGACAGAGCTATCTCTTATGGGCCGGGAGATAGACATGAGAGATTCAGTTCATAACCAGAACCATGTTGATTTAATTTCTCTTGGATGTATAGCCAGAAGTGGGGTTTCTGGCTCATACTGGAATTTTGTTTTAATTTTTCAACCTTTTATTTAGTGTGTATGTGTACTCATGTATCCTATAACGACAGCTAACGTATGGATGCCAGTTCTCTCCTTCTACCTACCATGTGGGCTCCAGGGATCACACTCCTGTCCTCAGCCTCAGCAGCAGCCCTTTACCCAGGGACCTATCTTGTCAGTCTCTGTTTTTTAAATTTTTGGGGGACTATTCTTACTATTTTTCATAGTGCTTGTGCTAAGTTTATTACTGATATTGAATAAAGAAACCCTAAGATATGAAATAGAAAAATAATTATAAAAATAAGTTATTTGTAACTTTGTACAAATGTGATGACTGGTGCTTTGCTTGTGGCCTCATGATTTAATTCTGCTCTTCTTTATTCTTTCTAATATAAATGCCACAGATATCTTACCTGGACAGCATTCTGTAGTTAAAAATGCCTCTGCAATGTCCTGCAGCTAAGGGAGGCACACAAGTAGAAGTCTACGGTCTAGAACTTCCTAGAAAGCTCCCATTTTTTTTTTTTTTTTTGGGCAAAGGACCATTTGGAGCCTTGCCCTTTCTTCCTGTCTGAAATCCAACCTTGATACTGGAAGTGGACTAACAATGCCTTTCTGAGGATCAAAGGCCCACACTGTGCAGCTGCAGATGGCCGCACAAGCTGTGAGCAGAGATTATGGTTTAGTAGGTCAAAGTCCTGGAGGACCCAGATGGCTCACTGCAATCTAGGTGGAGATTTTTACAAGGCTCTGTGATCTCTGTGTGGTGGTATATCTTTCATCCCAGCACTTGGGAAACAGAGGCAGGCAATCTCTGTGAGTCTGAGGCTAGCCTAGTCTACAGAACCAGGACAGCAGGGCTACACAGAGAGATCCCATCTCAAAATACGTAAGTAAATAAATATAAATGAATCAATTAATTAAACAGTTAAACAGGAATAGTTAGTTTGATTGATAGTACTCTGATTGGCAGCTAACAATCACCTAGAATGCCAGCTCAAGGGATCTGATGCTCTTTTCTGGCATTTTATCTGAGGGTACCTGCACACATACATGTACATACTCTTCCCACACACTAAAAATAATTTTAAAAGTCTTTAAAAAATAAGAACATAATCATCATTGTAACAAATAAGCTATGCTATATAGCCTAGGTATATTAAATTTATATTATGTTATATAGTTATATTATATATAAATATTTAGATATGCTTAAGGATTCTCTATGATATCATACCATGATATCACTTCACACCATTTACTTATCTCAGGCTCATGGCTAAACGTGATAACATCTGCCCTTCATGTGTACTTTAATCTATGGTGCCATTTACCTTTATTAAACTATGGTGTCTGAGTCATTATTCTTTTAGTTGAAGGTCAACTATTATCTCTTTGAGCCAACCGGATCGGCCTTTGCTCCGTCTGTTCAAAATGTTTTAGGTCATCTCTATGTTTTTCTTTACCCATTATTTTTGACAGTTTTGTACCTGTCTATATTTTGATGATGGCCACGTGCCCATTATCTTCTTGTCTCTCCTCCATCCTGCTGAATCTTTCCTTCTTGCCAATCAGTCTCTCTTCTATTTTCATATCTTGTGTGTGTGTCCCACTGAATTTAGCTAGGGTTGTTTCATGAATGTGAGTAGGAAGATTTTCTGAGCTCACAAATGCTGCAGTTATCCCTGTGTAGAGTGGCCCTATGGGGACTGGAAAGATGGCTCAGAGCTTAAGAGCACTGACTGCTCTTCCAGAGGTTCTCAGTTCAATTCCCAGCAACCACATGGTAGCTTACAAACATCTACTGAGATGTGATGTCCTCTTGTGGCATTCAGGTGTACATGCAGACAGAGCACTCATATACACAAAATAAGTTAATTAATTAAAAAAGAGTGGACCTACTGGTGTGCCCCCATGTATGATGCGGGTAGAGGATTGTGACGATCATCCCTCCCTAAGGAGCTGCTCATAGTTAATGAGTGAAAGTGAGTGTAAAGAAATCTTAACCCAGCAACATTGCTGATCTGCTCTGGCAAGAGATCACATCCAAAGACCTTCTATCTAGGTCTGTATGATCCTGCTGGAATGCAAACATGCTCTGGATTACAGTATGATCTGCTTGGAATACAGGCACGCCCTTAGTACACATCTTTAATCCCAAACAATAAAGGTAAGGTTGGTTTATAGAAGAAAGCAGCCATATTTGAAAGTGATGTCTAATTGAGAGGCAGAGAAAGTAACAAATCTGAAAAAGATTTGACAGACTGAGTCGGAGATAGGATATGACCAACTCTCACAGGAACAAGAAAGAGAGGCTACTTAAGAGCAGCACAGAGAGAGAATTTTTTTTTTTTCAACCGAGAGTTTCTTATGGGGACAGTTTTATAGAGACAGGTTTCCAAGAGAACAAGTTAGACACAAGTGAAGACAGGATGAACCAGAGAATGAGAGGGAACCAGAGGATTAGAACATATTGCCAGAATTAGTTTGAGGCCAGGCAGAACAATTCAGGCAGAACAAGTCAATCAGAAGTCAAGAGAAGCCAGTTTGAATCAGTCATCTTGAAAAGGAGTTTAGGTCAGAACAGCTAAGTTGAAACAGCCAGATAGAGTTTAGAAAGAGCTAGAAAGGCTTGGGAATGGCTCTTATCCTCTCCCCTGAGGAAATAAAAGCAACATTTAGAGGAGAGACATTTTCCTCAGATAATATCTACTAAGGCTGAAGAAGGAAGGATTTTGTAGTAGCTGATGAATCACTAGACTGGGTCAAGCTGATAAGGTTTTTTGTTTTGTTTTTGCCTTTGTCTTTCAAAGCTGGCCTCCGAGATCACACACAAGGGGTAGATATGACAAGAGTTCATCCCTCTTGCTTGCTTGGCCGAAGCTGTGGGTCATTTTGGCAGCTTGAGCTTCAGTGCTCTAGGCTCTGTTTCTCACCTGCTGGCTTCTGCACCCAAGTCTTGGCACTAGGTTCCCTGTCACCCACATGCTGTAACTGGTTTTCTCCCTTGGCTCTTGAGTCTAAGTCTCTGTTCTGATAACATGGTTAGATCCCATATGGCCTAGAGTCATGCCTTGCTCTTACCTAGGTCTTCTCCATGCCTTGGCTACAGCTCTACTTAAGACCCACGGCTAGAGCTCTAGGATCTGTAAATATACTTCTCAGCTACCATCTGTTTCCCTAATCTTGAGAACAGTGCCTGCTTAGACTCTCTGTCCTTGAGCCCATCTGCTAGTATTCCTCAGAGCCCTCAACCAAGACCTTGCAGATTACACACAGCTGTCTGCTACCCTGGGGATAGAGTAGCTTGCTTTACAACTGACTCTTCAATGGCCTGTAGCTCAGGAATAGGATTGGAAACAGTAGTAATACAACAAAAATGGTAAAAATTATAATCTTGCTGAATGACAACTATGTGCGAGATCTTGCCTGAGTACAGCACATGTTCTTGCTTTCATGGCAATAGACTATGTTCATAAGAACAATAGACCACCTATGTTCTCTGCACTTCCTCATTTATTCTCCTATTCTCTCTGGCTTCTCCTCCTCCGCTGAACACGTTTTACTACCACCTAATTTGCAAGTCCTACACTCCCTCCTCCTACATGAACTCTGTATGGCTTCTGAAGAAAATGCAACACCAATAGCAATAAAGGTCAAAAGGGAACTTGGCGAGGACTGATTTAAAAGAAGCCACAGGCGAAGGGAGGTTCATAAAGGTGGAAGTGGTTTTCAAAGCCAAACCCATAGAACAAGTCCCTAGTTCCCTTTTGCCTCCTGTTACAACCTTTAAAATGTGGGTTTGTTAGAGGTGTCGCCGCTCACCCACCTTCACCTCCACCCTTTCTAATCTTTCCTCCTAAACAGTGCCTGTGTTGGTGCTCTGTCCTGCTCACAGCTTGGTTTCAGACTTCTATTCTCTAGAGGTGTGAGACAATTGTTTTTAGTCTTTTCAAACTTTTATGAGTATTGGTATTTTGCCTACATGTATGTCTATGAACCATAGGCATGCCTGGTACTATAGTGGTCAGAAGAGGGTATAGATCCCCCGGAACAGGATTTCCAGATGCTTGTAAGCAGTGTTGTGTGTGTTGGGTATCAAATCCAGGTTTGTTTGTTGTTGTTGTTTTTTTTTTTTTATGGGATCTCTCTACATAGTCAAGGCTGTCTTGGAACTCGTTATGTAGACCAGGTTGTCCTGGAACTCATAGAGATAGGCTTGTCTCTGACTCCTGCGTGATGTTCAACTATTTTAAGCCAATAGGTTTGCAACTTCTAATGGTTTCCGCTTAATCTTTTTGTCTAAGAATATTAACAACATAAAAAAACCTATCATGAATAACCTATCATGAATATCATGAAAAACCTATCATGAATATCATTGAATTCTCGGAAAAAAGTCCGCCTTAAACTCTTTGCTTATGGAACACTTACTTCTTTAACAACCTTTCCACTTTTGTTTAGACTCTTCACATTTATAATTTATTGTCGCATATAAGAGTTAAGCAACAAATGAAAACATAAGTACTCACTGCATCTCTTCTATGTTCCCAGTCACCTCTCTGCTCTAGTTCCTATACTCCTTGGGGCCATTTTATGTAATTAAGTTAAAGGATAATTCAGGGACCAGGCAGGCTGTCTCAGTGAAATATATACTAAACATGGAGGTCCTGGGTTCAGTCCATAGCATGAGAGAGGGAAAGAGAGAAGGACACACCAAGGCATGCCTATAATATGCAGGAACCAAAAGAACAGCACAAGGTTTTAATGTATATGTTTAAATGTGGTGAATTCTCTCAAGAACGCTTAGGTGGATGAGAGCTAAGAGAGGTGTGCTTAGTTTAGCTGTGAGGGAGGGGAGTTGAGGTAGGTGAATGACAGAAATGAAACTGGTGAGAGCAAAAAAGGAATTTCGGAAAATTGGCTGTACAGTCTATGTTCACTACAGTCTAATCTTGGTAATGGGAGACAGAGATTTAAATTGCTTTAAGTATTTGTTTTCTTAACTGAACTTGTACCTTTTTTCTCCCTTTTTTTTCAAAATAAATTTAAATGTGTATATTTAAGGTAGACAGCATGACGCTATAGTAGACATTTAGATAATAAAAGATTGCTGTGGTGAAACGAAAATGTTCATCAATCCGCAGTTAAGCATTTATGTGTGTGCCTGTCAATCACAGCTTAAATCCCATTTAGTGTGAGTCCCACAAACAGAACCATTTCACTCGTACTTTGTGATCCGGTATGGAACCGAACTGCATGGCATTTGGGGTGGGATTAAGGGCTGTAAATGGCTACTGCCACAGACAGTAAGTGCTTACGGTTGGAACTGGAAGCCATGAAATTAGAAGCTGTGTTCGAATCCTGCCTGGAGTCCTTTTCTGTGTATGCGCGAGCAAGTTTCTGTAGCACATGCCTCGTTTCCCCAAGCACAAAAGGGAGAAAATAGTATCAACCTTACTGAACAGTGAGGGTATAGAAATCCTGTCAGTTTGTTAGCTAGCAATGACTTGCTCTGATGGTCAATATTGTGGACTTGATACTATCTAGATTTACCTAGAAGACAAGCCTGTGGGCAGGCCGATCAGGGATTATCTAGATTAGTTTAATTAAGGTGGGAATAAATGTGCGTGGCACCATTCTCTGGGCTGCCATCGTGGGCTGAATAATGAGAAAGGCAGCCGGGTTCCAGCATTGTACCTCTCTGCGGATGAAAAGCAAGTGGTCCCTTCCAGCCAAGCCTCCTCATTAGCTGCTCAGTGAGTCCAATCAAACCCTGTGTCCTTCCAAGGTTTGCTTGTTTGTTTTTTTGGTCAGGGTATCTTGTCACAGCAACAAGACAAGTAATGCCCCTGCTTAAAGCAGACGAACCAAAATCATCTTTGGGGGCTATCACTTCTGCTGTTAGGACAGTCGTCTCCAAATCTGGTCATCGATCCCGCAGTCTGGGGAGCCCACTGTGGGATGACAGATCTGCCCTAGGCCCTCCCTGGGCTCCTAGCACTTGGGACCTCTAAGGCAGCTTTTCTCCAGTTCCTGCGGTGACAGTTTCGAGGGTGTGACGCGTTCACACAGAAGATGCTCAAAGTGGACTTAAAGGACGAGGCTGTAAGTCCTCCCCGGAAACCCCACGGAAAGCCACGGGAGAAGAGGGCAGGCAGGGTTGGCGGCAGGGGCTCCATCTTGGTGGCGCCCCGAAAGCCACGTCGCCACGGTCCGGGGCGGGGCCGCGGGTCACGTGCCGGGCCTCCCGCGCACTGGTGCGGGCGGTGCCTGCCCTCCCCACGAGCCGTGGAGCCTGTGGCGCGCGGGGCATTGTGGGCCGAGGGGCGGGGGTTGGGAAGATGGCGGCTCCCAGCCTCCTTAACTGGAGGCGGGTTTCCTCCTTCACCGGGCCGGTGCCCCGCGCCCGGCACGGACACCGAGCCGTGGCCATCCGGGAGCTGATGATCATCTTCGGCGGGGGCAACGAGGGCATCGCGGACGAGCTGCACGTCTACAACACCGGTAGGCGGCGGCTCGGCGACCCCGCCTCGGCACCTCGGAGGGGGAGGGGAGGCGCGACGGACGCGGGCCTGACAGCTGTCACCGCGGGGTCGCGGCTCCCTCGGCCCGGCAGGCGGTGTGGGGAGCTCGGCTGGGTGGGCGGCCGGAGCTCGCAGAGTGCTGGTGGGCGGTTCGGTTCTCCCCGGCCCGCGGGCTGGACGGGACTCCGCGGTTAGACATCGGGACACCCCCGCCCATCCCTCCCCGCGGACCTGAGCGAGACCGCGGCTTCCACGGTCTGGGCCTCTACCCCAGGGCCGGTCACTTCAGGGCCTGAGACCCCGCCAGTGTCAAAAACAAAACCCACGCAAGCCGGGCCTCGGTGGTCTTTGCCTTCCTCCTTGGAAGGTAGAGAGTCGAGGGGCGGGGAGGCCTTCTGGCCCTTTAGCTTCAGGCGGAAGCCGTCGAGACTTTTCTCGGTCGACAGTTCTCTAAACTAGCAGGGAAGGGGTTTGTGGCCGAAAGCGGACTGGTCCCTACATACTTGACATATGAAATCTGCTCTGCTCTTCTGGACTGGTCCTGGCAAAGAGGACTGTCATAGCTTAGGCACCGCTGCGGTGCGTGAAGTGTCAGCGGGAAGGGGGCAGGCTTTGACCTCCTGCCGGTTGGAATTTTAATTTCTCCACTTGTAAGTAGTCTGGCAATCATAGGAAACTAGTGACTAGTTACTGAATTTGGAGTCGATATCGTTCACAACCAACAACTTTTCTTTAGGGAAACAACTTGATCACAGTCCTCACTGTTTTAAATGCTAAAAACAGTAGGAGAAATTTTGGAAATTTTGACCCTCTTTGCTACCCTCCCCAATACTCCAACAGAAAAAGTTTAAAAGGCATTTGATTTGGTATAGTTTAAATGCCCTGGGCTTAGAAGAAATTAGATTTGTTTTGGATCTTGCTTTGCCAGTTCAAACTCAGCATTAAAGTTACCAAGCCTTTCTAAATCTCACTTCTGTAATGGGGATGACACTCACCAGGATTTTTCCAAGAGCTAAGTATCTTTTCTTTTTCAAGACTGGATTTCTTTGTGTGGCCCTGGATGTCCTAGAACTAGTTCTGCAAACTAGGCTAGCCTCGAATTTACAGATACCCATCTGTCTGATGTGCTGGGATTAAAGGCATGTGCCACCGTTGCCTGCCCCAGATCTGGATTTTCAACAGCAGCCTTCTTGACATTTTGGGACAGGTGATTTTTGGTTATAGGTGCTACCTTGCATGTTGTAAGATGCTGGCATCCGCAGGCTCACCCTACGACTTGGTAGTAGCACCTCCATCTCAGTTGTGACACCTAAAAATGAATTTGGACATTGCAAAATCAGTATCCTTGCAGAAGCAAAAGAATCCCCAGTTGAGAACTGTTGGAATATAAGCTGGATATTTGCATGTATGTATATATACACATATACTTTGATTATATGTATATATATATTTTGACATATCTATCAAACTCATGGAGTGTGGTGACTTGTTTTAATTTAATTTTATTTTTTGCAACTAGTTACAAATCAGTGGTTCCTACCAGCTGTTAGAGGAGACATCCCTCCAGGTTGCGCAGCCCATGGATTTGTCTGTGATGGTACTAGAATACTAGTATTTGGGGGCATGGTTGAATATGGAAGATACAGCAATGAGTTATATGAGTTACAGGTAAGTGAATCTCATGTTTATTATTTCAGGCTGAAGCACTAATGAAATTGTCATAGTTTTTAAGAGAGTAAAAATACTTTATTAGCACAGTAACAAATGCTCCAAATTTTATAGCTTCAAAGAAAATGTCTCCACTTCACTGACAAGTCAAAGTATCTAATATCTTTCCTTAGGACTGGTATGGCATTTATAGCCTAAATGTATCTGGCTTGTAGCAGTACTTTTACAGTTACATGTTTAGGGACAGTTATGTGTTTAGGTGTTACATGTTGGTGCACTGGTCCCTCAGCCTACAGCACAAGCACCCCCTTAACTGTTGAAAACAGATTGTGGGTCCTGCCCCTGGGTTTTTGAAGTCAGTATTGTCTGTGGTCGGGCCTGAACATTTACATTTCTACCACCTAGACCATGTTTTGAAAACCAGTGTCTCAGTATGAAAGAATGGTTTCATTTAACAGTAATAATTATCCCCCATAGTCATGCAAAGAGAGATTATAGTTTCACTCATCCCTTCTAAATCTGACTGGCGTATTAAACCAGAGTCAGTCCTTATTGACTATTCTTGCTTTGTTCAAGGGCTATCCATGATCATATACCACTTGGCAGATGGGTTGTACTTATTTCCAAGTAAGCAACCATCTCAAATAGAGAAAATTCTCATGGCCAAAAAATACATTTTGTAGTTTGATTTGTTAAATGAGTTTTTTTTAATTTAAAGGTTACATATTAAATAATCATGGATTATTAATTATTAATTAAAATAACATAATTATTATAATTAACAATAACAAATAAATAAATATAGATTACCTAATATCTAAAGGAAAGATTTCATGAATTATATCTAATCTTAAAATTGTACATATAAATACTTATTATTTCACTTGGAAAAATTAGAAGTGATAGTTATTATTATTATAAGCTTAGTGTATCATTCTGGAAATCTGTGTATATAGAAGATTCACCTGAATGTCTACTGATAAATACATATACACACATATACCTATAACTTTGTGAGACATATTTCACCTAGTCTAGGCTGCCTTTAAACTCACTCAGTAACCAAGGATCCTCTTGGCTCACAAATTCTGGGATTACCATAGCAAGCCTTACGAAGATCTACATTTTAATTTCAAAAAGTAGCCACTTCTTTGGACATAATGATGCATTCCTTTAATCCCAGAACTTGGGAAACACAGGCAGACAGATCTCTGAGTTATTTATTAGCCTAGTCTATACAGTGAGTTCCAGGACAGCCAAGGCTACATAAATGAGACCCTGTCTAACAAACAAACCAGAAATTAGTCACTTGCTTGTCATTCATTGGTCTCCAGAGGAGCTTATTGGATCTTTGGGTCTATTGGTATGGTGTTTCACTGTTGACAGTATAGAAATAAAAATGCTTCCTGCTTTTATAGGAATTTTTTTTGTTTTTTTTTTAGGCAAGTCGTTGGTTATGGAAAAAAGTGAAACCCCAACCTCCTCCTTCTGGCTTACCTCCTTGTCCTCGGCTCGGACATAGCTTCTCTTTATATGGTAACAAATGCTATTTGTTTGGTGGCCTGGCAAATGAAAGTGAAGATTCAAATAATAATGTTCCCAGGTATGCTTTTTAGTAGAAAAAATGCTTATTTAGGGTTTAGGTTAAAGTATTTTATCTTTAGTTATTATAAGGCTTACGCTTAGTTTTTATATTTGAAACTAAGAGTAAACACATTTTTATGTATTTGTGTTTTTCAGTCCTTAGAAAATGTTTTCAAACTGTTTCTAATCAGAAATCATCTTGTTAAATTGATTCTTGTATAATTTATTATGCCAATGTATTAGTATATCTTGAGCTATAATTTATATTCAGTGGGTTATACACAAATACTGCTGTGGGTTATTAATATTTACTATTGATTTGTCTTTTAGTTAAGTAGTGGTTATTCCTAAACCAGCTGTATACTTAAATTACCACACAGAGACTAGGATTTATTTAATTAACCTAGAGCACAATGCTGGGCAATAGTTACTCCCTCCTAAACCTCCAAGCCTGCATAGTTTCCTACCATTCAGATTTCACCTATTATACTTGCTTTTAGTCATATTTTAGGTCTGGTCCCATCTCTCCTCATGGTTCCAAGTTCTGTCCTGCGATCTCTCTCTCCTATTCCCACTTGCTTTCTTTTCCCCTCTGGATCAGGATGTCCCACCCTATTCTCTCTATTGCATAGCACTGGCTGGTTGTTTAATTGACAGTTACAGAGAACAAATGGTGGCATGTTTACACAAACTTAAGACAGGTGATGCTTAGAATAAGCATCATGATGCAATGTCCGGATTGAAAGGAGATAGTGGAGTAGAGAAATCAGCATTTGCATGTAAATTGTATTCATTCCACAAGAACATTATACCAACACAATACCAAAAAATAACATGGGGAGCTGTTTTTTATATTCTTTAATAAATTTTTGGCAGGTGTGGTGGTACATGCCTTTAATCCCAGCACTGGGGATGCAGAGGCAGGCAGATTACTGTGAATTTGAGGCCAGCCTGTTCTATAAAGCGAGTCCTGGACAGCTAAGGCTACACAGAGAAACCCTGTGTCAAAAAAAAAAAACAGATAAATAAAAATTTCAATTTTATTACTAATCTTTGAAATATGAACTGCATTTATTTCCAATTCCTAGATATCATTTTATTGTTCCCAAATTATTTCATAGTTTTCTGAATTAACATTGTTATATTTTATATGTGTGTATATATATATATATGTGAGTACATATATGCACACATATAATGAATATATACGCTGGTGATTTTGTCTATGCCTTGATTAAGCTGTTTATGTTTCTTGTGTGGTTGGACATTATCTTTTTTTTTTTTTTTTTTTTTAGTTTTCGAGACAGGGTTTCTGTGTGTAGACCAGGCTGGCCTCAAACTCACAGCAGTCTGCCTGCTTCTGCCTCCCTGAGTGCTGGGACTACAGGTTTGTGCCACTATACACAGTTTGGTTGGTCATTATCTTGATTTTAGGAATTTTGTCATTTCTTTTTATGGACAGGGACTCAATATGTAGCTCAGGCTAGCCTTAAATTCACAGTAATTCTCCTATCTCAGTTTCCTAAATACTAGGATTGCTGGTGTGGTCCACCATGCCTGTGGAATTCTTTTATTTGATCTTATCTGGGTATGGTGGCTTTTAATCACAGCCCTTGAGAAGCAGAGGCAGACACACTTGGTGAGAGGTCAGCCTGGTCTACATAGTGAGACCCTGTCTTAAAACAAACAAACAAAAAAGTGATATACATTTATTATTTTTCTTTTTGCTTCTTTTTGCTTGTTTGATGTTACTTAGGGTGGATCTTTAGAAAATATTTATTATTTTATGTGTTTGGATGTTTTGTCTGCATGTGTGTCTGTACATGTATGTCTGGTGCAAATAGAAGCCAGAAGAGGGTGTTGGATTCCCTGGAACAGTTGGTTGTGAGCCTCCATGTGGGTCCTCTGGAAGAGCATCCAGTGCTCTTATCTACTGAGCTCTCTTTGCAGTCCTAGGGTGGGTCTTTTTAAAGAACTGTTTTACTAAATACCTTATCTATGTGATGTTTTTCTTATTTCCCCCTTTTTACATTCTTTTTTGGTTTATTGTTTTTCTCTGTTTCCCTTTGTTATAACTGCTAATTCTGTTTCACTAGCTGTTCAGAAATTATCACACTTAAACTGAAATTGTCTTGTCATTTGGGAATAAGTTGGTATTTTGCTGTTATCATTGGTATAAATGCCACATGGACTTTTATGTTGTTTGATAATTATATGAAGTCACTGAAGCATATATGAAGTTTCAGCAGTCTCATTTTTACTTTAATTTTTTTCTTTTCTTTGATTTACTCTAAACAATTCATGTTTACAAAGGTTAAAAGAATGAAATACCCATGGGCACACACACACTTCAAAGTTTTAGTCGTTGCGTAGCATCACCCTTCAATATCTTAGCATGCCTCTTCTAGAAGTTGCCCCACCCTGCCCAAGAAAGAGCTTCTCAGTGTAACAGCCCTGGCTGGCTTGTAACTTGCTATGTAGACAAAGCTGGCCTTTTTTTTTTTTTTTTTTTTTTTTTTTTTAGTTACAGTTTATTCACTTTGTATCCCCCCCTGTAGCTCTCTTCCTCCTCCCCCCCAATCCCCCTTCTCCATCCATATCCCTCCCCAAGTCTGCTGATAGGGGAGGTCTTCCTCTCCTTCCTTCTGATCCTAGTCTATCAGATCTTATCAGGAGTGGCTGCATTGTCTTCCTCTGTGGGCTGGTAAGGCTGCTCCTCCCTCAGGGGGAGGTGATCCAAAAGCAGGCCAATCAGTTCATGTCAGAGACAGTTCCTGTTCCCATTACTATGGAACCCACTTGGACACTGAACTGCCATGGGCTACATCTGTGCAGGGGTTCTAGGTTATTCCCATTAATGGTCCTTGGTTGGAGTATCGGTCTCAGAAAAGACCCCTGTGCCCAGAATTTTTTGGTTCTGTTGCTCTCCTTGTGGAGCTCCTGTCCCAGGTCTTACTATCTGATACCCCCTTTTTTCATAAGATTCCCTTCACTCTGCTCAAAGTTTGGCTATAAGTCTCAACATCTGCTTTGAGGGTAGAGCCTTTCAGAGGCCCTCTGTGGTAGGCTCCTGTCCTGTTCCTTGTTTTCTCCCTCTTCTGATGTCCATCCTCTTTGCCTTTCTGAATGGGGATGAAGCAACTTAGCCAGAGTCCTCCTTCTTGATTAGTTTCTTTAGGTGTACAGATTTTAATATGTGGTCTTAATACTCAGAGATCTGCCTGTCTCTGCTTTGGAGTACTAGGCTTAAACGTGTGAGCTGCCACACCTGCTGTAAGTACTTATTTTAATTTTGTGTACTTGGGAGTGTTTGTGTGGGTGTGTGCATACGGGTGGTAATGCCCAATGACGCCAGAGATGTTGGCTCTCCCTGGAACTGGAGTTACACATGTCTGTGGGCCACCTGAAGTGGGTGATGGGAGCTGAACTCATGTCCTTTGGAAGAGCTGTATGTGCTCAATAATTACTGAGCCATCTCTCCAATCCCTAGACTTTGAATTTTATGTTCTAAATGTTTTGGTTTTTTCTCTCATACTTGAGTAAGCTATTAATAACAAGTTGAATTGGTCGCTACAAATAACATTTTGGAATTGGGAGATAGTTTAGCAGGTTAAGCTCTTGTCATGCAAGTTTGAGTTTGGTTGCTCAGAGCCCAAATAAAGAGCTGAGTGTGTATAGAGGCCATCATGTAATCCCAGCTGAAAGGAGGCAGAGACAGGAAAACTCTGGGCAAGAGTAGCCAAAACAAACCAAGTACCAGGTTCAGGGACAGACTGCCTCAACTATAAAAGGCAAAGACTGATTGAGAGGGACACCATCTTCTTGCTCACACATGTACACACAGATAAGCCCAACTGCATACATACCATATATACATGCTTTCTCAAAAAAACCAAAAGTCACTGTGTTAAAAAAAAATATGTTGCAGATTAATGACAGTTTTTCAAGAAGAGAAGCTAGTTAGAGCAAATTTTATGCCAGTTTCTAAATTAAAGATTCTGTTTAGGACATTGCTATGACATTTATAGTGTGCTAAAAAGGTTGCAAAGCAGTACTTATTCCACATAGCAATGTCTTCAAATAGTTGCCAAAATAATTTTCCATAATAATTGTTTTTGTTGGGCTGGAGAGATAGCTCAGCGGTTAAGAGCACTGGCTGTTCTTCCAAAGGTCCTGAGTTCAATTCCCAGCAACTGCATGGTGGCTCGTAACCATCTACAGAGAGAGATCTGATGCCCTCTTTTGATGTGTAGGCATACATGCAGTATAGAATACTGTATAAATAATAAATGAATCTTAAAAAATAATTGTTCTTGTTATCTAGTGCTGTATAATAAACTAATGATGCAAAATAATGACTTTCATTATACTCATAACCTCTATAAATAAGGAAATCAGGATGCAGAAGGGATGGCTGAACCCTATAGTGGGAAAGCTGGGTGGTTATCCCCACATTTCAGAGTTAGCTGAGGTAGCTGAAGGATGGATTCAATTGGGCTGTCACCTAACATGCCTACATATGGCTATTGTTTTGAGACAAGATCTCATATAGCCCTGGCTGGCCTTAGACTCTGGAACCAAGAATAACCTTAATCATTCTGCTATACCTTCTGACTGCTGAGATTATAGGCATGTGCCACCGTGCTTGGGATATACATTGCTGAAGACTGAACTCAGGGACTCGTACTCGCAAGCACTCCACCAGCTGGGCTGTCTACCCAGACCCTCAGGTGGCCCT
Organism: Pachyuromys duprasi; assembly: GCA_028658305.1. Classification (NCBI taxonomy): domain Eukaryota; kingdom Metazoa; phylum Chordata; class Mammalia; order Rodentia; family Muridae; genus Pachyuromys; species Pachyuromys duprasi. The sequence continues at coordinate 82,819,060 of CM053766.1, forward strand.
CTCAGAAGGTGGTTGAGAGTTCTGCAAGCAGTGTTTTAGTAAGAATATTTGGCCTTTTACAGCCTTTGCACACTTTGTTCAGTCACAGACCAACCTGAAATAAAGAGGAGAGGAACCTTTCCTGAGGGAAAGAGTGGCAGATATTTGGGACTGGGTTTTAAAGCCATCACTGTTGCCATTGATAAGAATTTTCAGTTGTTTAATATCTTCACTATTAAATCATAACAGGTACCTGGGACATAGTACAGTTTGATAAATGTGTATGGAATAAATGAGTATCAAAGTTATGCTTGCTTAGTACCTTTCTGTACTATGTGAATTATTTTATACAATAAGCATATGGTAGACATTTTTAAATAAACGTGTGTATGTTTGTGTGTGTTTATTTTCTTAGTTTACTGCTCCGTGTTCATGTAGGCACCTATAGAGAAGAAAAGGGCATCAGACCCTCTGACTGGACTTCCAGGTGGTTGTAGCCACCAGATATAAATGCTCTTAGCTGCTAAACCATCTCTTAAGCCCCCTTTTCTTTTTCTTTCCTCCTTTTTTGAGATAAATTGTGTTTCTGTGTGGTTCATACTGACCTGGAACTTATGGTCTTCCTGCCTCAAACTCTATGCACTATGTGTGGCTAGCATATATTATAATTATGAACCAAAATAAAGAGAAAATACAACATATGTACAATTTGAACATCTTCATTTCTTTTGTGATACCCTAGGTATTTAAATGATTTCTATGAGTTGGAGCTACAGCATGGTTCCGGGGTTGTGGGCTGGAGCATTCCAGCCACCAAAGGCATTGTACCTTCTCCAAGAGAATCTCATACCGCTATTATATATTGTAAAAGAGACTCTGGGAGCCCTAAGATGTATGTTTTTGGTGGGATGTGCGGTGCTCGTCTGGATGACCTATGGCAGCTTGATTTAGGTAATCTTAATTTGATTCAGGAGTTTCTTATGATTGGTAAAGAAAAATTTAAATGTATTTAAAAGATTTTTGTTTTAAATATTTGTCAATTTGCACTAAGATTATAGTCAGCATTTATAGTCTTAGGAACAGATGGGACATGATCAATCATTTTGAACAAATGAATGTTCAGTTTATGGCATTAACTTTCCTGTGTTTCCTTTAACATCACCATAGGTCTTGGTTTGTCTAGAACAGCCCAGCTTTATGCTTATTGTCCTATGTAATGGTCAGTAGTATCCATTTTTACTCTGAGAAGTATCTAGGTGGCTTGCTTATTTGTATGGTTGTCCTCCTGTCTTTGGGAAGTGTGGCTTTCACAACATTGCTAACCAGTGGGAAACTTCAGTGTAGCTCTGTCTGAAGGGATTCTAGAAGTTACTGGAAACATGCTTCTCATCTTTGACTGTCTTATTTAAAATGTAAAACTCAGAAATATTATTTGTAACTCAAAATTAATGATGCTGAAAACACACCTCTTCAGTATAAATGTTACGTTCCATAAATAGATTTCGGATTGGCAGTTTTTGTGGTGTGGAAATGTTTAAGATGAAATTCAGGTAACTGATTGAAGTATTTTAGCTTTATTTTGATAAGTACTTCTTTTGTTCTGTTTTTAAGTATAAGTTGAGATGATTCACTGTTATTAGATCAAGGTCCTAATTTGCTTATTTTTATTTCTAGAAACTATGTCATGGTCCAAACCAGAAACTAAAGGGACAGTACCACTTCCACGAAGCCTTCATACAGCCAGTGTTATAGGAAATAAGTACGGCTTTCTTTTGTTTGCTTTTTTGTTTTTATTTTTACCAACTTGAACGATTCATACAAAGAAAAGTAAAGATGTTACTTTCTTAGAAATAGATACCTGACTTAATAGTGCCTCCATGTGCTGATCACTGCTAAAGTAAATTGTCTGTGGGAGCTGAAACGCCTGTACACCATTTTCTTTTAGTACTATCTGTGATACTTATTTAGCTTCGCATGCCTTTCCTGACATGGAGATGACCTAAGAGTCAGCAGGTACTGCCAAGCTGCTCTGTCCTTTGTCTGGTTAGAGTCCCAGCATCTGCATGGTGGTTCACATCCTTCAGTAACCCCAGTTCCTGCCTCCTCAGGCACCAGGCACACATGTGAGGCACATGCATACTTGCAGGCAAAACAGCCATATGCACAAAGTAAAATACATCTTAAAACATTTTTAAAAGAATTGTTTTTCTCATTGGTAGCATGAACCTGGGAGAGCAGGACCTAAAAGGAAGGGAGATTAAAGTTTCATGCAATAACCAGCTTTATTCAGAGCACCAGACAATCTGTACTCTGAGACTAAAGAAGAGTCACATGAGTAAGGTGTTCAACCACAAGGACAAGCCACATGTGGCAAAAACATGTTTTTCCATACAGGCATATGAATAACAACAGCTGAAGTAAACTCCTATCTGCTACACCTTAGAGGAGCATGAAAACACAGTCCAAGAACAGTTCTGTGTTTTGAAGAAACTGAGGTCACAAGACTCTTGCTTTCTTGGAGTTTTCTCACAAGCACTCAGAATTCTCACACAAGAACCTTTGGGTGCTGGGGAAAAGTTTAAGGTTATTTATGTATCTGTTTTAACAGTGCTAGAGTTTGAACTGAGCATCTTACATATATCTTGTGTCCTACTACAGAGCTACACCACCAAACTTTTTTTTTTTTTTATTTGAAGACCAAGTTTTACTGACTTGCCTAGGCAGGCTTCAAACTTGTGATCTTCTTGCTTCAGCCTCCATGAGTAGCTGAATTGTAAACCTGTACCATGGGGCCTGTTCAAGTATGATTTTGCCACAACCTCCCATGCAGTTGGGACTATAGGCATAGCCACACCAGGCTTAAAGTTGCTATGTTTAAGTAATAGCAGTGACCAAAGTTACATGAAATTTCATCTTTTTGGGCCACTGGCTTAGTTACTTTTCCGTTGATATGATTAAAATACCCTGACAAAAGCAATTTAGGAAAGAAGGGCTAATTCTGCTCATAGTTTGAGGTAATAGTCCACCGTTTTGGGGGAGTCACTGCTTGCAGTCAGGAAGCACAAGTAGATGGGTACTTGTGCTCTTACTGTATCATATACAGCACTGGTTTTCAAGATTGTAGTTCAGACATTCTTCACTTCAGCTTACTTGACAGTATAATTTTGATTTAGTAGTGTTTATAAAATCAACTTTTTTGTTGTTGTTACTGTTCATTTCCCAGTGTGGCCCTAATTAAACTCTGGCTCAAATAATCCCCCCTCTTTGCCTAGCTTCCTAAGTACCTGTCACTTCAGACGTTTACCACCCTTTTAAAATAATTTTTTAATTTATATAATACTACCTTTATACTGTGGTGAGTAAGTAGTTCTAAAGTTTTAAGTCAACCAATAAATTTAAGTTCATTCTTAGTATTTCTGATTCAAAAAGTAAAATTAAACCACTTACTGTAAGTTTTTGGTTTTCTTTTGTTGTCTAGGATGTACATTTTTGGTGGATGGATTCCACACAAGGGTGAAAGTACTGAGAATTCACCTCATGATTGTGAATGGAGATGTACCAGCTCATTTTCTTACCTAAATCTAGGTGAGTCTTTTGAAACTTACTCATTAACACGATGTCTAAAAAAGTAATTTTTGTTACTTTGCTGCTTACAAGCAATAGCAGAATCATGGAGAGCCTTTCATTTTAGATACAGCAGAGTGGACTACGCTAGTGTCAGATTCTCAGGAGGATAAGAAAAACTCAAGGCCGAGACCAAGAGCAGGACACTGTGCTGTTGCGATTGGCACTCGTTTGTATTTTTGGAGTGGAAGAGATGGCTACAAAAAAGCACTTAATAGCCAAGTCTGCTGCAAGGATCTTTGGTATCTTGATACTGGTAGGTAAGAGTACTTAATTAAGTTCTACCCGTAGGAACTCAGTGTCTGTTTTTAAAGACAAAGTGAATATAATTTCTTCTTTCTCTTACAATTAGAAATGAGTAGAAGAAATATATAATTACTCACCACTCTGAAGAGTATATTAATTCCTCTCTCCTTGAATGTAGGATGGATTTAAAGATTCCTTCCCAAAGCATGAAAGAAGAAAACTATTCTTACTCTAATGAGCAGACCTTGTAAGCACACCTAAAGTGATTAAGATTGATAACAACTAGTGATAAATTGTATTCCTATCATTTATACCCTGATAAAAACATGTAGCAAGAAATATGCTACCCCTGTTGGTACTTTGCTGTAATCCAAGTACAACGGCACAAAAGCACCCGACAATCTCAGACTGAAGGGCGTTCTAGAGCATTTATAAACAGTTCCAGCAAACGTTTTAAAGTGGGGCTGAGCACATGTCTTAGCAGGTGATGCTACTCCCTGTCAGGCTTGTCAGCCTGAGCTCTACCCCTGAGGCCCACTTGATGGAAGGAGAGAGCCCTGACTCCTTTAAGTTGTCCTCCAACATGTCCATGTACTTGAGTACACATGCACATACTCACACACACTAGAAGGATTTAATTTTTAACATTTTAAAGTGTAAAAAAGAAAACCCTAGGAAAATTAAGAAATTGTCCCAAGGGGCTGGAGAGATGGCTCAGTGGTTAAGAGGACTGACTGGTCTTCCTGAGGACCTGTGTGGCAGCTCAAAACTGTCTGTAACTCTCGTTCCAGAGGTTCTGATACCTTCACTCAGGCATACGTATGGACAAAACACCAATGCGCATAAAATAAAATAATTTAAAAAAGAAATTGTCACAAATTGGAAGAGATTAAGGAGATAAGATTGCCCAATCTAATGTGTTATTCTACATTGGGTCTTGAGATAAAAAAAAGATAGTAATTGAAAAACTGATTACATCTGAGACCTTGAAACTCACTTAATAGTGTTACATTTATTTATTTATTTATTTACTTATTTTTGGCAATGCATTCTAGCACTGAAGTGCAGTCCCAATTAAAACTAACAAACAAATGTGTTAACATTAGGGGAAGATGAGGAAAAGGCATCTAGCAACTCTGGGTTATCTTTGCAAGTTTTCTATACATCCAAAATTACCAGGGCCAGCAAGATGGCGTTAGTGGATAAAGGCATTTGCTGCTAAGCCCTACAGCTTGAGTTGGATACCTAGAACCCATGTGACAGAAGGCGGGAACTGACTCCTGTAAGTTGTCCTCTGACCCCCTACACCTTCTCAGCAGCATAGTCAAGAGATGCTCATTCACACACACACTCCAGTGCACTTGCACACTCACACACACTCATTCTCTCTGTGTGCATCTCTATCTCTTTTCCCCTTTGCCCCCTCTCTCACACAAATTCTTCACATTCTTTCTCTGTCTCACTCTCACAGATACACACTCAGAATAAATAAACATGTGACATCGCAAAAGCCTGGTGTAATGGCATATATCTCTAATCCCTGCAGTTTACCCAGCTGAAAAGAAGATTGCAAGATTTAGACCAGCCTAAGTTATCTAGTCAGACTTTCCTCAAACAAGTAAATAATTAAAGTCACTACAAAATAAAGTTTGTTTTTAAAAAAAGATATATTGAACACTAATACATTTTTATGGAACTTGGGTCCATTTTCTTTAAAAAATATTTAACTTTAGTTATTGAGGGGAGGTCAGAGAACAACTTGAGCAAGTCAGTTCAGACTGTGGGGATGGGAGGCTAGAGTCTCTCCATCTTGCCAACCGAAAGTATTGCAATGACGCCTCAACTCAGGGCTTGCTGCATTGTTTTCCTCAGAGATGGTTGAAGAGGCGGCTCACACATGCCACTCAGCCTACCACTAAGCTAGCTACATCTACTTCAAAAAATAATCATTGACAGCTCTGTAATATGAATAACTAAATGCTTGGAACACAGCAGTGAACAAGATCAAGGCACCCGTGCTCTCAAAGACCTTATGTTCTGAGAGGGTGTAAGGGCAGGGGTTAAAAACAGCAATCAAACAAGTGAGTAAAGTAAGCTTGCTTTCGATGTGCGTGAGAGAGAAAAGAAGGCAGAGTGAGGCTGCTTCAGGGAGAGTGGCCTTTTGATGGAGAGATGTATGGGGTGGTGAAAGGACCCCTTGTATAAAACACCCATGAGACCACTGCAAGAAATGTGCCCTCAGATGGCAACATTTGGCATATTTGGGAATAAATTTTAAAAAAATTGAACCAAGTTAAGGAAATAAAAGAAAAGAGGCAGATCATACAGTCTTTAAAATACTTTTTGTGGGCTGGAGAGCTGGCTGGGTTCTTGAGAGCACCTGCTGTTCTTCTTGAGGACCTGAGTTTAGTTCCCAGCCCCTGCATCAGATATCCTACCCTCATCTGTAGCTCCAGATCTAGGGGAAGCTGACACCTCTCACCTCCAAAGGCACCTGTACTCATTGTGAGCATTCATGTGTGCACACACATGCATACAAACAGAAATACACATACACACAACTGAAAACAAAAATCTTTTTAAAAATTTTATTGAGACTTTTATACATTTATTTATTTACTTACTTATTTACTTACTTATTATGTATTCAATTTTCTGCCTGCATGTGGCCTGTATGCCAGAAGAGGGCACCAGACCTCACTACAGATAGTTGTGAGCTACCATGTGGTTGCTGGGAATTGAACTCAGGACCTTTGGAAAAGCAGCCAAGTACTCCTAACCTCTGAGCCATCTCTCCAGCCCCTATACATTATATTTTTAAGTTTTAGATCTTTGTTTGTTTGTTTTTGTTTTTTTGAGACAGTGTTTCTCTGTGTAGCCCTGCCACTCAATTTGTAGAGCAGATTGGCCTCAAACTCAGGGAGCTCTGCCTGCCTCTGCCTCCCAAATGCTGGGATTACAGGTGTGTGCCACCTCCACTCACCTGGCTAGATTTGTCTGTCTGCCTGAAACAGTGTGCTTGGTGCCCATGGGGGTGGTTGTCAGAGGGCACCAGCCTTTTTGGAACTGGAGTTACAGATGTTTGTGAGCCATTTGGATGCTGGAAGCTGAACCCTGGTCTTCCACAAGATCAACAAGTACTCAACTCTCCAGCCCCATGCATTGTGTTTTGCTCATATTTATTTTTCTTCTAGATCTGCACCCCATTCTATACCCATAGAATTTTGTGTCCTCATTCTTTGTTTTTCTTTAAGATCTATTGAGTCAAGTTAGTGCTGCCCATATACTCTTGGGTGTGAGGCCACCAGCTGGAGTGCATTAGACCTACCAAAGACCACACGCTTAAAGAAAACAAACTCCCCTTTCTGAGCAGCTATCAGTTACCAAGAACTCCTCAGGTAGGGACAGGACTTCATGTCCACCTCCTGGCTCCATGCTAGGATTTTGTCCCATTTAGGGTATTCCAAAACCACTTATTCTCTGCCCTTTGAGAGAACACAGTGCTATAGAGGGGGAAGGAGAACAACGGAGCAGGAATGGTTAAGTAGTGTAGGTTCAGCGTAGAGGAGGGAATGTAGGGGAAGACTAACACTAAACACAGTTTGATAGTTCTTGTCTTCTCTACACTTCCACAGCTGTTCAGGTTCATTCAACTTTTCTTCTCACCAAAGGTCTTGGCTCAATTTTGAATTTCTAATATTTTTTGTTAAAGATTTTTTTATTTTATTTTGTGTGTGTTTGTACACTCTTGCTTACATACACATAAAAGTGCAAGTGCCTGAGAAGGCCAGAAGGCAATGGATCTCCTGGAGCTAGATTTATAGGCAGTTAGGTGCTGCCTAATGTGTGTGCTGGGAACTGAACTTTGGTCTGTGTAAGAAGCAGTACTTGCTCTTAATCACTGAACCATCTCTCATTTCTAATAACTTTTATTGTTCATTGTATTATGTCATTGAAATCTGATGCTGTCATCCTGTAGAGTGTGTTGGGCTTTGTTTCAGAAAGCAGTTAATTCACTTCTAAGTTTGCCTCACTGTAGCTTTTCCTGAAGGAGTGGAGCAGTCCTTACTGTTAGGACAGTTTGCACCAGTTAACAGGAGTCACCTTTCATAGGGCTGGAGCGGCGGCTCAGTGCTTAGGAGCACATTCTGCTCTTAGTTCCGAGCATCCACATCCGGCCCTGGCACCCCTCAGCTTTCACATGCACATAGACATGTGGGTAAAAGTAGAAAGTAATGGGTTTCATTATGGTGTTTTCAGTCATGTCGCAATACTTTGTTCTGATTACCCTCCCTAAAGTATTTTCTACATATCTGTATTTCCTACAGTAGCACATAAAAACCTTTTTTGTTTTTTTGTTTGTTTGTTTGTTTGTTTTTGCGACAGGATCTTATGTATCCCAGCTGGCCTTGAACTCACTGTATAGCCAAAGATTAACTTCTGATTCTTCTAATTCCCTAGTGCTGGCATTAAGATGTACAAACAATACACTTGTTTATGTAGTGTTTTTGTAATATGAAAAGTTGATTATTAAGAAGTTGGGAAAAACAACTAATGGAACAACTAAACTGGAGACTGACTAGATGCTTTCATTTAAAAAGCACACTACCAAAGAGAAAAATACAGAAAATCAATTTATTGATTTGTCCTTTAAATTGAGATATACTAACTAATTATCTTAGTTAGGGTTTCTTTCACTGTGATGAAACACCATGACTAAAGCAACTTGGAGAGGAAAGGGTTTATTTGGCTTACATTTCTAAATCACTGTTCATCATTGAAAAAAGTCAGGAGAGGAACTCAAACAGGGCGAGAACCTAAAGGGCAGTTGCTGAGCAGAGGCCTGAAGGAGGGATGCTTGGGGGCTGGCTCCTCAATGGCTTGCTCAGCCTGCTTTTTTTTATATTAAAAAAAATCCTTTGTGATTTACTGTCATAAATGTTTTCTTTTTAATTACTTAATTTTTTATTAATTACAATTTATTCACTATGTATTCCAGCTGTAGCCCTCTCCCTTGTCCCCTACCAATCCAGCCCTCCGACCCTCCCTCTTCTCTTCCCATGTTCCTCCCCCATACCACTGAAAGGGGAGGTTCTTCTACTTGACCTTAGCCTATCAGGTCTCATCAGGACTGGCTGCATTGTCTTCCTCTATGGCCTGGTAAGGCTGTTTCTCCCCCTCACCCCCCAACACCCTCAGAGGGAGGTGATCAAAGAGCCAGCCACTGAGTTCAGTCAGAGACAGTCCCAGATTGTCTTACTAGGGAACCCACTGGGACGCTGAGCTGCCATGGGCTAAATCTGAGCAAAAGGTTCTAGGTTATCTCCATGAATGGTCGTTGGCTGGAGAAACAGTCTCAGAAAAGACCCCTGTGCCCAGATATTTCGGTTCTTTTGGTCTCCTTGTGGAGCTCCTATCCCCTCCAGGTCTTCCTAGTTACCCCTTCTTTCATAAAATTCCCTGAACTCTGCCCAAAGTTTGGCTATGAGTCTCAGCATCTGTTTTGATACTCTGCTGAGTAGAGTCTTTCAGAGGTCCTCTGTAGTAGGCTCCTGTCCTGTTCCCTGTTTTCTCCGTCTTCTGATGTCCATCCCGTTTGCTTTTCTGAATGAGGATTGAACATCTTACCCAGGGTCCTCCTTCTTGTTTAGCTTCTTTAGGTGTACAGATTTTAGTATGTTTATCCTATATTATATTTCTAATATACACTTACAAGTGAGTATATACTATTGATGTCTTTCTGCTTCTGGGATACCTCACTTGGGATGATCTTTTCTTGTTCCCACCATTTGCCTGCAAATTTCATGATTTCCTTGTTTTTTAATTGCTGAGTAGTATTCCATTGTGTAAATGTACCACAATTTCTGTATCCATTCCTCTGTTGAGAGACATCTGGATTGTTTCCAGATTCTGGCTATTACAAATAAAACTGCTACAAACATAGTTGAACAAATGTCCTTGTTGTATACTTGAGCATCTTTTGGTATATGCCTAGGAGTGGTATAGCTGGATCTTGAGGAAGCACTATTTCTAATTGTCTGAGAAAACACCAGATTGATTTCCAAAATGGTTGTACAAGTTTACATTCCCACATCCTCTACAGCATGTGTTGTCACTTGAGTTTTTGATCTTAGCCATTCTGATGGGTGTAAGGTGAAATCTCAGGTTGTTTTGATTTGCATTTCCCTGACAACTAAGGAAGTTGAGCTTCTCTTTAAGTGTTCCGCTGCCATTCGATGTTGCTCTATTGAGAATTCTCTGTTTAACTCTGTACTCCATTTTTTTTGGATTACTTGATTCATTGCTTTTTAACTTCTTGAGTTTTTTATATATTCAGGATATTAACCCTCTGACAGATATAGTGTTGGTGAAGATCCTTTACCAATCTGTAGACAATCGTTTTGTTCAGATGACAGTGTCCTTTGCTTTACAAAAGCTTTTCAGTTTTATGAGGTCCCATTTATTGATTGTTGATCTTAGAGCCTGTGCTGTTGGTGTTCTGTTCAGGAAGTTGTCTCCTGTGCCACTGAGTTCAAGGCTCTTCCCCACTTTTTCTTCTAAAAGAGATTTAGTGTGTCTGATTTTATGTTGAGGTTTGATACACTTGCACTTTAGTTTTGTCCAGGGGATAAATATGTATCTATTTGCATTTTTCTACTTGTAGACATCCAGTTAGACCAGCATCATTTGTTGAAGATGTTGCATTTTTCTCCTTGTATGGTTTTGGCTTCTTTGTCAAAATCAAGTATCTGTAGATGTGTGGGTTTATTTCTGGGTCTTCTATTCCATTGATCCACCATTCTGTTTCTATTCAGCCTGCTTTTTTTATAGAACCTTGTACCACCAATCCATGGATGGCACTACCCACAGTGGGCTGGGCCCTCCCCTGTTAATCACTAAGTAAGAAATGCTCTTACAGCTGGATCTGATGAAGGCATTTTCTCAGTTGAGGTTTGCTCCTAGCTTGTGTCAAGTTGACATAAAACTAGCCAGTACATGGATAATACAAAGATAAACTTAAACATCAAAAATTATAAGAAAAAATAAGTATGTATAAATGTGTCTCTATGGAATATTTCAGGTTTTTTTTTTAATTTGCTTCAACTTTGGCATATTGATTGTTGTTGTGTGTGTTCAGCTCATGTTTATGCAGTTAGGATAGTGACACTTCGTGGTTGTAGCTCCTGATATTGCTGGGAGACATAGTTCTACAGCAAACTCCCTGATCTTTTATGATCTTCCTGTCTCCTCATCTGCAGTGTTCCCTGATCCTTACATGCAAGAGTCATCTTAAAGACTGATGAGAGTGAGAAACAGTCCTCCCCAGGGGAGAGAGCACAACAGTTGGTTTGTTTTTATCCAGCACAGAATGGTCAACCCTGAAAACATACATACAAGTAACTTTTTACAGACTGAGCAGGTTATGTTTAGGAATATACATGTATATACATACGAATATGTGCATATAACACAATTAACAAGATTTTTCTCTCTTTCCTCTCCCCTACACAGATTTCCATATAGTGATATGGAGGCTAGAGGCTGAGTCCTGCAGGAGAGGCGTGTGCTTGTCTTCCTAAGCCTGGCCTACTCATTCATAGTTTGCATTTTCATCTATTTTGGAGGACTGGGGGGGGGGGGTTTAAGACAGGGTTTCTTATCTCTCCTGGAACACACTCTATAGGGCAGACTGGCCTCGAACTCAAAGATCCGCCTGCCTCTGCCTCCCGAGTGCTGGGATTAAAGGCTTGCATCACTACAGCCTGGCTCTATTTTTTTTTCAAACTATAATTCTGTTTTTCTTTGTGTGTGTGTGCTACTTTTTCACTATTTATTCACTTATTGATGGACATTTAGTCTGATCCATTTCCTTACATCAAAAATAGAGCAGCAGTAGACATAGCTGAGGAGAATGGCTGTAAGAGAATATAAAGTCCTTTTGGTAGATGCCCCGGAGTGATAGAGCTAGATGAGGTGGGAATTCTATCTTTAGCCTTTTAAGGAACCTCTCCCCCCACCCGCATTTATGTCCATAATGGCGGCATCAGTTTACATTCTCACTAGCAGTGAATAATTGTTTCTTTTTCCCACATTATCTTCAGTGTTTGTTGTTTTCTTAGTGAAAACCATTCTGACTGGGATAAGACAGAATCTCAGCATTTCCCTGATGGCTAAGGATGTTGAAAACATTTTAAAATATTTATTAGCCATTTTATTTCCTCTTCTGAAAATTCTCACTGCTCAGCCCATTTTTTAAATTTAGTTGCTTTCTTGTTATTAGTTTTTTGAGTTCTAGTATTTTCTAGATAATAGTCCTTTACAGATGACTAAGACTTTCCCACTCTGTAGGCAACCTCCTTATCAATACTTTTCCTTTGCTGTGCAGGATTTAATTTCATGCAGTCGATTTCTTGATAATTGCTTTACTTTCTGTGTGAGTGGAGTCGTATTTTAAAAATCTTTACCTATGTCTGTGACTTGAGGTATCTCTCCTAAGTTTTCCAAGTTTCAGATCTGGTTTTTTAAAAAAGATTTATTTATTTTATGTGCATTGGTATTTTCTCTATACGTGTGTCCACACGAGGGTGTTGGATCCCCGAGAACTGGAGTTACAGACAATTGTGAGCTGCCATGTGGGAGCTGGGTATTGACCCATCTGGAAGAGCAGCCAGTGCTCCTAACCACTGAGCCATTTCTGTAGCCCAAGTTTTGGTTCTTTTTAGTGTGACTTTCCTACTCCCCCTGCCTCTAGAAGCATTTAGAATTTATTTTTGTTCTTGCAGTTTTTAAATTTTATGATGCTTCTCCCTTTCCAATAACACCTTCTCCTTCTCTCTTCTCCTCTCCCTTTCCCCCCCAGAAAAGGAAGTCCCCTCCCCCTCTCTTACCCCTCTCCAGTACACCAAGTCACATTAAGACTGAGCATGTTCTCACCCCCTGAAACTGGGCAAGGCAGCCTTGCCTGGGGGAAGTGATCAAAAGCAGGCAATAGAATCCATGTTAGAAACAGCCCCCTCTCCCAACACACACACACACTCTCACACACTCACCAGGTAGCCTACATGAAGATCCAAGCTGCCCATCGGCCACATATGTGCAGGGAGCGTAGGTCCAGACCATGCATGCTTCTTAGTTGATGTCTCAGTCTCTGTAAGCCCCCATGGGTCTGGGTTGTCTCTATTGATCTTGTTGTTAGGTTCCTGCCCCCTCCAGGTCCTTCCATCTTTCCCCTAACACTTCCACAGGACCTCCAGAACTCTGCCCCAGGCTTTAGCTATAAGTCCCAGCATCAGTCTTGATGATCCGCTGCTGGCTGGAGCTCCCAGATGAAAATCCTGTCTGCAAGCAAGCCGAGCATCATTAAGAGTATTAGAGGCTGGCGCTCTACTGTGGGATTAGTCTCAGGTTGGGCCAGTTATTAGTTAGACATTCTCTCAGTGTTTGTTCCCTCTTTATTCCTGTACTTCTTGTAGGCAGAGTCAGTTTTGGATCAAAATTTGTTTATTTTTTTTAATGAGTTGTTGTTTCCCTCCCTCCACTAGTCTTGCCTAGCTAGGAGGTGGTCACTTCCTTTACCATTCCCCCACGCCTTTAGGGGTCTCAGCTAGAGTCACACCCATGTCCTAGAGCCTGCCCTGTTACAGGCCTCCAGCTTGACAAAGATGCCTCCCCCTCACTTTCTCTTTTTGTTCCCAGCGCTCTCAGCTACACCCCACCCCTATCCTCCCCATATCTCATCCCTATCTTTGTTCCCCCCCTTATTCCATATCCTGCCCAGTTCCCTCTCTTCATCCACTTCTGCTGCCTATTCTATTTCCCCTTCTTAGTGACATTCCAGCATGCTCCCTTGGGCCCTCCTTGTTACTTAGCTCTTTGGATCTGTGGATTGTAGTATGTTTATCCTGTACTATATGGCTAATATTCGTTTATAAGAGCCATGTGTGTTTTTCTGGGTCTGGGTTCCTTCACTCAGGATGATCTTTTCTAGTTCTATCCATTTGCCTGCAAATTTCATGATTTCTTTGTTTTTAATGGCTGAGTAGTATTCCATTGTGTAAATGTACCACAGTTTCTGAATCCATTTTTCAGTTAGGGACATCTAGGGTGTTTCCAGTTTCTACTATTACAAATAAAGCCACTGTGAACATTATTGAGCAAATGTCCTTGTATTGTAGAGCATCTTTTGGGCATATGCCCAGGAGTGGTATAGCTGGGTCTTGAGGTAAACTAGTCCCAGTTTTCTGAGAAAACGTCGGATTGATTTCCAGAGAGGTTGGTTTGTTTTTTCAAAGAACGTTTTATTTTTATTATTTTGAATTATTTGTAGGTATGTTTGAATTTTAGTGTTTGCAAGTGAGTGCAGGTCCCTGTAGAAGCCAGAGGCATCTGATCCCCTGGAGTGGGAGCTACAAGTGATTGTGACCCACCTGATAAATGTTCTGGGAAATAAACTCAGGTTCTCTAGAAGAACAGTAGGTGTTTCTAGCCATCTCTTCAGCTCTTGAGATCTGGCTTTTTGTTTTGGTTTGTTTTGATTTGGTTTTCCAAAACAGAGTTTTACTGTGTAGCCCTGGCTGTTCTTGGAACTCAATTTGTAGACCAGCCTAGCATGGAATTCACAGAGATCCGCCTGCCTCTGCCTCCCGAGTGCTGGGATTAAAGGAGTATGCCACCACCGCCCGCTGGAGATCAATTTTTAATCTTTTGTGCTGAGTACTCAGTGGGCTCCTTCATTCTGGAAACTCAGATTGTTTAGTTTCTCAGAAATTTATCTCAGGATTTACATTTAAAAAAAATTCTCTCTATAGCTTCTATCTTAATATGTGTTTGTTTTATTTCCTGGACTTTCCAAATGTTTACTTTTCTTTATTTTGAGAAAATATAAATAGCTTGGATTATCAATGGGATGATGGGGGACTTCATATGGAATTGAAGGAACTAGGTATTCTAGGCCATATGGGTCTCCAAACTCACCTTGAATCATGAAAGTAACACTAGGCAAAATGCATTAACAAATGAGTCCTGCTGTGTTTCAGCAAGCTTATTTAGGAAACAAGCTTGCACTGGCCTCTTGGCCATATGTTACTGATCCTTAGTAAAAAGATATATTTGAGGCTGGAGATGACTCAGCCATTAAGAGCACAGGCTGTTCTTGCAGAGGACCAGAGTGAATTCCCAGCACTCACATGGTGTCTCACAAACATCTATAACTCAGTTCCAGGGGTCTAACACCTTCTGCTGGCCTCTGTGCACCAGGTATGTATGCAATGCAGATGCACATGAAGGCCAACACCTATATGTAAGATAATGATTAAAATATTTTAAATAAAGTAGACAGTGGACCAGCTGTGGCGGCCGAGCCACAGGCTGGTAGACTACAAGTCAGAGCTGGGTTCTGGCTGTCAGAGCACGGGCGCCCTTCCCCTCAGATGTGGAGTTCACCATGTCCTAAGTCACGAGAAGACACGGAGCTTGTGACCTCAGAGCTTAGTCATCTGCTGCTTGTTGTGGAGATAGGTAGCAATATTTTATACCAAGGTAATACTGCTTTTAGTAATGCTGATTTTGTTAAAGGGCTATTATATTTTTAAAAAATATCCAAGTCATTTTTGCTAACAGCAGTATTTCTAGCATGTATGCTGTTGGTTGAATGTCAGTTCTTTAAGTTAAAAAAATAAAATTTCTAAAGGTAAAACAACAAAGCAGTAATTATATAATACTTGTTCACATCTCTTTAGGGTTTTAGATGAGATTAGTCGTGTTCAGGATAGACCTTCAGCCTTTTATTTTTAAACATTCTTTTTTTTTTTCATTCTGAATCTAATTACTCAAGTAGTTTGGTGTTAGATTGTTTATTTCTATAAGAAAAGTAACTATAATCAGAGCTGAAAACTACTTTGATTTGACTGGATCTAAGCTTTGTTTAAGTATATTCAGTAAACAGGTACAATGCTCATTGCTGGTGTTCTCAAAGTTCTTGCACACCAAAACTGTCAGCAAATTATTGGTGCATTTGAAACTAAAGGCATTATATGAATATTTTTCTTTAGAGAAACCACCAGCACCGTCACAAGTCCAGCTGATCAAAGCTACTACCAACTCTTTCCATGTCAAGTGGGATGAAGTGCCTACGGTTGAAGGCTATCTTTTGCAGTTGAATACTGACTTGCCGTATCAAGCTGCATCGTCTGACTCTTCAGCAGCACCAGATATGCTAGGTAAAATACATGTCATGCTTAGGAACACATGTCTGCTCACGTGCTTTGTAAACACACTGCAGAAAGTCCTGTGACTGTGCTTGGCTCAGGAAAGTGCATGACTGTTACGATGTCCTGGTACATACCTGTAAGCCATCTCTCTTGGGTTTTAGCTCTGAACCCTGGCTTATCTCACTATCTGATATGGCAGAACACAGGACATAGAGTTCATTCTGGTGCACTGTTAAAACTGATAGTACTTGAGTTCCAGACATGTTTTTAATTAGCTTTCAGAAATATTTCATTGTTTGTATCTGTTTTCCAAGTGTTTTTAACTGAACAGGCCCTTGGAAAGTAACTAAACTTGTTACAGTCTTCAGGAAGGATTTCAGTAACTCTTAAGTAAACTATTAAGAAAGCATATAAACTTGGATAAAGATGTTATTTTAATCTTTAATATGTGCATTTAAAATATTTACAATGTATTTTATGGATGCTACTTAAGAGCATATCAGTGTGAACTTTCTCGTTCCTACAGGAGGCAGGATGGACCCTCGCAGACAAGGCAGTGATAGCGTTCTTCACAACAGTGTAAGTGGGAGCCTCTGTGACAAAAATGCATATTAACGGCTCTAGTCCCAGTTCTTATTGAATTCTTTTGCATATTACTCTGAATAAGGGTCATTATTCCTCACTTCATGTGAGACTCATCTCTGAGATGTCCAGGCAGCCCTGTCTACAGGACTGGGGATGAAGCCAGCGTTAGAGTGCTTGCAGCATACATAAACCCCGAATTCTGTCTCTAGCACCAACCTAAATAAAAGGAGAAAATTAGGTTCCACAGGCTTATGACGACAGAGCCTGAATTCAAAAGTCTAGTTTCATTGATGATAGCCAGGCCTGGTGGTGCATGCCTGTGATCCCAGCACTTGAGAGGTGGGGCCGGAAGGTCCAGAAGGTCAGGACCAGCCTATACTATATTGTTGAGTTCAGGCCAACCTGAGCTACCCAAAACCCAGTCTCAACCAAAAAAGTATTTTATATGTTTATATTGTGACACTCCTACATGTCACAATACATGACACATGTATTTGTTCTGAATCTATAAAATGATTTAAGTACATTTTCATATTTTAACGTGTATTTCATGTACCAAAGAATAACAGTAGCCAAACGGAACAATTTCTGTGAGTTTGCTTGTTCTATATGAAGTGATTATGGTAAGTATTTGTATAAGCTAATGGTTGAGCTTACTAAAATTCATTATTTTCATCTGGGAAACTGCTCCTGATAGCAGTGGATCCTTTCCACAAGAAGGGATGAGGCATGGTCTGTTCTGAGCATGACTCAGGGTCAATAGTATAAGAAATACTATAGTTGCTCAGGAAGGAGATATTACAAGTTTTGCTCATATAGCTTGTGAGCAGCCTATGTTAATAGACAGACTACATTTATGTTAATATTTATACATGTCATGAATATTGCATGTTGTGTGTCTGTGTAACCATAAGTTAGATGATACAGTTGTGCCTCTTCCTGGTTTTGGATCTTGCTAAAAACAACTCCTTTAAACCGTTCCAGCTTTCTTTTAGTATCTAATTATGCCTTCCTAAATGAGGTCTAGCTGGGTGTTGTAGCCGCCTTTAATCTCAGCACTCAGGAGGCAGAGGCAGGAGGATCTCTGTGAGTTGAGGACAGCTTGGTCTACAGAGCGAGTTCCAGAACAGCCAAGGCTACATAATGAGACACTGTCTCAAAACAAACAAAGCAGAACAACAACAATAAGTAAAACCCTTATTTCACCATGCCTTTACCTTCTAGCTTTTATCACTCTCATTCAATGAGCAGATGAAGACACTGGAGTGGTGGCAAGTGCTTGTGGTCCCAGTACTAGGGAGCAGGGGCAGGGGAACTTTTAGAGCCCACTGGCCAGCTATACAAGCCTCTTTTGCAAGTTCTAGGCCAGTGGGAGACTGTCTGAAAACACAAGGTGACAACATTCCTTAGGAACTACAACCAGGGTTTCTTCTGGTGTCCACACACGTGCAGAGATGTTCACATGCATGAACACACTCATACATACAGAAAAAAATAATGGAAGATTTGACGATATATCCCTCCTTGACTCTCCCCTCTCCTCCAGCCTGGAAATGTTTTTAGTTGAGCTGTACTTGATGTTTGTGTTACGATGACAACTTATTTCTAGATGAGCTGTGTGTGTATTATTAGTGTTGTTCCTTCACATACAACTTTGCTGCTCCCGCCATTAGCTGCCTCCCTTTTTCATTTCATTTTTTTCTTTATTTTAATTAATTTATATTCAAATTCCAGCATTTTCTTTTCTTCTTTTTTGTCTCCTGGAACCCTTCTTCATACTCCAGTTCAGGGTCTCCTAAGCTTTTTCAACACACGATACCCACCTTCTTTTTTTGTCTTAAGAAAATTTTGCACAATCCAATGTAAAATATATAAATGAAAATTATCTGCTAATAATAAATTGTAAATGTATTGTGTGTACGCAAGAACACATGGAAGGCGGCACCTCAACCCGGGGTCCTCTGCAGTCACTCTCTACTGTGTATGTTAAGATAGGGTCTCTCTCTGAACCTGAGTCTTGTAAATTCATCCTCCTGTCTCCACCCCTCTAGCACTGGGGTTACAAGGATGTTCCGCCTTATGCAGCTTTTTCACATGAATTTTTATTTAGATTCTGGGCAACTGAACTCAGGTCCTCATATTTGTGCTGAAAGTATTTCATCAATTGGGTAATCTCCCTAGCCTGACAAATTGCTTTTAAAATAATTATTTGGTATACATACAGTTTTACCATCATTAGAGATAAAAACAAATTTGCATGCTGATTAGATGTTGTGTGCTGTTTTTCATAAAAAGATTTTAATATGAAAAGATTTATATAATCTTTCTTTTCCCCCTCCCCATCTCTTCTGCCTCAATCTCCCAAGTAACTCTAGTTACATGTCTATGCGACCAGGTTCACCATTAGGAAAGTTTTTGACCAAACTTTGTTTAATAGCAAATAATATTGATGTTAATATATTGAATCTTTATATAGAAAATTCATTCATACAGAATAATTCATTTGCTGAATTTTTTCTTTTAGGAGTCATCAGATCTTTCGGCTACGTGCTGATTTGTTTTTTAAAAATTGAATAGGAAGTAACAAAATGGTTCAGTAAGTCAAGAACTTGAAATGCAAGCCAGACCACCAGAGTTGAGTCCTGGTACCCACATAGGAGAAGAAGGAGAGAACTGAATGTATAAAGATATCCTGTGCACATCATGGCACGTGTACGCCCACACACATTATACACGCAGTCAGTTAATTGTTCAGAAAATGTTAAACTGAGTAGTTTTCATGGCTTCTCCTGTATTACATGAGTATTTACTTGTAATGCTAGCCACCATGTGAAAAAGCTAAACTAAAAATACAGTCTTTGGACCATAGAGATTAAGTAAAAAAAAAAAAAAAAAAACTTAAAATGCTAGTTTAAAGAATAATTCTATAAAAATTAGGGATATAATTTTAACTGTTTTATGTTTTAGTAAAATTTTGTTGTTTTGAGAATCTTATTTCCTAGCCTGGGCTAGCCTAGAGTACTAGAACTTCCTGCCCTATTTCTCAAAATACTGGGATTACAGGCGTGCACCACCACTCCCTATTGGTAAACTTATTTTCCCAAACGGACTTGTAAATTATTTTGCTTGATTTTTTTACATGTAATTTTATTTCACTGAACATTTCTTGCTATGATGAACTATTTTATTTCTTGTAGGTTAGTGATACAGTAAACAGTGCAAAAACTGAACACACAGCTATGAAGGGACCTTCAGTGAAACACACACCAGATTTCAGAGCAACAGATTCTAATGCTGGTTTACATTCACCTTTGGCGCCCAATACTTCTAATAATAACAGTTGTATGACGGATATGCTATGGAAGAATGAAGGTATAAGGTTACATTTTAAATAAAATTAAATCTTTATAACATTGGTAGGGAACTTTAGAGTTACTAAAAAGTAGACATTAAACACTGTTTGTGTGTGTGTGTGTGTACACGCGCGCACGTGTGTCTGTTTGCATGTTTCTGTGTAGTCGAACGCTCTGACCTTGAACTCAGAGGTCTGCCTGCCTCTTCTGCCTGCCTATCTCCTTAGTTCTGTGATTAAAGACATGCATTATCAACCAGCATATATGTGTGTGTGCATATGCGCATGTGCACTTGTATGTGTGTTGAGACAAGGTCTTACTGTGTAGCATTGGCTGGACTGGAACTAACAGAGACCCATCTGCCTCTTCCTTGTGAGTGCTAGAATTAAAGGCAAGTACTTATGTGAAAATCTTGGTGACATTGAGGTTGGCTAGTGTGATCAGTGTGACTGTCCCTGTGCTTATTTTCTGGTCACTCTTTAGCTCTATGAGTTTATTTATCTTATTTCTATTTTCAAAGTGTTGAGATCTGTGTTTAATATATAGTTGTCATTTAGTAAATAATTGTGTAGCAAGTATCTGAATTAAGGTAATTCAGTTGTTGGAACTGTTAAATCTCTTACATTTATAAGACGGCTCACAATTTGGTGATTTTTTTTCTCTTTGAGTATTCTGTTGTATTTTTTTTTAATAGGATCTTACTTTGAATCCCTTTCTAGCCTAGAACTCATTTTTGTAGCGTAGGCTGATGTAAACTTGTCACAATCCTCCTGCCATAGTCTATGGTGAGATCTGCCATGCCTGGCTATATTTTAATATTCAGATGCCATTGAGATACATATCAAGTATTGCTTGTGATTTCAGTATCTAAATTATTTTTTAAATTCTTGTATATCCTTGGAATAGAAATTCAGCTTTTTTATTTTAAGACATTGTGATAGCTGCTCTAAGTCTATAATTATTTCAAGGATTCAAATGTAACGGGATAAACATTTTTTATTTCCATTTTGAGTCCACAGTAGATTAAAAATACCGTAGAAAGATGATTTCCTATGCTGTTCTCATTGAATTCCTTACACAAGAGGAACGGTTTGTTGATTTTCCTTTTTGGTTTTTACTTTTTTTTCTTTTTTTTTTGAGACAGGCTCACTCTGTTTTCTAGGCTGGTCTAGAACTCACTTGTTTCCCAGACTAGCTGGCTTTAAGCTCTGAGTGACTCATGTTTCGCCCTTCCAAGTGCTGTGATGTAGGCATGGTTCAAGATAACTGGTTCCTACCTTTCTTGATATAAAGGAATTGTTTGGTATAGATAAACTTTGTTCTAAACTTCCAATTTAAAATTTCTTATTTGTAATTTTCTGTCTTTCAAATAACTTTATATGTTGAAAACAAGATTTGAACTTGAAATTTCCAAATCTTCAGTAAAATTGGTACTGAGGAAATGGTAAAGACAGAGGTTGTTGAACACATCCTGAACACTCTGTCAAAGACTGGTCAGTCTTAGGTTACAAGGAATGTGACATTCTTTACATATTGGAAGAGCTGCTGGTGTGTGTTTCCAGGAGTGAAGGAGTGATATGATTAGATTTGTGTTCTTCTTGAAAGCACCCTCTGGCTTTACCAGAGGAAGAGACGATTTAGGAAATAATTCTCTTAGGACTCTCAGACACACATGCATAAAGATAAAACAGTGGGTAAGATAGAGTAGGAAAAAAACCCTTGAATGCTCATAATATACCTTTATATTATATTAAAGGTACATTAATTAAACTTCTCAGCTAGTTGGTTATGAGACTCTGTTTTTAGCTGAACATCGGATGGACACTGACCTTCATCAAAATGGAAATTGAGGACTGAGAACCATTAGGGAAAATATTCAACTCTGAACTTAAATTGAGGAACACACCAGGTCTGGAATCTAGGAAGCAGTTATCAGCTGTAAATACAAATGTAGAAATATCTAAAATGTAAGTTCTACAGGAGCAGAGGCCTTGTTGACATGTTGCTAAATTCCCAACAGCCAGTCCTGTGCCCAGGTCATACATGCTTGTCTGGTGAGTGATACATATTTACAACATAGGGCACATGCAGGGAGAGGGAAGATCCACTTCAGAACATCAGATAGGCTGGGCATGAGGGCGAACACCCGTGATCCTCTGGGAGGCAGAGACAGATGAATCTCTGTGAGTTCAAGGCCAGCCTAGTCTACAAAGTGAGTCTAGGCTAGCCAAGGCTACACAGAGAAATTATCTATTTGGGGGGCGGGGAGGGGTAGAAAAAAGAACACCAGATAGAAAAGGATAAATGGTGGGGGTGGGGTGGGTTTGTTTGTTTGCTTTTTGTTTTTGTCTTTTCCTTTATAGTGGGCATCACAGTTTGTGACTCTTTGTATGTATATTTTTACCAGATGAAGACGTTCATGAGGCATGAACCCTGCCAGTTCTCACCCACCATCATAGAAATAAACATGATGCCTGATAGAAAGTCTTTAGTGTTGTTGGATGAATGAATATAATCACAGAAAGAAACAGGCTTTAAAAGGAAATGTGTGCCATCACTTCTTATCTTACACAATGGGAAAGAAGACATAAAATAGACAAGATCATAAATACATTCCTACTTGAGGGCAGGAGAAAGCAGAACATTGAAGAAAGTCATGCCTGATACCCACCTGTCCACACACACATACACACCCTACAATGAGTGGCAAAGCCATTTGATATGAAACATCCATGATAGGTCCAGTGCACCTTTTCAAAACATTTTACACCCAGTGGTTAATCCATATTAGTGCTGTGTGTGGGGCTCATGTTTATGACTTAGAATTGAAAGCACCAAGAAGTAGCCAGCCAAGGCAGTAAGACTTGGCAATCTCCAGGCTCTATGCTGATGCCCTTTCCCTTACACTTGGGTGCTTGTGCTTCAGGACACGGAGGTGTACTAAGTAGTGCCTGGACCTAAGGAGAATAATTCCTAACTGCTCTCCAGTACTGTGTCCAGCACGCAGACCATCAAAGCTGAACCAGCCAGTTGTTAAAGCTGAGGCCTCGCTAGCAACATTCACTGCCAATCTAAAGGCTTGGAACGCACTTATGCTTATGAATCATCGGGGATAGCAGTGTAGATGGGGACTGCATTTCACCATGAACCAAATCAGGAAGCAGTTAAATAAAAATATATAAAATAGTCTATCCTTTTTTTCTTTAACTTTTTGGTTTTTGTGAGTTAAATCTTACTTTGTAGTCCAGCCTTGCTCTCCTACTTGAGATCCCCCTGCCTCATCCTTCCGAGTGTTGGAATTATAGGTGTAGACCTCTGTACCCAGCGATACTCTTATTAACAGTCCTCTGAGTTGGTATCTAACAGTGTCCCTTTGTGTTCTCTTGCACTAGAATTGTGCTTCATCTTTGGTGAGCATTCTCTTTACTGTAGCTAGTCACCAAACACTTATGAAGGGGACATCAGGATTAGTTTGAATGGTTATTGATTACTGATTCCTCTGGCTATTTTTCCCGGTTTTTGTTTTGTTTTGTGTGTGTGTGTGTACACATGTGCACACACGCGCACAAGTGAGTTTATGCACACATGTACCCACAGATGTCAGTGTGTGTGCATGTGAAGGCCAGAGACACGTTGTGTGTCTTCTGTCTTTTTTGAGATAGGGTCTCTAATTTTTACATGGAACTTGCCAGTTTAGCTAAGCTTGCTGACCAAGAAGCTGCAGAGATCTGCCATTCTCTGCCTTCCCAGCATGGGTTAATAGGACCATGCCCAGGTTTTTTACATGGGTTCTGGATTGAACTGATTGCGATATTTCCCTAGCTCCCCCGTTTTTCGGTTCCTTTAATTATGGTAAAGTTCACATAATATGGACTATGTTAAGAGTTTGGTGTCATTAAATACCCTGAATGTTTATGAACTGTGTTTTAATATATCTGAGTGATTATTTAACTAATGGTTTACTTTTCAGTCGATGAAATATGTGCTCTGCCTGCAACTAAGATCAGCCGTGTAGATGTGCATGCTGCAGCAACGCCATTTTCTGTAAGTGTATGACCTGGTGGTGATGCTTGTTATAGACAAATATGTGTGTTTAAATAAAATGCTTCTGAGGTCTCATGTAGTAAGGAGTTGATATAAATTCATAAGCAGGTAGGTTAGTATGAAATGTTCATAATATGTTTAGTGAACAAGATTGATACAATAATAATGTATATTTTGTGGTTCCAATTTTGACGTAAAAATGCACTTAATACAAATATTTATGTTCTCAGTGTATCAGCTCACAAGGTTGCTGTATTGTGATAGTACCTAGGTTGCTAGGTAACTATCTCTGGGCTGTGAGGCTACAGATAATTTTGACATTCTTCTCTATGTTTTCTTTATTTTATGTATGTTTAAATGAACATACACATCTGTATTAGTGTAAATTACACTAATAGTTAAAAGATGTAATTTGTTATGGAAAAGAAATGCTTGGGTAGCTCCTTCATAGCAGCACAACAAAACTTTGTAATAACAGATTGGTGTGCATGCAGGCTAGCTCAGAAATCTGACATTGGGTTGTTTCATGGATGGCCATAATAGATCTGCATATTGCCAAACTTAAATGCTTGCAAAGTACCTCACAGATACACCAGGATTGCCTTAACCAGATAAATAGGAGGGTCATATATTCATACATACTGTTTTTAGGGTTTAAAAATAATCATTTCACTTTATTTCTGTGATTATCTTGTTTGATTGTTTACCATTTAGAGTCTTTCAGACCTATGTTTTTTTTTCTTTTCATTTTTGGAATTTTAATCATGTATCCTACTCCACCAGAATGTTAGCCTATTTTGTAGACTCTTCTCAGGGAAGGGTTAGTAAATGAAAGATTTTCCTTCTGACTCTGTTTTGTAATGTAGCACCCACAGTTGTGTTTGTTTCTTCAGTTGGAGCCAAGTATTTTATAAAAGTTATTGAAGAGTTTTAACAGCTTTAGCAAATGAAGACTAGTTGTTATTTTTTTGTTTTGTTTTGTTTTGTTTTGTTTTTGAAGGCCACTGACTTTATTCTTCATCTAAAAATCTTTGTAAGGGCAGTGACTGTTTTTGCCAAAGGGGAAGGGGGATCAAAAGGGCATCCAACGGATTGTGAGGGGAGGGAGAAAGGGGCCCAGAATCCGTTCAGAAAAGCTGGTAACTGTTGCCATGGACCTGCAGGGGGAGGAAGGGCAAGACATGCAAGGTCAGGAATTCCAAAAAAGATGAAATGGTGAAGGGAGAGAACTCCTAAAAGACCCTGGAGTACATGGGTTACTGTGATGACAGCAATCTTTTCCTTCCTGGAGGACAGGAAGGAGCCCCACTAGGCTGCAGACTCTGGAGACTCTATGCTGTAGCTGCGGGGAGGGGGGCTAAGGGGGCCCCAAGGAACATGACAAGAAAACGTCACACCATTCTCGAAGGCACCCAAAACAGTCCCGGGACTGCTTGGCATTGGCACCACATGTGTCTTTTAGCCATTCTCGGAAAAGGTCTTCATCTTTCTTTAGCACCAGAAACTGGCCAAGGACCACTTAAGCCTTGTCGAAGCCCCTTTCCTCCAGCTTCTTGCCCAGGACATCACCAATCCCGGCCAGGCTCCCCACTGGCTTTTCCCCCATGGGCTCTGCCACGAAGTCACGGTGCTTTTGGGAGGCTGTCATATTGATCAGGCTTAACCGGTAGCTCTGGCTCTGGTAACAGCTCCTCGCGCCACTCGGCGAGCGGCCCGCCGACACCTCAAGCTACTAGAACGTTCTTCCAAATGACTAGTTTAAAGCTGCTCCTAACCTTTAAAGACACTTGTAGTTAGTTCACTTTGCTGTGTGTGCTAGCCTGAATAACAAAGAGTGTGAGTGCTAAGCACGTGTATACTTGAGACAGAAATAAATAACTGAAGTGCACATTTGTTTTGAGCTGGAAACTGTCACTTATAAGAAGATGGCTTTAAAAGGTTAGTTCCAGGGATAAGTATACCATGAAAGTAGCTTAACTAAGAGGGAGTCTGTTTTTAAAGCAGAGCAAAGAAATGAGGTTTGTTTGTTTGTTTGTTTGTTTTGAGACAATGTTTCTCTGTGTAGTCCTGACTCCTGGACTCACTTTGTAGAACAGGCTGGAACCCTCAGAGATCCACCTGCCTCTGCCTCCTGTGTGCTGGGATCAAAGGTGTGTGCCACCGTGCCCGCCTCAGAGCAAAGAAATGTAAAACAGCTTAATCTCTCTTTTTAGTATATATTGATGCATATTCAATATTACATTTACAATTACATTTTAGTTTGAACATTTTATCTCCCTTTATGTTTGGAGAGGTATTTCAAATGCAAAGATCTCTGGATCTCTGCTTCTGAGTCTAGGGAAAAAGCCAGCTTGGAATGGAGTTTTCTACCTGTTCCTTTTAGAGCAGACAGTAGCATTTCTCAAAAGGCATCACTGACAGCATTCTATAAAATAGCTGGCATTCGAACCTGTCACTGATTGGGAAACGTGATTGTAGCAAGCTCCTGTTACACCCTTTGCTTAATGGCCTCCCTTTCCATTGTCAGCTGTTAATACTCGCATATACAACAAGCTAATGGTGAGTGCTATTCGTCCATGTACGTACTTGTAGATCGCTGCATGGGATTGCATAAGTCTTGACATTTCTATGCTCAATGCAGTCTTCATAAATTTTTCTTTCTCTGAAATTAGAAAGAGACACCTTCAACTCCAGTGACTGTTTTGAAAGCAGAACAACAATGGTGTGATGTGGGAATTTTTAAAAACAATACCGCTTTGGTGAACCAGTTTTATTTGCTACCAAAAGGAAAACAGAGTATGTCAAAGGTAACTGTTGATAAATTTTCCACACTTTGAGAGCTGAGAATATAATTGTGGCAGAATGCATATCTAGCATGTTTGTGGATTTGGCTACAATTCCTAGCACTTCAAAAGCAAGCTAAATATACAAAAAGTGAATTATGATCCTTGAGAGTGAGATTATTTTGATAACTCTGATTGAGGTAATTTGAAGGAATGAAAGTGGGGTGTTTCCACAGTATTATTGAGAGTGCTGTATGTGTAATTATCTTTGTTTGTTTGTTTGTTTTGTTTTGTTTTTTGAGACAGGGTTTTCCTGTGTAACTACCCTGGCAGTCCTGAATCTAGCTTTGTAGCCAGGCTGGCCTCAAATTCACAGAAACCTACCTGCCTCTGCCTCCATTAAAGGCATGTGCCACCACTGCCTGGCTCATTTTACATTCGTTAATATTGCTTTGTAAATCTGGTGTCAATATATCATTTAAAAATGTTCTAGTTTGACTAAGGTATGTTTCTTTTCTTTATTGAGACAGAGTCTCATGTAGCCAGGCTAGCCTTAAACTTCCTGTGTAGCCAAGGCTGGACTTAAATGCCTGATTTTCCTGTTTCCACCTCCCAGTGACTAAGATTACAGGTATAATTGAGCGGGGTTCCAAAGCATAAAGATCTGGTCTGTGAGATAAAAGGTCTTAAAAAATATCTTCGGAAAAGGTCTTTCAAAAAAATTATATATATAGTTATATATCTTCGCTGGATGGTGGTGGCCCGCTTTTAATTGCAGCACTCAGATCTTTGAGTTTGAGGCTCAAGGCCAGCCTGGTCTGAAAACCGAGTTCGAGGACTGCCAGGACTACACGTAGAAACCCTGTCTCAAAACAACAACAACAACAACCTCTTTGGGCTAGGCAGTGGTGGCACATACTTTACTCCCAGCACTCAGGAGGCAGAGGCAGGCAGATCTCTGTGAGTCTAAGGCCAGCTGGGTCTACAGAGTGAGTTCTAGGACAGCCAGAGCTATATAGTAGGAGCCTGTGTCCAAAAAAGTACAAATACTGCTGTATCTAATTATTTCAGGTAAGGACTCTCTAAACCACCCTATATATCACTATTTAGTTTAGTTTCTCTAGCAAAACTTTTGGGACCCCTCCCTCTTTTCACACTGCATATTCCCAATTATTGATAACTAACATTCTAGTAAACAATCATTCCTTCTAAGGTTAATGAGAAGCTGAAGCTGTGTCCATATAAAGATATATTCACATGTGAAGGCATGTTAGCTACCTAATTTCTCTCTGCTTATTTATTTATTATGTGCATTGGTGTTTTGCTTGTGTGAAGGTGTCGGATTTCCTGTAACTGGAATTACAGACAGTTGTGAGCTGTCATGTGGATGGGGACTTGAACCTGGGTTCCTTGGAAGAGCAGCCAGTGCTCTTAACTCCTGAGCCATCTCTCCAGCCCACCTAGAGCAGAACATCTGCAGCTAGAAACTTGAGTTTGGATTTTTTTCTTTATCTTTTTTTTTTTTTTTTTTTTTGAGACAGGGATTCTCTGTGTTGCCCTACCTGTCCTGGAACTCACAGAGACCCACCTGCCTCTGCCTCCTGAGAGCTGGGAATAAAGACATGTATCCCCTCCACCTGGCTTGAGTTTGAATGTCTAGTTCCAGCAGTCTTCAGTGTGAGCTAGGGCAAGTGACTTGTCTAACCTCTGTGAGACCTGTGTCCTCACTGTAAAATAGAAATGAGCAGGCTTCCAGACAGTGTGCTGGCCCACTGGCGCCTTCATAGGTCTGCTGGTTGGGAAGTAAACTGCAAAGTGTCTGATGACTCAGATTGCCTTTCCTTTGGATGAGAATCTCTGATTCAAAAAGGGCTTTAATGGGTTCTATATTAGAGTTTTACTCTTTGTGTGAGAATGGGAAACACATGATGAAGCTGGATCCTTAAAATACAGCTCATTCTTAAAAAGTTTTGTTGTTTAATAAAAATTGAAGTATAACTTTGAAATAATAAAATTACCTTCTTTCTGACTTTTGTATATTTTGAATTTTAGGTAGGAAATGCAGATGTACCTGATTATAGTTTGCTTAAGAAACAGGATCTCGTTCCAGGAACAGTGTATAAATTCAGGGTTGCTGCAATCAATGGTTGTGGAATAGGCCCTTTCAGCAAAATCAGTGAATTTAAAACATGTATCCCTGGTTTTCCTGGAGCTCCTTCTACAGTCCGAATTTCCAAGGTACTCTATCAGGTCCAGCAAGCCTTATCTGTGATGCAAATGATTTAGACATTCTTACTAATAAACTTGTGAAAGATGCCTAAGAAAGGTGGATTAAATGTTTAAAAATATGTTTTGTTAGCCATGTATGGTATTTTTTCAGTACCAGATTGCAAAATGAATTATAATATTCAAACCACAGAAGGACTGGGAAGTCAGTTTGCATTGTCTTTGTGAAAAAAACCCAGAGTTCATTTTGGGGAGTTTTCAATTCTAGGACATATGAAATTGGATTATATTTTATGTTAAGTCTTCCTCTTTGTTAAGGAGGAAAATCCCCCTTGGAGAACATGATAGGCTACTTACAATATTTAAGCCTCATTTTGCTTGTGAAAAGTGTGTGTAAACTGTACAGCCAACTGAGGTAGACCCTTAATCAGCAGGAAGAGCTCTAATTCTAGTGTAGTGACAGAAGGGAGGGTTCTGTGTTCTAAAGGCAGGACAAGTGATAATATAGAAAACTGGAGAACCTTCACTTGTTTCTTCCTCTTCTCTAGAATGTTGAAGGTATACACCTTTCTTGGGAGCCTCCAATTTCACCATCTGGAAATATTTTGGAATACTCAGCCTATTTGGCTATCCGCACAGCACAGGTGCAAGATAATCCAAGCCAGCTTGTGTTCATGAGGATCTACTGTGGTCTTAAAACCTCGTGTATAGTGACTACTGGGCAGCTTGCAAACGCGCATATTGATTACACATCCAGACCGGCCATTGTGTTCAGAATATCTGCAAAAAATGAAAAGGGCTATGGACCAGCCACACAAGTTCGATGGCTTCAAGGTAACAATAAGAAAGCACCTTTGAGTTGAGTTGTTTTTATTAAAGCTGTTGTGATGGTTATTTATTAGTAGCTGGTTATGAAGATATGTTCTTTGAGAGTATTCTCTGACTGTATTTCTAGCAGTTATGAACTTGAGTTTGTAAGTTGTTCTTAAAATGTATTTGCTCACTTCTAGATCCAAATAAAGATAGAAAGAAGAAAAGACTGAAAATTAGTATATGGATTCTTCCTTACCCATATAACTACTTATAAAGAAAAAAAAAGCAGAATGAAGATGAAAGCCATGAGGCATTATTTCCCCTATCCTTTTATGAGGGCAATGTACCTCAGCTGTCCTGTATCTACTGAGAGGAGTCTAGTACCTGGCTGTCGTACACCCTCTGTGCTGTAAATGCCCTGTCTGTGTACCCTCTGACTTTAGTCCATGAGCGCTGCTCTTCCATCAGCTGGCTCCCAGGGCAGCGGATAAATGATACCAATTTTAGTAGCCACTTTATTCCTTTATTTACAGTTATCAGAAGCTTAAGAAATTAAGAGAGAAAGGCAAGGTCAGGAACTCTGCTTTCGATTTTTTAAAAACTATTTTCTGAAATCATAGCAAAATATTAAAGATAGTGGATAATCTTAATTTGTATCTGACCAAGATGTCTAAATATATCTTTAGCTAAATCACCTAATCTATCAGGCTCTTAATTTCTGTACTAGCAGGTGAGGGAGTTAGAAGTGTTTTCCTTTAAAGTCCCTTTCAACTCTAAACTTTTTTCCTGAGGAGTTGGGTGTATCTCTGAACACTGTCATGTGTCAGCAGTCTTAATGACTCTAACTATGCTTTCCCATTACTTCATTTAAAGAATCAAAGATTATGTCCTCGTGAAGAAAGAAATAAGCACCTTAACAGGACACAAGTTTTTAAAGTGTTTTAAACATTTGTAAAGATTTTTGTAAATGCTCTAGATGTTTTATTTTTTCATTATTTTTACCTCAAAATTGTATACGCTTTTTTATACCAGAAATAAAAGCATTAGACGGCCAATTCAGGCTCCTTGCCACCTTAGAGATGCAGATAGTTCCGTGACCACTTGGCTACAGGTAACTTACTTTACACCTTTTGAAATCTCATGGTTTGACCGCTTAGTCAGTTCAGAAGTATGTACAGAGCAGTAACTGCAGAGAAGACTTTCTGTTTGAGAGCTGCCATAAGTGTATGAGCACAGGTCTAGCTTCTTATGCTAAACAATCTCATGCCAGTTTGGGGTGACTGGGTAGTTGTGCCCTCCAACTTTATGTGCGATATGCCCAGTGAAGATGAATCTAATTGTGAAGAATTGATATATATACATATATATATATGCCAGTTGCTAACTTAAAGTGTATAGAATATTTTAATATATAATTTTTGTAAAGAACTGGGATTTTTATACTACAGTATTTGTAATTAATGTGTCTCACTAATTAAATTTCTCTTGAAGCAAATATGCAAACCATTAGACACATGAGTCATTTCTGAACTCTAAAAATAAAATAAATGCACTACTAAGGTGTTGTTAGAATACCTTTTTGGGGTACGTGAATCCTTAATCATTAAATGGGTACTTTCCAAGCAGTGTTTACAAGGAGCACCTCGGGTTGGTTATTCCAGCAGCTCCCATGGGGAGAGCGTCACTCTGCCTTCATTTAATTTATGTGCTTTGCTTTTGGCAGCGCTTGCTTTTTGCACTAGTAGACTTTGAACTTACCTCATTATTATGTTTGTAATCATTTGTGTAGCTTCCATGATGTGTCTAATAGAAGCTAACATATCTTAACCAAAGTTACATGGTATGCAGATTTGCACATATCAAATAGTAGGCTTTGTTGTATGTGTGTGCTCAGCTAGGAAGAGTAGCCAGTTGCAGGAAGTGTATGTTTCAATCCCAGTTACTTTACTTTATTAGAAAACTTGTGGCTTCTAATCCTATTCTCTGCATTAATCAGCAGTTTGCATCTCAAAACATTTATTGTTAAGGAATAAGTTAATGTAAAGCAGACCAGAATGTTGGTTTTGTGAGTGCACATTTTTATCTATTTAGTATGTGACTTAAAGGCATCTTCTAGGCCAGGAGGCAGATATGAGCTCATGG
Source organism: Pachyuromys duprasi (assembly GCA_028658305.1). Taxonomy (NCBI): domain Eukaryota; kingdom Metazoa; phylum Chordata; class Mammalia; order Rodentia; family Muridae; genus Pachyuromys; species Pachyuromys duprasi. The sequence continues at coordinate 82,851,064 of CM053766.1, forward strand.
TTCTAACATACGATTTGATTTTTTGATGAAAGAATAGCCTTTCTATACCAACCAATTTGTTAAAATAAATCTTTTTATCTCAAGAATTGCCCAAATTGTATTTTTTCATTGGCATTACTTCCTTAGGCATAAGTCATGTTTCTGTTTCTGTCGTGGGACTGGTGACTGAAAGACACCCTTAGCAGATGTGGCTTTGCTGTTAGCAGTTCGTGTGTGTCCATGAGTAGGACGTGTCCATGAGTAGGACGGCCTGTCATGCTGACGTGAGCACCTGTAGCTTCTGAGGACCCGCACATCGTGAGGCTTCCACCTGCATCATGCAGACATTGTTTTCTTTTTCCTCCATCTCTTCCTTCTTAAGCTGCTACTTCTTCTTTTTTCTCCCTGGGGATTGAACTTGGGTTATAGGCAACCAGGCCAGTGCTCTAACACTGCGCTATCTCACAGCCCAGGCAGGGATCTCTTAAAAGAGGATTTACTTTACATTAAATTTATTTCTTTCCTCTCTGAGCTGCATAACAGTCTTTGTGTCATAAGCCTCTTTCATGTGTTCTGGTCTTTTGTTCGAATACTAGTAACAATATTGTTGATATTGCATGTTTTTAGAATTATGTTTCTAAAATACTGTATTGGCCTTATTTTAGTTTAGCAAATTATTTTGGCAGTTAACTAGAAATAAGTTATATATAAATTCAATCTGTATTTAAAAGTTAAAAAATCCTATTGCATGTATGAGGCACCTTTGTCCCATAACCCAACTACATGTGTAATCATCTATAGAGAAGTGAAACTGTTGGTTCATTATTTCCAAGACTTTAGGGTAGCAAAAATTGGTTCTGCTTAGAGAGTTTCTGCTATAACTGAAGGGCTTTATTTTCAAATGGTAGCATATTGACATAAGGAGCATTTGTTAGATCCTGTCTGGAATGAGCAGTATTTGGAGCTCCTGCGGTCCTCTGCTCCTAAATGGAGAGACTGCAAGTAGGTATGGTCTTTGGCCATGTGAAGTATAACTCTTGTGTTTCCCAAGACCGACTTTAGGCAGTTCTATGTATTGTGTACCAATGATCTGTAAAATAAAACCACCTTTTTTTGCTATAAAAAGTTACAGGTGTTATTATTTACGAAGAATGATACAAAGAGTCGTGGTGGCAGAGCCAGTCTGTGGGAGGCTGGTGTGTGTGCCATTCATTCGAACACAACAGGGAGTGTCTAAACTAAGGTGGACTGTTTAGAAACTCAAGTTAGGTTGTGGTCAGGAGTCATTTGCTCAAAGATTTGATGACCCTTTACCCCTTACTGTATTACAGTTGTGGTGATCTGCATGCAAGCAAAACACAGATGGCTCCAAGAAGCAGTCTAGACTTGTTTTGTTTACGTTTTGGAAGTTTTCTTCCCCTTCCCTCCCCCACGCTTTTTCGTTCAGAGCAGCCAGGTTGTGCCCTGCTACTTCGTTGAGATGGCTCTAGCAAAAATCAGGTATAATGTTGCATTTCCCAGGTCTAGGGGGCTTTTTACTCACACTTCATCTTGTCACATGAGCACCCCCTTGGACTTTGCAGTTCCTCACATCTGTCTTTCTTCACACACCTCCTCCTGTCTGTAATCCACATTTCCACTCCCACCATTTTTACTAACTAGACCAGTCTGGCCACACCTTGTTTGACCTCTTCCACCTTCTGGAATATCTAACTGCTGCATTAAGTCTTCTTTCTTCAGTCTCAAAAATGCTGTCCCCACTGTCCCTTTCTCCTCTTTGGTGGGTGTTTGAGCAGAGACTAGGTCTTTCTTTAATCTTTTTCACACTGGGCAGTTAATGGTGCCTAAAGCTCTTAGCAGGTAAATAAAGAAATTCATCAACTTTGTATTTTTTTTTAATTCCCCAGCCTCAAATCAGGATTAAAATGGGGTGGCTTTACTGTATTTAGTACTCTGGGGGGGTGGGGAAAGACTCTAGCTTTGTCTCTCCTCACCCTATACTGGTTGCTAAGTAAGGAAACTGCAAGCTGGATAACAGGTTTAGGAAGACCTGAGGCTGAAGGTATTTTAGCATTTAATGACATTAGTGGACATAAAGACATTAGTCTCTTTCGTGTATGTGTGTGTGGTGTGTGTGTATGTGGTGTGTGTGTGTGTGTGTGGTGTGTGTGTGTGTGTGTGGTGTGTGTGTGTGTGGTGTGTGTGTGTGTGTGTGTGTGTGGTGTGTGTGTGTGTGTTGAGACAGGGTTTCACTATGCAGCCCCTGGTGTCCTGGAACTTACCATGTAGATCGTGCTGGCCTCAACCTCATCCATTGCCTTGCCTCTGCCTCCCAGGGGTTGAGATTAAAGACATGCACCACCACACAGGGCAGAAGTTAAGCCTCTGATTCTGACGCTAGAAAACGTCCATTAATTTAAGCATGGAGAGCTGCTGGAAACCGCAGCTTAGAACTGCTCTCTGCTGCCCCCTGCGGCACACTGCTGTTGTCACTTCTAAGCTTATTGGGCAAAATACTGTTTTGTTTGTTTGAAACAAGGTTTCATTCTGTAATGGAGGCTGACTTTGAACTCATGGTAATCCTTTGCCTCAGCTTCTCAAGTGCTGGCATTCCAGCCTGAGTCACACTTAAAGATTCTTGCTGTCAGGGAAGCAAGGTGGCCTTGGCCTTCCTCCCTTTGAGTCTAGTGATAGTTCAAAGTCCCTGTACTTGTATATTTCTCTAACTACAATTTCTGATCATACATGGAAAAACAAACTATAACATTCTGGGAGAAATAAGCTGAATGAAAGCTAAAAATCTCAGGACAGTTAGCTTCCTTGTCCCAAATGGCTCTCCATCTTCCTGTCAATGTGGTGCTGCTGTCCTTTGCAGAATAAAGTTTTTAAGAAGGAAAGTAAGTATCTGCCCGGGGGTCTGCTGACCCCAGCAGGTCTAATCAGAAACCAAGCATGACAAAGCATTGCAGGCGCTTGGCGGTGTGTGGAAGCTCCTGATGTTTGACCCAAAGCCCTCCAGCTGCAGTTTGGCATCGCCTTGTTTGTTCCAGTTAAAATGTGGATGAGACTTTGGGTCTTGTAGCTGGCTAGGTATGCATGTGCTGCATGTTTGTTGTTTCTAGATAGCCAAAGCAGTGCTTGCAACTTGGTTATGAGTTGTTGTTTTGATGAGTAGAGCTCAAAAGCCCTCGGGCTCATTTGCTGCCTCACCTAGTCTGTACTGTCCCAGTTCATAAACCAAGAAAAAAACATCAGCAGCTGATGGGTTAAAAGTTTCAAGAGCTCTTCAGTTTTTCAGAATTCCTGAATTGAGGATCAGAATTTATACTGAATTTCCTGAACTCTAAGCTGTACCTTACCCTCTGCATGTCCACACAGCAGCACAGATGGGGATGATGTTGGCTGAAGGCCTCTGGAAACAGTCGGCATTTTTATATATCCAGAGGGAGCTGTCCTTGAATGAATACAGAGGCAATTGAGAGCAGCTGTATGTTGCCCAGACTTTAGAAACACTTAAGCACACATATGCACAATTAGGGAAATGTACTAGACAGCACCTTTCAGTAAGGAGGTGTAGTATATTTTACACTGCCAATTAGTTCCTCATCCAACCCCCAATTTAGCCCAGATCTTAGTGAAGGCTGGCCTTGAACTTGCAGTTCCCCTATGCCCAGCTCACTGTCTGCTGTGTAGAAATAATTATAGACAGCAAAGAGCAGTGGCTGGGGCTGATGGGGCAGGGCAGAGCTGTCAGTACTGTGAGCTCGCGGGCTGCTCCTGAGGACTGCTTGCTCGCACCCGCATCCCCAGCTGTTCGTGTGTCCTGGCCTTTCCCGTTGTTGGCTGCACAGCAGCTACTGGTGGAGTATGGCACAACCTCACATCTTTTTTGTTTAAAGGTATTTACTGTGAAACAATGTGTGCCAACCATCAGCTATGTTTTTTTAAAGATGATACTTTTATCAAACTTTTGCCTAAGCAGAACACTCTTAACTGCCCAGAAACACCTTCTGCCCTTCTCTCTTCCCTTCATACACACAGTACAGTGTAAATGTTCTGGATTTGTTTTTAGCAATTATTCCCATGTTTTTATTTGTAGCTCTATCATACATGTGTATGTTCTTAATAAAATATTTAGATTTGCCTGGTTTTGAACTTATGTGTAAAAGGAATCATGATTTATGTATTCTGTGACATATTTTCTGCTTTTTTATAAAAGATTTGTATCCATGTTTATGCACATAACTGTCTTTCATGTCTTCACTGCTATAGAATATTCCATTGTATTACTATGCTGCAATTACATTTGGTCTTTTGTTTACTAGGATTTGGATTATCATTTTCAGATTTTTGCTATTGAAGACAATGCTGCTGTGGACATTCTGCCCAACTATAATGTAAACTCTGTGTTCTTTGCTGTATTCAGTATTGAGAACTATGACAGACACAAAACAGATATTCAGTAAATGTTTAAGGAAATGTATAGCTTCTTGTATCCAGTTCCATGTATGTAAAAGAGTTGTTCTAAGTCAGTTGTTTTCAACGACTGCGCTGTGGTCAATGACCGTGCCTTCAAGAGGGTCTTTCAAGACAACTGAGACATTTGTGTTCTTGCCCAAGTTTAAACTTTGTTCCAGCTGGTATCTAATCAAGCATTCACATGTATGTTTGTGTCTTTAAAAGTCTTCATTGTAGTTTCTCATGTGGTAAGTACTAATAGATGCACACTGTGTGTGCTGTAGCTTTCTGAGGGCCTCAATGATCTCTAGGACCATACATTTGCACACTGCAGCATGCACAAGGCGGCTATAATGCTGAGCTGGGCTCTGAAGTGCCCTCCCTGGCAGTGTGGCTACAGTTCCTGGAATACCTTGGCAACACTTGTTCTTGGCTGTCTAGTATTTGCCAGTTGTGTGCATAGTATACAAGTAGTTCATGGTGGGTTTCATTTGCATTTCCCTGGTTACTGATGGGATATATGGGTCTTCTTCTGTAAAATACTGATTAGTGTCTTTTGCCCATGTTTGATAAATTGTTTTTCATTGATACATATGGTTTCTATGTATGTTCTGGATGTCAGTCCTTTGCATATGGTACATGCATTTCCTACAAATTCGTGCATTGTCTTCTGTACTTGTGTTAAATGTGCTAATCAACTTGGAGAAGACTTACGTCTTTTCCATGTGTCTTCCCAGTCAGAAGCATTGTATGTCTCTCCATTAAGCCGTCCTTAATGTCTTCCAATAAACAACAGTTTTCTGTCTGAAAGCCTGTCTGACATTAGATTTCTCTGTAGGAAGTGTGTGTATGTGTACATGCTTCTTGTCAAGACAGGGTTTCTGTGTGTAGTCTTGGCTGTTCTGGAACTCACTTTGTAGGCCAGGCTGGCCTTGTGTTCACGGAGAGCCACCTGCCTCTGCCTCCTGAGCGCTGGGATTAAAGGCGTGTGCCACCCTGACTGGCTCCAGTTTTATACTTTTAACACTATGGGGAAATTTATTTTGAACTACCCAGTCTTGTCACTGGAGACTGTGAAAAGAGTCTTTTGGATCTAGCAAGCATCCCAAGTTCTTCCTAGTGAGATCTAGCTGCCTTTGAGGTTGGTTTTTTTTTTTGGTTTTGAGGTAAGGTTGTTCATTAACTCTGTAGAATGGCCTCACTCTCAGACCCCCCTGCCTCTGCCTCCCCAGTGCTGGGATTAAGTGCGCCACCACAGCTGGTGCTTTCTTTTTCATCTGCCCATTATGGCTATTTTGTTTCTGATCCTTAACTACAGCACTAGGCAGGACCTGCAGTACAATGCTGGAAAGTACAGATGAACGTGTGCCTCCTCAAAGAAAATGCATCAGCTTCTTTGTGTTGTGTACATGTGAGCATGCAGGTATGTACACTCATGTGCATGAGGCAGCCAGAGTGGACTGCGGGAGTCCCCTGCTGTCCTCTGTCTTTGGACAGGAACTCTCACTGAACTGGGAGCTCTGCCCTGCCCTCAATGCTGGGGTTAAGATGTTTATGCAACTTACCTGTACTGGTTGAGGAAATCATCTTCTACCCTAGATGCTGGTACTTTATTACAAATAGTAGTTTTACTGACTGCTGCTTTCTGCATCTATATACAACTGTTCTAAATATTAAACTGAACTTTAATTCTTCGTATAAACACAACTTAGTCATGGTATGTGTTTGAATATATTTGGACTCAGTTTGCCTCTTTAAAAAAATCTAAAAGATTTCGATATCACTTTATTATCCCACCTTCTTCAGTTATTCAGTGTTTGAGGTTTTTTAAGAGAATCTCTATTGTCTAGGCTACTTCCCAAATGAAGTCTGAAGATGTAATTTACTGTAGATGTGAGTAGGAAATACAATGCAGCCTTGTTTGGCTTTTTGAGACAAGGTCTCTCATGTACCCCAAACTGGTCTCAGCTAGAGGTGGCCCTGAATCTTTCTACTTCTACCTCCCACGTGCAGGGATTACAGGCCTATGACATGATAGCCAGCTCTATAGGATGTAGAAGTATGGAAACACTGATCTGTAAGGTGGCTCCTGCAGCATGGGGAATCCTCGCTGTCTCCCTAGGGATCTTGTCTCCACCTCACCAGCACTGTAACTACAGCCATGTGCTGCTATGCAGTTTACAGTACTCCTGGGACTTGAACTCCAGCCCTCAAGCATGAGTTGCAAGCACTTAACCACTGAACCAGTCTCCCCAGCCCCCAGGGTAACCCTCTCCAAGTTATTTTCACCAGAGTAAGAAAGGGCATTGGCATTTCCTTAAATGGCCCAAATTTTCCCTTGCATGCCAACCTTTGTTGATTGCTTTGTTCTCCAGAGTTTTTGATTTTGTAAATCGGGGGACAGGGAGTATACATGTGAGTGCAGGTCAGACTTGTCAGAGTCCCCGGATCCAGAGTTGGAGGTGGTTGGGGGCAACCTACGGTGGATGCTGGGCCCACGCTCTGCAACCGAGCCCTCGTTCAGGCCCCGGGATTTTTGTTTTGAGCAAACATCTTATTCTGTTGCCAAGCTGTCCTCCAACTCCTGGACCCAGTCTTCCTGCGTCAGCTTCACAGGTGTTGGTACAAGTGTTGGGCCCTTTGGCAGCATGCCACCATGCTGCTATTCACATGTTGACAAGCCTCCTTGGCATACAGGTACTGCTTATGCCTTGGCCTTATCTAGAAACTTGTTTTGCTACATTTATTTGTGTGGGTATGAGTAGGGTCAGAAGGTCAAACTAACAGAAACTGTTCTCTTCCCTCATCCTGTGGGTCAGAGATTGAACTCAGTCCCTAGCCTTGGTGGCAAAAGCACCTGTGCCTGTTGAGTCATTTTTAAAAAAATATTTATTTTTATGTTATGTGCAGTGGTATTTTCTCTGTCTATATGTGTGAAGATGTCAGATCTTGGAGTTATAGACAGTAGTGAGCTGCTATGTGGGTGCTGAGAATTGAACTCGGGTCTTCAGAAAGAGCAGTCGGTGCTCTTAACCACTGAGCCAGCTTCCAGCCCTGTGCTGAGTCACCTTAATTGGCCCCAAGAAGCCTGTTTCTACTGATTACTCAGTATTCCAGATTCAGAATTACCTTTCATCATATACGCTCTTGGATTCAGTGTAGAAAACAAGGGCAGAAGTCAAACAGACTCACTACTGGCAGTCAGGAATACCCCTAAAGGGAAAAAAGATGGTGCCACTGTTATTGTGGGGTGCACACCTGTGTCTCTGCAGTTCTCCTTGGGTGCAGCGCTGAGGGAAGCAGTCTCAATAGGGAAAAGAGCCAGAGAGAAGACATCCCACTGTCATCTGCAGTTGTGACTCTGAAGCCTCTCAGAAACCCTAAAATGTGGGATGCCTTGCAGGTGGGGCTTGGCCTTGAACTCTCTGTTGCTCTTATTTCCACTTCCCAAAGTCCTAGGATGACAGTCATGTGCCACCGTACCATCCAGAAACAAACACACTGGACGAACTGAGGGGTCTCAGCAGCCCTACTGCTGCGTAATTTCCACAGGAGTGACTGAAGGCACGTTCTATCTACTCAGCTTTCTATAAGAGAACTACATATATATGTATATATTTCTATCTGGCAAATGATAGAATTATGTGGGGGTGGTGAGTGAGCGAACACATGTGTGCCTTAACACCTGTGTTACGGTCAGAAGACATCCTACAGGACTGAACTCAGGTCGGCCTTGGCAGCGCGTCCTTCCATCCCTTCTTACTGCTCCACTAGGGTGATCTGAGGTTGACCCTCATACGAATTTTAGTTAGAATACTAACGGTAACTGGATTTCTTTAGCTCACCAAGGTAATGGCATGTTTTCAAGACAGGAAAATGTTGCACACATATTACATGGGGAGAGAAATAAATACAAAGAGCTTTCACCCCACTATACCAGACACCAAAGTCAGGATAATTTAAGTCCCTTGTGCTAAAACCCCATGTCACTCTTAATTTAAAAACAGGAGTATTTACAAAATTGTAAGATAATTTTAAGCTAACAAGCTTTTTAAGGATGGTGATCAGATGTAACCAGAACGCCAACACTAACTGAACATGAAGGACATATAATCTGGCACATGGAGAATGCCTGTATTCTGCCCTGCATGAATATGGAGGTACCCAGAGTGGATTTACCTTTGCCCTAAAAAGTATTACTTGCAGTCAGATTCAAAATCCTGTTTTAATGATGCTTTAAATGTAAAAGGAATCGGCAGTTTCTCTTTCTCGATTTAAGTAGAGAACGATCTGATCCGAGGCCTCACGCCATCATGAAGTAGCAGTGCCATCTGGGTAGGGCACATTCCAAAGTGAACCCAACACAAGGAGCCAAAACCTTACCGTTTGTGTATCTGGTAACCCAGCAGTTCTACTTCTAAGAATTTATTTCAAGAAAAGTTACGATGTACACAGGATTCAGTGAAGGGCTGTTTATAACTATGAAGAGATGAAAAAAGTCAAATTTTGCAATAGGCGATTAAATAAATTAATCATGATTTAGTCATACAGCAGAATAAAAACCCAGTAAAAATGATGCAGAAGACTATGCACGGCCTGGGGAAGAGTTCACAATATATTGTTAAGTGAAAAAGCCAGTTACAAAACAGTGTGCACAACATGAGCCCATTTTTATAAAAATATACATATTTAGCAAAGTAAAAGGACAAATGAATTTATCAAAATATTAACATTGGTTATTTCAACACAGTAGGGTGACTGTTGATTTTGCTTATCCATCCTTTCCCATTCTTTCCTATGTGCATTTTTTACAAGAAAGATTATTGAAAAGGGAGGTAGGAGAGGAGGGAGTTGTTTAATCTCAGAATAGCCAGCTATGTTTCCTAAGACTCCTGGCAAAGTGACCGTTACGTAAGCCTGTGCCTAAAAAAACCTTCATCTTTCTCCATTGGAATCCCACAAATTTCCTTCTGAAAAAACTGTACATTAAGCCATTTTTGATAGGGCTAAAACTACCACCACCACATACACAAAAATTCAAAGTAATTATTACTAATAAAAGAACTAGATGAGAAAATAGAAATCTTTAAAAAAGGAACCCAAGTACACACTAGTAAACTGTACAAAGCGATATCATCTAATGTTAGTGTATTGCAGATAGCACAAGAGCAAACCAGAAGGCTCTTGGGTCACAGAAATCTCACTCACAGCTCTCCTGTTCACTACTTATTCCTGCAAATGTCCACACAGAATCATGTCCACGGTTCCCACAGCCTAACAGGAAATATGACCTTTTAGTAAAGCTAAAATGACTACCAAAAATCCCTCCTCTTGAAGAGGATACTGTAATACTTGAAGATAGGACCATTTCAGGAATGCTAGGACTGTATCAAATGGAAATGAATTCTAACACCCATGATAGTAACTAAAGCTACCTGAACAGGCATGGACAGTGATGGACACCAAGTTTAATAGGCCAGACAATACTTGCTTCTGCATCCAACTTAATTATTTGATCACATTAAAAAAAAAAAAAAGACGTTGCTTAAGCTATGAGTGTTTTATCAAAAAAATTTTTTCAATAAATAAAGTGCTAAAAATCTAGCTAAGTTATCATGCAAGATAGGATATAGCCAAGACAAACTCAAATTTATAATAAAGGCAACTTTCATTCAAAATGAACTCTACCCTTATATTTTATTAAAAGGGCAAACATTATGAATTAACCCAGCTGCTTACTTGAATTACAAAATAACATGATTCAATATGAAAATAAGAAACTGTCTACAAATCTCTGACAGTAATAAATTGCAATATACAATGCATACAGGCGTCATACAGAGCAACAAACTCTCGTACAAAACAAAAATATTTTAATACCTTTAAAATCCAATTTTTTTCTTTAAAATCATTCATGAAAAAGATTCTCAAGTCAGAATTAACACCTCAATTAGTCAAGCATCAGGAAGCTACATTACAGCTACTTATTGTACAAAGAGGCGGCTTCACCCTTACTTCCTCCCAATGCCTCTGTTCCAGACTTGCTTAGGCTCTCACTCTCCACAAGCTTGGTTCCATCCTGTTTTCAGATCACGAAAACTGAATCTGCTGGACACCGGAAATCTAAGATTTGAAAATGTAAATTAAAAGCTTAAAGTAACATGTCTATTTCAGACACCAAACAGGCAAGGCAGAGGGCTGCTCCCACCCCAGCTAGGCAGGCTGCCCAGCTCAGAGTTTTATCAGTTGTCTTCTATGTAGATGTGAACACCTGTAAGATGTTTGAATCATTAAAGAATTTTAATAGTAATACATATTTTGAGACAACCTTATTGCATCCTTAATGTAACTGAAATTATACTAATGAATTGGAAATTATGGATGATTAAAAACAAAATCAAGTGAATAGCTGGTGTGGTGGTGCACACCTTTAATTGGGAGGCAGAGGCAGGCAGATCTCTCTGAGTTCAAGGCCAGCCTAGTTTTCAAAGAATTCTAGGAGAGCCAGGGCTGTTACATAGAGAAGCGCTGTCTCACAAAAACAAAAAGCAATACAGAAAAAAGAAAATGAGTGACTATAACATGTTGAAGCTTTCTGAAATGCAGACAGCACCGTACCTGTTGGTAGGACGTCGTGTAAACCATAACATTTTGTTGCTGACCGTCTGCAGTTATTAAGCCAGCTGGTAACTGGTTAGCTGAAAGAAGGGGAGGGGGAAAAAAGAGCAAATAATCTTACTTTCTTGACCTCAAACTTCAGTTAATGCCATTATGTCCCATTACAGTTCTCCCACACATGCAGAATATAAGCCCATGTAAAATCATGACTCACAACTCTACACTGCCTTTAGCAACAGGGTTTGAGACATGCTCAGACCTAGCCTCACCACAGGGCTTGGCTGGCAACACAGGACTGAGCGCCATGTGTCCAGTAACATTTAAGCCTAAACTTTCCCAGTACAAGCTATAGTACTCAGTATTCCTACCTCAGGAATCTTCACTTGAAACTAGAAGTTATGGAAATGACTCATATCTATCAATGAAAATCTCCCACTTAAAATCTACACGAGTCACTCACTAACTTCAAACACAAAGGCATAAACTTGTAGTGGTCACTGAGAACAGGACTGAAAGATCGCCCAGTCCTGAGACTTGCCAGCACTGCTGCCTACACGCTGCCCATACATTGGGTGAGCACACCCAGCACAGCTGTGGGATGTGCTTACTGAATGCCTCTTCTGTGAGCTCCTCGCTTAGTCCATCTGTAGCTGAGACTGCTCCACCAATGCCCTTCTCTCCTTTCATGGCCTAGGGAAGAAAGAATCCAAAGTTGTTAAATGAGAATGTTCATGTAATGTCCCAAATTGGAAGCTTGTTAGAAACCTTTATTATAACTGAGTACTTTATTAACACTTTCTGGGATCACACACACAGAAGCACAGAGTTACCAGCCTTTATTATCATAGATAGTTTATCAACACACACACACCCACCCCCAGCCCACACCTGCGTGCACACACACATTGGTGGAAAATAGCGGACACTCGAAGCTTAGTGTTTAGAATTCCCAAATAAAAGTTAGTTTGAACCAGAGACCTCCAAAGTTCCACCTGTTCTCTGGATACCACAGTGTTGTAGAAATTATTTGGGAGTACTGTGATTTAGTTTTCATACTTTAATCATAAAAACACCCATGCCATCACAGCAAGCCTGAGGACCGAGTTCAGATTCCCAGCAACCCACTTAAAAGCTGGGTGTGGAATACACACCTGTAACCAGTGCTGGAGAGACAAACTAAAGGGCTCTGGGGCTTAGTGGCAAGTTAGCCTAGCCAGTTAGTGAGCTTTGGTCTCAATGAGGACTTGTCTCAAAACACACGGCACCAAGTGATAGACAGCACAAATGCATACACACACAAAGTGGTAAAGTCACACCATCTTCTTGGTGCCTGAGAAGCCTCACACCAACTGATGCTGTCTCCTAGGTTACCACAGCAGCACAGACCACTGCTTATGAAGTATTTTCTTTCCTTCCTTCCTTTTTAAATTTTCTCTCCCCAAGAGAGAGTTACTCCGTGTAGCCATGGCTGTCCTAAAACTAGCTCTGTAAACCAGTCTCACACTCACAGAAACCTACCTGCCTCTTCCTCTCAAGAGCAGGGATCAAAGGCATGCATCAACGCCGCTTGGCACTGAAGTAGTCTTTTCAATAATCTATAATGAAAGTGCCGAAGTCTCTCTTTATAGACGAGGCACCAAAGTCTAAAGCATTTAAACCTTCTGGCCACGGTTAAACAGTTCAGACCTCAGGCAACCCAAACCCAGAATTCTCTTAATCACTACCCACCTGCTGAAGTTTGTAATAAACTAAGGAAACAATAAAAAGCTTGGAATTTAAATACTATAACACCTTAAATACTACTGGAAATGTAATTTGCTGCAGAGTATTTAAGTGATATATTGTAAACACTGAGATAACAGTGTCACTTACCTCTCTGAACTTTTGAAGGTACAGTTTCAGAGGCTCCACATAGCTGTCAAAGCCTAGTGTAGACATGGCAAACAGGATATCCTCCCCATTGATTGTCTTCCGCTTCTCTTGATGACACCGTTCACTTGCTTCGGACGTTATGAAGCTTATGAATTCACTCACACATTCCTGAACACATTCTTTGGCATCTTTTGCAATCTGAAGGAAAAAGAGCCATGAGTAAATTTGTAGGAAATATAAGTATTATCTTCTTAACAGCTGCGAAAGAAAAAGCTACATATATCACTGTACTGATCGACAACCCTTTGACACAGGGCCTCGTGTATCCCAGGCTGGGCTCTCTCTGCGGACTTTAGATGGCTCTGCCTCCACCTCTGAAGTGCTAGCACTACAGATGGAGTTTTGAAAGCCCAGAGTTTTGTGCATGCTAGGCAAGCACTCTACCAACTGAGTAGGTGATGATTGCTAAACTTTAGCCCCTTAAATACTGATGTATGTTGGTAACAGCCAACACAGAGTCAGATGAAACAAACGTACATGACCGTAAGAACTTCAAATATTCACAGCAAACAGAACCGAGATGGTGAGAGCCACCACTAAGTGGCCCTACAGATGAAGACCACGTGCCCAGGAAGGCCAACCCCAGTGTGCCTGCACACAATGGGTTCACACTCAGGAAGCACTTTTCTCAGCATTTCCACGAATGAGGATGTAGCAAATAAACAACAGGCCCCTCCCTACAACAAATAAATAAAAATGGACTGAAGAGTTGGCTAAGTGGTTAAGAGTACTGGCTGCTCTTCCAGATGACATAGGTTCAATTCCCAGCACCCACATGATGGCCCACAACCATCTGTAACTCCAGTTCTGGGGATCCAACTCCCTCTTCTGGCCTCAGGCACCAGGCATACATGTGGTGCGGACATACATACAGACAACATTCATACACATAAAATGATTTTAAAAAATGTTAAAAAAAAACAAACCAAAACCTGAATTCACAGAAGACTTAGAAAAGAGTAAAATATTGAATTTATTTACTTTTTACTATTAAGGCTAGAAAATGTCAAGTATGGTTTCTGAGTATTGTCAGAAACAACATAATGAATAAAACATCATTATGAATAAAACTTCTCTTCAAGTTCTGGGATCTGCTGGGCATTGCAGTGAATGCCTTTAATTCTTGGGAGGCAGAAGCAGGCAGAGGGCAGCCTGGGCTACATGGCAAATTCCAGGACACCCTGTCACAACATATACAATATATACATAAAGAGATAAAGTTCTGGGATCTAATAATGAAAACCAAATAGATCAATCAAACAATTCTTCAGCCACTTACAATGGCAGTGACACTCAAAATTCTTCCTGAAAAACTGCTTATTGGGCCCTGGCAAGATGGTTCAGTAGATAAAAGTACTTGCTGTCAAACCTGACCACTTGAGTTTGACACCAGGGCCGAAATGATGGGAAGAAAGAACTAAATCAAATACCGTAAGTTGTCCCTTAACCTTTATACATGTTCTGTGCTGTGTGCACCTATCAATTTTATTTGGTAGAGAAAATAAGAGTGCACACTGAACATAAACAATGGAATGCAAGCCAAGTGTATAATTCTGTATTTCCTAAAGCCATGTTAAATTAGCATTTTATCTAGCATGCATATATATATATCACACACACACAACTTTGTATTAAAGTTGTTACAGCTGAAACATGCAATCAATTTAACATGAGACATTTCCACTGTCATCCTAATACCAGGCCTCTAATATCTGGTGGGTTTAGTTACAGCATGTCTTTTTAGACCAGCCACATTTCAGCGGCTTGGTGGCCACAGAGAGCTGGAGTTTTGGTAAAAGACAGGGCAGGCATGAGCAAGTCTGCAACAATTCCTCTGCCCTAAATACACGGACGAAATTTCTTAGATCAGAACTTACAGTGTAACATATCTATAGTATATTTATTGTAAGCTTTACTTTCAAAAGAACAGTTATAAAAGTGATGGCAAAGGTTAATATATACTTGTATACATGTAAATATATAAAGTATGAAATTTACCTTAGACCAAGTGATAAGCTAAATGATAAGGTTTGTCGGTTTTATGACACAAGTTCTCACTATGTGGCCAAGGCTGGTGTGGAACTTATGTAGCCTTTGAACTCTTGGCAGTCCTGCCTCAGTTCCCCAAATGCTGGAATTAAAATCAAGTGCCACCACACCTGGCTGAGGAATGTTTTGCAAAAGGCATTCTAAGAAGACAAAGCTACTGTGTGGTCAGCTGAAGTGCACATCACCTCCATTTGCATCAAATGGGGTTTCCAAATGTCAGGGTGTTGTAAAAATCTGATCATACCTGTCCAATACCACCTAACGTCACTGACATTCTCGTGTCAGTGCACACGGGTAGGTGAAAGGACTGAAGAGAGAACACTGTTCAGTAGCCAAGCAGTCAGAAACAAATATTTGATGTGCTGAAAGGCTGGGGACTGAAATCAATAGCTAGCTACTGATTTAACTATGTATACATGTGTCTTACAGTTTCCATCCCCTCGCCCTCCCCCTGCAAAAGAAAAGCCAGATAAAGTCTCCTCTACGTTACCTTTCCTGTTTGAGGTATGGCATTTTTCATTATCCTAGCCACATTTGCAATTGGAAGATAAATATCTTGTTCTCTGAAACTTTCTTTTGAACCATTTGTATCTTCATGATCATTCATGCTGTCCTCAGTATCTAAAGAAAGTTTTTTAAGAATTAGGTTTAGGGGCTGGAGAGATGGCTCAGCGGTTAAGAGCAGTTACTGCTCTTGCAGAGGACCCGGGTTCGGTTCCCAGCACCCACATCAGGCAGCTCACAACCGCCTGTAACTCCAGTTCCACAGGATCTGATGCCCTCTGCCTCCACAGGCAACTGCACACACGGTGCACATAAACTCACCCAAGCACATACACATAAGTGAAAATCATAGTTTTAAAGCTTTTCATAATTTTTACTTCAACCTTGAGAAGACTATCTGCGATGTTCTGAATCAAGAGCCATGTGGCTCAACATCCAATTTGCGTTATGTATCATGATTGTGTTTTCCACATTTTCCTCAGGGCCAGAACTGATCTCAAACCCAGTGCCCAGCATTCTTTTGTCTTCACTGTCATGTAAAATCCCACCACCCAGTCTTCAAAAAGTTCCCTCATATTCCTATAGCACCTTGCAAGATGCCCCTTTCATGCAAAACCTTTGCTAGTTCTGTGCTGTTTCTCTGAAAGGTTTTTAATTCTTTTCGTTTCTCGTTCCCCTTATCAAGATTTTTCCTGATGCTAGGTATCAGGTTTGTGTGCCTGGGTCTCGGTTCTATGGACAGAGGGGGGTGCCCAGCACTGGGAAGACTGCTTAACTTCCATGTAGCAGTCGCAGGGCCAATACTCCTGTCTAACTTAGCTATAAAACTCAGTCTACAACCTATGCTCCTTACAAACTGCTAGAATAAGGTTTATGTTTATCAAAGCCAAGTTTATATAATCCTGTATACAAAGGTTTATACAGTATAAAACTCCTAGTATTTACATAAACTTGTCCACATAAAGATTAAATTCTACAGACCTGAAAAATTACTGACCCAACTGGGTAGTGACAACATAGTATTTTGGAACACCAATCCCTTCACAGCTCCTAAAGCTACATGTTTATATTTACAAATTAAAATGGCACAAAAGTAAACTATTTCTGGTGGATTAACATAAGAATTCCTCTTATTTACTGTTTATAGGGAGGCAGGGATAGTTTTGAAATTTTTTTAAAGCACTAGCAGAGTCTTTCTAGGACTCACCACACTTCTGAAGACTATTTCTAATAAAAACAGTAGGTATTCCTGTAAGGTGCTTGCTTTTGGAGTATGTGGACTGAACCAAGGCCTAGGAGATACACTAACTGTGTAGCACTGAGTAACTATACCCCCAGCTGCTATGCCTGTCTCTTTTTTCCTTGTCCTTCCTTTCTTTCCCACTTCTCTTTCTTTTGAGACAAGATTTCTCTATGTAGCCCTGCCTAGCCTGAAACTTGCTTTGTAGACCAGGCTGGCCTTGAACTCACAGAAATCTGCCTGCCTCAGCATCCCAAGTGCTGAGATTAAAGCTGTGTGCTACATCTAGTCTTAACTTATTTTGAGACAGGGTGTCACAAAGCTGATTTAGCCAGTCCTGAACTTGTAACCCTCCTGCCTTAGCCTGCCATATAGCTGGGATTATAGGTCTGTATCACTAGACCAGGCTCAATGACACTCCAGTGAACCAAGGCATGCGATCGCTCTCTTTGCTGCAAAGACACTGGTGACCTAGTATGGCCTGGCTCTAGCTGTGGATCTTACCATCGTGGGGTTGGATAACATAGTGGCTTCCTCCAATGTAGTCTGCGGAAATCCCTAGTTGAGAAGCATCTGTTGTGGAACTGTCGCCGTCCATCTAAGGAGACAAAGTCTTTTAGTCTCTTCAGAAAACAAGACTCAGCGCTTAAACTCTCAGTGGGTGGACTAATTCTGTTTCTCAGTTTAACTTATTGAAAGAAAATATATTTCTTGATTATTTTCAATAATTTGCTAACTACTCAATATTCCTGTCCATTTTCCATATGTAGTAAGTATAAAATCAAGAGAGAAACAAAACAACAAAATGAATCTACAGTTGACCTTAACTTACCATACACCTTTTCCTTACCAGTGCATATCAAAATGAGCAAAGCATTCTCAGGAAATAGCCCAGCCCACCCCTCCCTTGAAGCCTAAAAATGTAAGATATTGTTCCTGCTTCACACTTCCCTTTGCTGCCTCTATGTCATCTAAAGTACAGCCACCCTCTTTTCCAGCAGGGTCTTGTTACAGAGCCCAGACTGAACTTGCAGTCCTCTTGCCTTAGCCTTTCTATAGACTGGGGTGACAGGTACATGCCACCACGCCAGGTCTTGAACAAACCAATCATCTGAGTCTAATACAAGCATTTTCTTGTCTCCTGGTTCCTCAAAGTTTTTGATTTTTTAAAGAAAAGAAAACATTTAAGAGACCTGAATATAGAGTTAGGAAAAGTATAGCCACAGGCAAGGATGAGCCTTCCTTATTACAGTGACTATTTGTATCTGTGTGTGGAGGCCTAAGGTCAACTGCAAGGTCGCTCCTCGGGCCACACAGCTTGTTCTCTCTCTCTCTCTCTCATTTTGGTTTTTCAAGACAGGATTTTTCTGTGTAGCCTTGGCTGTCCTGCACTCACTTGTAGACCAGGCTGGCCTCGAACTCACAGAGATCCACCTGCCTCTGCCTCCCTAAGTGCTGGGACTATAGTGTGCCACTATGCCCGGCTCACACCTTGTTTTCTAAGACAGTCTCTCACTGACCTGGCACTAACCAGTTAGGCTTGGCTGACTGAACCCCAGGATCTGCCTGGTTCCCCCCTAGACAAAGGCTATGCACATCATCATGGCTGGCTTTTTCACACGTGTTCTAGAGACTGAACTCAGGTCCTCACGTGGCAAGTACTGAGTCAACCACACTACCTCCTCAGCCTCTACCTTTTTCTTTCTTTCTTTTTTCTTTTTAGCCTGTTTAGGACTCTGAGAAACAACAATTTTAAGAGGAAAAATCTGAGAGGAAAGTAAAGTATCAGTCCTGAACAAATTCCAGTTCATTTCACCAGCAGCAGGTGCAGAAGCTTTCTGCTTTGCAAATACTAGACAAGGAAGCTTGTGTGTACGGAGAGCTACACAAGCAGGACAGCAGGTGCACGCTCACTGGCACAATGAACCAAGACCTAGGAGGTACACTAACTGTAGTCTGCATTCTTCACTGCTGGGGGTGTCCTCTAATACTAACATGCCAGGCTAGTCTCCAAGTTTTCAACATGGCATGTCTCCTGTGCATCTGTTGGCTTTGGTAGCTAATTCAGCTATAGAAAGAGATACATTTCTGTAATTATGGCTGTTTTAAAGAGCGTTTAACAGTCTATGGAGATGTAGAGGTCCTATTCACTTACCTTCCCACCTGTTTCTGTATATAGGGAACAGTACTGCCCTGCCATCTTACATTAACTAATGCACATGTCGCCCATCACCAACAGACAATGCTATTTCTTTATCATAAATGCCTTTCATGGACATGAAAATGGACCTATTGGCCACAGAAGGATGGTCTACAAGGATAGCTGAGGGTTCACTATTTTGGAAAGAAATAGGATCAAAAAGTTTGTCTCAGAACCCCAAATTCAAAACAAGTCTTGACTGGTAAAGTGTAAGATTCTTGGCTAGGTGAATGTTCACAGGATAGCGTCTTAACATTCCCCAAGCAAGAGTCTGTTGAAGGAGCTAGGTGGATCTAGAGATGAGGTGACTTATAAAAACAACCCAAGATACTGGAGCAGAGAGCCGACTCTTGTCATCTTGCTGTACGCGACCGTGTGGTCTGTCTGCAACCAGCCTTCCAAGTGGGCAGATGATACTGTCTCACAGCTGTCAGAATAAACGGCAGAGCTAAGACAGTGCTTGGCTCACAGTTAGTACAGGCGCTGGCTAGCCTCTTCCTCTTCCGAAGCCCTGTGTCCTCTACTTAACTGCACATGGTGCATGTCTTTGGGTCCACAAGTTTTAGCCTGTCACTTCAAGCCTTCTGTTCCTTGCTTCTTTCTACCATTAACCCCCCCCCCCAACACATACACGCAAGACTTTAATTCCAGTATTTCCTTTCCTGATGGAATTTCTTGACTTATCCTGTTCCAAAATCTCCGACGTCCACTTGTCTGAAGACAACAGCAGCAGCAGCATTCCTTAACACAGCAGCCTAACCTCTGGGTCTAACACCATGCTAGCTACTCTGCTGTATATAAGGAGTAGAGGGGAGAACTTGTTATCTATGAAATGTTTATGAAAGAGAAATGGAGATGAAAGTCAGCCACCAAACAGTTCACAGACTGAGCACTCACTGCTTATTGGCCCACACTTTGTGTGGTCACATAACCGGCAGTTACACAGATAAGGGCCCTGTCCTCATTCACAGAGAATAGATATTACATAATCTAGGGACAGGGTGAGGAGTACAGAGCAGTCTGGGCTCTTCTAGGCCACTGGTTCTGGAATCGCCTAGTTTGAAATCTCTGCTACCTTCTGGTCATGAGAATTTGAGCAAAGTGGATGGCTGAGGACTTATGTGTGGATCAGGAGACATAGCTGGAAACACTGAGCATGGTATACTGGGGATACTCCATGTTATTACATACTTAGCATGTGTGTGTTATGTATAGATAATATAAATATATTTAGCATATAAATGACAGTCAACCAACCAATTGCTAATGCTACCAAGTGCTAAGAAAAACAGATGTTTTGCTAGTGACCTTATTTTAAAGGGGCTTTACTAGACTAGTCTGAGAGGGCCAAGAATAACTCCTTTAGGAGATGAAACTTAGCGATGATGGCACATGCCTTTAGTTCCAGCGCTCGGGAGGCAGAGGCAGGCAGATCTCTTGAGGCCAACAAGGACTACACAGAAAAACCCTGTCTCAAAAAAACAAAACAAACAAAGGAGATGGCACTGCAACTAAAAGAACAGAAAAGGGGGTTGGGGGCACAGTGATGTTTCATTCAGAAGACATGGAGAGACACAGTACTGGGGGCGAGCTAAGAGCCACCAGAGGGGGATTTTTGGTAAAAGTGTAGAGTACCGCCCAGAACAGCAAATGGAGGGGGCAACCCTAGAGGCAGAAGACAGTAGAGTGTGTAGCATTGCCACTGTGGTGGGAAGTAGAGTAAGATGATCCCAGCACAAGCCCAGGGCCAGAGCCCTGCACATCACTGTGAACTTACAATGGTGTGTGCAGATGAAGCAGTTCCTAGGCCTGGGGAAGGGAGGTGGAGAAGCCACCTTATTCCATCAGGGTCAGCGCCTACGCTATCTACCTGGCTTTTTTGTTTTCGAGACAGGGTTTCTCTGTGCAGCCTTGGCTGTCCTGGCCAGCTTTGTAGACCAGGCTGGCCTCCAACTTGTGGAGATCCGCCTGCCCCTGCCTCCCTGAGTGCTGGGATTACAGGTGTGCACCACCATGCCTGGCTGCTGCTGATGTTCTTTAAATCCGATGAAGTGCTTAGGGCCAGCTTTTCATCCGTTTAAGCTGCTTGGAAAACCAGAATGTTTTAGTACAAGGTTCCTGGGCTCTGAGTTGGATGCACAGCTCCCACAAATGAGAAGTGTTGTTAATGGGTCACTTTCCACCACTCTGCTGAGAATTACAGAGCCGCTGTGACAAGGTCCTGTGCAAATGCCCCAGCAAAGGTGTGCTACAGCTTACAAGCACACCGCATCAATCTTCTGTAATTTCTGTTTTTTTCTAACAGTTTCGGTTCTTCCAGGCACAAAGACCTTTTCTCCCAGACACAACCTCACTTCTTACCTGCTCTTTATCTTCCTTGGAAAGTAAGAAATAGTATCAGGATTCACATCTTTATGCCGAAGCTGCACTCTTATGGCTTGTGAAAACCTTCACTTTTTCCCACTCTCTGGTCTAGCTTCACTCTCACTGCAACACATGGTCCTTACACACCCTTTCATTGACATGTAGACTCCCTAAGGAATGCTTTTAACTCCAGCGTGCCAAGGCCGGCACTCTGAGAGCTGCCGGCCAGGAGCGCTGACACCGCCTGCTCACCTTCCTCCCCAGACTTCCACAGCAATAATCTTACTCTATCCCGTTAGTCTCAATCCACTTCCTGTTTTCTCTTCCTTCCTCACTCTTCTAGTGACCTCATGAAATGTTATCTCTACTCTCATAAACGCTAAATTTACAATCACCGTTTGCCTGCCACACAAGCAGCTATGAATGAACACTAGGACACTGGGGTGTAAGCCATCTCCCCTCTCCTGGCAACTCTAGAACACGGCATCTACTCATCTGAACTAACTATGCCAGCAGGGCTCTCCACCGGGAAGTGCCCCTCCTTTCTTACCTCACTGGATCACCGTCCAGCTCAGCATCCTGTCAAGACTAACCCGACGAAAATGTTTCCACAGACCTCTTGTGTCAATCCAAACCTCTTCACAGCTTTACAAGAAGGTTCCCTTCGTCACCTAACAAAACGTTAGTACTAAAATATGCCTGGGGGACCACCAAATGCAGGCTCTCATTTAAGAGTGAAGCAACTATGACTCATAGGAGCTGTGCCCACCTGGAGTCACAGATGCTGCAGCAGGGCCAGATCCGGCCAGGTGGAAGGTCCATCACACCATTATCCTGCGACATCCCCACCTAGAAAAAAATGTCTCTGTCTCCAAACCAGTGATTCTGAGTGACACCTTTTACCTAACCAAACCCCATCAAGTGTTAGGCCCTCTTCAGGCCAGGAGGATTCCTCCTGACATTCCCAGGTTAACCATGCTCCTATTAGCAAATGCAGGGAGATTCAGCCTTTTCCATTCAGCACCTAACCACGTTCACGGTCATTAATAACCTACCTATGAGCAGGGGGCCCATAGCAATCAGTGAGCATGTGCCAGTGGCTGACAAGAAGCAAAGGGACTAAGCACAGGTACTATCTGCCTTGACTGTAAAGAATCATATGGAATTAACCAAAATGATTAAAACATACTTACTGTCATGAAATACTGTCAGAATTGTGTGTCAGTGGTGCTCTCAAACACCCGTCAAAAAGGTGTTGGATCCTTGTCCAATTTTAACCTAAAAGACAAATATCAATTAATAGTAATGTGTATGGTCTATAGGCTTTCCTAAAATCAAAAAGAACACAGGTCACCTTATGTCCTATACTTAATCAATGGAGAAAAAAAAAGTTAATTCTACAGGGAAAGGGGAAATGGCTAACATAGCCCTGGATGTTTTAATAATCAATATTCATCACAATACTGGAAATAAGGGACCAAATTATATATTATGCAAGAGACTGAAAACTCAGACATCTAAATTCCATCAAATATTAACACCAAGGACAGAAATAGCCTACTTATTAACTTGAAATTTTGAGGGTGGCTTTCCTAAACGTTTCAGAGATGTACACATTTTTAAAATGAAAAGGAAGGAAAAATGTCTATCAGACTATTTGCTGTGCTAGGGGAGTGGAAGGCACGGACACACTGCCCAGAGGGCACACCAAAACACAAACATCCACAGGGCCCATAGTTATCCTGCTAAAGGGCCATCATTGTAAACTAAAATTACATCAAGCTAGCAAGCACGTCTTACTGCAAAGCATAAATAGCTGAGTAAATCAAAAGCAGAGGCAATAGTGGCACCTTCCTATTTGCTGTTTCTGTATTTTTTCAAAGGAAGCAATTAAATGTAGGGGGTTCAAAACAAAAATCCAGTGTTAATTTTAAAGGAAGGATTGCAGATTGGCATTGTAGTATGAAATGTTGTACACAGCAGGGGGAAAAAAAACTGTGGCTGCTAAGTTGAATTTTTAAAACGGCATTCAAGGACCCAGACAAGCAAAGACTGCCTGGCATTGTTCTAATCTTAAAAGTAATCTCTATTATCTTCCCATACATATCCCTTTTCTAGATCCAAAACTGCTCTTGTAGCTTTAAAGTGTCTGAACACTTAAACACAGGAGTTGGGCCTGTTTCTGTATCTTGCTTAGAATAGGTGGGTATGGGGGTGAGAGCCGTACCAACCCCAATAGTTGGCTAAGTATATATTTAGATTTAGTCCATTAAAAATAAAATCATTCTATCACTTCATATGGAAAGCATTTTCCGAAGGGCAGGTTATAATCTGTAAAATAGCTCAAGGGAATGCATACATCTGCTTAATGTTTGAAGAAATGCAAATTTGTATCCAAGAAAAGCAGTGCTCCCTTCCTCCATTCTTTGGCATGGACAAGCACAGCTTTGCATCGACAGAATCCTTAAATTAAGCTACAAGAGCAGTGCAGAAGAGGGAGGATTAATTTGCCTTTGAAAGGAATCCTGGTTAAACTCTCAATACTTCACCCAAAAAGCTCCTATTTGTTAATGCCACTACTACTGACCAGTTGAGCCCTCACTTTCTGTAGCCGGTTAGTTTCCCTACTGAGAGCTGAAGACACCCCGGTGTCTGTCCACAAAACTAAGGTCCGTGAGGATTAGCGGGATGCCATTTTTTTTCTAAAGGTCGCCTGCTCGCTAACCTCGCCTAAATCCCACAGTCCTGTTGTAGCACTTCAGGCATGAGGACGATCTGTGGGTGCTCGGTAATTCTTTGTTCTCGCAGAGCCTCCCGCCGCCTCCCCCTCCGCCCCCCAAGCACGGGCGACTGGAACCTCCGTGCAACCTCCAAGACTCCTTTCCCACCTTCGGGGCAAGTCCGGGGCGCGCCAGCCGCCAGACGGCTGCATGCTGTGGGCGCCGGGCGGGCCGGGGGCCGCCAGGCCGCTCGCTCCTCGCGGGGACCCGCCGCCGCGGCTCCTCGCTGCCCGGGCGGCCCCGCCGAGCGCATTCCCCGCCGCCCGCGCCCAACGCCCGCCGCCACCGGGACGCGGGAGACAAAGCGGCCGCTCCGGGGCGCCGCGCACGCCGGGCCGAACAAAATGGAGCCGCCCCGGGGCTGCGGCCGCGAGAGCCCCGCGGCCGCCCGCCACGGCCCGGCCCCAGCCCGGCCCGGCTCGCGGCCCCGCGCACGAAGGCGCCCGCCGCCCCGCGCCCGGCCCGGCCCGAAGCAGAGCGGCCTCGCCCGGAGGCCCAGCTCGCCCGGAGGCTGCGGACGGCGAGTGGCCCCCGACCGCCGCGGCGTTGGCGGCGGGGACGGCGCCGGGAGGAGACGGACATTTCATTCGAGCTAAAGTGGAGTCGGTTTAGGAGCGATCATTGGCCGAAGCGAGACACAAACCTCCAATGCAGCCCTGGTTGGCTCCCGTCTCCAATCGGCTGTTTGGTTGGACAGAAAATGGCTGCGAAGGAACCAGTCCCAGCGCGGAGCTCCACTTCCAGGACTCGGCCTCCCCTCCCTCCGCCGCGGGCCGCTTCCCTCTGCGTGACACCCTCCCTCCGCGACGCCCGCGCCCGAGGCCACGCCCCGGCCACGCCCACCCCGGCCACGCCACGCCCCGGAGCCTGCGAGCGAGCCGAGACGCGCGTTCCGGAAAAGCGCGCGTGCGGGCTCCGGGCGCTCAGTGGTTTTCTTGCTAGCGGGCGGGCTTCGGAGAGGTCGGCATCGGCACTGGCGTTCTCATCCGCGATCGGCGCCGAGCGGGCTTGCCCCTGCCCCTTTTTCCTTCCAACTCCTTCTTCCCCCACCTCTTGCCAGCGTCTCGCCCGCCTGACTTCAGCCCGGAGGGGTTCGACACTGGAGCTACCTTCCCGAATGCCTTGAGCACCTCGTGTTTTCCTAGTGACCCTCCAAGCGTCCTCGGGCACACGGTGTTCCCTGTCGGTCGCTGAATATGGCTGTTAGTTTTTCAGGTTTCGTTTTAGCACGGCATTCCTTTGTCCAGACTTGACAAGTCGGCCAGTGCAGAGCGCACCACCCTGTACTCCAGTCTAAAAGCGCTGCTTTCTCTGTCCTTCCAAGTTTGCTTACTACCTGATGTGCTTTTTTCCGCAACTGGGTTGCAAAAACCCACTGCCTCTGTATAGCCAGAGGCCTGCCCTGTCAGCCTTACTGACATCTGGATCGAATGTCCCTTGGCTACTGTTCTCCCTTATGGTGAAGATCCAAACTCCCTGAATGGCCAGGGGCTGCAGGATGTATGCACCCAGAGCTGGGAATGTTTACTTTTGCCAACAATTCCTGGCACCACATTAACTTTCCACCTTTATTTATTTAAAAATATGTGGGTTTACAAGGATAAGTAAGCAAGAAGATCGAGAGTTCTACCAGCCTGACCTACACTGAGACCCAATAGTGTCGGGCCATGGTGTTGTACACCTTTAATCTCAGCACTGTGGGTTCAAGGCCAGCCTGGTCTACAGAGCATGTCCAGACCGGCCAGGGCTACAAAGAAACCCTTTATCGAAACACCCC
>CM053766.1:82877464-82915177 GCA_028658305.1 Pachyuromys duprasi
AGACATATGCCTCGACATTATAGGATTAGGTAAAAGAGGGACGAGGTGATCTTCTCTGAATCACAATTACCTAAGGCATATGCCTCTCTGCGGGACAATTGCTACTCTTCTAAACTATATCTGAAACATTGGGGAGCATTTTCCCACCTGATTCTCAACCAATTCCCATTGATTATTGCCAGGGAGTTTGCCTCTATTTTCTGTGAAGCATTTATTCTGTAATATTGCCTGGAGGCTGTTGCTAGGAGAGTTAACTTTGTTTTCTGCCAAGTGTACATTCTGTGATATTTCCTGGTACCTGAATTCAGCTCCCAGTCAAAATCTTTATTTCAAAATGGAGTTATACTCAGGCTAACTAGGCTAACTATACCCAGGTTAACTTAAACTCTTCAAGGTAACAGGACATTTGGCTGGGAAGTAGGCCAGGCTAGTGTAGGGGTTAAAATGGATAAAAATCTGCCCAGCTATAGTGCTTTAAAGCTTATGAATAAATATACCAGGTCTCTGTCTCATTATTTGGGAGCTAAAGCAGGGATAGGAAAAAAGAACTTTAATTCAACATATGTAGATCAAATAAATTCCATATATATTTATGGGATTTATTAGAGTTGCTTACAGGCTATGGTCCATCTAATCCAACAATTGCTGTCTACCAATGGAAAGCCAAGAATCCAGCAGTTGTTCAGTGCTGGATGTCTCAGCTGGTCTTCAGTCTATGCTGGAATCCCGAAGAAGTAGGCTCTAATGTGAATGGAGGAATGGACTTGCTGATAAGAGTCAGGGCAAGCAGGCAAGGAGCAAGAACTTCCTTCTTCCATGCCACCAGAAGGTGTGGCCCCAGATTTGAAGTGGATCTTCCCGCCTCCAAAGATCCAGATTCAGGATGGGTCTTCCCAGTTCAAATTATGCGATCAAACAAAATCCCTCCAAGGTGTACCCAGACACTTGGATTTTAGTTCAATCTAGATGCGTCAAGTTGACAAGGAGAATAGCCATCACAGTGCCTGTCACAGCTCGCTCTCCATGTCTGACCCCATTCTGCCCTTGCCTCTCTCTTCTCAGTCCTTTCTGTGTGCTGAAACCCAGAAGGACGGGGCTTCTGCCTCTCTCTCCTGTCTCAGCTGTACCATTCCCTTAGCCCCAACTTGCCACCTCTGGAGCCTGTCTTCACACACACACACTCACACACACCAAAACGAAACACACACACACACACACACACATCTCAAGATCCTGCGTGGCTCCTTTTCACTTTTGAGTCCTCTTTTTCAAAAAGAATTTTCCTATTTCTTCTTTTTCTTCTTCTTCTTCTTCTTCTTCTTCTAAGATTTATTTATTTATTATGTATACATTGTTCTGCTTGCAGGCCAGAAGAGCGCACCAGACCCCATTATAGATGGCTGTGAGCCATTAAGTGGTGGCTGGGAATTGAACCTTCGGAAGAGCAGCTAGTGCTCTTAACTTAGTAGCCCCCAGTTCTGAAGCATGGTAGCACATGCCTGTAATTTCAACACTCAGGAAACTCCTAAAGCAGGAGGATTTCTGCAAGTTTGAGGCCAGCTTTTGCTGTCTTCTGCTCCCCACCAAATCAATAGTGAAATTATATATATATATATTTAATGCTGCTTCCCGGGACGGTGCTTAGAGTCACCCAGAATGGTGCAGCGTTTGACATATTGTCGTACGCTCTCTTACAGTACAGCCTCTAACAAAACTAGGCTGTCTCGAACCCTGGGCAACCAGATTGTTCACCTGTTCACAAGAAGGTTGGGAAAGCAGCTAAATCTACATGTGGTGTGTGCAGGCTTCCAGGGGCTCGGGGTTCGTGCTGTGAGGCCTACAGTCCTTATGAGATGTTTAAGACAAAGAAGCATGTCAGCAGGGCCTATGGTGGTTTCATGTGTGCCAAGTGTGTCCTCGACGGGATCAAGCAGGCTTTCCTTGTTGAAGAGCAGAAAATTGTGGTTAGGCCCCACTAACATTCCTCCCGGTGAAGACTTTAACAGCTACATTTTGGGTGGACCCTTCCTCTGCCTAAAGCAGTTCCTTCTGCCTGTCTCCTTCCCTGACCTCCAGAGGAACTTCAGGGAAGAAGCTGGTAACTGCAGCCCTAAGAAGGAGGTTGGAAAAAAGCTTCCCTGCTGAGCCTGAGGTAAGCCCCACCCAGCTGATAGCTTAGGTTACGGCCTTGATAACGAACCCAGAGCAGCAGCTACTTGCAAATTATTTCCCCTCAGAGACTGAGACAGTGTTTGCTATCATAGGGCCCAGTTTGGGAGATAACCCTTTGCACAGCAATAAGGAATCAACATGGTCTAATTACATAACAATTTGAAATGGCTGGTGTATGGCATACACCAAAATATGCTACCAACTAAAAGTGGTTGTAAGTGAGTTCTTTATTTATTTATTCATTTATTTATTTTGAGACAGGGCCTTACTTTGTAACTTAGGTGGGTCTCAAACTGGGGATCCCCAGCCATGTCTCCCTAAATGCTAGATTCGCCGGTGTACACGACACCAAGCTGAACCATTTGTTTTTACATTTACTTACTTGTATATGTGTATGCTCCACCACCTCGGCACATGCGTGGAGGGCAGAGATCAACTTTCAGGAGTCGGTTCCCCACTTCCACCATGTGGATTCCAAGGTACCAAACTGCCTTTACCAGATGAACCACAAACCATTTCTTTTCATTCTTTCTTTTTTTATTTTATTTTATTGTATTGTATGTGCATTGGTGTTCTGTCTGCACGAATGTCTGTGTGAGGGTGTGACATAGTGGAGTTGCAAACAGTTGTGAGCACCCATGTGTATGCCGGGAATTGAGCCTGGGTCCTCTGGAAGAGCAATCAGTGTTCTTAACCACTGAGCTATCTCTCTAGCTCTATTCTTTATTTAAAACAAAATGAAACATTTACTGATTCTTTCTGAATTTGACATCATGCACCCCAATCCTACTCATCTCCCAGTCCCTCCATATCTGACCTCTGCCCGTACAACCTCCCCCCTCAAAAAAATAATGAATGAATGAATAAATAAATAAATAAATAAATAAATAAGAACTTGTCACGGAAGCTGCCGTGTGTGATGCTGTGTCACACAGTGTGCCTTCTGCCCAAACAGCTTTATGTAGCGGAAGTTTTGGTGTCTTTAAAAACTCAGCTATGTTGTGTAAATATGTTTTTGTTTTAATCCCAAGCATGGGATCTGGGGCTGCCTTAGTTTATCCACGGAGGCTGATAACTGCCTCCAGCTGCTCAGAGAGGGGTGTGGTCTTTGCCAGCTGCAGATAGTTTAAATCTAAAGACTCAGAGTGGGGATAAACACCAGAGCCTACAGAAAGGAGGAGGAAGCTTCAAGGGCTGCTGGGGCAGGTGGGGGGGACAGCCAGGAGGGGTAGGAAAGAGGCTTCAAAACAGAAGAAAAGGAAGAAGGATGCTGCTGGATATCCTGACAACTGAGATTGTTAGGCCCCGAATAACCTGATGACCTTAACCAGCCAGAACTAAATCTAAAGAGACCTAAGTCCCCTTTCCCTCCTAACTTTCCTTCTCTCCTACCTAGGGTTGGGGGGTTGGAAGGGAGGTAGAGCTTAAGGAACCCCAAGTGGGTTGAAAAAGTAGAGCCCACAATTTTACTTGGCGGACATTCATTGCAGTGAGTCATCAGCCTGTTTTGAGGCCTCTTGGCTTCTGCTACACCATCAATACTAAATCCCCACTGGTCTCCTCTTGGATATCCTGGTGCTGCCCTGAGTAATTGAGATCCTGTAGATGTGGTTCTGGAGGACCAGCGGCCCCTTTACACACTCCTGCAGTCCATAGATGGGGTAGCTGTTGGAATGAACCAAGTCAAAGTCCTAGATCAGAGCTGAGTTGGTCAGCCCACCAGCTCCCCGATCCATGCCACCAGGGCCAGCTCTCCAGCTTTGCCCAGGCAAGAGGTGGGACCAATTCTCTTGCCTGCAGCAATCCGCAAGGGGCATGACCAGCTCTTCTGTACCCACAGGCTGCCAACTCTCCTGGGCTGCAGTGGTTGAGGGATGGGGCCAGTTCAGAGCATCAGTGTGCCTCCAGGCAGCAGCCCAGGCCAGGGACTTCCTTATGGCCCTCAGTGGTAACACAGGCCACAGCCATCAATCAGACCCTGCTGCAGCAGGGCCACAGATCCACACATGGTTTTCAATGAAAGTACAGGCCAGGGCATCACCACTTCTGCCTCTCTTCCTGGGGCACAAACCGTTCTGTTGCTCTTTCGCTCCCATCTCTCCACCACATACTTGCTCATTGTAAGGGTGTGCCCACCACCTACCCACGTGTGCCTCGTTTATTCACCATTTTTTTTTCCAGAGACAGGGTTTCTCTGACTAGCCTTGGCTGTTTTGGACTCCCCTTGTAGACCAAGCTGGCCTAGAACTCACAGTGATTCACCTGCTCTGCCTCACTGCGTGCTGGGATTACTGGTGTGCTTACCATTCTTATTGAATCCAGGGCCATAAACAGTGAGACACAGAAACCCGACTGCTGCAGTTCTGCAACATTTAATCTCTGTACAAAACCCACTGAGCAGAGTCTCTGTTTTGCTCCTTCTTCTGAGAGACATGGCAGCCACAAACTGTCATCAAATGCTGCAAAGAGCAGATTGCTGTAATTGTCCAGCATCATGTCCATGTATCCTGTCCTGTGAGCACAGTCTAGACATTCCCATCCTCCTGGGAGAGGTCCACAGCCAGTCACAACCCTGAATGTTAACAGGCCCCGAGGAGCATTTACCAGAAGAGCATTTGTTTTTCTTGCTGCTCTTCTCTGAGTTCCTGGGATTCTTGTTGAAATTTCACATCAAGGCATCAAAAACATAAAGCTTACTATGCATGAATCCCCTCTCTGTTGCATCAGCGTCCACATTCAAGGGCCTCTGTGACAGCTCTCTCAGGAGAGAATTCTAAGCAATTCATTTTAACAGCATGGGGGAAATTTCTGGTATATTTGGTACTGCCTAATTTCTCTCCACCTTCCTGGGCTCTAGGTTCTGCATCAGAACTGAGTGGGTCTGGCTTTTCAATGAAACCCATGAGACACTAGCCTACTCCCTCCTCTTCCATTCAGAACTATATGCTCCCTAAGTCCCACATGGAAAACTCCTCAAACCATTTCTTAATGGTGGCTTTGTAGAGGATGTCTTAGTCCAGTCTGTTGTAACAGAATTTCAAAGCAGTAATTTATAGTGAACAGAATTACTGCCTCGTCTCTCTGTAGGCTAAGAAGTCCAAAGTCCAAGGACATACAGTATACCTGAGGTACCTGGTAAATGCCTTCTTTATCCCATGGTAGGCAAGGTTGGTGGAAGGAGGGGAGAGAAAAGAATCTCAAAGAGCTCCATCTTAACTTTTCTAACAAGCCCATTCTGGAGACTATCACATTAGTGTTTGTGAGAGCAGATCTCCCGTCACCCCAATCACCTCTTAAAGGCTCTCAACACTGCTGTGTAGGGAATTAAGTTCTGATGCCCGAACTTCAGGGACCACTTTTAAACTACAGTGAGAGAGAGAGAGAGAGAGAGAGAGAGGGAGGGAGGGAGGGAGGGAGGGAGAGAGAGAGAGAGAGAGAGAGAGAGAGAGAGAGAGAGAGAGAGAGAGAAGCACAGGAGCTGGCGTTACATTTTAGTGATAGAACATTCTAGCCCCCAAAAAGGAACTGTGAAAAACAATGGCATTTCTCCTCGTGCTGCTGGCTTGGTGGAGAGTGGACGGTGTGTGGAATCTGTGGTAGAGTTTAGATTAGAACCCTTATGCCAGCCTCTAACGCTGAGTACTCTGGGGTCCACAGACTACGTATGCCCTATGTTGGTTTGAATAGGCATGGCCTGCATAGACTCCTGTGTTTGAATGCTTGGCCCATAGGGAGTGGCATTATTAGAAAGTGTATGTGGTCTTCTTGGAGTAGGTGTGGCCTTGTCGGAGGACGAAGTGTGTCACTGTGGGGCAGGCTTTGAGGTCTAATATGCTCAAGTTTGCCCAGTGCGGGACACAGTCTCCTCTGCTGCCTGTGGATCAAGATGTAGAGCTCTCAGCTCCTTCTCCAGCACCGTGTCTGCCTGCACGCCACCATGCTTCCTGCCATGATGACAATGGACTAAACCTCTGAAACTGTAAGCCAGCTCCAATTAAATGTTTCCCTTTAAAAGAGTTGTCTTTGTCATTGTGTTTCTTCATAGCAAACTTACCTGAGGCAGAAGTTGATAACAGGAATGGGGTATTGATATGATAGACCTAACCATGTTTTTGTTTGGAGGAAGCAGAATTTGGGACTTTGGATTAGAAAAGCAGTGGAATGCTTTAAGCAGGGCTTAATGGGCCATACTAGTCAGAACATGGAAAAGAGTGGAGTTCAGGGTGGTTTGAACTGGGAAGGGCCTGGCTTACTAGGTTTGAAAGAAGAATTTTACTATGTGACCTAAGAGATTGTTCTTGTGATATTTTGACAAAGAATGTGACTGCTTTCTTCCGTTGTCCAAAAGGTCTGCCTCAGGCTAAAGGGAAGAATTTTGGATTGAGTTGGCAGGGGAAATCTGAAAACAGCGTAGTGTGGACTGTGTCCTGTGGTAACTAGTGCCGTGCTTGTAAAGATCTGTAACTGAAAGGAGCAAGTTGAGCAATGAAAGTTACAAAATGTACAATTTGAGGAGAAAAGGGACACCAGGAAGTTGAATGGAGCTAATTCAAGGAGATAAACAGACGAAGAAAACCCTGGTGTTAGATGGAATAAAAGGAGTGGTGACCTCAGGGCAAGACAGCACCCAGCTAACCTTCCCACGTGTGAAAAGGTGTGGCGGTGCAGAAAACTTTTAATTCCAGTTCTCTGGAGACAGAGGCATGCAGATCTCTGAGTTCAGCCTGATCTATAGAGCATGTTCCAGGATAGCCAAGCTCAGGCAGTGACAGAAACCATCAAAAACAAAGCTATCGAAGATGTGATTGAACAAGGGGCCCATGTTCCAGCCGGAGCAAGCAGCAGACCTTGGCAGCATAAGCCACGTGGTTCTTGCTTTAGAGTCAAGGATAAAAGAAAGATGTTATGGAATCTCTCTCCGTGACCAGAGAAAGTTGCTGAGGCCTGGTGTGTGGTAGGAATGTTGGGGCGGAGGTCTAAAAAGACCATTGTGTGAAGCTGTGAAGGTAAAGCCTGGACTGCCTTGGAGAACCCAAGAGATCAGAGCTGCTAACAGGGTGTAGAACCCGCCTAAGAGAGAGAAGTGTGTTGTAGTCAACAAAGCTGAAAGGAGTTGGAAATCTGAAGATGATTTGTCATCAGACATGCAGATGCAGAGTTTGTAGTTTACCCTGCTGGGTTTGTTGGTTTTGTTTCTGTTTTTTGAGACAGGGTTTCTCTGTGTAGTCTTAGCTGTCCTGGAACTCACTTTGTAGATCAAGCTGGCCTCTAACTCACAGAGACCCACCTGCCTCTGCCTCCCAAGCATGGGGATTAAAGGTGCACACCACTGCCAGGCCCCCCTGCTGGTTTTCGGTCTTGCCTTAGTCCAATATTTCCTCACTATCTTTCTTTTCCTCCTTTCTAGAACAATAATGTATACCCTATGCCATTATATAATTGGAAGTACATGATATGCTTTTTTATTTTGATTTTTATAGGGGGATTACCGTTAAGAGATTGCATGAATCTCAGAAGAGACTTTAAACTTCAGATTTTTAATCAAGGTTGAGACTGTTACAGGCTATGGGGACTTTTGAAGTTGGACTAAATGCATTTTGCACTATGCTATGTCTACAAGCCTATGAGGGTCAGGGAGTGGAATGTGGTTTGAATAGGTATGGCCCCCATAGACTTATGTGTTTGAACGCTTGACCCATAAGGAACAGCACTATTAGAACGTGTGGCCTTGTTGAAGTACGTGTGACATTGTTGGAGGAAGTGTCACTGTGGGGGCGGGCTTTGAGGTCTCCTGTGCTCAAGCTCTGCCCTGTGGCACAGTCTCCTGCTGCCTGTGGGTCAGGATGTAGAACTCTCAGCTCCTTCTCCAGCGCCCTGTCTGCCTGCACACTGCCATGCTTCTTGCCATGACAATAATGGACTAAACCTCTGAAACTGTAAGCCAGCCCCAGTTAAATGATAACTGTATAAGAGTTTCCATGGTCATAGTGTCTCTTCACAGCAATAAAAGCTTAACTAAGACGCGCCCCGTGTGCCTTTATTTCTTTATCTGCAGGCTGACTTCACCCAATTTCTCACTGAATTGTTGGGGGCATTAGGTCACAGACAGGGTTTAGGGAGGCGCTGCCTCTGAGAGACAGCCAAAACCACGAGTCATTTGTTACAGTGGTTGAGATGGTTATGACTGAAGAGGTTATTAAAACCAAGAATAACTGAGTACTTAGGAGGTGTGAGCTTTATTGATATTCCTCTACTACAGCAGAATCATGCCATCCAGTAAGGTTTACCTAGTTTAACCAGTTATGAGAGTGATTTATGTGCTCTGTGATAATTAACTTGTGGGTTAGAGGCACCCAAGGGCAGGACTCAGAGAGCAGTAAATTTTAATGAGGACCCCAGGGAATGTCTCTAGTAGGGAGGCTGCCGAGGCAAGCTGAACCCGGGGGGCAGGGGGTGGGGGGGGAGGAGCTACGGAGAGAGCTATGGTAGGAACTGGAGACCCCTCCCATGCCTCCTACTTCCGGGCAGCATGACAGCTTTCATGGCTCAACATTGAATATTTGGGGCCTCTCCGTAAGTATGGACACCCCAAAATGAAAAGGGAACTTCGCAGTAAAGTGTGAGGGTGAACGCCCTACTAAGCTCAGCCTCTCCAGGATGGGCCTGTCTGTGAGCTTTGTATTAGCAAATTCTCTTTTTCTTTTTTTTTCTTTGTCAACTCTCCCTTTGTTTTTGTTTTCCTTGTTGTGGTGCCAGGGTTGCACCTAGGGCCTATGTACATGCCAGGTAAGTGCTGAGCCAAATGCCCAGCTCTCCTCTGCTTTTCTGGTCTCTTCTTGCTGCTCTCTAAGCTCATTCTTAGTTTGCCTAACAGTAATCCCACCTGGGGAGTTTTATCCACTCACTCCTCACCCACCCTTCGCCATTTGCTTGGCTGACTCCTAGGTATTCCTCCAAATGTAGGTTAGATAACACCTTGCTTTGGTGATTAATCTGGATTGGATTGAGAGATACCCTAGGAGATTAGCAGGGCATCCCTCTGAATACGGTTGGATATGTCCATGATTTCCAGAAAGGATCAGATCAGTCTTTGACCTACAATTGTTTAATACACTGATAATTTCAAACTATTTATTTATAGGCAGCAGCTCACTATGTAGCTCTGGGTGTCCTGGAACTCGGTATGTAGGCCAGGATGGCCTTGAACTCACAGAGATCCACCTGCCTCTGCTCTGCCAGTGCTGGGATTAGTGGCACAGGGTTGGATTTAAGCTTTGAAAAACTTTTGGGGGAACGGTGGGACTTTAAAAGGTGAGGCACAGGTGAGAAAATGAGTCACCAGAGATGTGATCTGAAGGGTTGTTCGTGTTCTGATCCCCTTCTGTTCCTCTTCTTTGTGCTCTAGCTGCTGTGACGTTGAGGGGAATGATTTATAATAAGCCAGTCTGACTCCATGACAGACTTCAGAAGTGGCCTCAGACTGAACAGGCCTGAGATTCCGTTTCTCAGAACACGAAACTATAGTCCACGGAAACCAGATACAATAACTCAATAACCTCCCTGAAAACCAGAAACAATAATTTAGTTAAGTCCCCAAGCACTTGACCAATCAAATTAAAGGTCAGTTTAAAACTCTGTTTAACTACTCAAAATGATACTTTGTTACCTGGGCACACTTTGTTACTTGGGCACCCCATTAAGTCTGCACCCTCCCACCCCCGTATTCCCTAGGTCAGCACCAACCAATTAATGAAAAGATTGCCTAATCACACTAGAGAAATCCCCTACCTGTCTTTAGGTTAAGCCTGCTTGCTCACTTCAGGGTTGCCGGTCTGTGGAATGGCGGCCCAGCATGCTGGCAATGTCTGCAGAATAAACACTACCTGAGTTAGAGGTCTTCCTTCAGCCATTCCGGGAGCCTAACAACGTGAGTGACTTTCCTCCACAGTGAACTTCCTCATTGTGCTCCTGCCTTGCCAGAAGCCTTAAAGGATTGACTGAAGCCTCTAAACCCAGTGGCCAAGGTAAGCCTCTCCTCCCTGAAGCTGCCTCAGGCGTTCTGTCACAGTGACGGCAACACAGAGGCACACCTCCTCCAGAAAGCTTTCTTGACCCAACCCATGAAGCTACTATATCCATTCCTTTAAACCACTATTCACCCCTCTTTGTAATTTAAAATTTTTCATTCATTCATTCATTCTACAATTTGTTCAGTTGTGTTTTGTTTTGGCTTTTTGAGACAGGGTTTCTGTATAGTCCTGGCTGTCCTGGAACTGCCTATGTAGACCAAGCTGGCCTCAAATCACAGAGATATTTCTGCCTCTGCCTTCCCAGTACTGGGATTAAGGACAGTCACCACCATGCCTGGCTCTCTTTGTTGGTTTTTGAGACAGGGCAGGTCTCAGAAGCCAGGATAACGCTGGACTTTCTCCATCTCCCAAAGTCAGGGCTACAGGCATGCCCCTCCCTGCCTGGCTGGGACTATACATTTTGTTGAGCCAGACAGAGTCTATCTTTCAATTTTTTAATCACTACATGTTCCTTCCCTCATGCCTAGAATAGTGCCTGGATCAGAGCTGAATGAAAATGTACTACATGAATGGGTATTGAATAAGTAACCCTGTCCCCCCTCTTCTCCTCCAGCAAGCACCTACAGAGAGGTGGCCCCTTTGTTCTGTCACTCCCATCCATCTCTAGGACTCTCACACCACTGCCTCAGGTCAGAGGACTTCTCACCATCATGCCAGTGGTGTGACATTTATTAAGTTCATTAAAAAAAAAAAATCAGCTAAGCTCGGTGGCCCACACCTTTAATCCCAGCACTTAGGGAGACAGAGGCAGGCAGATCTTTTTCAGTTTGAGGCCAGCCTGGTCTACATATCCAGTCCAGGACAGCTAAAGCTACACTGAGAAACCCTGTCTTGAAAAAACGAAAAACAAACAAAAACAGACAGACAAAAAATTACTGGGCATTGATGGCCCACACCTTTAATCCCAGCACTCGGGAGGCAGAGGCAGAAAGATGTCTGAGTTAGAGGCCAGTCTGGTCTACAGAGTGAGTTCTAGGATAGCCAAAGCTACACAGAGAAAGCCTCCCCCCCCCAAGAAATTAAAATAAATAAATTTAATTTAATTTAAAAATCAAAGGGTATAAAAGGGTAATCACAGTGAAATCCTAGGACTGACTCCTGAGCCCGGAGTGTGGCACCTGGAGCCTCTGAGGAGGCCCTCGGTCTGTGTTTGCAGTGAGGGGTCTCTGCACCCTGCCCATGCTCAGCGCCTTAATCACATGCCGGAAACAGCGCTTGCTTGGCTGGGAAAGTTCCCCTCAGCATTTGAGGACAAACATTCTGGCTTCTATCAGGCTGCTCCTCACATATTTGTCACCTGTTTGACCTGACCTCTGAAAACAAATCAAAGCCCTGGCCCCTGATGCTGTCCCAGCCTTAGACCCATCCCAAGAGTTGCCCTGAGCCTCAGTCTCTCATCAGAGATGCATATCAAGAAATTCCTACCTTCCAAAAGCAGCTCAAATCTGGACCTACTCTAGGAAATCTATTTTTATTCCTGTATGGTTTAAGTGTGAAGTATCTCTCCAATAGGTGTTTGTCCTTTTTATATTAAAAAATATATATATAATTATATATATAACACATACATATATAAATGTGTGCGTGCATATGTGGTGTGTGTGTGTGTGTGTGGTGGAGGGAAGCAATATGTACACATGAGGACAGGTGCCCTCAGAGAACAGAAATGGGTCTTATATACCTTGAAGTCTGAGTAACAAGTGGTTATGACGCCTGGCATGGGTGCCAGGAACTGAACTCAGCTCTTCTGCATGAACAGCACCTGCCCTTAACCAAGGAGCTATCCCAGCAGCCTCCAAGAGGCTTCATATTCTGAAGACTAGGATCCCAGGTGGTGGCTGTCTTACTGGGGTTTTATCGCTGTGAAGAGACACCATGAGCACAGCGGCTCTTATTTAGGAACACAGTTGACTGGGGCTGGCTCACAGGCTCAGAGGGTTAGCCCACTGCCCTCTCGGTGGAAAGCATGGTAACGCAGTTTGGAGAGCAGCTGAGAGTTCTCCAGCTGAATCTGCAGGCAGCGGGAAGAGAGAACAGACACTGGGCCTGGCCTGAGCTTCTGAAACCTCAAAGCTCGTGCCCCACCCCCCATAAGGGAGCAAATTTCATTCAAACCGCCACAATGGCACCACACAGAGAGAGAGAGAGAGAGAGAGAGAGAGAGAGAGAGAGAGAGAGAGAGAGAGAGAGAGAGAGGAGCAGGTCATGGAGACTCCAGCTTCAGCAGTGGATTAAGCTGTTGATGAGTCCATAGCCGAATGGATTGTTAACACTTGGGTAGCTCATCAACATTCCATCTTGAATGGCCCACCCTGAGGAGCTATTGGCAGTTAATGGCTGCTGAGGGAGGAGCAACCTTTCGCTCCAGCGAATAGCTCTCCACCCATGCAAGTCACCCCAATTAAACTCGGTGGGTTCTGAAACAAACAAAATGCACCTGAAAAGAAAAGGGGAACTTGGGAAGAAGGGATTCAGTGGTAATGGAAAGTCGAGCTGAGGAGGTGATGAAGGTGTGTGGAAAATGACCATGTACATCACACACTTGTATGAAGTTGTCAATGAACTGGGGGAACACACAGAACTTTGTTGGAGGAAGTGGGTCACTGAGGATTTGAAGGGCAAGCATTGCTCCATGGCCTCTTTCTCTCTCTCTGGTCACCATGAAGACAGCAACAGAACTCCAGCCCAGCTCGTCGTGGCCACGGGGTTCTGCCTCACCACACTGGTAACAGTGGACAGAGTCAACCACGAAGGAAGGCCTTCGTCCCTTAAGTTGTTTATCTCAGGTATTTGCCATGAGACAAAATTCTGGCTAGCACAATTCCCCAGCCACTTCCTCCTCCTTGTGAGGCTTTGTCAATGTCTTACAGTTGATGCTTCAGTGTCGCCAGTATATACGGTAAGCCTTAAAGGAGCCTACAACAGTTTTCACTCAAAACTCAGCTGAGCCAAGAGTCAGCAGAATCAGTAAAGGACACCAGAAAAAGCCCATGTCAGTCACTGATGTCAGATCCCCCGTGGCTAGGGGCTTTGCCATGTGCCCTGTGGAGAAAATGAACACATGAGGGCAGAAGCAGAGAGGGAAAAGGGTCTCTGTGGAGTGTCTGTTTTTCTGTGTCATCTAAGCTATTTTGTCACTTGAAGTTAAGTCCTGAGTAACAGGGGCTTTTTATACATCATGTTGAATAGTGTTCCAGACATAACAACTGCAACAGGGGAGTTACTTTTGTTATTTGTGACGCTGCTTAAGTGTCTCTTTTCAGCTGAGTTAACAAGTAACCATCGTTCTGCTAATCTACAATGCAAATGATACTACTTCCAGCTGGTTAGGGTCTTTGGGTTCTTTGGGGCAATACAATCTTAGTCATCAGGATATCTAGCAGTCCAGCAAACAGCAACAGCAAACAGGAAATACAGTAGCAGGATCAACAAGCAGCCTTCTTCCTCCTCAGACCATCTCCTCGAAGCATTCTTCTTCTCCTCCCTTGCTCTGGTATTTATACCCTCTGAGAGTCCTCAGAATTAAAAACTAACAGCAGCTGGCAAAGACCACAGCCCTGTCCAAACTGCATGAGGCAATTATCAGCTGTGGACAAACTAAAACCAGCCCCATATCCCACTTGGGATTAAAACAAAAATATAAAGTAACTGTGTTTTTAAAGAAACCAAAACTTCTAAGGTCATGTTCGGTGTACTGCTTTCTTCCCTCCTCTGGACTCTTCCAGATACCTCTGGCTGTGTTCTCCCTCATGCCTACAGTAAAAACCTCCTCAACCATACCTTGAAGCAGTCATGTCCTGGTTTTTCTATACTTAGATTCTGTTCTGGGATGTGTGCCTGGAAATATTTTAAAAACCCAAATTGAGATTGGAAAATGTGTAACTTAAGAAAAACAACAACAACAATAAGCAAACTTTAAGACCCCATAGAGGACAGTGGAACAGGGCAAAGGAGAAGGAAGCTTTAAGTGTGAGTGAGTTCTGTTACCTTTTGTAATGAGAGGGCTGTCATTTCCTATGAAATAAGGAGAGGAAACTGGCAAAGCCAACATCTAGTTAATGACAGATTTTTCAGTTCAGGTCTGCCTGGTGTCCAAGATGAATCTTCATTTACTAGAGCAAGAATATATTCCTGGCATGAGAGGAAAACATTCCTTTAACATATTTTCTGGAAAATACTTGAAATCAAAATGATTGGAATTCGAAGTCCTGGCTCTGTATCCCTTGTTACTGATTTCTTGGCTGCATAAGCATTCACTCTGAGGTTTCTATAGGAATTAGCAGTGCAGTGTACTGACTCGTTCCTTCCAGGAACTTTAAGAGAAGGTCAGACTGCTTAACTGTCAGAAGGCAGGCCTTGGGGCAGACCCATCCCAGGAGAGAAACAACAAAATTTATCTGATGGCTGGAGGGATGGCTAAGTGGTTAGGAGGACTGCTGCTCTTTCAAAGGACCTAAATTCAATCCCCAGGTCCCTCGTGACAGCTCACAACCCCCCACTGCGACTCCAGTTCCACGGGATCCAATATTCTCACACAGACATCGATGCACAAAAAATGAAATAAATTATTAAAAACTCTATCGATGGTGGGGATGTAACTCCGCAGTACACTGCTTGCCTCACAGGCACCTTTAGGCAATCCCCTGCAGTTGAGAAAAGAAAATGACTATCTGAACACAAAATGATAAAACAAAGTCTCGAAGATCCTGGACCAGGCCTTGGCAAACTGCCCGTTTTTGAAGTGGCGCCCCCAGACGGCCATCACGGGCTATGTACTATTTATGTTTGCCTGCTGTGGTGGCAACAGGGGAGCTGGGATGGGAAGTGAAAACAGTTCCCTGGCTGTCCCTTTAAGGGAGTATATGACCTCTGGCCAAGGACAGCGCTCAAAACGTAAAAAGCTTGGGAGTCACACACCAGTTTCTAGGCTGGCTGAAAGCCCTTCCAAGCCTGTCAGAACATTCTGGCAATCCTGGCACTCCGCAGTCAGCTTTATCAGGAGCCCAATCAGCAGTACAGCTCATTTGCCACCCCCCTGTCCCCGACCCTGCTCCGCTGCTCTCCTGCATTTTTCTCTCATTTTTGGTTTTCCAGGTGCACAGCCCAGAACGTTGACATCCCCTTCAGTGTCCTCCTCCCCCGCCCTGCCTCCCTGCAGCGCACACTCACCCCTGCCAACCCTGTTTCTACCAACTTCTACCATGTGTTCGGCCAGCTGAGGCAGCAACTAGGCCAGGTCAGTGATGAGAAGAAACCGAGATGGGGGTGTTTGTTTGCCTGGGTCCCGCCCTTCTGGTGTGCCACCTCCTCTACCAAAGGCCGCAGCCAGGCCATGGATTCTCCATCTGTTCTCCCCAGGCACTTTCCGACCTCAGAGGCTGCCTAATGGTCTCCAGAATTTGACTACTCTGTTCCGGAAAGCAATGCCCACTGTATTGACGATAAATTGTTATGTAAACAATTACCCTAAATGTAGCCCCTTCAAAAGTAAAAGTCAAAAGCCGGGTCCAGTGGCACACACCTGTAATCCACTCACACGGGGAGGCAGAGGCAGGCAGATCTCTGTGATTTCGAGGCCAGCCTGGTCTACAGAGTGAGTCCAGGACAGCCAAGGCTACACAGAGAAACTCTGTTTTGGAATAAACAGCAACAACAAAAAGTGAAACATTTATGAGTCTGGAGGTGCAGCTGTCCCTCAGCACATGCTAAACCAGGCACAGTCGCTCACAACCTCTAATTCAGCAAGTGGGAGGTAGAAGCAGAAAGATCTGAAGTTCAAGGTTATCCTCAGCTACCAAGAGAGTTCAAAGGCCAGCCTGAGCTATATGAGGTCTGGTCAAAAACACAACAGAAAGTAAACATTCATTGTTTCTGAGTGTGGGGATCTGGTACTGGCTTTGGAGGGAGGTTCATGACTATGGTCAGGTTGTTGGCTACTGTTATTTGGAGGCTTGAATAGGGCTTGGTGATTGACAGCTAAGGTGATATAATTCAGATTGAGAATGTTCTCCAAGGGTTCATTTGTCCAGCTAGGGAGATGGCTCACAGCCCTTGCTGTGTACAAGCCAAGCCTGGTGACCTCAGTTTAAGACCCAGAACCCAAGGGGAAAGGAGAATGTGGTGGTGCACGTCTGTAATCCTAGGACAAGCCTGGCAGGGGAATTGGGTGGGAGCTTGGAGCCTGCTAAACAGGAGGCTGCAGAGAGGCAGAAAGAACAAGAGGAACCCTAGCTCGATGTGGAGGAGGGACAGAGAAATCTCCTGGAAGTAGTCCCGTTGAACACTGTGGCATATGCAGGCACACACACACACACACAGAAATACATAAATTAAATGTTTTTAAAAGATTTGTTTGTAGTTTATGTACATTGGCATTTTGCCTGCCTATATGTGTGAAAGTGCCAGATGCCCTGGAACTGGAGTTACAGACAGTTGTGGGCTGCCATGTGGGTGCTGGGAACTGGACCCAGATCCTCTGCAAGAGCAGCCAGTACTCTTAACCACCAAGCCATCTCTCCAGCCCAATAAATATTTTTAAAGGCTTGGTTGTTAAAAGCTGTTCCCCAGAATGGCATTACGGAGAAATAGTTTAGGAGGTGGGGCCTAGTGGATTTTAGGAGAGTTGAGTATTATGTGTTCTTTCTCTGTCTCTGTCTCTGTCTCTGTCTCTGTCTCTGTGTGTGTGTGTGTGTGTGCATGAGTAATCATGGAGACCAGAAGGGGGAGGGGTGAAATCCCTTGGAGCTGGAATTAGCAGATTTGGAAGCCGACCAGCGTGTATGCTGGGATCAGAACCCTGGCTGATAGAGCATTAGCACTCTTAACTGCTGAGCTATCCCTGAAGGAGAGTGTAGGGTCCTGCTCTCTCCCATCTCTTACTCTTTCCTGGAGGTCATGAGATGAGCAGCTGATTTTTTGCCAATTCCTTTCACCACGATGTGGCACCAACCAGAGACCTAAAAGCAGTTCATGTGCTGGACCAGGGACTATGACGTAGGCCAGAGAAAAGCTTTTCTCTTAAGTTGGCCATTTCAAGTATTTACTATCCAGACAAAAAGCCGAATGAATATATAAGCTGGGCATGGTGACACACGCCTGTAATCCCGGCACCAGGGCAGGCAGAGGCAGGCAGATCACTGTGAGTTTGAGGCCAGCCTGGGTTACAAGTGAGTCCAGGACAGCCAGGGCTACACAGAGGAACCCTGTCTCAAATAAAACAGAAAACAAAACAAAAAAGCTGAATATACAAGTCCTCTCACACCTCTGGCCAACAAGAGGGAGGCCACAATCCCCGGCCACATGAGCTATCCAGTGGGCTGCCCAAGACATGAAAGACACCCCAGTAATCAAGAAAGATACTCCAGTGTCATTTAGAGCCTGATCGTAGAAGTGACCTTGATAAAGTAAAATGATACATGTGGCGGCCTCAGAACACTTTCTGTTTCTTTGATCCATTTCTCCATCACTACACCAATACCAAGTTGGCTACATTGGCTGGTTCATCAGCCCCAGGGATCCACTATCTCTGCCTCCGCATAGCTGGTATTACAAGCACATGATACCACACCTGGATTTTGTTTGCTTGCTTGTTTTTAAAATGAGTTCTGAGAATCGAACTCTGGCAGGTCATGCTTGCAAGGCAAGCACTGTACTGACTGAGCTATTTCCCCATAATTAAAATGATGTAAGTAGAAATCTTAATATATTTTCATGAGCTAAATACTGTCTGACTTCATTTTCATCTTGTCCTAATCAGTGATATTATGTTGTGTATGTTGTGTTTCAGGATTAGAGACGTTGGTATCTTACTTGCCTTTGGGCAGTGTGTGTGTGTGTGTGTGTGTGTGTGTGTGGTGTGTGTATGTGTGTGTGTTGTGTGTGTATGTGTGTGTTTGTGTGTGTTGTGTGTGTTGTGTATGTTGTATGTGTGTGTTGTGTGTATGTGTATTGTGTGTGTTGTGTGTATGTGTGTTGTGTGTGTATGTGTGTGTTGTATGTGTGTGTATTGTGTGAATGTGTGTGCTGTGTGTGTATGTGTGTGTGTGTATGTGTGTATGTGTGTGTATGTATGTGTGTTGTGTATATGTGTGTTGTGTGTGTATGTGTGTGTGTATATGTGTGTATGTGTGTGTATGTGTGTGTATTGTGTGTATGTGTGTGTATTGTGTGTATGTGTGTGTATTGTGTGTATGTGTGTGTTGTATATGTGTGTGTTGTATATGTGTGTGTTGTGTGTGTGTTGTGTGTATGTATATGTTGTATGTGTTGTGTGTGTTTGTGTGTGTAATTGTGTGCGTGTGTTGTCCCACACCTCCCCCTTGTTTGAGCAGGGTCTCATTGGCATTGTATACAGCAGGCCGGCTGACCTGCTTCCTCCGATGTCCCCATCTCTGTCTCCCATCTCACCACTAGAGCACTAGGGTTACAGATGCTCTCGCTGCGGCACTGGGCTTTAGTAGGGTCCTGAGGATCTAACCTCCTGTACTCAGGCATCAAATGCAACCACAAAACCATAATCATTCAGGCAGGTTTTTTTCAACATATATTTTAGAGGGAAAATAGATTTCAAAGTTCAAAGTCCTGCTCTTTTGATCTTTGAGTCACTCCATGCTTATCATTTGATTTCTTTGTACATTA
The DNA here is from genome assembly GCA_028658305.1 of Pachyuromys duprasi. Taxonomy (NCBI): domain Eukaryota; kingdom Metazoa; phylum Chordata; class Mammalia; order Rodentia; family Muridae; genus Pachyuromys; species Pachyuromys duprasi. Next base: position 82,896,364 of record CM053766.1, read on the forward strand.
TAGATTTTTCATTAAACCAAGCTTTGAAGGTATGCTTATGTTGAATTATCTTAAGGGAGGTCCTGCATAACTAGTACTAGGTTCAGAAACCAAAGCAAATTGTCCTTCCCTTCCTCCCAACTAAAAATGTTTAGGACAGGTTAACTGGCATTACAAGTAGTGCAGAGAGGGCTGATAAGATGGACTGGTAAGGGCGCTGCAGCCTAGCGACCCCAGTTAACGCTCTGGGTCCACGAAGTAGAGGGAGAAATTAGATTCCTGTAAGTTGTCCTCTGACCTCCATTATCATGCCACCTCTCTCTCTCTATATATATATATTATATTATATATTATATCAATATATTATAAATTAATACATATTGATCTATAATATAATATATAATATATTGATATATAACATATATATCAATATGTATTAATATATAATATATTAATATATTATATAAAATTACATTAAAAGGGTGGTATAGACTTATTTTTTCCAACACCTACTTTATTTAAGGTTCTTAAATACCACTACCTCCCTTCCTCTGCCTGGACCTTAGGTAGGAGATTAGTAGGAAAGGGGCTATGGACCTCTCTCAGCTCTTTCCTGCTGGTTAGGGTCGTTGGGTTATTTGGGGATGTACCAATCTCAGTCCTCAGGAACCCAGCAGTCCAGTCAAACAGCAAAGCAGCAAACCACAGCAGCAGCAGAAGCAGCAGCAGCAGCAAAGGCGGACAGACTCCGCCCAAATGGCACAAGTCCTGCAAAGCAGCAAAGCAACACAAAAAGTTCTCTGGAGCATGTCTCTCTATGAAAACCATCAAACCGAACCATTTCCAAACAGCCTTGTCTCACTGTCTGTGGACTTCTATTTCTCCCCTCTCAGAGTCCACATGAGGATGTTTTCCAGATCACCAAAATCACGTGGGTAGTTTCCAGCTGACAAATGTCAGGTGTCTTTTCACAGGGGTGGTTTTCTGTGTATGTGTTGGGGGTGGGAATGAAGAAACAGGACGGCAGGGGTGGCTCCATTTTGTTTCTCGGACTCTATCTTAAGTTGACTGACCTTGGAGTAACCTGGCCCCCACCTTTGGGTTCTGAAATCAGCCACATAGCTCTCCACCCTGCAGGTTGTTGTAAATACCACAAAATGTGTCAGAGGGTCCTCTACTCCACCCAGCAGGTTATGGTACAGATATCTTAAGTATCTGTCGGTTTGGCCAGGTGGCTTGGACCAATTTGCCCAAAGGACATCTCGATCTCCACCCCAAACTTTCCCTTCCCTGTAACTGCAAGGCTTGGAATTCCCCGCTTGGCTTCTTTCCCTTTTAAAAATGCTGCTCCCCTGAGACTCGGGGCCTCACTTTCTAACCTGCTGTGTCAGGGGAGATTGGTGGCCCGAGCTTAAGCTTGAATAAAGATCCTCGTGTGATTTGCAACGGACTCGACTCCTGGTGGTCTTTTGGGGTCCCTCGAGTCAGGCACAACAGGGACAGGTGAAGACATTCCCACACACACTTGGGACCAAAACAAAAAACGTTCACGTGACACAACTGAGTTTCCAAACCTCTACTTCTGGGTGGGGCTGGAGAGATGGCTCAGTGGTTAAGAGCACTGGCTGCTCTTCCAGAGGTTTTGAGTTCAGTCCCAGCACCCACATGGTGGCTTCTAACCATCTCTACTGGGATCTGGTGCTCTCTTTGGGCATGGAAGTGTTCATGCAGACAGAGCATTCATACACATAAAATCAATAAACAAATCTTCCTACAAAATAAGAAGTGTGGGTGAACATTATTTCTCTATGTTCTCTTCACATATATTTGCGGTATGTTTACATGTTGAGTAGACCTACATCATTTTGGTTCTTGATTGCCTCGTGAGGGGCTGATATTTATTCTACTTCTAGCTAATATATCTTGGCCTTCTCTCCCCCAGATCTCTGGATTGGCTGGTCACCCTTTGGTCAGGATTGATGGATCTGGGGTAGGGAAATCCTTCTGGGCTGGTCTTGGGCAAAGGCACCTGCCAGAGTGTGGTGGTCTGAATTCAACACCTGGGATTCACAGGGTGGAAGGGGAGATCCAATTCCCACAAATTTTTCTCTGACCATATACATGCCTTGGTATCTGTGCTTGTACACACACACACACACACACACACACATTTAGAATGAAAAAAGAAAACAGTGCAAAGAATATACTCAAGTAGACTATGAAATAGCTGAGAAGCATGAAGGAGCCAGGACCACATAACCTGTGTATATGGTTTTATATCATATATGTTATATGGTACCAGTGTTGAAGGGATTTATGGATTGGCTTTGTGCTGATCTCTTTATCCATTACCCTTTAGCTAAGCTATTGACATACCTTGTTGGTTGCCAGGGGGAAACAAGATCCAAGAATCCTATTAGGTAGAACCTTCTAACCTTCTCAGGGCATAGAGTGAATTGATAAAGTGAGGTTTAGTAAGTAACTCTGAGGTCAGGACAGCCCTGCGCAGTAGGATTTCCCTACCCCAGATCCATCAATCCTGACCAAAGGTAATCTGCCAATCCAGAGAGCTGGGGGAGGGAAAGCCAAGACATATTAGCTAGTGGTATAATAAAAATCGGCCCCTCGAGAGACAATAAAGGACCAAAATAACTTAGGTACATTCAAGAAGCACACAGAAATCATGTTAGTTAAGATTCTCCAGAAAAGTGTAGCGTGGCACGTCTGCAGTCTCAGCACTCCAGAGACAGAGGCAGGCGGATCTTTGTGAGTTCAAGGCTAGCCTGGTCTACAAATCGAGTCTAGGACAGCCAAGGCTACACAGAGAAACCCAGTCTCAAAAAACCAAGAGAGAGAGATTCTTCAGAAAAACAAAACAGAAACAATGAGGAAGGAAGAGGGGGAGGAGAGGGAAAGGGAGGAGAAGGGGAACGCAGAGCAGAGGGCAAGGAGGCCCACAGGATACCGTCTCCAAGGTGAGGAACCAGGAAATTCAATACCGTAACTCAATCTGGGCACAAAGGCCTAAGAAGCAGGAGTCCAAGTGTCCAAGTACAGGAGAAGGGTAAAGTCCTGGCTCAAGGAGAGAGAGCAAGAATTTTTCCTTCCCCTGCCTGTCCCAGAAGGACCCTCAGTGGATTGGGTAGCTCTTCCACAGTGGGGAAGGCAGGGCCCTTCCACAGTCTTCAAGAGCTTCCGGAAGCATCCAGTCTCAGAAATGCTTGCCCAGCCACTTGTCCATCTCAGGTCAGTCGCGTTGGCTCATTCATGTTAAGCATCTGAAAGCTCTGCTGAAAGCTGACAAACTGCAGATCCCCAGATGATAAAGATCCAGTAAGTTTGATAGACTAGGATAGAGACAAAGAGGGTCAGGATGAAGACTTAACAGAGAGCCGGGAGTGATGGTGCACGCCTCTAGTCCCAGCTCTCCGGGAGGCAGAGGCAAGGTGGAGGCCAGCCTGGTCTACAAAGCGAGTCTGGGACAGCCAAGGCTACACAGAGAAACCCTGTTTCAAAAAAAACAAAACAAAACCACACACACAAAAAGATTACTTTGATTTCTGCTCTAAGTCTCAGCAGGCGTGGCTGAACGTACAAAGGTGGTCAACTGTGAAAATGATTGGACCCTTGAAAAAGAGTATTGCTCTAAAATACAAAGAAGGGATAACTAGATGACTCAGCAGATAAAGGCACACAAGTCTGGGGACCTGAGTTCAAATTCCAGAAACCACATGACGGTGAAGGAGAGAACAAACTACCAAGTTGTCCTCTGACTTCCCCATGCACAGTGACATGTATACACACACAATAACAGTAAGTAAATAATTTAACTTATGAAGAAAAAGTTTGCTTACGCTATTAAATAAGTAGAAAGCATTCTATTAATAACTGTTCTAAGATAGGAGCTATAAAGTGCCTTCACATAACTTAATATAACTTACAGATTAGTACAATAGTGGAAAAACAAAAATTGTGAAGCAAAGCCTGCCTGTGTCCAAATCCTGGCCTCACCGATGGCAAAGAGGCCTGAGCTTTGTTTTTCTCATCTTTGGTAATCCACATACTAAACATATGACCAACGCCCTAACCTCATAGAAAGAATTAAATGAATATAACATTTAGAACACTACTTGGCACTAGATATTTCTAATTGTTTTCATTTTTTCATTTAGAAAGAATTCCAAAACGTTTACTGAGATCTAAGAAAGCCAAATTAAACAAATTACACTTAACTAATTCCAAAAGCAGCATCTTAAAAATGCTTTCTAGAGAATTTTCCAGAACATTTTTAATTGATGATATTTTCAGGTAAATACAGTTGTAAAAAGAATAGTTGTAGCTGGGCATGGTGGTGCAAGCCTTTAATCCAGCACTCAGGGAGGCAGAGGCAGGCCGAGCTCTGTGACTTTGAGGCAGCCTGGTCTACAAAGCAAGTTCAGGACAGCCAAGGACCAAAAACTGTCTCAAAAAAAAAAATGAAAGAAAGAAAGAAAGAAAGAAAGAAAGAAAGAAAGAAAGAAAGAAAGAAAGAAAGAAAGAAAAAGAAAAAGAATAGTTGTGCTGGGTATCTTGATTGTCGGCTTCATTAGATTAGCAAAAGCCTACTGGTTGTGAAGAACACATATATGTGTGTGTGTGATATTTCTAGAAACATTAGATCGTAACAATGACATGATGAATGGGTTATCCCTTGATGGATTCATAGTACCTAGTCTTGCTGGTAAAAAGTAAAGGTAGAAAGTGTGTGTGGTGGAGGGGGGATTGTAGTTGGAGAAAGTACATCACTGAGGCGTGGCTGACTTCCTGATGGCCATAAAGTGAACATCCTTAAGCCTTTACGTGCACCTGCTGCCATGGTAGTCTACGCACGCACAAAGGACCAAGTGACAGCATCCCCAGAACCTGAGAGACAAATGCAGCCTTCCCAATTTGTTCCCAGCAGATGTTTGGTCATAGTGACACACAGTAACTAACACAGTAACAGAGGGAGCCCCTTTCCCTCAGCTTCAGGGGTTAGCAACTCACGGTCATCGTGTGTGTGCACATGTGTATTGTATGTGCGCGTTCCTGCTCTTGAATGTGTATGTGATTGTGGGTGCTGTGTGTGTGGAAGTCAGAGGAAAACTATATTGTCAGTTCTCTCCTCCTGCCTTTGCAGGGGTTCCAGGGGCCAAACTCAGCTGGCAAGCCTTGCACTACCAGTACCTCCATCCGCTGAGCCTCTGGCCCATCCCCAACACCGTGTCTTCTGAGATGCAGTCTCTTGTTAAACCTGTAGCTCACCAGTTGGGCTAAAGCCGGACAGCAACCCCAGGAATCTTCCTGTCTCTGCCTCACAAGGGCTAGGATTCCAGGTATTCATTGTCACACCTGGCTTAATACATGGATTCTAGGGACTTAAACTCACGCCTTCCTTTGGTAACAAGTATTTAACCACTGAGCCATCTCCCCAAACCCTCCTTTTTTCTAATTAAAATAACTTTTAATTAGAAAAATTATTAACTTGGTTTGTTTTATACGTATAAGTGTTTTTCTTACATGTATGTTATGTATAAATGTTTAATGTATATATTATAATATGTATATAATATGCATATCCCTATGTGCATTATATATTATACATGTATGTTATAACATGTATATTAGTACATATATTATATGAAAATTATAATATGCATAGTCCTTCATTATATTATGTGTATATATAATATATGTCTTTATAAATGTATATACGTCTACCATGGGTGTACCCAGGGAGGTCACAGAGTTATGGATGGTTGTGAACTATCATGTGGGTGCTCTGCAAGGGTAACAGGTACTCTTGATTGTCGGATCACATCTCCAACCTGCCCGGTTATTCTCTGTGGCTGCTTGCGTAAGAATGGCTTCCACAGGCTCAAATATTGGAATGCTCAGTCACTAAGGAGCGGGAGTGGTGCTACTTGAGAGGAAGTGTGTTACTGAGGGCGGGCTTTGAGGTTTCAGAAGCCCTAGCCAGGCCCAGTGTCTCTCTCCTGCTGCCTGTGGATCCAGATGCAGACCTGGGGTGACAGATGGCTCAGAGTCATATGTGGGCTCTGGGAATTGAACCGGGAGAGCAGCCAATGTTCTTAACCCCTGAGCTGCCTCTCCAGCCCTCCTAGGTGATTCCATGCCCCATCAAACTGGCTGCCAAGATTAACCATCACAGGATCCAAGTGAAGTCTGTTCATGTCTTGCCCATAATACTATATTATTAAGATAATATCATCTAATATTATTCATTAACCGTTTAGTCTGAGAGTTCCCCTTTCATATCCCCACCACCTCTTTTAGTCATTTTTGGGAGAGTCTCACTATGTGTAGACCAGGCTGGCCTTGAACTCACAGAGATCTGCCTGCCTCTGCCTCCTGAGTGCTGGGATTAAGAGCGTGCGCCACCACCGCCCCCTTTTTAAAAATAACACAAAGTCTATGCAATTAAGCCTGGCTCCTTGTTTTGATTGTTTTTTCCTGTTCTTCCCAGTTTCTTCTCCTCTTGGTGAATGTTCTTTTTAATAATTAATCCTTTAGTTGTCTTCTCCCTCTCTCAAACAACACTCCTACCCTAGCTCCTTCTTTTATATAAGCCATGCTGTTTTTTGGAGATGGGAGTGGTTGGAGGTCTAGGCAGACATGCCACCACTGAGCTATTTTCCCAGTCCCTACACCATGACTTTTGTACTTTCCCAATTTTTACACACACAAAAAAGATGTTCGATGTGGTTGGCTGTAGAAGAATTTTAATCCAGAACATGGCTTCTCTGGTCAAAGATTACATCCAAAGACCTTATAGGTCTGTGTGAGCCAGCCGGAATACGGACATGCCTTTAATCCCAGGAAACAGAGGCAAGCCAGATATCCCTGAACTGATCAGCCTGGTACACAATAAATTTCAGATAAAGAAAAGCTTAGGTCCAGGCATGGTGGTACATATCTTTAATCCCAGCACTCAGGAGACAGAGGCATCCAGATCTCTGAGTTCTAGCCAGTTCTGTTCAGGCAATTCGACTGAGTTGAGTCAGTGCAGTGGAGTTGAGTTCGTGGCAGTTTAGTTGTGGAGTTCAGAGGCAGTTTTTACTGGGAGAGTTTTACAGAGACAGGTTGCAGAGAGAACAAGTTAGACACAGGCAAAGACAGAACGAGCCAGAGAATGAGAAGAAGCCAGAAGATTAGAAAAGATTGCTAGTTAGTTTGAGGCCAAGCAGAGCAATTCAGTCAGAAATTAAGAGGACCCAGATTGAATCAGTCAGCCTGCAGAGGAGTTTGAGCCAAAACAGCTGAGCTGAACCAACCAGAGTTCAGAAAGAGCTAGAAAGAGTGAGTTTATTCAGTAGTAAGTCTCAGAGGCCTAGATTAGATTGTACAGAGGGTAGAAGCATCCTAGTTTAGCAGACAGGCAATAAGACTCCAAGATGGCAACCACCTCAAGTAAATAAAAGTTACTTTTACAGGTGAGTGGTCTTCTAATGGTAAGAGGCAAGCAGACATAAAAAGGCTTTGAAAAAACAAAAAACACTGCAACCCAGCTCCCCTATAGCCAGGCCCACTGGCGGTCAATGGACCAATTGTGCTGGCTGAGGAACATAGGCAGCGTTCTGGAAGGCCAGGAAAAGCATTCTGTTTGTTTGTTGCTGGGTTGGTCTGCTATGTCTCCTTGGCTGTCCTAGAACTCTTGAATCTAGAGATTTCCATGCTTCTCTCTTGAGTGCTGGGATTGAAGAGGTTAGTCACCATGCCTGGTGGGAAAAAAAAAAAAAGGCATCACAGAAGCAAGCACCATGAGGAAGTGAGTCAGAATCAAGTCCTCAACAGCAGACCTGTGTTAAGATCCTTAGGGTAGGAGGGTCCCCTCCACATGTCAGAGGTGAGCTGAACCCCAGGTGAACCTCATCAGCTGTGTGACACTAATTTTCAGAGCATCTTGGAATGAAGCTACTTTGCTGGAGGGCAGGAGGGGCTGAGAGAGGAAGAGATGATTGGGGAGGAAAGGGTAAAGGTAGAGGACTAGGCTGATGACTAGGCGGTGGGGCTGGCCGGGGGTTCAATGGGTGTGGTCACAGGTCTATCTAGCCCCCTCATGCCAGAGCTCAGCCAAAGCAGCCAAGCCTCCTCTTGCTGGAAAAGTCTCCAGCTAAGCCAATCTCTGCTTCCCAACCCCTTTGTGGCTTATAACTTGTCACAGCAGAATATGAAGGAGGGGGTGTATAGGATCAACTTGCCAGAAAGAGAAGAGAGGCATGGAGGAGAACGCACAGTGCAACATTTGTCCCTGCTTCAACACAGAGCCTCAGCCCGTCTCCAGCACCAGCCCCCCTGGACCATCTTGCCTTACAACAAAATGAATATGCTCCCTTGTTCTGAACTGGCTTAGGTGCTTCAGCTGGGAATTGGGCTCATCTGACAAAACTAAATTCACAGAGAATAATTGGGTCCTAGAGCACAGGAGCCAACTGGTAGCACTCAGTTGACATCATGAGTGAAAGCAATGGTTGGACTAGTCTGGCCCAGGCCTACGGCACTGGCTAGGTGCTCGTTCCTAGAAGTGAAATAGACAGGAAGCCTGAAGCAGGTGTACTTGATTGATACAAATACAAATGCCTTGGTCAAGTGAACAGAAGCCAAGAAAAAGGAATCAGAGTCATCAATCAGTTCTCAAAACCACTTTATATTCCTTAAATAAAAGGAGGCCGAACCTCCTGGAAAAGGGCCCGTGGTGCATTGGAGAAAGTTGCCCTCATTAATCTTTCACCCACTGTCCTCAGGGCGCCATATGTAGCCTTTCACTGGCGTGCCAATATGATATGGCACAGGTATGTCTCCCAGAAACCAGGGCGTCAGGCTTGGTTGTTTCTCTGTGGTTACGGAGGTAGTAGAGTCCTTCAGCGGTAAAGGGAGTGGGGGCATCCAGGCACACTCTTGAAGGGGACACTGGACTCCAGCTGCTTTCTCTCCTCATTTCTGGTTGCCTTGAGGACCACAGGTTTCCCTCGCCACAGGATCCTAGACTACTACGCCACTTTGCCATGGCCCAACAGACCATTGACTGAAACCTCCGAATCTACAGCCCTTCCTCCGTATAAGCTGATGCTCTTGGCTATTTTGCTAAAGTGAAAGGACGTAGACTATCGCACTGTCATTGGGGAAAGGGGTATTTCCCCTTCAGGGACTCTGAGACACTGGGTGTGAGCTGGCATTGACTCCAGGAGACCCAAGGCATCACTCAGGACAGTTAGAGAAGAGGCTTATGTGTGTTAGCTCACATTGGCCCAGTGTGTCCTCCAAACTGCCCGTTAGTGACTTTTGTTAGTTCTGGTACACATAGTTGGGGGTGATATATTTCACAGTGGACGCCCCCACTCTTCCTTGACCTGTGTATGGATTGAGGTCTGTTATGGTGGGAAAGGCTGGGTGGAAGCCACAAGAACTGCCTCAAACTGGTGAGCAGGAAACTGAAAGAATCATCCAGACAGATAGCACTGGACTAGATCTCACTCGGATGAAGCAAAAGGACCTTTGTCAGTTCAAGGCCGCTCTGGGGTACAGAGTGAGTTTCAGATTGGACTGCATGACAGAGTGAGGTCCTGCCTGAAAAATAGAAAGAAGAGGGGATTAGGTGGTTAAGAGCGCTGGCTGCTGCTGAGGAGGACTCAGGGTTCAGTTCCCAGTATCTGCATGTAAGCAAATAACTGTCGGTAACTCCAGTTTCAGGGGATCTTCTGCCCTCTTCTGGCTTCTTGGGGCACTGCACACATGTGGTACACAAACACATTCAGGAAAACCACCCATACACGTAAGAAATATAAAGAATAAAAAGAAAGAATGAAGGAAAAAAGAAAAGGACTTGAAAGGTAGAGGAATAGTGACCTTTTTATGGGGGGAAGGAGGTTTTCTTTTTGTTTTGTTTTTGTTTTTTTTGAATGGTGACTCTTACTGTGTTCCCATCAGCCTTCCTCCTCTGGCTGTGCAGAAGAAAGGCAGATCTTGAAGGATAACAGTGGAGTTTTTTTGGTACCAAAATAAATTAAAACTACTTGATTTAATTGTCTGTGGTGGTCATTAAAAATCGATTTCCCACCCACTCTTTTAGGATTCAGGGATCATTTCGGAAGAGGGGATAGAAGGAGTGGAAACTGTCTCCTGCACATGGCAGGGCCCCCACACTCCTGAACCCATGGTGGGGAAGAGGTGCATGAGTCCTTACCGCTGACTGAGTGAAGAGAGTCAGTTTTCTTTACAAGTGTAGCCCTAGCTAAGTGGGCCCATGCCCTAGACTCAAAGGATGATTAAAAAAAAAAAAGGCTATGAAGTTGAGGCCGATGGTAGGGAGGTAAGAGTGGGTTTAGAAGCAGTTGGGGGAGGAGTGGGGAATGAATAATCAAAATACATTATAGAAAATTCCAAAATAATTAATAAAATATTATATTGAAAAACTTTCTTCTACTAAAAAGTAGCTCTAGTTGGGAGATGGAAAAAAGTGAGAGCAGAGTAATTTGACATGTAAAAAAGGCATTTCAAGTGACATAAACCTGTCAACCAGGACTGAACCTGGTTCTTGGGACCTTAGGTCACATACCCATCAGTCAGTCATGCTCCCCACAGCCGAGGCCTGAAAGAACATCTTTATACATCCATTCAAAGACAAGGTGTCTTCTGACTTTATATGTGTGTGCCACATGATCTCACATAAGCCAACAACTAAGGAGGAAAAATGAGATCACTGTGATTGCCTTAAAGATAATCCAATCAGGACCTTAGGGTAATTCCCACTCGGCCAGAAGCATGAGGCTGGAATGTGGCAGAACGGAAAACTGAAAAAGGTTTGAGTTCTGTTTGAGAGAATGACTGTTGTTTAAGTAGCCGAAGAAGCCTGACCCAGTAAGGATGGGGTGCCTTGTAATCTGTATATTTCTGTATAGTTTGGGCTACCAAGAACGTGTGTTATTGGTATAATGATACTTGTTTTTTCAGCTCGGAAGAGGGTAGAGCTTGGCATTAAAACAAACAAACAAACAAACAAAAACAAAACAAAAAAAAACAGTGTGATATTCCACTACATCATTTATAATCTGTACCCATAGGCAAGTAAACTTACCACCGAAAGTCTTCATTAAAAAGTGGAATGTGATTCTCAAGTTAAAAAAAAAAGTTAAAGAGATGTGGCTACCTTTGTTCTTAGGAGAACAGATTGTCTTCTGGCTGTAAAGATTCTGAAATGCTAGCAACTAGTTTTTGTGTTAATGTTTTAAAGACCTGGAGAGCACATTTATATTTGTTGATTGATTGATTGATTGATTGATTGATTGAGGCAGGTCTCTCTTTGTCTCCCTGGCTGTCCTGGGACTGACTCTATAGACTATATTGACCAGGCTGGCCCAAACTTACAGGGATCCACCTGCCTCTGCCCACTGCTGCCCCTGAGTGCTGGGATTAAAGGCATTCTGTTACTTTCTATCAGTACATCAAAGAAAAACATGATGATTTATTTTTTTCAGCCAGAAAAGACTACTTTGTTAGGTAAAAGGATATAGGATTTGATTATGAGACAATGTGATACATTTGGAAATTATCAGTTTAATTTTATCCATGTCCTAAAATATATATTTATTTGAGATAGGGTTTCTCGGTTAGCCTTGTCTGTTCTGGACTCACTTTGTAGACTCACAGAGCTCTGCCTACTTCTGCTTCCCAGAGTGCTGGGATTACAGGAGTGCACCATTGGGCCTGGTTCTAATCTGTACTTTTTTTTCAAAGGTTTGTTTATTTTATGTGTTGGAGTGTTTTCGCCTGCATGTATGTATAACCACATGTATTACTGAGGCCAGAAGAGGGCACTGCACCTGCAATTGGAGTTACTGACAGTTACAAAGTTGCCCTGTGGGTGCTGGGAACTGAGCCCAGATCCTCTGCAAGAGCATCTTCAGCCCTTCTTGAGACAGTACCACCACTCCCAGCTGTCACCTAACCACATAAGCATTAGAAAACACTACTTTCTTACCACTTGGAAAGCTCGATGAAGAGGTGCAGGTAGGTACGGAGTGGAAGTGGTCTTCAGGGTCTAGTACGGCTAGACAGTGTCTTCCTCACATAAAAAGTGACAGAAGAGTCTCATTCAGAACTCGTCTTCACCCTCCTCCCACACTCCTGTTCCAGAAGGTCCTCTGCTTCCTACCCATCATTTGTTGTCATCGAGCCCAGAATGCCAGCCTCTGCCTCTCAAGCGCGCGGATCACAAGCCTCGACACCGTGTCCGGGTTGTGTAGCACTGGGGGACCCAGGACTTCCTACGGGCTAGGTGAGCCCCCTGGCAACTGAGCTACCCTGCCAGCCTTGTTTGTCCATCTCAGCCTCCCATATGTTGTTTTGCTGTCAAGAGAGAAAGGATACCAGTCCCCTCTCCAGTTTGCACCGGGCACAGCACTTCACAGGAGCCAAAGACAGATTGGTCGGGAAGGGGACGGGATAAAAAGCTGTACTGGAGCCGCAGGAAACTCCTGTCTCCTGATGTCGCGTCCCAGCGGCAGGCTCTGTTCTGGGAAGCAGTGAGCATCAGCGCTGTTTGACGCATGACTCAGTCTGGCCAGAACCTGCCAGGGGAGGGCAGTAGCTCCTTGCTTCAGATTCTTGCCCCGCCGCCGTACCCTCCCACCCCCTCCCCGGAACTGTTTGCCAAGCCAAATCCCATGGATTCTACCTGAGCTCTGGAACGCCACCCCCTTCTACCACTGTCTCCTGTCCAGACGCCCACCTGGCCACGGACTGGGCCCCTCGCCAGCATCCCTGCCCCGTCCCATCCTACCCTCCTGCCAGCTGCCAGACATATTATCATTAAAATGTTTGAGAATTTCAATTCGAAAGATTAAATGCTCCCTTGCTCCCTAAACCTACAGATACAATCAAACCCAAACACTTTGGCATAAGGTTCAAGGTGTTTTGTAATACGCCCTGAGGTCTCTGCTGGATCTGTTCTCAACACCGGCCCAGGCATGGTTCCGATGTTGAATGAACCCTGCCAAGACTCTGTAAATTGGCCAACTCTCTCATTTGCATGGCTATTTCCCTTCTTCTCATTTTCAGACCTGACTAGAACTTGTGCTCAGGGGCTGGGGGTGTAGCTCAAGTCGTGGAATGCTTGCACTGGGCTGGGGCTCAGTTCCTGGCAATGCAAAGCCTGGGGTGGTAGCGACAGTAATCCCAGTACTGGAGAGGTGGAGGCAGCTGGATCAATAATTCAAGGTCTTCCTCGACTATGTAAAGAGCTGAGGCAGGCTGGGCTGTGTGAAACTCTTACTTTACAAAAAGAGGCGGAAGAAGGAAGAAAGGGAAAAGAAGCGGGGAGAAAGAAGAAGAGAGGGAGGGGTGCGGAGCCCGCCTGCACCCTCATGGCAGCTTATAACCACCTATGACTCCAGTTCCAGCGGACCAGACACCAACACGCGCATCTGGCCTCTGTGGGCACCCGGCATGTGGCACACAGACACTCATGCAGGCAAAGCAATCATACCTGTGAAAACAAAGTTGTTGTTAATAGAATAAACTCCTTGATGGAGTGCCCTGATTCTGAAGGAGGAAATAAAAGTCAGAATAAAAACAGAGGAAGCAGAGCTGCAGCAACCACCTGGAGGAAATGGTTACTTAACAGTATCTGGTCAAACAGCTGCCTGCAATTATCCTCTTTCACAAAAAAGGCAAAAATGCCGACTTCTGTGCTCTTTATCTGCTTCGGTAAACATGCTGGACTGCAACAAAGGAATTTCTCGTTTTAATTCCTCGTTAAGAGCCAGCAATGACGGGAAAGTTTGAACTAGTGCTGAAACAACCCCTGTCAGGGCTCTAAGAGCCCCTGTTCAGAGTTTGAGCATTGGCTACCCCAGCGAGCCCATGGTTGAATTCTTCTGGTCCCCTGCTTCCCTTCTGGGGTCAGTTTGAGCTGTTCCCCTAATGGTGACACAAGGAAGAGATGAAGGAAGGAGAAACAGAAAAAGCCTGTCTCGCAGTTGATTCTCCAGTCCTGATGTTCTGTGCTTTCTACTCCACAGCTTACTCTAACTTTCCCTGAGGGAACATCTGTTGTGTTCGGACATTCCTTCTCTCATCTGTAGACTTCCTCATGGAGTCAGAGCGGTTTAATTATTTCTACATACCAGCCTCCCCACAGCAAGGGACTCTAATCTCTTTTTTACCACCACCCCCCCCACCACACACACTTTTAAATTTTATGTGTTTTTCCTGGGACGTATGTATGTTCACTATGTGCATGCCTAGTTCCACAGTAAGCAGGAAGTCATCAAATCCCCTGGAACTTGGAGTTACAGATCACTGTGAACCACCATGTGAGTGGTGGGAATCGAACCTGAGTTCCCTGAAAAAGCAGCTGGTGCTCTTAAACAGTGAGCCATCTCTGCGGACCCAACCCTGTGCCCTTGAGAGTAAAAGGAATAGCCAGGGGTGGTGGTACATGCCTTTAATCCCAGCACACTCTGGCAGGCAGAGTCAGGCAGATCTCTGTGGGTTCGAGGCAAGCCTGTCTACAAAGTCAGGGACAGCCAAGGCTACACAGGGAAACCCTGTCTCAGAAAAAAAAAAAAAAGGTTCAGGATCAGACACATGGCTGAAACAAAACCATGTAAAGGCGCCTCTAAAGCCAGGCATGGTGATGCCACACAGAATCCCAGCACACAGCAGTCTGAGGCAGGTGGATCTGGATTTTGAGGCTCTTGGGAAATTGTGAGGGTATCTAAAATTTCAATTTATGGAGACCTAGAATCATCTGGAAGCTTCTGGACATGCTTTGTGTTGGATTATCTGGAACCTGTTATTTGAAGGGAGCTTTGCCCACTGTGGGGGGCACTAGCCCCTAGTGTGATATCCTGGACTGATATAAAAAGGAGAGGGTGGACTGAACACAAGCATGGTCACCCTCTGCTGTGATATGACCACAAAAGTCCTGCTGCCTTGACAGTGACAGACTGTACCCCTGAACTTCGAGCCCAAACAAATCCCTTCTCCCTTAAGTTGCTCTGGTCAGGACATTTAATCACAGCAACAGAAAAGTAACAGAGCCTGTCCCAGAATGCAAACAAAACACCTGAGATTTTTCTGCCAATTTGGAAATGTGGTCTCCTTCCCATGAGGATGTTAGCCAAGCAGGTGTACATTTGGGTTGCTAAGGAGCAGCCTGTTGTCTGGGACAGGTGTTGTGAGCTGATGATGTCATCTGGGCTCCTCAGTCAAGCTGTGCTTGGAGTCAAGTGCTTTCTCAGACTTGAGCCAGTAAATTTTGTTTTCAATTAATCTGGTCCATTTGTGCCCATTGCACCTGAGTCTCCAAGTAGTGTAGTTACATATAACTACACACACATACATATGTATATGTATATGTGTGTATATTTATATACATATCTGTGTATATATGTATATATGTATATGTGTGTATGTGTATATGTATGTATCTACATGTATCTGTTTCCCTTGCATAAGGCAACTCACTAGGCATCAGAAACAAAACCCATCCTCAAAACCCAGGATAGAGAACACACATGAGATGGGTCTTTGGTGTGGAATCTGGATGTCGAAACAGCCTTCTCATAGTTTCTCAAGAGCAGCTTTATTCTTCCTCCCACCTTCTCCCCTTCCTTTGTCCCGTTCTCCCCACTTCCCCAATTCTCCCTTTATCCTTTCCCCCTCCCTACCCTACCCCCCTCTTAAGTTACCCAAAATTAAGTAAACCTTTTCTTTCCTTCTTTTTTCTTTTTGTTTTTTTTTTCCTCAAGAAGAAGCTTTTCTGTGTAACAAGCCCTGGTTGTCCTGGACTCTCTTTGTAGACCAGGCTGGCCTTGAACTCACAGAGATCAACCTTGCTCCATGTCCTGAGTGAAGTAAAGCCATTTTAGAAATTAAATACTAACGTGCATTCCTTTGTCTCACAGAGCACATTTTAGCACCAACACCTGCCTGTGTTGGTAGAGGTAGTCACAATTTAGAAGGGCTGGATTAGGCGGGGTATGGTGGCACTCAAGGGGTGGAAGCAAATGGATCTCTAGGAGTTCAAGGTCAGCCTGGTCTATGGAGTAAGTTTCAGGACAACCAGGGCTCCACAGTGAGATCCTGTCTAAAAAGGTATGTGCGGGGTGGGGCCGGGGCCGGGTGGTGGTGGTCTTGAATTAATTCAGCCAGGCATGATGGAGGGGCCTGTAATCCCAGCACTGGGGAACTGAGGCAAAAGGAGCTGGAGTTCAAGGCCAAGCTCGGTGACATAATGAGACCCTGCCTCAAAACAAAACAAGTTTTGTGTTTTTATTAAACAGGCAAACGAGCAAACCCAGTGAACCCGTTCGTGCCCTCCCACAAGCGTTTGCAGCCAGCCACCTCGTTTCTTCTTTTGTGAATGTGTGTGGTTCAGGGAGAAGGGTGCACATGCATAGGTGTGAAGGCCGGAAGTCAACATCTCATGTCCTTTGGGACATTAAATCCACCATTTAAAAAAATCATTTTATTTATTTACTTATTGTGACAAGATTTCTCACAGGCTGAGTAGGCACACGTGGCTGGCCGTACAGCACGAGAGGGTCCCCCAGTCTCCACCCTCACGGCGCTGGACTCACTGGCATGGACCGCTGTGCCTGGTCCTCTTAACATGGTTCTGCAGCTTGAACGAAGGTCCTCACGCTTATGCCATAGGCCCTTTACCACCTGAGCCATCGCCCCAGCCGCATCTTCTCAGTCAGAACAAAACCTAAAATGAGCCAAGTGTGGTGACACACGCCTTCAATCCAGCACTCAGGAGGCAGAGGCAGGTGTGTCTCTGTGATTCGGAGGCTGGCCTGGTCTATGTGATAGGGAGTTCCTGGGCAGCCAGGGCTGTGTAGATAGACACTGCCTCAAAACCAAAACAAAACAGAAAACAAACTCAAATGAGCACTTACTCTTAGACCCTTCTGTGCAAGTCTGTCTTAAGCATGAAAGGTTGTAGGTTTAGATTTTTCACCAAACCTACTTCATTTAGGGTTCCTAAGCACCTTTACCTCCCTTCCAACACCCTGCAACCTTAGGTAGGAGATTAATAGGGAAAAAGGCTGTAGGTCTCTTTTATCTACTTCCTGCTGATCAGGGTCATTAGGGGATTACCAGATGCAGTCATCAGGATACCAGCAATCCAGTCCAAAGGCCAACACCAAGCAGCAGCACGAAGTCAACGAAAGCCACAAGACCAAGTTGGGTTGCCCAGAGAAACTCTCTGGAACGTTTCTCTCTGTGAAGTCAAGTGTCGAAGCACAAAGATCAGCGCAGCAATGTCGATCTAAAAAAGGGTGTCTTACTCTGCCTTGGCCTCTATATATGTCCTCTCCTCAAAGTCCACCCACGGATGTTCTCAGCTGGCCAAAGTCACGCCCCTCACACGACAAAATTCAGTCTTCAAAGAAACCAGAAATTTCCCCTTCAGAAGGTACTTTGTGTTGCTGCTCAGAAATGAAGTAGAACTGGAAAGGAGCCTCACAGCTTGGGGTGTTAGTTCGTGTATGTGTATACGTGTAGCATGTGTATATGTTCATGCATGAATGTAGAAGTAAGATGATAGCTTTGGGGGTTTCTCTTTGCTTCCAACTTGGAATGGGCTCCAAGGACCAAACTCAGATCATCACTTATGCAGAAAGCACCTGTTAGCCATCTTGATGGCCCACCATCTGGTGCTCCCCCCCCACCCTTTTGGTTTTTCGAGAAAGAGTTTCAATGTGTGTCCTAGAACTCACTCTGTAGACCAGGATTTGCTCAAACTCACAGAGATCCATCTGCATCTGCCTCCTGAGTCCTGGGATTAAAGGCCTGTGTAACCACCAACCAGCTTACCATCTGGTTCTTAAGAAAAACAGAAAGCAATCCAAGTGGAGATATAGATGTAAAGTCCATCTGGGCTTCCAAAGACCTTCCTGAAAGGAGAGAACTCTTTGTAGAGGATTTGGGGACAAAGCCATTTGGGGAAAGAAACACTATAGAAGAGTGACAAGAATAAACTAGTACTGAGATACCTGCTTTAGCTCACAGGGCAGTGTGGCGAGGGTAGATGATGCGCCAGCACAGTGCAGAGAAAGGTGTGTGGGGGAAACACTGATGGAAGTAAAATCATTTAGATGCTCTTAGTTACTGAACAACCGATCAGGAAGGGTCCGAGAGACTGGATGTCCAGGAGGCTCGGTGACTCTACTATAGTTTAGGTATTGAACACCCCTTAGACTGATGGTCCCAGCCTGGTGTGGAAGCTTTGAGAGGTAAGTCTAGTAGGAAGAAGTTAGGTCACTGAGAAGTTAGGCTCTGGAAAGGAGTATAGGATTCTGTTCCTTTCTTTCATTTTGTTCCTCAGCCACCATGAGGAGAGCACTTTGTTCCATCCTGTACTTCCCATCATAATCTTTCTGTACCCCAGACCCCAAGGCAGGGACACTCAGAGGTCTATGAGCCAAGTAAACCTTCGTCTCTAGGTTAATTAGCTCAGGTATTTTGTTACAGTAACAGAAAGCTGACTAACACATTTTCCTTTGCTCTGTAGTTCTTCAAGACCAGTCATTGCCAAGTCCCGCCTCTTTCAAGGATTACTCATTTGAGAAGTGTTTACCGAGCTGTCTTTGAGGGCACGGCACTCACAAGCCATCCATGTGACACCAAAGATTTAGGACACCAATCTCACTCACCTTTCATGGGCTGGAGCTTATACTCTCCTGGCCACATGGCACATTTTTGCTGTGTAGCCACTCCAATGGTAACGCCCCCCCCCCCCCGCCAAAAAATAGTCTCTCATCTTATCTTGTGTCTGTGGCTACAA
>CM053766.1:82915277-82990670 GCA_028658305.1 Pachyuromys duprasi
AGTGCCTTTCCATTCCCTCTAAATGAAATCTGCCTTCATGGTCCAACCTTTTGAGATCTGCTCCTCTCTCTCTCTCAAAACTCAGTTTCCTCAAAACACAGTCCTTTCTCTCTAGTCTAGCCACGCTTCTAGCACTTTCCATTCTTTGCCTGATCACATGACCATCATTGTTTCCATCCATCTGTCCCTGTCCTCACCAGATTAAAGACTTGCTTGGATCCCCCAGTCTTCTCCCCCACCCCCAAGTTCTTCTCAATTTCATCCTATGTCTTGGCTGAGTGAATGAGTCTGTCATGAGGCTGTATGCTTCCTTCCCCAAGCTGGGGTGCTCCCAGGCACAGATGAAGTGTGTAGCCCCAGTCCTAAGCCACACTCTGTTATAAACACCACACCTATACTCTGCGACTGTCGACACACGTTGATGGTCTATCCCTCTCTCTGTATCTGTTGCAAGGATGCTGAAGCATTCAGTAATGGCTCCTAAGAGCCTGGCCAGTCACCTGGCCTTTGGTACTTTTCTTTGGTACCCCCAACTGGCTCATCTAGGCACAAGTCTGGCAATCCCTTCTGGGAAGTGGTCTGCTGCCCCTATGGGGCTGATTCCAGCCACAGGTTCTGCAGGACAGAACACTGCCTTTTACCTATGATTCCCAGTTATTTCTCATGGAACGACTTGACAAATTAATGGCCTGACTGAATTGCTTTCTGGCAAAATTGATTCATTCATTCACATGTAGGTCAAAGGTGACGTGGCGACCAGCTGTTCATGGCATGTTCTCTGAGGGTCCCAGCTGCACTTTTTAAACTGGAAATTTCCTGAGATGATCTCTGTAACAACTCCCCTTTCCTCTTTTATTCCCTTAAGGCACTTCAAATAGATTTGTTATTTGTAAGTGAAAATATCATCACCCAAGCATGATGTCATATGTCTGCTGAATGGGGCCACCGGGTTCATGTGTGAATTTTCAGCTGTCATTTTCACTTGAGGAGAAAGGATGAGAAAGAAATTACCTCCATAGACTGTCACAGGCGTGAATGAAGTGATGTGTGTCCAGGTGTGTGTTAGTCAGCAAACATGTCAGTGAGGAATTGATGGGAAATAAGTGTCTGTAAGGCAAATTGGGTAAGTGAACAAAATAGAATGTGCCTGACTCCTGAAAAACTAAGGAAAAACTGCCTGTTGTTTTCTATTGTTAGATTACCCCAATCTTAGCACTTTACAGTGGCTATTTAACGCCTCCTAGGTCTGCCTTCCCCTGACCCCTGGGCTGAGTTTCCACCTGGAGCCTCTGGAAAAGGTGCTCCCAGGCTCATTCTTAGAGCTAACAGAATCCAGTTCCCGAAGTCGGAGGATGGAGGCCCCATTTCTTGTCTGTGCTATTCTCGGTTCCCAATGCCACCCACCTCTCCTTCCCAGCTGGCCCGGTGGGTATTCACAACATGCATGTCTGCTGTCATCCAGGCCACAGAATATACCCCTCTGATTGTCTCTGTGTGTATGCAGAAGTCCCTAGATAGTGAGTGTTTGGTTAGATGCCTGCCAGGTGTGCCTGATGCCAAACAAGATACATTTTCCCTGATATAAAGCAGTTGATTTCTAAGAATGTAGATGGAAGACACTAGTCTCAAGCTCACCTTTTTGAGGGATTAAGGATTTTATGGAGTATCTGAGATGTGGAGAAACGGAAGTAAAGGTCAAGTGTATATTCTCTTTAATGGCCACACCACATTTGCTTATTCATGTTTTGTCAGTAGAACAATAAGTTTTGTCTGGTTTTTCACTATTGCAAATAATACTGCTACAGACAATGTAGAAAGGAGCTGCTGCATTGTATCAGTAGTTTACTTAGAGACATGGCAGCCTTTATTGTAGATTTCAGATTCTGGGTTTTAAAGAGTTGCAGCTCTGTTAGGGAGAGATATAGTTTGAGAGTCCTGCTCTGCCACATATCAGCTACAAGCCATGGAGGGGCGCACTTCACCTCTTTAACTACATAAGGTTCTGGGAGACTCGAATAAAAAAATAAATGTACAAAGTCTGGAAAGGCAAAGACAGAGGAAAGCAGAAATGACAGCTGGAAAGTTACCTGAGTCCTCTTCCTAGCTTCTAGCATAAGGAAGCTAGCCTGGGCTACACAGTGAATGTCAAGCTAGCCTGGGTTGAGACAAAGAAGGGTCTGGAGAGATGGCACAGTGCAAGCTTGGATCAGAGTTTGATTCCCAGCACCCATGTCCAGTGGCTCACAACCACCTGTAACTTCTGCTCCAGAGGATAAAACACTTGTGGCCTTCTCAGGTACATACCCATGTAAAATGAATTGATTATTCTGTATATGTTAATCAATACTGGAAATTATTATGGCAGCATTTGCTCATAAGCCAGCTATCGTCCAAATAAAAGGCACAGAAACTTGTTGGATTTACAATAAGCCTTAAAGTACTAGAGTTGGACAGATATCAACCCTTTCTGCTATCTTTCTGTTTCCCATCCAAACACTTGCACATGTTCCCTTTGGGCTTCTTCTGCTCCATCAGCCCACATGCTCCTGGTTACCCCATGACAACCTCCTGTCTTCTCTCTATCTCCATCTTCCTCCTCCTCTCTTCGTGGTCCTCCTGAGACCCCAAACCCAGGAAACTTAGCTCTGCCTACCTTTCTTCTACCCAGCCCAGGCTGTCAGCAACTTTATTAACCAATCAGGGATAACTGGGGAGCATTCCGTATATCACATGGGTACAGGAGATGGCTCAACATACATAACAATGCCCGTGGCAGGGTGATAACTAGAACTCAGGACCCTGAAATCAGCATCTGAAAACACAGTGCACAAGATCCTCCTCCAACATACACACACACAGGCACATAATTAAAGTTAATATCCTTTTTTAAAAGCACAAACAAAATTCCAGTTTGTTCCAACATAGTGTTGTGTAACAAAACTTTTCCTGGGGAGACACTGCACACATGTCCCCCCACCTCAGGTAGGGAAGCCCACAACCCACCAAACCATGCATACTGCCAAAGTGCAACCTGGTGAACTGTGAGTTTTATTGGAGTTGCTTACAGGGATATGGGTAAGGGATTACTTACAGGGGCAGAAATCACCTAGAGACAGCTGTGTCAATGTGGTGGTTTCCATAGGTTTGACCCCCACAGACTCATGTGTTTGAATGCTTGGCCCACAGGGAATGGCGCTATTAGGAAGTGTGGCTTTGTGGGAGTAGGTGTGATATTGATACAATGTTCTTGTGGAATGTATACAAATTACCCTTGTTCATTCAAATGCTGATTTCTCTGCCCCACTATCTGGTTTCATTTTGGACATTGCATTGTGACGCTTAGAATAAACGGTCTCAAGTTTGTGTAAACATGCCACCATTTGCTATCTGTATTGCCAATAAAAACAACCAGCCAAAGCTGAGCAATGCAGAGATAGGGTGGAACATTCTGGTCCAGAGGGGAGGAGAAACAAACAAGTGGGAGGAGAGATCCAAGAAGAGAGGACTGGGAAACATCAGGAGAAATGAACTGGACTTAAGATATTACTAAAAAGCAAGTATAATGTGGGAAATCTGAATGGGAAGAAGCTATGCAGGCTTGGAGGTTTAGGATGGAGTAATTATTGCCCAGCATTGTGCTCTACGTTAATTAAATAAATCCTAGTCTTTGTGTGGTGATTTGGGTATACAGCTGGTTTAGGAATAACTGCTGTTTAACTAAAAAATAAATCAATGTTAAATGTTAGTAATCATCAAGAGTGTGACCTTGTTGGAGAAGTGTGTCACTATGGAGGTGAGCTTCGAGGTCTCATATGTATTCCCAAGCTATGCCCAGTGTTAGACAGTGTCCTCTGCTGCCTTCAGATCAGGATGTAGAGCTCTCGGCTCCTTCTCTGCCTGCACGCCGCCATGCTCCCCACCATGATGATACGGACTAAACCTCTGAAAGTGTGAACTAGCCCCAGTTAAATGTTCTTTCCCAGCAGAGGCAGAGGCAGGCAGATCTCTATGAATTCAAGGCCAGGCTAGTCTACAAAGTGTGTCCCAGGACAGGCAGGGTTACACAAAGAAACCCTGTCTCAAAAAAAAAAATTTTTTTTTAAGAGTTGCCTTGCTCATGGTGTCTCTTCACAGCAATAAAACACCAATCACCAAAGGCCTCCTGAGCATGGGTGACAGTTCACAAAAGCTGGGAACCTGCAGCATACTGCACAGCCTATGGTGCACTGAAAACATTGAAAAATGTCCGTTCTAGTGACTTAGTTTGGTCTCTTTCAGATAGCTGATCTGGTCTCAAGCCATCTTTCAGCTTGGCTTGGCTGAGGGTCTTCATTACCGCTTGACTCTGTTCTGAGATAGACTCTCAGCTTTTATTGTTTACTCTGTCAGGGAGAGGGGTAGTGAATCAGGGACTTCCTGAAGCAATTTTGATTGTCTACCTTTGTGTTCAAGGAGCTTCCAGGAAGAATGTGTCAAGCAGAAGAAAGTGTTACACAACAGATAGTGGTGTTATTCCTCATCCTCTGTCTTCAGTGTTCCTTTGCTTGTTTTTGAGATAATAGTATCAGGTAGATATGGTTATCAGCTGGTCTTGAACTCACTGTGAGTTGAGGCCGTCCATAACTCCTAATCCTCCTGCCTCTACTCCCTGGTACTGGGACACCTGAATTGTCTTCAGTGTTCTTTAGGACTAATGTGATTTTTTTTTCTTTCCTTCCTGAAGGTGACTGATATTCACTATCATTGGCAAGAATTTCTCCTTTGCCTAGAACAGGACAGAGTCTTAATTTTCACCTCACAGCTATCCTCTGACTGTAAAGTCAAAGATTCTTATGAGAAACATCCAGAAGGACCTGCACATAGGGAGGGAGATTGGGGCTTGGGTTTAAGCAGGAGAAACTTCCTGTTTTATGTGCGTTGGTTGGTTGTTTTTTAAGGCCCCCATTATTATTTTCTTTCTTTCTTGTTTTTTTCATTTGTCTGTTTTTGTTTTTCAAGACAGGGTTTCTCTAAGTAGCCTTGGCTCTACTGGAATTCCCTCTGTAGACCAAGTTGGCCTCAAAGTCAGAGATCTGACTTCCAAGTGCTGGGATTAAAGACATGTAACACCACTACCTAAGCTAAGTCCCCTTCTTTTCCTCCTCCTCCTTCTTTTTGGTATTTCAAGACAAGGTTTCTCTGTGTAGTCTTGGCTGTCCTGGACTCTATTGTAGACCAGGCTGGCCTCAAACTTACAGAGATCTGTCTGCATCTGCATCCCAGAGTGCTGGGATTACAGGCATGTGCCACCATGCCCAGCTTGTCCCATTATTCTTAAAAAGCAATAGTCACTACAAACTTTGAATCACTGAGGGACAAAAGATTAAAAAGGCTCTTGTGTTAGAAGGCAGAACCAACCCTAAGAAAAGTGCTTGTTGTATAAGCATTGATTCCTTCCCCAGCGCAGGGTGTGTTGGCACACACCTGTAACCCCAAACATTCAGGAAGTGAAAGCAGGAGGGTCAGACATTGAGGGTCATCCTTAGATACATAGTGTATTCAAGTCCTGCTTGGGCTACATAAAACCTTGTTTCAAAACATTAACAACAAAACCAAGAAGATCCATCAAGGTACCTATTGGCAAAGATGGCTTAGTGGGTAAAGTGCTCAGTATGCAAGTGTGAGGACCTGAGCTCCATCCCTAGCACACATTTAAAAAACAAAACTAAACAACAAGAAGAAAACCCCAAATCCAGGTCCAGCAGCATATACCTGTATTCTCAACAGGGGAGCAGAGACATTATTGGCTAGTTTAGATGAATCGACGAATTCCAGGTTTGATGAAAGATCTTGTCTTAAAATGGAAGGCAGAGGGTCTTGGACTCCACTTTGTGTACAAATATGGGTACACAGGCATGTGTGTGCGCGTGTCTATGTGTCTATGTGTGCCTTCATATATCAAGTTACTCCAAATGGGGCAAAGCTTTGTGGGATTTGTTGACAATGAAAGCAGCATAAAATCGGGTGGAGTCTTTGACCTATTTGCCCCCAGGGAAACTAACACAGAAGCTGTGTGTGCAGCTTTGCTACATCTTAGACACAGTGTCTCTGTTCCCTCAGCTGTGAAATGCAGTAACAATGTCTGTCTGTTAATCTCAGTGCTCTGAGGGTAGGTTTCATCTTTCTCAGAGGAGCCTTAAACACCTCCAGCCTGAAAGGGAGAGCCCCTTTGTAGCCTTGAGTTTGCCATTTACATGCTGAGTGCTTTTGATTTCACCTCCTCACCCTCCATTGCAGGGGAGGTATTGCCATTGCCATTTTATAAGACAGTAGAGGCTCAGAAACATTCAGAAACCTGTGTCACACAGCCAGTGAGGATCACAGCCGTATTTGAATGAGGTCTACATAACAGCCTGGTTCCCCACGTTGCTTGCCTGCCTGGAAGGCATGGGTGAACCAATCCCAACCGGAGTCATTGGAGTGGAGGGACCCTTAGGTGCCTTTCTCAGGATCAGGGAATCAAAAGTGATCATAAAGGCAAGCAGGGCTTGCTTTGTCATACTTTTGCATGGTACATTTAGTTCACTGAAGGTCATTCTGCCAATAGGTGGCCCTGCTTTAGGGCTTCCAAAAGGCAATATGGAACCTGTATGCAACTTCAGAAACAACAATTGTAATATCAGTCAAATGAGATTCAGGGAAAACATTTACATAATTTTTAATTCTAGCACAAAGCTCAATGGATCAGAATGTTTTGTTAATGAATAACTGATGACTGGTACTCGTTAGAGACTGCTGATGTTGGTTCTCTTAGGCACAGAGCCAGGTGCTGGAGAGTGGGGGCTGAGATGGGGGGAGCGAAGATGAGTGAGATACAGGTCTGCTCTTAGCAAGGTGTGGCAGTCTTATGTGCAGTCCTGAGGTCACCCAGCTTCTAGCCTTTCCTAGCCAACTTTTGCCCTCTGTGAGGGATCCCTGGAGCCTTTCTGTGAGCATACCCACAGTGCTGCCATGATAGAAGGAGAAGCAAATATTCTAGATGCACTTGCCCTAGCAAGTCCAGTGCTGAAAGAGAAGCAAAAGAAGGGCATATAGTGTGGCTGGAAGGGAGTGAGCAAGAACTGTAGGAAGGGAGGTCGGAGAAGCTGCCTAGCCACTTAGTACCCAGAACCTCCCAACGCGGTTCATGCTAGAGACTGGTAGCTGTCTTAGTCCTTGTGTGCTGCATAACAGAGAGCCTGAGTCTGGGACATTTAAGGAGAAGAGTTTTGTTTTGTTTTGTTTCATTCTGAAGGCTGGGAAGTCTAAGGTCAAAGAGCGGCATGATGAGAGTCCTCTCACCGCTTCAACGTGGGGCAGAAGGTGGACACAAGAGAGCACACACTAGCAACGCCTTTAATCCCAGCTCTGGACGGCAGGTGTCTAGCCTGATCTACAGAGTGAGTTCCAGGACAGGACCACACAGAACCAAGCCAAACCAAACCAAAAAGAGGAGGAAGGGAGGGAGGGGAGAAATAGAGCAGAGAGACAGAGAGAAGAGAGAGAGAGAGAGACAGAGACAGAGACAGAGATGGGCTGGGGGACAAACTCATCCTTTATCAGGGCCCAGGACTGTGATAGCACATATACTCCTACAATAGTTACTTTTTTGTTGCTGTGGTAAAGCACCATGACAGCGGTAATGTACAGAAGGAAGGGTTTACTTGGGCTCATGGTTTCTGGAGGGTAAGAGTCCAGCACCATCATGGTGGGGAGCGTGGCAGTAGGCAGGCATGGCGATTGGTGCAGCAAGCTGAGAGCTCACCTCTTAAATTACACGTAAGAGGAAGAGAGTGAACTCAAAATGCCAGACATCTTTAAGCTTTCAAAACCCACCCAGTGGCACAACTCCTCCAGAAAGTCCACACCCCCTTCCCTTCCCCCAAATGGTGCCACCATCTGGAAAGCAAGCATTCTATGAGGCGATTTCGAATTCAAACCCCTGCACAGGTGACCCAAAGTCCTCTGCTGACCTTCACAGCCACCAGGCATGCATGTGGTGCACAAATACGTGGAAGCAAAACACCCATATACCTTGTGGTGGTATGAATAGGAACGGGCCCCATAGACTCATGTGTTTGAATGCTTGGCCCAAAGGGAGTGGTACTATTTAGGAGGTGTGATCTTGTGGCAGGAAGTGTGTCACTTGCAGGGGCGGGCTTTGAGGTCTCATATATGCTCAAGCCCAGTATTGCACACACTCTCCTCCTGGCTGCCTGTGGATCAAGATGTAGAACTCTCGGCTGCTTCTCCAGCACTGTGTCTGCCTGCACGCCGCCATATTCCCACCATGATGACAATAGACTAAACCTCTGAAACTGTGAGCCAGCCCTAGTTAAATGTTTTTCTTTATAAGAGTTGCCTTGGTCATGGTGTCTTTTCACAGCAATGGAAACCCTAACTAAGACTCACATAAAACAGAATAAATCTAAACACATTTTAAAAATAAATAAAATAAAATGTGACTTGAAAGCCAAGAGGAGTCGCTGGCAAGTAGGGTGTGGACTATGAGAAGGGCAAGAGTGACTACAGGGATTTGGGCCTGAGCAACTAGAAGATAGGAGCTGCCCTTTTCCTGCATTGGGAAGACAATGGAAAGAACAGGTCTGAGGAGGAGGAGACAAGGTTTTTGGATACCTTGGGTTTGAGGCATTTATTAGACATTCAGGTGAGAATTCAAGTTGACAGTTGGACACATGAGCCTGATCCACAGACAAGGTCAGGGCAGGAGATATAAATTTGGCAGTCATTACTGGAAAGATGACATTTAAAGCTTGGAGCCCAGGTGACCTGAGGACCGTGCCTCAGGGAGTTTCAATGTCATGTGCCAAGGAGGCTGGCCTGTAATGGCAAAGGAGGCTGACAAGCAGCCTGGGCCTGGCAGGGGGAAAGCTGAGAGAGCTGGTCCCCTGGGAGCACATCATTCCAAGGAGGGGACAAGGCCAAATGTGTAACTGAGAATTAATTATGATGGAGTGAAACAGTGAAACAGCAATGTCCTGGCTTTTGGTGTTCTTTAAACAAATCATTTATAATTAAATTAAAAGTCAAAACAAATGTTCCAGGAGGAGGGCTTCTCATGCCTAGGGGTTAGGGCAGCAGTTCGCAATCTTCTTAATGCTGTGACCCTTTAATACAGTTCCTTATATTGTGGTGACCCCAACCATAAAATTACCTCATTGTTACTTCATAACTATAATGTTGCTACTGCTATGAATAGCGATGTAAACCTCTGATATGCGGCCCCTATAGAAGGGCTGCTTGACCCCCAAAGGGATAGCAGCCCACAGATTGAGAGCCACTGGGTCAGAGGACAGACATTGTGATAGGTGGCGTGGAGGTCAAAGGATCTGGTCTTAAGTATGGAGTCCTGGGATCCTGGCTGAGAACAAACCATCAGAATTCTCGGGCAAAACAGGAATAGTAATAGTGGTCTCAGGGGACAGTCATTCAGAGGTGACACGGAAAAAGGCTTTGCCTCATTTTAAGTATCCAAAGAATCGTTGGCTTACATGTACCAAGAAACAATGGATGACACAGGTCATCACATGACTCTCTGCTACTTCTTTCTCTGTACTTAAAACACAGAAAAGCCATCATTTTAGCTAAATGTATGTTTTAAACAAGAAAAAGGGGCACAATACAACTGGAATTGTGATCATTTGTAATCTTAGCATAAAATGCTTTTAAAAAAATCTCTGGCTGGCTTATGGTGATGCATGCCTGCAATCAAGAGATCTGGAATTTAAGACAAGCCTGGGCTTCATGAGATCTTGTCTAGAAAAACAGGGCTGAACAGAAGGCTCAGAGGTTAAGAGCACTGGCTGCTCTTCCAGAGATCCTGAGTTCAATTCCCAGCAACCATAGGTGGCTCAAAACCATCCATAATGAGATCTGGTGCCCTCTTCTGGTGAGCAGGTGTACATGCAGACAGAACATTAAATACATAAATAAATACATTAAATAAATCTTTAAAAAACAAAAAATGAAAAAATAGAGTCTGAGGAAGTAGCTCAATTTGTAGAGTGCTTGCCTACCACACACAAAGCCCCGGGTTCAATTCCCAACACTCAGGAGGATCTGAAGTTCAAGGTTACCCTTGGCTACATAGAGAATTCTAGTTCTGCGGTTCTATCTCTAAGAAGAAAAAAAAAAAACTAAAGCCACCATCCTGATGTAGCATGCAACAAAAGAGATGTAGCCCTAGGCAAGGAACGCTGCCTTTGAAAGGTCCTGGCTGCTTATGTCAGCTACCATATTAACAGCCGCCCAGCACCTGCGGGAGGTTATCACCAAGGTCTGCTTTTCCCTTGCGCACTGTGTTTTTATTTTAAAAAGCTTTGGTCCAGCTTTTTATTTGCTTTCTGTTTTTAAGCAAACAACCACCCAGTGTTTTAAAGAATTCTGTGAGCCTGGGATGGTCCAGGAAAAAAAACAGGACACTGGCCCACGCACAAACCCATACCTGTGACAGATCTGGTGGCTGGGTGAGCTCATGAGGTCGCAGCAGGTTGGAAGCTCCTTAAAAACAGGGAGCCTGAGCTAGACATTCTCCAGCCCCTGAATAGAGAAGGCTGAGGGTTGGGGTGGGGGCTGGGGGATAGGGTCTGAGGCTTAATGTACTGCAGTTAAACGAAGGACAGAAAAGCAAGACATTGCAACAGGCCCAGAGCAGCGATTCCGTGCCTGAGGGGCCCTTATGAGGGTCTGAGGTTAAAACCTCACTCCCATTCTTCACTAGTTGCACAGCAGGGCACCCACTCAGCACTGTGTCAGGACAGCCTTAGATCCAAACATATTCACTGCAATTGTATTTGCAATCTTTTTAGAAGAACAACAGTTTAGCAGGGCAGATGCCACGTGCCTATAATCTGGGCACTCGGAGGCTTGCAAGGTTGGGTCTAGCCTGGCTACACAGTGAAACCCTGTCTTAAAGCACCATAAACCAAGAGGCTGCGGAGATGGCTGTGGGAAAGGTGCTGCACAGGCCCAGCCAGCAGAGCAGAGCAGGGTATAGTAGTGAGAGTCTGCAAGCCCAGCATGCCCCACTGCAAGATGGGAGGCAGCTGGAGAATCTCAGGAACAGAGCAGCAGGAACAAGAGAGACCCTGCCCCAGGATGCGGTGGATGGTGAGGAAGGTGCCTGCATCCATGTGGGAACATGCACACATAAACATGTCACACACACACACACACACACACACATCAGAGAGAGTCAAAACTAAATACCAAGTGTCAACATTTCAAACAGTGAAATAGGCAGTTGAAGTACATAAGCAGCACAGAACGTGTGGACCAGTCTATCATTGTTACTAAAAATATTTCCTTCTTCATTCCTTCAATACCAAATTCCTGTTATCTCCTAGGTCCTTCTCTCTAGGCACTTGGAATTCATCAAAGACGAAAGCACAAAGATGATATTTTGTTGAGGTTTATATTCATCGATCAAGGAATGGCCATAGGAGTCAGAGATCAGAGGGCTACTAGAATGTTCTCTGTGGTCAATGCAAACCCAACTTTCACCCGAAAGGGAACAAGACAAGTATGACTATGCTCAGAGAACACAGCTAGCCTGGAGTAACATGTTCCAGTGTAGAATCTGCTATGTGAACATTTATAGTCTCAGATTAATGATTAGATAGTCATAAATCAAGACATTCAGTGGGTACATTGCTGAGGGCATCTGGTATGTGGGTTACCACAAGGCAAGTTTTCAGATGCTACCTGGTGACAGTCTTCGGATTCACGGAAGCTGTGTGCACATGGGTGTGCACACATATGTACCCACTTCTCCCCAACAGGGTAAAGAAAAATAAATCAAGACTAAGCATAATAGTGCATGCCTGTTTGTAACCATATATGCTACTCAGGAGGCAGAAACCAGAGGATTCTTAATTTGAGGTCAGCCTGGGCTATATAGACTCTGTTTCAATAAATAAACATAAAGAAGATACAGCTTATTTTTCAAAAACAGCGGCAGGATGTCGCTAGTCATTACTGGATGAGGCTGTGGTAACAATGGAAGGCAGGCTAGCTGAGTGGCTTACAAGGCTACTGAGAACTAAAATAAATAAATAAATAAATAAATAAATAAATAAATAAATAAATAAATAAATAAATAAATAAATAAATAAATAAATACATACTCAGGTAAGAGAGAAAGAAAGCAAGCAAAACTCAGGTACCAAATATTTTAGCAAGTTCCCGGTCAGCCCAGGCTAGACACAGACCCTTCCTCAAAAAGACAAACAAGTAAAAAAGCAAAAACAAAACAAAACAGGACTAGAGACATGCTCAGTATGTAGTAAAAGCGAATTTGATCCCCGGAGTCACATGATGGAAGGAGAAAACCCTGTTTTGTTTTTCCAAGACTGGGTTTCTATACGTAGTCCTGGCTGGCCTGGAACTCATAGAGATCCTCCTGTCTTCTCTGGAGAGCTGGGTTTAAAGGCGTGAGCTACCACTGCCTGGCCTGAGTTGGTCTCTGACCTCCACACATGCACCATGACACGTAATTTTAAGAAGCCGGAGCAAACAAACAAAACCAAGGGTATGTAACCCCACCTCAAAACAAGCCGTCCTTCCCAGACTCTTCCGCTGGCCCCCACCCCATCCCCTTCCAAACCCTCTCCACCCACGGGGCTAGCCCGTCCACCGCGTTCTCTCTCCCCTGGCCGGCAGGGGGCGCGCGTCACCCCCACCTGGCCATCCTCCGGCGAGCTCAGCCCCTCCTCCTCCTTCCCCCTCCTCCTTTTCCTCCCTCTTCTCTCCCTCTTCCTCCTCCCCCTCCTCTTCCTTCTCCTCTTCCTCCTCCTTCCCCTCTTCCTCCCCCTCCTCGCCCTCCTTCCCTCTTCTCCTCTTCCTCTTCCCCTCCTCCTCTTTCCTCCTCCTCCTTCCCCTCCTCCTCCCCCTCCTTGTCCTCCTTCCCCCTTCTCCTCTTCCTCTTCCCCCTCCTCCCCCCCCCTCCTCGCGTGCCGGGGCTGCGCGCGAGCGAGGAGGCGGGGACGGCGGGCGGAGGCGCCGAGGGCAGGAGCGGCGAGGGTGCGTCAGGTACGGCCGAGCTGCCACCCTCCACGCCGCCCCGGCGAGCGCGCCGTCCCGGAGACGCCTGGAAGCGGTCCCCGGAGCTTCGGTCGGGTCGGCAGCGGGGAGGGGCGCAGGCCGCCAACGGGTTCTCGAGGGCGTTGGTGGCGCGACCGGCTGGCCCGCCCGGCCTCCCGCCGCCCGGCCGGTGTAGGCCCCGTCCGCCATGGTTTCCAGTCACCCCCGGGTCACAGGTGAAGGCACCGAGGCTCGAAGAAGTTAGGAAACTCGCTCAGACCCTAACCCAGCCGGAGGGGCCTCGCCCGGGTCCAAGCAGAAGCCACTGGGCTGTGGGGCTCTGGCTGTGATCACTGCTACCCGCCTCCCCCACGTCCTTTCTAAGTTCCCAAAGGGAAGTTCAGCACTGCGCCCTGCCCGGTGAGATAGGGGCTCACCACGTAGAGTGCGGAGCTGGTGAGGGAAGGTTGGCAGGGTGTCTGAGGAGGGACGGACATTCCGGGCCAGGGCGGCTCCAGCGAAGAGGAGACTTGAGCGTTTGTGATAGGGAAGGGGAGGCCTTTGAGGGGTGGGAGAGTTCACCCCCACCCCCGTGAAGGGCAGATAGCTGATGTGCCCATCACTTCCCTTTCTTCCCACCTACCGTGAGGGAGTTGGAGTTCCAAATCGCATTCTGTGAGGTACCTCAGGATGCCTGTTCCCTGACTTCCATGACTAGTTTTCTTTGAATATATATATTTTAAAGGTTTAGTTATTTATTGTGTGTGCAATGTTCTGCCTGCATGTACACCTGCATGCCAGAAGAGGGCACCAGATATCACTATAGAAGGTTGTGAGCCACCACGTGGCTGCTGGGAAGTGAACTCAGGACCTCTGGATGAACAGATGATGCTCTTAACCGCTGAAATCTCTCCAGCGCCCTGAATATTTTTATATACAGTTGGAAACGTAACCAAAGTTACCGACTGTATTTGCTAGTTTTTATGGCAGCTTGACACAAGCTGTAGTCATTTGGGAAGAGGGAACCACAATTGAGAAAATACTTCCATAAGATTGGCCTGTGGGGCATTTTCTTAATTAGTGATGGATGTGGAAGGGCCCGCATTTTGTTGGTGCCACCACAGCTGGGCAGGTGGTCCCGGGGTGTAAAGAAAGCAGGCTGAGCATGCAGTGGCGAAGAAAAAAAACACCAGTAATCCGAAATTCTCCATATCCTCCCCTGCAGTCCCTGCTTCCAGGTTTCTGTCTTGAGTTTTTGCCTTGATTTTTCTCAGCGATGGAGTGTCACCTGAGAGTTGTTAAGATGAAATAAACCCTTTTCTTCCCCAAGTTGCTTTTGGTCATGGTGTTTCATCACAGCCATAGAAATCCTAACTAAGAAGCCGAGCACTCAGGGAGGCAGAGGCAGGCGGATTGGTGTGAGTTCGAGGGCAGCCTGGTCTACAGGCGCCCCATCCTGCCTCTTAACCTTCTTTCTTACCTCTCTTCAGTGATGCCCCCTGAGCCTTGGTGTGTGTGTTGATGTGAATGACTGATTTAGGGCTGACACCTCAGCACTTTGACCATTTATGAGTCTACGCTAACTGTGGACCACTGCAGAGAGAAGCTCTGGCCCAGGCTGAGGGGAGCCCTGATCTATGGGACTAGTGTGTTCACCTTTATAAAGTACTTGTTGATTGAGGAATACTACATGTACAGAAAAGTATGCTTATTTTAACATAGCTATAGTACAGCTCGCTAATGGCAATGCACAGTGTACTATACAGTCAGCCGCCGTATTGTTCAGGGCACAATACTGCCCTTCCCCCCAAAGTCCCCTTAGAGCCTCCATATCTCCTTTTGTAGTAGTTGTTTCTCTTCCTCCTCTTCCCTGCTAGACACTCCGTCACAGAGCTGCATCCCTAGCCTCCACCTTCTCTGATTTCTAACAGTATATATAGTAGGAGTGTGTGTGTAGCACATGAGGTCAGAAGACAACCTCAGGTGATGGTCCTCAGGCACCTTCCATCTTTTGAGATAGGGTCTTTCTACTATCCCAGGCCATTTCTGTCTTTCCCTTGCCAGAATTACAGTTAAATGTGTGTGTGTGCCTGCTTGTCTGTATGTGCACCATGAGCTTCCAGCTGCCCCGAGGAAGGCAGGAGCAGGCATCCCATCCCCTGGAACTGGAGTTAGAGGTGATTGTGAGCACCTAACATGGGTACTGGGAACCAGACCCACACCTTTTATAAGAATAGCGAGTGTTCATTGTCCCCGGGCCAGTTCTCTGGCTTCTCCTTTTCCTTTTTCTCTTTCTGGGGACCTGAACTCAGGTCCTCACATATATGTGGGCATCAGACATGCCTCTAAGCAGTTCTAAATGCCATTTCCCTGGAATGCGCCGACAAGCTGCTTAGAAACGTTACTGAAATGCTGAAGCACACGATGTGCTCTCAGTTATGTGAAGCCCCAAGAAGCTGGTTTCCAGGTGAGCAGCCAGAATCTTGTGTGGAGTATCTCACAGTGTGGGTCAGGTCACCGGTGACTCGGTGTCCGGGTGACTGGATGACTCTGCACCAAGGCATCTATTATTTATCAGGCATTGTGGACTCAGATAAACAAGGCGTGACCTCGGCCTTGAACATACGGTCTGGAGAAAATGCAGAGTCACGGTGTGTAGTCAGGAAGGCAGAGGTCCCCCCACCCCCACCCCAGCAGCTTGGGGAGAAGGGCGGAGGGTGTTGATTTTTTTTTTTTTTTTTGCTTAGCATTTAGCAGGCATTTTTGCTATAACATGTCCCATTCCTTCTTAATTAGCTTGTAAAAGTATTTCCTGCTGGAGTTTCGGGGGTCAGGAATGCGTCTCAGTGCTTATAGACTCTAACTCCCACGATTTCTTGGCTCACTGCCTTACGGGGGGAGGGGAGGAGCATCCATGTGCTCTACATGGAGAAGGGTGCTTACAAGTGAGGACCTGTCCAGAACCTCAGTTAACACTGGCCAGCTTCTCCAGCAAGGCAGGGGCAGTGTTTCTCAAAGATGGCCCCAGGAGCATTCGCAGACATTAATTACATGTGAGTTGAGATGTGTAAGTTACAGTACAAACTCACTTTCCTGAACCTATTAGCTGGGTCTTAGTGCTGAGCCAGGAAGGCAGGGTATGGGTGCTTTGGATAGGGATGGCGATGAGGAAGCCCCTGGGAACCATTGCAGCAGAGGTGGAGAGAGGAAATGGGGTGCTGGGCATGGAACTACACATCCTCCTGTTTGTCTCACTAGGAAGCCCAATCAGAGGTTAATATTGTATGGTCTGCTAGGCAGTTGGGAAAAAGAGGTGCTTTTCCACCTATTTTAATGTTGTAGCTTAAATAAGTCTCTGCCCATTGTTTGACCCTTCTCTCTTGATTCTTTGTATGTGCATAGACTACTTAGAGCTTCTAAGTTACTTAATATTGAAGGTACAGTTTAGATTTACAGTAGATTAAATTCTTGAATGGAGGAATTGGAGCTCTGTGTACCTTTCTTTCAGGGAACAATTGAGTGAGAATTTCTTCCAGCCTGGTTTCTAGCCCGGAGCTTCTAAAATTAATCTGTAACCATTAATGTGAAGTGATAGTGGGCGTTTACTCTAAAAATAATTTCTCTTATCTCTTTGGAAAATTACTTTGTTATGTGTATGGATGTTTTGCCTGCACATGGACGATGCAGGTGACCAATGCCCATGAAAGCCAGAAGATGGCATCAGATCCTGTGGAACTGGAATCACACATGGATGGTCTGAGCTGCCATGTGGGTGCTGAGAAGAGAACCTGGGGCCTCACTATGTAACTCTGAAGCTCACTCTGTAGACCAGGCTGGCCTGGAACTCACAGAGACCCACCTGCCTCTGCCTCCCGAGTGCTGCGATTAAAGGTGTGCTCCACACCAGTCGACCAGGGACCTAGCTTTCTTCCTTTACTTCTTTCTTTCTTTCTCGCTCTCTCTCTCTCTTCCTTTTTTAGATTTATTTATGTATCAGTGCTCTATCTTTATGTACTCCCGCATGCCAGAAGAGAGCATCAGATCTCAGTATAGATGGTTGTGAGCCACCATGTGGTTGCTGGGAATAGAACTCAGGACCTCTGGAGGAGCCTCCAGTGCTCTTAGCTGCTGAGTCATTGCACCAGAAACTTTTCTGAGTAGATTAGGCTGGTCTCAGATTCAGAGAGATCTGCCTGCCAAGTGCTGGGATCAATGTCATACACCACCACCACACACTTTGTTAGTCTTTTTTTTTTTTTTTTTTACTTAGCATACAAAGCGGTAGGTTTCATTATGGCATTTTCATCCATGTGTCATTATTTTACCTCTTCTAACTCATCCCTCTTGCTCCTCCCCCAGCCTGAATATTTGATGTTTAAAGCACATATTTTATACCTATCTGTTTAACCGATGATGAAATTATTTTCAGCTTTCAACTCTCACCTGTGTTCAGAATGCCATACTAAATATGCTGCCAACACTGAACAAGGTGCAAGAGGTGTCTCTGCCATGGTTGAGCGCTATGTGTAAGGTATATGTATACACAGACGTTCACTTCAGATAGCCCATGTGTGTCAGAGGAAAAGCTGAGCTGAGCAGGAAGCAGTTCACTGACTTATGAGAAGAATGGGCAGGCTACCTCCCTCAGGAGGGTATTCTCTCCATCCATTACCTGTAGATTTCATTTTCTTAGTAGCTGAATAATATTCCATTGTGTAAATGTAGTACAATTTCATCATCCATTCATCAGTTGATGGACTTCTAGGCTGTTCCCAGTTTCTAGCTATTAAGAACAGAACATTGGTGAGCACTGGTGAACAAGTGTCTCTGTAGTAGGAGGTAGAGTTGTTTGGGTATGTGCCCAAGAATGGTGTAGCTGGATCTTAAGGTAGGTTGATTCATGGCTTCCTGAGGATCTGTCACACTGATCTCCATAGTGGCTGTACCAGTTTGCACTCCCACCAGCAATGGAGGAGTGTTCCCCTTACCCCAGATTCTCACCAGCATGAGCCATCATCTGTTTAATGATCTTGGTCATTCTGACAGGTGTGAGATAAAAATCTCAGAGTATTTTTTTCATTTGTATTTCCGTGATGACTAAGGATGTTGAATATTCCTTTAAGTGTTTCTCAGACATTTGTGTTTCATCTTTTGAGAACTCTCTGCCTCGTTTTTAAATTGGTTTATCTCCTTGATGTTCAGTGTTTTGTTGTTGTTGTTGTTCTTTATATATTCTAGATCCTAACATTTTATCAGATGTATAATTGGTAAAGAATTGTTCCTATTCTGTAGGCTGTTGCATTGTCTGGATGATGGTGTCCTTTGCCATACAGAAGCTTTTCAGCTTCACGAGGCCCCAAATCTTAATCGTTGGTTTTAGTGACTATGCTTTTTGGTAACCATTCAGTAAGTTCTTTTCTGTGCCAGTGAGTTCAAGGCTAGTCCTCACCTTTTCTTCTATCAGATTCAGGGTAACTGGTCTTGGGTTAAGGTCCTCGATTCGTCTGGAGTTGAGTTTTATGCAGGATGATGGGTATAGGTCTATTTGTACTCTTTTCCATGCAGCCCTGCAGTTTGACCAGCAGCATTTTTTTTTCTGTTTGTTGGTTTTTTTGTGAGACAAGGTTTCTCTGTGTAGCCTTGGTTGTCCTGGACTCTTTGTAGACCAGGCTGTCCTCAAACTCACAGAGCTCTGCCTGTTCTTGCCTCCCTGAGTGCTGGGATTACAGGTGTGCATCACCACGCCCAGCTGACCAGCAGCACTTGTTGAAGATGCTGTCTTCTCTAGTGTCAGGATCAGCTAATGAGGACAGCATCAAGGAGCCGCTTAGAAGTAGCCATAGTGCTCCTAAGCATGGTTTTGCTTTAGTACTGCAGAAGGAGTTAGCTCTCTGGGGCCAGGACCAGATTTCATTCTGCTTTGTATGAAGAGATCAAGACAGAATAGGAGAAGAAAAGAAATTAGCAGTGAACTTCCAACCCTCAAGTATCATTTATCAGAAACTTTATATCAGATGGCTTAGTAGGGCAAGCTCATTCCCAGACAGTCCTCAAGACATGAACAAGCTTGTCCATGGGCTTGTTGCTGGGATTTTCCTTCTTAATTTTTTTTTAAACTATGGTCTCATGCCTTAGTCCTAGCAGGCTTGCAGCTCTGTAGAGACCCGGCAGGCCCCGGTCTTGCACAGACCTCCTGCTTCTCCTTTGCCCCAGGTGCTGGGTTTCAAGTGTGCGACACTGCAGCTGGCCCCATAGCGTCTGTCAAAGCACCAGTAGGAAAGGCATAATGTTTCTCTGGCTCTAGGTGTGGTGTGGGGAGAGGAGTGAGGGAGGAGGTACAGATCAATGGAGAGGGAATTGCTTGGGATTTTTTTTTTTTTTTTTGCAGTGCTAGCTAATAGCCTTTCTCACTAAATTAAATACAAACTGTGACTGCCAGTGAACTTTGTTACTGGCAATGTTATAAGACTTGGAGTGTGGGGTTGAAGGAGATAGTCAGCAGTTAAGAGCACTGCTCTTCTTCCACAGAACCCAAGTACAGTCCCCAACACCCATATGTCAGATCACAGCAGTCTGTAAGCCTAGTTATGTGTGATCCGGTGGCCTCTTCTGGCCTCCACAGACAGGCACCATGTACACACATAGCATATACACTAGCATATACACATACATGAAGGCACAGCATCCATACACATAAAATAACACCTGAGATATTTGTGTGTGTTTTATTTATTTTTTTGTAACTCAGTTGCATGATTCTTAAGGTTGGGTTTTGTAGATGGATGTCAAAAGATTGGATATGCCTGTAAGTTTAAATAATTCCTTCTTGCACTTGCCTAAATTCTGACATTTCCGGCCTCTGTCATTCATATTTTTGAGTTTTTTGTTTGTTTATTTGTTCTGAGACAGGGTTTCTCTGTGTAGCCTAGGCTGTTAAGGAACTCACTCTGTAGACCAGGCTAGCCTCCCTCAGATCTGCCTGCCTCTGCTGGGATTAAAGACATGCCACCACCTTCCGGCTCACTTGAGTTTTTGAATGTTCAGTTCCTCTGCTTAAGCTACTCTTTTTCTCCTCTTTGCCAGGCAAACTGTCCTCCATATAAAGTGGCAGTTCAGTGGCAGTTTTGTAATTCCCCAGAGCACAGGAGTCTTGCCCTTTCTGGGTGGCACTTTTGGACACAGTGTAGCACATATCACTGGCTGAGCTCTTGGGGCAAGGGGAATTTCCTAGTTGGGTCTTGCACAGTGCAGAGCAGATACCGAGGAAATGTTTGAACAGTCAGGGCTGTTTCCTCCGTCTGCTCTTCTTACCCTTGTGATCAACCCAGGAACCTCTGTTTTTGTTTTTTAGAAACTTCTTTTATCTACCCTTCTTGCTTCGGATCTCCTGAATTCCTGTAGACGGGACAGCTCACACAGATCAAATTGACATCATTATGAAGGTAAAAGTGTGTGTGTGTGTGTGTATGAGTATAAGCTTACCTGAAGTCAGCGGACAACATTGGTTGCAGGTCCTTCTACATTCTTAGGGACAGAATTTCTTATTTTGTACCTGTATATGAGATGCGGGGTGGCCTGAGAGCATTTAGGGATTCTGCTGCATCTGCCTCCTATTTCCTGTGGGTGTACTGGGCTTTACATGGGCTCTGGAGATTTGAACTTGGGTCCTCACTCTTGCATAATGTATGCTCCACCTGCTGAGCCATTTTCCCAGCCCAATATGGGAGTTTTTCTTTTAAAATTTTGTTTTTTGTTTTTGTTGTTGTTGTTGTTGTTGGTCTTGTTTGTTTTGGTTTCTCTGTGTAGCCCTGGCTGTCCTGGAACTTGCTTTGTAGACCAGCCTGGCCTTGAACTCAGAGACCCTCCTGAGCACTAGGAATAAAGATAAGTGCACTACTGGTTGCTTTTTTTTTTTCCTTTTTTTTTTTTTAATGCCCTGACAGTGTAGCTGTGACTGGCTTGGAACTCACAATATACACCATGCTAACCTTGAACTCAGAGAGAGCTGCCCATCTCTGCCTCCTAAGTGCCATCCCAGCCAAGGCTGGAGACTTTGGAGTGTTTCTAACATATGCGACAACACACTTCCCAGCAACAGTCTAGTCCTGTCAGTCTTGCTGCCTTAGCTCCCTTCAGCACGTAGGGATCTTCCCCTGTTAGTGTTGTTGAAGTTTATGAGTAAGTATGCCTTCACACAGTCATTTCCTAGAGTAATGAGTAGCTTTAGGGACTCAGTGAAAAGCAATAGATTTGTTGACTGTGTACCATGACACAATCCCCCCGCTAAGCTTTTTGCATATACAAACTCATCTAAATCCTTATTTATTTTCAAATTATATTTATTAATTTTTATGTGTGAGTATTTTGCCTGCATTTTATGTCTGTGTAGTATGAGTGTTCTTGGTTACCATGGAGGTCAGAAGAAGATATTGGATCCCCTAGAACTGGAGTTATGGATGCATGTGAACCACCATGTGGGTCCTGAGAAATCAAACCTGGATCCTCTGTAAGAGCAACAAGCTCTTAACCACTGAGCCATCTCTCCAGCCCCTGTATCAGTTCACTTAATCACTGCAACAAGCAGAGGAGGAAAATGAGGCCCAGGAAGAAGTCCTTCCAGCTAGCAGGTGGCGGTGCCAGCTCTCTGTTCTTAATCACGATGTCGTTCTGCCTCACTGCATAGAGAGGCAGCCAGTGTGTGAGCTGGTGAGAGCCTGGACTTCTCCACCTGCTCCGAAGTCGAGGAGATGGGACAGAACCTGGAAAAGAGTAAGAGGAACACATTCAGAACATTTTAACCTGATGTTTGGTGACAGGGTGACCAAGAATGAGGCTTAGAAGTGTTGAAGACACTTCCTAATGCTGAGACTCTTTATTGACCCTCAACCATAAAATTATTTTGTTGCTACTCCCAGCTGTAATTTTGTTAGTGTTAGAAAATCATAATGTAAATATCTGATATACAGGATATCTGATATGTGACCCTCAAAGGGGTAGCCAGGGACCCACGGTTTAGGGTCTGAGCTCCCTGAGTGCTGCTTGGCGTTGCTGAGCTTTGATTGGAAAGCAGAGGGAATTCAGTCTCTCTTCGAGTCCACCACCTCAGCTGTAGCCCTGGGACCTGATAGAAAACAGATCGCCCTTAAGACTGCTCTGATATCAGCTCGCCTCTCCAGAAAACTTGTGTTGTATATGACAGCTTCTTAATATGGCTTACAAGTCATGTGATGGTGTGGGAAGAAAATTAGGATTACTAGGATAGAGTTCCAGCCCTGACACAACGTCAAGTAGCTTTGTGGATTTAGCTGAGGTCCTGAGCACCTCTGAGGCATGGTCTCCTCACCCCTGGGGCGTGGTCTCTGCACCAGCTAGGTAAAGAAGATGGGGAAGTCTTTTAGGTTCTCTAGATCTGACAAAAAGAAAAGGTATGATGAATATGATAATTCCAAATAAAATGTGAAGCTTTTAATAAGTTACATAATATTCAAGGTAATTTCACTGGAATTATTTAAGACATGCCCCTCCCCCATCTTGGCTGCCAGGATGCATGTCTGAATAACAACTAAAGTTTCAATTCACCCTCTTCATTTTATGTGGGCAAGTGTAACTCAAGATAACAAGGAAGGACATGTTTTACAGCGGTAAACACACGGACGCACAAATGTTGTCAGTTGTATTTGAAAAGGATCTGCGTGGAATGACTTATAAAAATTCAAATTCTCTATCTGGGACCATTTTTTGAAGGAGTCTCCCATAAATTTAAGTCCCTTTGTTAGGCTCTGTGGCTGTGGCGGTGGCCTACAATCGCTGGTCTCCAAACTCCAGCACAGCCAGGGCTACACAGAGAAACCCTGTCTCGAAAACAAACAAACAATAAAAAACAAACTTAAGTTCCTTATTTATGAATAAACTCTCTTTTCTCTAGTCTTTCCTGTGGCGCTGTGAGCCACTGCATGCCCAGCCATCTCTCTGTATTTGATCTGTATTTTCTGTGTACCAGTGTCTTGCCAGCTTGTC
Organism: Pachyuromys duprasi; assembly: GCA_028658305.1. NCBI lineage: Eukaryota > Metazoa > Chordata > Mammalia > Rodentia > Muridae > Pachyuromys > Pachyuromys duprasi. The sequence goes on from CM053766.1 coordinate 82,938,354, forward strand.
TGCTCACTGTGTGCAGTGCCAGGAGAGAGGCGCGGATCCCCTGGAGCTGGAGTTTATGGATGGGTGTGAGCCACCATGTGGGTGCTGGGTACCAAACCTGGGTTCTCTGCAAGAACAGCAAGTCCTCTTAACTGCTAAGCCATCTCTCCAGCTTCTTGAGGGGCAAGGGGTTGAAACAGGGCTTCTCTGTGTAGCCTTTGCTGTCCTGGAACTCACTTTGTAGACCAGACTGGCCTTGAACTCACAGAGATCCACCTGCCACCACTGTCTGGCTCTCTGAAATACTTTTAAAAGGTGATATATTTTTAAATGTTTAATTATTTATTTTTATTAAATCTTTGATGTTTCTGACTTACAGAGTTCTTTAGTGGTTACATCTTCTTAGCATTAACTTTTATAGCCAGGTTAGCTGGGCAGTGGGGTTGCACACCTTTTATCCCAGCGCCCAGGAGGCAGATGCTGGCAGAGCTCTGTGAGGTCGAGGCCAGCCTGCTCTACAGAGAGAGTTCCAGGAGAGCCAGGGCTACATAAAGCAGCCCTGTTTCAACACGCATTCCCCCCTCCTCCCCCCAAATTTAGTCAGATAAATGGAAGTTTGTTTTTCTTTTCCTTCCTTTTGGTCCTTCAAATTCTAATCCTAATAGGATAATCTCTGGCATAACTATCCAGTAACCAAAGACCAACCTTCTGAAAGAGAAGGACAAAGACAGAAGGAGGGAGGAATGGAGGGAGAGACAGACAGACAGAAAGACAGAGACAGCAAAAGGAGGGAGGGAGGGAGAGAGGGAGACTGCTAACAGTTTACAAACCAGTTCTTTGGAGGAGTGCTTATCCTTCCTGGATATGTTCTTGATCCTGACCCATGGTTTTAAGCTGCAATCTTGTGAGAATAAGCTTATTAAGTGGGAAGTTCCCGCCAGGTCTATCCTCCCAGTACAACCCAGGTTCAATTTTAACCTGCAGTGAGATTTCTCTCCAAAGACAGGAGCTGTAACCAGGCCACTGCAGTCCTTATGGAGCTTGCTTCTGATAAGAGTCAGCACTTAATCTGATGAATTCTTTGTAAGGATGAAAACTGTTGTAAGTCTAGAAACTCATCCTAAGGCATTTTGCCAACTTAATAGACAAATAATGCATACATTAATATGTACTTATTATTTTCAGCGTTCGAAATTCAACCTCGTGCCTATTACAGAGTCCTTGGCCTTTTTCCTTGTGTTGCTACGCCTATTTCTGTTTTATTTTCCTAGTATGTCTCATCCCTTGCAGACTTTAAGATGCATGTATAATTATCCCTCTTCACTTTATACACTGGGCCATGCTTATCCGTGTAAGCTTCCCGACTCTTAGGTCTTTTATGGAACGGCCTCTCAGTTAATGGGGCCTCATTAGACTCAAAGGTAATAATATGAGGTGTGTCTGTGGGCTGAATAAAATTCTATTACCATTATCACTTTGGTAAGAGTAGTCTTCTGAGAACAGCCATGTGCGGGCAGAATTGTTTGCTCTTGAACTGAGACGTTGCCCTTAAGGGGTAATGGGACTCCAGAAATCCTTCGTTTCTTCTGACTTCTTGCTGCCTAGATGCTTTCCACCCACCATAGGCAACAGTCAAAATAAGTTCATGACAAACGTACAAGCCTGGAAAGCCATGACCACAGAGCGGGGCACTGTTAAACACTTTATCACACCTCAAGTACTCACACAAGTTCCAGCAAGTGGCGGCTTTGCCGCCGTGAATTTGCCAGGTTCCCCTTTGCCTCCCTGTATCTCCCAGCTGGGAAGCTAGTATTTCTTTCTCCCCTTGGAAAGGCCCAAGCCTTTGGCCTTTGCCTCGTCCTCTGAAAAGTCTTAATAAGTGGCTCTAATGATGTCTACTGAATTTCTGTTCTGTTGTTAGTTTCCACGATCATAAAACAGACCCCAGGGTCCTTTGGCGTTCCTCCCAAGTCCCCCTGCTTTGAGTCCCTCAGAGACGGACTGGGGTCAAGAGGGAGGAGTGCTGAAGAAGCTCTTCCTCAGGAGTGAAGCTCCGTTGCTCTTTTGCTCTTGCGTTTGTCTTACATGATCCTGTGGGCAATGTTAACAGTGGAAAAATCCATCACTAGGGGCTTTATTTTAGAACACTGCATTGTAGTTAGTCTTTGGAACTTTGGAAGAACAGTGAGCTGGTGTTCATTTTAAATCCAGAGAAGAGCTCTTCAGGTTATTTAGTTTATACCAAGGCCTTGCTATGTAGCCCTGCGTGACCTGGAACTTCCTTTGTAGATCAAGCTGGTCTCTGCCTCCCATTTCTGGGATTAAAGGTGTGTGACACCGTGCCAGCTTTTTTTTTTTTTTTTAATTTTTTTAAATCCTAGATAAACAGAATTTTTGGTAATAGTTTCAAACCTTTGACCTTAGTACTGTCTCAGTTTCTTTTTCCTGTTGCTGTGATAAAAGTCCCTGACAAACGCAACTCAGGGGAGAGAGGTTCTCTCAGCTCACAGTTCTGGTTTGCAACTTATCCTTGTCAGGAGGTCAAATCAGTATGAGCTTGAAACAGTCACACTCTGTAGCCAAGAAGCAGAAAATGTGCTTTGCTGATGCTCAACTTGCCCTCTCTGTTCTGTAAAGTCTGTGATTCCCTGTTTAGGTAATGGCCCCACCCACATCAATTAACCGAACCATACAGTCCATCACAGACAGACACAGAAAGCCCTTCATGGAGGCCTGCCTCCTAGGTGTTCGATCGACAGTGCTCACCGGGATGCCCGTCATGGAAAGCCAGGATCAGTCCTAGAGAGCCCTGAGCTACAGGTTGACGCCCGCAGGCTTTCCACTCCAGAGCTCTCCAGACTCAACCCAGACAGGAGGACTGTGACTGGGGGGGGGGGGGCAGGAGGAAGGGTTTTCCCAGAGATGTGAATAAGAAGGGCTGTTGTGAGCTTGCTAGGAAAGCTTTGAGGTTTATTGCTCCAGCCAGCAATTCTAGTGGTTGATTCAGTCAGCAGAAGACCTGCAAATGTCGTCCACAGCATAGTGTCCTCACCCAGACTCATATCTTACTGCATTTGTTTATTTTCCTTATTTGTACCCACCCTGTCTTTCTCTTTCTCCTCTGTGCTCACACACAGGTACGCGGACATTTCTTCCTGAGCTGTCTGAGATGCATTTCAGACATCAGAGCTCTCTCCCTTAAATATCCTTGGAGGTCTCCAAAGAACTGTGATGTTCTACCATAATCCCAAAGAATTTAATGTTGCCTTAATCACATCATTAAATATAACCTATATTAAAATTCACTCAGTTGTCTTCCCTTAATGTTTTTTGATCCATGATCTAACTAAGCACCACAAATTTTAGTTTGTAGCTGGTATTTTATATATGTATATATATTTGGTTTTTTGAGAAGGGTTTCTCTGTGTAGCCATGGCTGTCCTGGACTTGCTTTGTAGACCAGGCTGGCCTCAAATTTACAGACTGCCTTTACCTCCTCAAGTGCTGGGATTACAGGTGTGCATCACCATGCCCAGTTCAGGTTATTATATTTTGTAGGATTACATAGAAGAAGATGACTAGTTCAAAGGAAACCCCTTCCAACATTTAGATTGCTCTTCTGTGTCACTGACCCCTTTAGCCTTGGAAACTCAACTATGCTGATGCACTTGAAATTTGCATAATGCATGTTTCCACGTGGTTCTGTTCCATCTGGGAAACCAACTTCAGGGATAGTTCACAGCAGGACGTTAACGTTCCCCCAACAGCGCCTTTCTGTTTTCTAGTTCCTCCATGTCTTGGATAAGCTATGGACTGTGGAGACCCTGCATTGCCAGGCTAGGACCTCTCCTCGCAGCAAGCGAGGGGTGACCCAGGTATCTCAAGACAGATGTTTTCAGTTTCTCCACCCTGTGTATATAGTGTGCTCAGTCTGACCAAGAGTCACTCAAGGGGTCCTGGTCCACCTTTTGGCTCTTAATAGGCTTTCATGGGTGGCAGCCATGAGGGCTAAACACTCATTTTAGTATGGGGAAGCAGCTTTAAGATGTGAACCTCAGGGGCTGGAGAGATGGCTCAGAGGTTAAGAGCACTGGCTTTTTTTCCCAAAGATCACGAGTTCAGTTCCTAGAAACCACACAGTGGCTCACAACCATCTGTAATGAGATCTGGTGTGCTCTTCTGGCCTGCAGGCAGAATACTGCATAAATAATGAATAAATCTTAAAAAAAAAATTAGGGCTGAGCATTTAGCTCAGTTATATTGCATTTACTTAGCAAGAGCACTGCCCTAGGTCAGGTCAGGCTCGGGGACACATGGGGGATGGTGTTAAAGACACAGAAAAAACAAAAACACAGAAGGAAGCCTCATCCTTGAGTAGGAGCGATCTGGAGTCAGTTTCCTTCAGTGCGTTTGTAGTTGGGACGCCTTGCGTTCTCTCTTCCCGCACAAAGATGTGAATGAATTCTCCGTGTATTTAAATCAGAGAGAATGGTTTGACATTTAAGAGTGCCCAGAGAGGGTGTTTTACACCTTGCGGCGTAAGTTAAAGGAAGCGGGCAGTTCAGAAGTGCATTGTACTGGGACTCACTGGGCTTGATTGTTCTGTTTTAGGACCTTTGCAGGACTAAGTCTGTTACATGGGATTCTGTGTTGTCTAACAGTGCTTTAAAGCATCCCCACCGTTTTTTGAATCCTGAGCTGTTCACAGCACTGAAAACGACTGTGGCTCAAGAGACTGCAATAATTAGCCGTCTGCCAGGCATGTGTCATTTCTGGAGTTTTGTTTTTATGACATGATGATGTTGTAACTAAATTGTCAACACAATGATGTAAAAAGAACAGCTTGAGGGCTGGACAGGGGACAGGATGAAGAGAGCTGGAAAGCTGGGACAGCAGCTGTGTTCCTTAGCTTTGGGAGGGAGAGAGCCGTCTTGAGGCGGCGTTGCTCTGTCCCTGCATCCCGGAAGACACTGGGCATGCGCAGTGGCTGCCGCCTTCACCCTCTCCTGTCTGGAGACTCCCTTCAGCACACATGTGCCAACACTGCCAGTTTGCAGTTTGCATTTTTCTGTCAATTTTAATTTTCACTTCGAATAAGATAAAATAGATTCTACTGTCCTAGTTTTGCTATTTTCTTTCCGATCAATTAACTGTCCTTCTTTGTTATTCATTTTATATTCATTGTGGCCAGTTTATTGTTTCTTGAGTTATCTTTATCCTAAATATTTTCCCTATTCTTTTCTTTTACCTTACAAATGTTATTAGGGTTTTGAAGTATAATCTGTTGCACATTCTTTTTTTCCAAGACAGGGTTTCTCTGTGTAGCCCTGACTGTCCTGGACTCACTTTGTAGATCAGGCTGGCCTTGAACTCACAGAGATCCACTTGCGTCTGCCTCCCTGAGTGCTGGGATCAAAGGTATGCTCCACCATGCCCAGCTCCTATTGCACATTTCTTATGAAGCAAAGTTGGAGCTTATTAGAAGCAGATGTGTGTGTGTGTGTGTGTGTGTGTGTGTGTGTATGTAAATGTGTATGTGTGTGTAGGTCAGAGCCTGATGTCAGGCATCTTCTCCTGTTACTTTCCGCCTTACCTTTTGAGACAAGTCCTTTCGCTGAACCCGGAACTCGTTGGTTTAACTAGCCAGGAAGGGCCGGGATCCTCCTGTATCCTCAGCATCCCCAGGGACTCTGTCTTAGGGTCCAAACTCTGCTCCTTGTCAGCATGGCCGGTGCTTTACCAACTGAGCCATTTCCTCAGCTCCCAAGAAGCAGTTTTTGATACAGTTGTAAAGGTAGGTGCCGGGTGCAGTGGCGCATGCCTGTGATCCCAGCACTTGGGGAGGCAGATGCAAAAGGATCCCTGTGAGTTTGAGACCAGCCTGGTCTACAAAGTGAGTGCAGGACAGCCAAGGTTACACAGAGAAACCCTGTCTCAGAAAAAAAAAAAAAAAAGGTAGGCATATGTTTGTGTGTGAAGAAAGACACATTCGAGTGTGTGTGTGTGTATGAATGACCTGGTATCTTCTGAAGTTATATTGTTCAAAAACTTTAAAAGATTAACTAGAGGTCTGGGAGATGTCTCCGTGGGTGGAAGACCTCCAGAGGTTTTGTAGTTGTATGGTTTTTGGCTTGTTTTGTTTGACACAAGGTCTCACTGTGTAGCCTTGCCTGGCTATGATGTAGACCCGGCTGTCCTTGAACTCACATAGCTCTGTTTCCTCTGTCTCCCACATGCTTGGGTTAAAGGCTTGAGCCCCGAGTTCTGTCCTCAAGTTGGAAAGAGAGATCTCATTTCTGTGGCTTGTCCTCTGACCTCCACAAGCACTGTGGCATGTGGCCCTTTCTTTAAAACCAGTTGATGTAATAATAATAATAATAATAATAATAATAATAATAATAATAATAATAAAAGGCTGTGGCAATGGTGTTGATGGTTGTGTACTGAGAATGAGGCAAAGCAGAATTCCTAAAATGGAATCCGGCTGTGGAACAGATTGAACAGGAACTTGTCCAAAGCTGCGCACTGTTATTGTAACCGAGCTTGAGGGAATAGCACAGGTCAGAGCACGGCACGGCTGGGGTGTCAGCCCTGACAGGTCAGTTTACCTTTGGGCCCTGTCTGCTCAGTTCTTCTCCCCTGTCCTGAGAGGACCTTAAATCTTCTCACAGTTTGCAGGTGAGAGGACCCTTTTCTGAGGCTGCTCTTGGGCTAGGAGGGTTTTCATTTTCCTCCTCCGCCTGGGGCTTCCAGGGCCATGGCAGCTCAGCTCTGCAGGCTCTCCTGAGACCTCTGCTCAGCTGGCGCTCGCTAACATAGGTGTTCTTCTCCTTTAAATTTACTTCTAAATTTAGGAAGTTATTGTCTAGAAGTTTACCTAGGAAAGGCTTCCAGTCACGTGTGTTGTTTCTGGAAACCTGGAGGAAATCTCCTAGTTATATAGTAAGAGCTAAGTTTAAAAAAAAAAAAAAAGATAGCAGATAGCAGACCACCAACAGAAGAGTATGCATGGGCTGGCCCTAGACATACACAGCAGATGTGCAGCTTGGCATGCGGGCTCCCTGATGACTGCAGCAGGGGAGGAGCTGTCCCTGACTGTGGCCGTCAGATCCCTTTCCCCTAGCTGGCTGCCTTGTCTGGCCTGGGGGGGGGGAGAGGAAGAGGGTGTGCCTACTCCTGCTGCCATGTGCCAGGACAGGTTGGTACCCATGAAGGACCTCCCCTTTTCTGAGGAGGAGGGGGAACAGGGAGAGGTGGGGAGGTACTGGGAGGAGAGGAGGGAGGGGTCTTCAATCTGGATGTAAAGTGAATAAATAAATGAAAAGCTAACTCTAAGCCACTGAAATGAAAAAAAAAGCCTTTTTAGCAAATCATCATGCTATTACCATATTATTTAAGAATTCAGTTTCTCACCAGATGTGGTTGTGGTTGTGCATACCCAGAATTTAGGAGGCCAAAGCCTGTGACTACCAGTCACAATGTGAAGCTAGTCTGGGGTACATAGCAAGTCCCTGTCTCAAAAACAACCTTACACATTTTCTCTTCAAAATAGCTTTGTACATAAATTATTCTGTATTTGTCTATTTCTGAGCTAGTCAATTTCTTCTGTTGATCTCTATGATGATTTTTATGGAGCATATTTTATTATTACCTTTGGGTTTAGATTTTATCAGTGGACAGTAGGATAAAGAAATGGGTAATATATTAGAAATTTATTGTGGGTAAAAATTTAGAGAGAAAAAAGAAATTTGTAATTACAGTTTTCTGACCATCTGCTTCTATGATGTTCTTACAACATTTGCTTAATATATTTCCTTAAATGCTGCTTTGAATTTTATTTCAAATTGAAAAAATTGATCAATATATATTATATATATGTATGAAATTTTCAAAGATTAAATAGAAATTGTTTTTAATGATTGATGAAAAATCAGGACACAAAAATGATAAACAAGTGACAAATTCATAAAACTTGTTTTACAGGCAAATTTTAAGGGACAATTCTAGTGATTTTAATTAGTTGAATAACATGATTTATAGAGAGATGATAGACATATAAATAAGTGTATCCATCATCTGTTTTCCTTTTATTTTGGTGGACAGTCTCTACTTAGTGAGACTGCAGCTTTTCTTAATCATAGAAGCTTGTGATGTCCCTCTGTGCTGGGTTCTGAGTATTGGCAGGTATCCACGCTTAATAGTTAGTTGGGCGGTGTCCTTGGCATGGGTGCTATGTAAGGAATCTTCGCCTTCTGTCAGAGTCAGTCATCAGGCGGAGGAGTCAGTCAGGTGTAATGGATTAGGAGCTGGAGTGGCTGAGCCAATTCTGACACCAGCTAATTACCTGCCTTGACCTCAGTAGGAGCAGTTGGCCTACTGACTCCAGAAGTCTCTCTAGGGATGACATCTCATGACCTTCTTTCCATAGCTGCCACCACCAGGAATCTTTGTTTCTGTGTTGTCTTCTGAATAATCAAAGTGAAAAAGAGGAAATGAACACCAAAGATTAATTTAAAAATCTGAGGTGTCATTGGTGAGACAGCCCAACAGGTCTTGATTAAGAGTGTGGATTAGAACATCCAGTGGACAATAAGATGAATGTGTGCCTGCACACAAGCATGTGTGTGCATACAAGGGTGTGTGCTTGGGCTCCCTGCCTTGCAGCCGTGGCTCGGGAGGTTGTGATGAGACCCAGGGAGCCACACTTGTACTGATGTGATGTTGAAAGGCCTGGCTTACAGTCCCAGCTGTGCAAGACTGACACTAGAGTCTGAGTTGGTGTATTCCGTAACAAATACAAGCCGCATTGCTCCTTGGAAGTCTATCATTAAATGGGATTGATTTTACTTTTTCTTTGAGAATCCATTTTTTGTTGTTTTACCTTTTCAGGCCTAGTCTATAGCAAATTACTGTAAAGTGGGTAGTTTATAAACAGTGCCATGCTTTCCCTACATTCTGAAGTCTAGGAGTTCCTATAGCAGTGTCCTGGCAGATCCCATGGCTAGCTAAGTCACACTTCCTGGCTCATAGATGATACAGTCTTATTGTGTCCTTATGTAGTGGAAGGTACAAGGAACACTTAAAGGTTTATACCTGCATGAATCCCGTTAATGAGGGGCCTTACCCACCTCACCAACATCTGTCTCCTGATACCTTCAATTTGGCAATGAATATTTCAACATATGACGTTTTCCCACAAACATTTAAACTACATCACCAGTATCTGAGGTCCAAGGGAGTTTCTATGTCACTTTGCACTTTTATCAATCTGTCTGTCTGTCCATTCACCCCCCATCCATATTTGCTTTTTATAGTAACAAGAATTTAACTCAGACTCTTGTGTATGCTAGGTGAGGTGTATCCCAGTGAGCTATCTCCCTAGCCCCTTTCTCTATAGCTTGAGTATTAGAGCTTTTTAATGGTTGGCATAAAAACCCATTCAGACTCCCTGGGTGTTATCAGTTCAGTCTCTGTGAGCCCCTGTGAGCCCAGGTGTCCTTGACCCTGCTGGCTCTTACCTCCTCCTCCTGTAGGATTCCCCAAGCTCTTCCTAATGTTTGGCTTTGGGTGATAGAGATTATTTTTCATTTGTTAGCTTTAAAATTGCTTTTATAAAAATAACATATTCATGGTCTAACACATACTTCAGAGAGTATATAATGCAAGATGGAAGTCTGGCTTCCTGTTTGGAGAAAATGACCTGATTTGGTTTAAATTCAGCCTAAATGAAGCTATGGTGTACCTGCTGGTTAATAACATATGCCTTTTATTTATGATTAATTAATTTTCACCAAGGATGGCAAAAATACCAACAGAGAACTTTTTTTCCATAAGCCATACTGAAGAAACCAGTAATCCACACACTGAAGAGTGAAGCTAGATCCCTTCCCTCACACTAGATAAAAATAACTAACCCAATTGGACCATAACCTAAATATGAAAATAAAGCTGTAAAATTCATAGGTAAAAGCAGTAAAGAACTCTTGACCTTTGGGACTGGTTCCCAGTCATTTTTAGACATGACACAGCAAGAACAAGCAAAAAAGGAAAAGAAAGTAGGTGAATTTGATTTTATCAAAATAATAAAAAACAAAAACAAACAAACAAACAAACAAAACCCCAAAAGCCAGGCGCGGTGGCAGAAACCAGGAGAGGTGGCATGTACCTGTAATCCCAGCACTGTGGGCGACTGAGCAGGCAGATCTCGGTGAGTGCAAGGCCAGCCTGGTCTACGGAGTGAGTCCAGGACAGCCAGGGCTACACAGAGAAACACTGTATCAAACAAAACAAAGTTAAAAACTTATAAAGACATCATCAAATGCAATGAAAAGTCATAGAATATGAGAAACATTTGTAAATGATCTCTCTAATGGAAAGCTTGGATCCAGACTACATGAGGAACTTCAGTGACACAAGAGAAATAAGACAAAGACAAACAGCTTTCTTCAAAGAATCAGCAAATACTAAAAGCATGAAAATGTGTTCAGATTACTAGCCATTGAGGGAGGTGACTCAGCACCACAGTGAGCCAGTGTAGTGGCTCATGCTCCTAATTCTAGCACCTAGGAGAAGGGAGGAGGGTCAGGAGCTCAGGGCCACCCTCAGCTACATAGTGAGTTTGAGGATAGACCTGTAAGACCCTGTCTCCAAACACCAATAGGACCTACCTTCGAATAGATAGGATGGATGTAATAAACAACACAGGTACTTTCTAGAAAGGACATGGGTAAACTGCTTCACAAACTGCTTATGGAAGCAAGTGGGGCAGTTGCTTTGAAAAACAGTTTGGAGTTCTTTGAGAACTCTACTTATAGGCATTTTCACAAAAGAATTTAAAACAGTGTTCAGAAAGGCTCATGTATGTGATGTTTCTAGCAGCTTTATTCATAATAGCCCTAAAGCAGCAACAGCTCCATTGTCCACGAACTAAGTGATGAATAGACTGATAGATTGGGGTATATCCATACAAGGGGAATATTACTTGGCCATGAAAATAGTGAGGCACTTACTGTGTCGTTGCTATAGTCCCAACTGGTGTGTGTTACTGCCATAGGTCTGAGCAAATACAAGTATCAACTATGAAATACTGAGAAGACTGAAAAAAACAATGCTCCAGTTCTAAAAATAAAACCACCCCAGACAAGGACTAAAGGTAAGGCAGAACCTGTTTGGTGCCGGTTCTGAAGAAGAGAGTTTTTTACAAGCCAGAGGTGGCTGTCCCGTGGCATTGACAGTGCCAGGCCACAGTGTGTTGTAGCAGTGACATGTCACCAAGCTGGATTTGTGCTTACTTTATAAAAAGGATTGATTGATCGATTGTGTTTGTGTGCATGTGTGTGTGTGGCGTCATGCAGGAGTTATGGTATGCATATGAAGGTCACAGACAACTGGTGGGATCAACCCTTTTCTGCCATGTGAGTTCCAGGGATGGAACACAGCTGTCAGGCTGGGCAGCGAGCACTCTTACTGGCTGAGCCAATCCAGTTAGCCCCATGCTCACTTTTCCTGTGCATACTTGTGTGGGGTGTGTGTGTGCCTGTTGATGCAGGTTTGTCCATGTGTTCATGTGAACGCACTTGCACATGTGTGTAGAGTCCAGAGTTGTCTTCCTCAGTTGTTTTCCAGCTTACTTTTTGGGACAGCCTCTTCCTGGCCTGGAGCTCACCAATTTGGCCAGGCTGGCCTGCCAGTGAGCTTCAGGGATTCACCCCAGTGCAAGGCCTACAGACATGTTCCAGGCTGCCATCTGTTATGGGGGTGCTTGGGGTCTGATGTTTGTGTGGTAGGCACTCTACCACCTTATGCCATCTCCCTGTCTCTCTTGCTCACTTTGATGCCTTATTGGGCCTGATCAGCATCCTGGGGAGGAAATGGAAAATTGGAAGGCATTTTGTTGTTGTTTTTGTCTTGCTTTTCAGTCTTGCTCTCTGGAGTTTGAAGATCCTTTCCGTTTGTCTAGAAGTCAGTTGGGGGAAATCATGGCTCATTTGTTTGTTTCTCATCTTCCTTCCGCCCTCTTTGCTCTCACCCCCAGGCTAGATGGGCACAGTGCAGCCCAGGTCTTCAGATCTTCCTTAAGGCTCCCAGGGGAGGTTCACATCACTGCCTGTCAGGCTCTCCTGACAGAGTGTGGCAAGCTGACCCCGAAGAGAGGTCTCCGGGGATGAAGAGCTCCATGGACCATACTCACTGGAGTCCTTCCTTGGATCCAGTGTTTTGACCTTGGGCTAAAATTGTGCGGCTCTCAGGTTGACCCTGGTATTAGCCAGTGTGTCATCCTGCTTTCCTCTCTGATAATCACCATCTTTGTTCATACTGCTTGTAGCTAAGGATCATCCCTTCATTCAGAACCCTGGCAGGCTCCGTCACTGCTCCTCCAGACTCCAGAGCCTGGCGGCTGGCCTTGGTAAGCACTGGTGCTGTGGCCACCATCGAACGCTGTGCTGAGGTAAGGCTGTCAGCAGGGTGGTCTCAGCTAGGGAGTTGACAGGCTTGCCAAGTGTAAACAACTGGGCTGCATCTCTGAAAGGACACGCAGCTGCACACCTCTCTTCAGTGGAATTGTGAATATTGGCTTGAGGAGAAATTTTTGTGTGAGCAGTTGTTTTCTGAGCCTTTTCAAAGCGCAGTGTGGTAAAGGCCACCAAGGTCAGGCAGGTAGTGGGGGTTGCTTTGCATACTCTCTGAGCTTGTCACTGGGGAATATGTCCTGAAGTTTTGGGTGCTTTCAGCTTGTTTTCTAACTAGCTCTTGTTCTGGCTTATTGTGGGGAAAGTGACTTTACAAAAAAAAAAAAAACCGGTGCCTTTACTTGGTTTATAAGCTTAGATTTTTATCAGGGAGAAAGGGACAGTGATCACATCCCTGGACAGCTGGTTTAATCCAGCTGGGAGTAGCCACAGAGAGAAGAATGAAGGTGAGGCTTCAGGACAAGCTGGCCTCTGTGTCAGAGGGTACTGAAGTGTCAAGACTTTTCACTTTCATACAGTCAGTGTCCTCTCCCTTCCCAGACCCAAAGGAATTGCTTTTGTCACTGTCATATTGAGACAGGCCTTGACAGTTTTATGTAGCCAAGCAGGACCTCGACTTCTGATCCTCTGACCTACACCTCCCAAGCCAGTGGCTTCTGTTTTTTTGTTTTGTTTTGTTTTGTTTTGTTTTGTTTTGTTTTGTTTTGTTTTGAGAGAGTGTCTCTATGTAGCACTGGCTGTCCTAGAACTCTATGTAGACAAGACTGGCCTCAAAGTCACAGATAGCCACCTACCTCTGGCTCTCCCAAGAACTGGAATTAGAAGTGTGTGCCACAACCCCTTGGCAAGCCAGTGGTTTCTTGAGCCTAACCATCTGCCTAGGTTTGGCCTTAGGGACTGATGTGCATTTGCATGATCTCATTCTCTCTCTCTTTCATTCTCTCTCTCATTCTTATGTGTGTGTGTGTGTGTGTGTGTGAATGTGTGTGTTCTCTTTCCAAGTAAGGAAAAATGGAAGGTGTACAGGCCGTGAGAACACCTGTGCTCAGGGGATCCTTTTATCTGTTTCTTGGGAGCACAGCCTACATCATTGCCACCTCAGGCAGCATCCCCTCGACATGACAGTGATCCTGGGGTGGGGTGGGGGGCGAGAAGGAGGGGCCAGGGCCCAGTGTGTTGAAAATAAGGTTACAGAGGTGGAAGACATAAGCCCCATCCTGAGGGGCTGTCAACAAACTGAGAAGGTAGAATGTAGGTTTAAAAAGCAAAGTGGGGCCTGGGTGGATGTCTGGGTCGGTAGAGTGCCTGTCACAGGAGTCTGAGGACCTGAGTTCATATGCTCAGCACCCATGGCCTGGTGCCCTGTATAATTTATGTGCCAGGAAAGCAGAGACAGACTAGACTGATCTGGGCTTGCTGGCCTGTCATTCGGATCTAACTGCTGAGCTCTAGGTTCAATGAGAGACTCTGCCTCAAAAAATAAGGTGGAACCACACCTTTAGCTCCAGCTCTGGGAGGCAGGGGCAGGGGCAGGGTTTCTGTGAGTTCAAGGCTAGCCTGGTCTATGGTGAGTTCCATACCCATCAGACCCATCAGAGCTACTTTGTGAGACCCTGTCTGAAAATAACAACAACAACAAATAATAGTAATGGTGATGATAGTGATGCAGGAAGCAAGGAGTGATTGAAGAAGATACTTGACTCTGACCTCTGGCCTCTAAACTTACTCTAGCACACACACACACACACACACACACACACACACACACACAGAGAGAGAGAGAGAGAGAGAGAGAGAGAGAGAGAGAGAGAGAGAGAGAGAGAGAGAGAGAGAGAGAGAGAGAGAGAGAGAAAATGTGAATACTGATTGGGGGATACAGGTAGTACAAGTTGTGAAAGTTAGACAAGTGCTGAGACCTAGAAGTCTGTTGTGAAGTCTTCACCCAGTTATCTCTCTCTGGTGACCCTGTTTTACCTTGCCTGAAGATCCCACCCTTCACCTTAAAAAAAAACATGAAAGGTGAGGGCCCTAGACTAATAGGTGACTGGTTTCTTTTTACTCTATAATTATTAAGATTTCTGATCTTATTTGTTACCAAATAATAGGTGGGAGCCTGGTCTTCAAAGTTAGAGTTTGGCTCTTGGTTCTTGGCTTGCTATTACCCATGTGATCATGGCTAAACCTGGTATGCCTCAGTTTTCTCATCAGTAAATGTGTATAATAATAGTAGTTATGTCATGACTTTAGTGTGAAGTTTAAAGTAGTTAATATTTATAGAAGCCACAAATACTCCTGGCACATAGAGAATGCCTCGGAAGTGTTTGTTAAAAACAACCAAAAAATAACTACTTACTTTTTCTGTTTTCTTATCAGGAATTCTAATATCTGACCATTGCATGAAGTACATGTATGTGTTTGTGCTTGAGCATGTGTACATATGTGTGTGTGCCTGTGTATGGAGGCCAGAGGTGGGAATCAGGTGTCTTCCTCTATCACTTTCACCTTATTTCTTGAGACTGGGTCTCTCGATGACTGATGCTAATCAGTTGGGCCACCCTGGCTGGCCGATGAGCTCTAGGGATTTATCCCTCTCTATCTTCTCAGTGCTAGACTTCTACACCTTCTCAGCCAGGCTCTTCAGGGGTACTGGGCATCAGAATTTAGTCCTCAGGCTTGGACTGCAGGCACTGTGCTGACTGAGCCACCTTCTCAGGCCCTTCAATATTGGGTTTAATCCAAGGAAAACCAATCAGCGTTAATTCCAAATACAGTGAATCCCAAGTACAGTCGTCCCTAAGGGATCAGCAGCCACCCTGAGCACTTGCCTCAAATTGTTTATTATCTGGGACAGCTTCTGGTTTTGACCGCTTCTGGTTCTTCGTGCAAGCTGTACTACTCTGGATGTGTTGGTTGAAGGTTTTTGGCCAAAAAATTAAAAATGAATATTTTGAATGTTTTAAAGATGTGTTTTTCCCTCCTGGAATATCATGTAGCGTTTGGGAAATATTAAGTACCCTAGTGCTTTTAAAAACACAGTCATTAGCTGGGTATGGTGGCGTATGCCTGTAATTCCAGCATTCTGGGAGGCAGAGGCAGGTGGATCACTACGAATTCAAGGCCAGCCTGGTCTACAAAGCAAGTCCAGGATAGCCAAGGCTACACAGAGAAACCCTGTCTTGAAAAAAACAAAACAAAAACCCAACAACAACAACAAAAAACATGCTCATTATTAAACCCATTTTATGGTTAGTTCGACTGAGTCCCCAAACATGTAAAAATGTCCTTTATGAAGCCATATAGGTAATTCAATACAATAGAATAAAATCAACGTACTTCAAATGCTCTATCAAAGATCATTACTGCCAATAGGGAGAATCTCTTGAGTTACATAGAAATGAGCTGGAGAGTGGGAGGGCAGGATGGCTCACAAATAAAGGCCCTTGCTGCTAAGCCTGATCATGTGAGTTCGGTCCACGGGATCCACCTGGCGGAAGGAGAGAAGCCACTCCACGGAGCTGTCTTCTGACCCACACACATGCATCATGGCACTGTGAATAAGGATATGTGGTAAGCCTTTTCTACTGGACTGGAAAGTTTCTTAGAGAAGGCTGGCACAGAGGAAGTCACAAAGCTGGGTAAGACTCTTTCCTGTTGGTCGTGACCTCGCTTGTCATTCATTTTCCCCATTTGTCAACCTCTTCCAGGAAAAGACGTTACTTAAGTCTATGTGTGTCCCTTGTTTTTTGCTTCAACTTGACCAAACAGGTAAGGGTCTGTTTGTTTTTATAAACTGTGATGCTAATTGTATGTTCTGCCTAGCTAGTGGGCTTGTTTGTTTGTTTTGGTTTTACTCTTGGCTGGGGCCTTCCTGGCTGATGACTCCTCTCTGGGACTCTTAAGGTGCTCTTACAGAAGAATCACATTCCCCCCCAGCCTCTGCCTAATGTGACCATAGTGTAACTTGGTCTTTCCTGTTCTTGAAGTCACTCTGCCTGATAATCCTGAACCTAGTTCCTGGGTATTTGCTGCCTTCCTGGTAACTTCACTGCTTTTACAAATCTTGTCTCCCTCCTAGAAATAATTCTGAAAAATATTTGAATCAAACACAAACTGAGATGGATTCAGATGTCATGTCAGGGTCTTATGAAAATCAGTCAAGCTCAAGCTCCACAGAAGAAGCCATGAGAAGCTGTTGTTTGATTCTAGACTCTCACAGTAAGAATGGTTGGTGGAAGAAAATGGAAAGTTGCCTCTAGACGCATGGTGCTCATGGCTTTGTTGATGGGTCAGCATAGTCCAAGGACTCCAGCCAAAAGTAGGAATTCAGTCAAGTGCCCAGTGCTCAGAAAGTACCAGCCTTTGTGCTTAGTAGCTCAAAGGGAAGTGGAGGCCCTGGGCATGTGTAGTCCATCTAGTCTCTGAGGGAATAAAACAACAGTGTTCAACCCCCTCATCTTCTCCCCCGGTGTGAGCACAGGCTGCTGTGGGAACAAAGCAGGCTTGGTAGAGTATGGTTTTCAGAGCCCTGGAGATGTCTGTGGCCTCTAGTGACCCTCAGACTCAAACCCACCCTCAAGACAAGATGTTACCTGCCGTTTCTACTGCTTTGGCTTTGATTGTGTTAAAGCAACAGTGGCAAAGCTTGGGAAAGGTACCGCCTGCATGGATTTGTGATGTTCTCCACTGGAACAGGGGAGGAAGATGTCCTCATGAAGTGATCAGAGTTACCTTTCCAGGCCGGAGAGCTGGCTCTCTGGCCAAGAGCACTGGCTGCTCTTCCAGAGAACCTGGGTTCCATTCCGAGCACCCATGCTCAATCATTAATGCAATCCTTCCTGTGCCAGAGGCTTATGCATGTTCTCCTACTAAGTCCTGGAAATGCCATCAGTGGCGTAGGTAGTGATATCACCTTCTTATGATGAGGAAATGAAATGTAAGAGAACATAATGTGCATGGTGGCTAGCTCTCCCGTGAGCACGCTGGTAGCTTCCTCTGACTGCTTGTAGGCACACCCCACCTACCTTAGGGTTGGCGCACCCCACCTGCCTTAGGCGTGATGCTCATGGTATTGGGGCTGTGATAGGTGTTCCTGGAAGTCATGGTGGCTTTTGTAACTGGAGGTTGGGCAATAGGCCTCCATGCCAGGCACTTCTCAGCCATGCCTGTGGATGAGATGCCCCTCAAATGGCTGATGCAGGAAGCATCCCCTCTGCCTGGTGTAGCATTCCAGTGTCTTTATCCTGAAGAGCAGGCAGACTGTCAATATCAGTGAACATGAACTTAATATTGTTGCACATTGGCTGCCTCTTCCGGCTATTAAGTGTAGAAAGCAGATTTATGTTTTGAGAGTAGTAGCGTGACAGACTGCCCAAAGTGTCTGTCCAGACACTACCTGTCACTAGCTTGAGGACTCCCGAGTAGCTCATCCTTAGCTCCTGCGTTGATGTTTTCCCCTTTTCATCTCAGGGCCTCTCATTCTCACCTAATCCCCACAACAGATTATGTGGTTGTTGAACTGAATTCTGTTTTACAGCAGGGGAAGCAGATGTGGGTGGCCGAGGAACCTGTTCTCTGTTGCAGGCATCAGGCCTAGACCTGTCTGCTCTCAGGGTTGCCTCTGCAGGGATTGCTCTCCTTAAGCAAATAAAGCTCCCCACAGGCATGGGCGCCCCAGCAGAGCTCTGGCTTCGCTACTCAGTTGTTTGTCCCTTCAGCAGATGTGTTTTGGGCATCTGCTCAAATGCCAGTGCTGGCAGGAGAAGAGAGGTGAATGAGGCATACCTCATTCTTAAAGTCATCCGGCTTGTCAGTATCCACCTCCCTCATTGTCTAGGTGTAATCTGCTGTCTGTGACAACATATCATAGCTTCTCCGCTGAGAGTGAATCCAAGAGGAGGGGGTAGGGAGGAAGAAGGGGGGCTTTATCCTGCAGGAAGTGAGGATTCCTGGAAGTTGTGTTTAGTTATGAATTTTTACTTATTTTGTGCACCACAGTACATGTATGCTCAGAGGACAGCTTTTCAGAGAACTTGTCACCCTCACCCTGTTGAGGTGGTGTCTCTCTTGTTTCTGTGCTTGTGAAGCCTGCTCCAGACTAGCCTGTGAGCTTTTGACAGGCTCTTCTGTCTCTGCCACACCCTTCTTTAGGAGTACAGGGATAGCGGCTGTGTGGCACTACATCTGGGTTTTTGTAGGCTTTAAGGGTTAAATTCAGGTCAGGCTGATGAAGCAAGTGTTTTACCCACCAAGCCATCTCTTCAGTTCTCAGTGTAATTTTTTTTTAAATGAAATTTAAGGTAGTTCCCAATATTTAGCCTTTTAAATTATCTAATATTTATACCAATAAAGACACATGAGGTGTAAACTAAGGTAAAGACCTGCAAGCTCAGTGAGGTAACTTTATTTTTTGAACTGTAACATCTATTTCCAAGACTGATTCTATAACTGTACTGAAAGCTCTTTAGAAATTTCTGTGTAGTTCTACCGAGCTAGTCTCTGTTTCTCTTGAGATCCTGCAGACATAACAGGGCTCTTCAGCTCTCTTTCCTAGAATGCTTCTGTGCTGTTCTTGCCAGCCCAGAGAGAAAATCCCTATCTCCTACTCAGAGCTCCTTCTGTGAGGGCTCTTCCGAGCCAAAGAGAGAGCTCTCACAGTTCTAACTGCTATAAAAGAAGTCTCTAGCTTCCCCCCTTATACTCTTGGTAGGCTGAACCATGTCACAGTCTTGGTGGGTAGCTCCAAGCTAAGTCAGTGGTGGCCTTTACAATGGGGTAGTTTCAGGCCATCCAGCTGACTTTGCCTCGGGTCATAGAGCAAAGACCACAGGACTTCTCCTGAGCAACCTGCCTTAAAATAGGCAGGAACGATGCATTCTCTAGCATTCTTCTACGTGGAGGCTTTCAGAGGCACACCCAAGCTGTTTCTATTCAGGACACACCTAACTGCATCTGACATCTATTTAAGCTTTTCTGTTTTG
Organism: Pachyuromys duprasi; assembly: GCA_028658305.1. Lineage (NCBI taxonomy): Eukaryota > Metazoa > Chordata > Mammalia > Rodentia > Muridae > Pachyuromys > Pachyuromys duprasi. Next base: position 82,957,780 of record CM053766.1, read on the forward strand.
CTAACAATTAGGTTTTCTGTGTATAATAGTCAAATATCCTGCAACATAGTCATTGAATGTTGAGTTTTCATTTATAAAAATATTTATTAAAATAGAGATGGGCTTGAGCAATGGCTCAGTAGGTCAGGGATGAGAAGTTGGTCATGACTGGCGTCTAGCTGTCATTCCAGGGCTGTGGGGGTGTTCAAAGGGCTGCTGGGCTCGCTGGCTGGCCGTCTAGCTCCAGGCTCAGTGAGAGGGGTGGGGTGGAGGGTGTGCTCCTCAAGTCTCTGGAACACACACTCTCCGCACAGAACAGTTCTGTGGGTTCAGTTTTCTCCTTTCGCCTTTACGTGGGTTCTTAGGATAGAACTTGGTCATTAGGTTCATACAGCAAGTGCCTTTACCCAGTGAGCCATCTTGCCAGCCCCCTTTTGTTGTTTTTTTTTTTTTTAGTAATTTTTATTTTATTATTATTTGCATGTGTGTGGGTGTTTTGCCTGTATGGATGTCTGTGCATCACCTGCATGCAGTTAGAAGGTTCTCTGCAGCTGGAGTAGCAGACAGTTTTGAGCTAACGTGTTAGTGCTGGAATTCAAACCCATGTCCCCTGGAAGAGGAACCTGTGTTCTTAACCACAGAGGCATCTCTCCAGCACCCTGGTGCTCCTTTTCCAAATGAAAATTTTATTTACGTGTCTGTATGCGTGTGCCTGCTTGTCTGGATGTGTGCCATGTGCAAGGCATGCGAGTACTGCACCATGGGGGTATGAAGAAGGTGCCAGGTCTCCTAGAGCTGGAGTTGCGGTAAAGGAGTGGAGAGCCACCCAACATGGGTGCTTAGGACTAAACATGGGTCCTCCTCGAGAGCCACGGCTGCTCTGGCCACTGAGGCCAGTCTCTAGCCCATGGCTTTGGTCTTGAGACAGTCCGCACTGTTCAACCCAGACCCACATAGAACTTTCGATTCTTCTGCCTCAGCTTCCCAAGTGCTGAGATTTCAGTTGTGAGCCAACATGCCAGTTCACATCATTTTCTTTTTCACGTGACAATAACAGGAAGTATTTTTTATTTTATGTAGATTTTTGCTGCATTAAGGATTATTTTCTTGGAACAGATTGCTAGGATCACTTTCTAAATCGAAGTCTGAGCATTTCTAAAGTTTTGGAGCCTTTAAGCCTGACTGTACATAATAACCCTCCAAGGTCAATGGCCTCTTGGTTCTTAGTGAGCAGAAAGAAATAATGATAGGCTTCTAAGTATTATTGTCTACCAACTTGAGAGGTGAAAAGCTGCGCTTCTGGGATTATTGGAGAAGTACAGTATTTTCCCATGTCCTAATACCTTGCTGGAGTGATGTTCTGTTCTATTTCATTGTCTCTTGTTATTCATGTTCCTTATGGAATAGTAGTAATACAGGGAAGCCTTATCCTGTATTAGGCTGCTATAAACTCTGTAAGCACTGACTGAGTTAATCATAATTCTCTGAGCAGAGGTTGCTGTTGCTGATAAGGAAAGGCTCCAGGAGTTAAATAAGTCACTGGAGGAGTTAAATAAGTCACTCCAGGTTATATAACCAGCAAGACATCTGGGACTTAGCACTGAGAAATATGCCTCCAGAGTCCAGGAACCTCAGGAGTGCTAGTGACCATATGTCCCACTAACTCCTACACATTCATATCCACATACACACATACACACACAGGACACAACTGCATTAGTATTGTTCATGGAAATAATTGTGGTACTTGTTGGGGCCCTTGTATGTGCTCTGCTTGTTGTTTTGTTTATTTTTTGTTTGCTGTTGAGACTGTGTTTCACATTGTAACCCAGGCTGGACTCAGCAGTAATTGTCCTGCTTCTGCTTCTCTAGTGTGTGTTCTCCTCTTACCTAAATGGATAAAGAAGAAGGGATATTGGTGACCGCATATAACTCACATAAGAATTTACACATATCTATCTCTTTTTGGGGGCACATTTCTGTTTTCCAAAAAGTACAAGGAGTAGGGCTAAAAACCCACAAATTTCTCAAGAGGATGCTCTCAAGTAGAACACAGAAAATGCACCCTCATATTATACACATCTGGGACCCAGTTCGTGCCAGAAGGCCATAGTGTGGCCCATCTTGGTTCTTTTGCTTGTTTGGTTTTCCTATGCTGCGGTCGGTCTAAACCCAGAAACTTGTACATGGCAGGCAGGTGCCTTCCCACTGAGGTACCTCCCCAGTCCTCATCCACTGTGGGTGAGTTGTTAGAGTCTGACTAAGGTAATAGCGTATATATTGTAGTAAATAACTGATGCTCCTCCAGCTGTTGTCAGTTGGACAGATTAAGATTTTCATAACATAAACTTTATTTAGTTGGTATCCTAGTCAATTGGTCTTACACTGCTAAACAAATATTGAAGGCCTTCTCTCATACTTAAGTGATTTGAGTCCTGCTTTGTCATGGTCATTAGTCATGGTTACCACAGGGCAAAGGCTCTTGGGCTTTTGTTCCCTCATCTGTAACATGGAGATGGGCTGAAGGTACCTATAAAATACCTACCACAGTTCCTGACACATAGTCATAGCAGTAACTTCTAACCCATGTGACATTAGGCATCCATAAAAATGATTCATAGAAGTTTAATAGCATGGGAAATTTTCTACATCATAATATTTCATGAAAAAAGGAAAAAATTTAGAGTAGATTAAATGAAATATCACATCTTGCTTTAGCAAGCGAAAAGCAAAGGAGGGCTAGAGAGATGACTCGCAGTTAAAAGTATTTGTTTCTGCAGAAGACACAGGCTCTGTTGCCATCAGTCACATGGTGGCTCATAACTCCAGTGCCAGGGGATCAGATACCCTCCTCTGCCTTCCGTGGGTACCAGGCATACATGTGGTGCATATAAATATATTCAGGCAAAACACGAACATACATAATATAAAATAAATCTAAAAAATGTTAAAAGCACAGAAAAAGGATTGAAAAATACTGGTATCTGTGCTCCCATCCTCCATTGTACGAGGCACTGAGGAAATACAGATGAATAAGATCCTGGTTGCGCTTTAAAAGAAAGGTCTTAAAAATATTTTTTATTCACTCCTCCCTCCTCTGCTCCTGGTCCTACCCTCCCTCCCTGTTTCCCCTATCTCCCCTCCCCTACTCCTAAGGGGGGAGCCGCCACTCATCCACTCCACACCTCAAGTCACATCAGGACTGAGCGCATCCTCTTCCCCTGTGGCCTGGTGAGGCAGCCCCACCAGGGGAAAGTGACAGAGAAGCAGGCAACAGAGTCCATGTCAGAGACAGCCCCATTCTCCTTGCTAGGGAACCCATGTGAAGACCAAGCTGCCCATCAGCTACATCTGTGTAGGGAGCCTAGGTCCAGTCCGTGCATGGTCCTTGGTTGGTGCTTCAGTCTCCAGACAGGGCCCCTGGGTGCTGGTTACTTGGCTCTGTTGGTCTTGTGGAGCTCCTGGGCCCTTGAGTCCTTCCATCCCTCTGCCTCCCCACCCCCACCCCAGACTCTTCCACAGGAATCCCTGTGCTCCACCCAGTGCTTGGCTGTGGGTCTCTGCATCTGTTTCCATCAGCTGCTGGGTGGAGCTGCTTATTTCTTTTTAAAAGGTTTTCAAGATAGGGTTTTTCTATGTAGCCCTGGCTGCCCGGGAATTCACTCTGCAGACCTCACTCACAAATATCCATCTGCCTCTACTGTCTGAGTGCTGACATTAAAGGCATGAGCCACCAGTCTAGCCTTACTTTGTTTTACAAGTATGTGCTTGTGTGGGAGGAGTAAATGCACAGAATGCAGGTGCCTTGTGGAGGCCAGAGGCATTAGATCTCCCTGGAACTGGTATCACAGGAGCTTGTGAACCACCTAAAGTGGGTGCTGGGAAACAGATTGAGGCCCCTGCAGGAACACTGAGCCATCTCTTCATCTCCAGGAGAAAGTTTTAGTAGAAGACAGAATGATAATCTGGGTGGAAGAAATGGAGGAAAAATCAAGGATGTTGCTGAGTCACGAAGTGTGGGCTGTGGTACTATTCACCCAGAGAGCGGATATGGTGAGACGTCTAAGCAATGCAGTGGTTTTATCATGTCCATGCTGTGGTGTCCAAGGTAGATAATGGGAGCGGAGGCCTGGGTGAGCTGGGGGTGCAGGCTTTTTCTATAGATAAGGGTCAAGCGTTGGGAACGAGTTAGAACCCCAGCAAAGTCTGGGCAGTGAACCAGAACTCAGATGGTCATTGGCTGCAGAGAGCACTGATTTAGAGTCCCTGAGGGTTTTAAAGAAGAAATAAACATTTTCGCTCTGTAGACACCTGAGTTCAGAAGTACCAGGTGGGAACATATGAGGTTCTCCTCTGTCGTTACTGGGAAGGTTTGGTGCTGTGACATCATGTGAGTGCCCGGCAGGTGATCTACCACCAAGCCACAGCCTGGAAAGCTGATGCTAGTGAATGTGATGCGACATCGGCCAGTCTCAGTTAAAAGCAGGACCAAGCAGGCAGTGCTGCGTGTGGCCCAGCAGTAAATCATAACCCTTCTAGAAACCATATGAGACACCCCCACGCCATTTTTTTTTTATTGGCTGGTTCTTGAGCAAGAACTTTGCAGATGACTACATCATGCTATTGTGTTCAAAGATTGGACTAGCAATGTTAGTAGCTACCCATCAGGAAGATTCTGGCTCCTTCTCCTCCCCTCTCTTCAGCAGGTGACCATGGCTTTCCACCAACTACTTGGAGTCAGCTGTTGTACTTTGAGCTCTTCAAGAAATTGGAGGATGTTCATTTCTCATAGTATCAAGTACCTTGTAGAGGGTATAAGCACTTAGTGGGTAATAAGTGATATGCTTTGATCTCTAGGCTCTAAAAGCTGCCTACCATTAGTAATTAGTACATGGCTGCATGGCTGGGGGTGAGGGTGACGGATCTCCAGTTTTATAAGACAAAACATCTGAGAGCTCACTGGAATGGAGCCCACGCCTCCTGAGGCTCTCCAGGCTAGCAGTTTTCTCCATTAAAAACCCTTTCTTCAACAGCTGCATGTGGTGGCACACATCTGGAACCCCAGCACTGGACTAGAGCAGGACAGTGAGTTCAGGACAGCAGGGGCTATATGGAGAAACCCTGTGTCAAAAACAAACAAGCGAACACTGTCTCCCTTCCTTTAAAACTGAAATAAGACCATGAAAAACCTAAGGTGAACAGCACACAGGGGAGTAGTTCTGCCCACTCTAGTAGTGTGGACACCCTAGGTTTGTATGTACATGTAACACAAACTTCACATACTTCACGTAGTGTTTCCATTCCTTCCAGCAAGTTGACTAAGGAAAAAAGCCATGTTTTTTCTTCTCCCCAGAGAAGACAAGCTCTGAGGAATGAGTGTGCGTACTGTAGAAGATGGCGTGCTTGGGGCTGAGTCTGTGCCCAGTGTGCAGGAAACACTGGGTTAGCTCTGCAGCCTGCATTCATGGCCTGGTACCTGAACTCTGAGTACTTCAGAGGTGAAGGCAGGAGAATCAGGGTCGTCCTCAGCTATATAGCTAAGGACCTCAATACCTTTTTGCATATCGATTGCTCTGTCTGGAAAACTTTGATTGTAAGGTAGCTCAGCATTGTGGTCAGAACCAAGGCCCTGGGTTAGTCTCAGCCCTGTTCTTTCTAGATGGGAGTCAACAAACATATCTCCCTTAAACCTCAGTTCTTTCTATCTGTAGGATGGGGGAAATAAGAATGTTACCCCTTAACAGATTGTTGGAAGGATTAAATGAGCTGGGTTCACACTGGTACGCTCACTGTTCCCACCTTCATTATGTCTCAGGCTATGGGTTGAGGCCACTCGATTGATGAGTCCTCAACAGCAATCCCACAGCAGCATCTGCTTCCCGTCTGTGTAGCCATCGGACCTTAAGGACTACCACATTTGTGCACTCACCACAGCCTAGGCATTTCCCAAACAGATTACTGAGGGAGGCTTATTCAGATGACCCGAATGTTTTTACTGCCGTCCCAACTTCCCCTTGAGATAGATCAAGTTCTTAAAAGTGAAATTCACCCCCCACCCCTAGAGCCACAGGAGACCCCTGACATTTGTCATATCTTCTCCCTCTATGGAAAAGATATAACCTTTATAAATTAACTAGTAATATCCTCAACCTACAGATTTAATTTCTGGACAAATATTTACTGACTGATTACTATGTGTGCACATGGTATTAAGTGCTAGGTGTACAGAGCTGAGAATAGCAATTGTAGTCCCCTAATCGTTTGCGCCTATTTACATTTGAGTCAGTTAAATTGAAATCAAATAAACAGATCCACACTCATGCAGTGTCTTTTAAGAGCTCAGTAGTCACACATGCACTGAGGTGGGAGAGTAAGTACAGATAAACATCTTTGTCACAGAGAAAGTTGTACTGGACCGTGCTATACCAGAGGAGGCTGCCATTGATCAAATAATCATAAAGTACAATCACAACTATGTGAGTATCAGGCAGAATGACTGTCCAGTGATGTAGCACATTTCATAGGACTGGGCTTCTTTGATGGCATCCTCAAGGAAGACAGGTTTGAACTGGATTTGTGGAGCACCTGGGAGTCAGCAAAGCCCTGTGGTAAGAGGAGGCACAGTAATTAAAGGGACAGATGGAAGGCTGATGACTGGGGTGAAGGGGAGGTCTGGGTGAGATGAGGAGGTGGAAGGACCACAGAGGACCCTGTGGAGAGGAGATAAAGGAGCTGGGAAGTGGAGGAGCTTGCCTCTAGTTAGACAGAACCTGGGTTTTACTTCAGAGTCCTACTGAATAATATGTACATGTTCAAAGAGGTCAGTTCAGCAGGCACCTTGTCCTTTTCTCCTGCGGACCAGCTACATTACCAGGTATGGATTATTCCCTCAGTATGTCAGTATGACAGCATGCTATAATAATCTCCTTCTTAGAGGAACAAAACCACAGAGGCGCCCAACAGTGTTGGCCCCATCATACATCTATCTCCAGGCCCATTCCTCGCGTCCTGCTTTTCACTGTTTTAGAATGAAAGCGATGGCTCTACTGACCACCTGCAGCTCCTGTTCTGTTCCATCTCACAGAATTCCTCAGCAGCCCTGGATCCAGCATATCCCCCTCCTTAAACTAGGGCACTTCCCATTGGTTGCCTTCCCACATCCTTCTAGCTCCTTCTCTTTGGCCGGTTCCTTTTTCTCTCTGTGATGTGGTCTTCAGGGCTCTGTTTCTGGGCCACCATCATTTCTCTAATATATGAACTCCCTGGGAGATTTCATCCAGCACCATAGCTTGAGAATTAAGTTTATGTGTCAACCTGACCAGCTATGGTCACTCACTTGTTTAGTTAAATACTAGATGTTGCTATGAAGGTGTTTTAAAGTATAATCAATGTTGAAATCAGTGGACTCAGAGTCAAGTAGATTATCTTGTGTAGCATATCTGGGTTTTGTCCCTCAGTTCTCTCGGAGAAAAGCCAGAGGCCCACTGAAGAGGAGGCACCCTGCTTGCAGAGTGCCAGCTGGCTCCCCAGCCTGTGGGCTGTAGATTTGTTGGCCTTCTAAATCACAGAGCCAGTTCTTTATTGCACTTAGAGACAGGGTCTCCTGTAGTCTTGGCTGGCCTCAAACTCCCAAGATAAGGATAATCCTGAACTCCTGACCCTTTGGCCTTCACTTCCCAAACATTAGGACCACAGGCAAGTGCTTTCTTTTAACTTCATTTCCCCCTTACATACATATATCCATCCACTGATTGTTTTTTTTTTCTTCTAGAAAATCCCAATATATGTAGTATTTTTAATATTATTGTTTATTTGGTTTTGAGACAGGGTAGTCTAGACATCTGTTTCCACCTCCTGAGTGCTGGGATTGAAGGCATGTGCCACCATGCCCAGTTAGTACATATAGTAGATGATGTAATTTCTACTGGACTCTCCTAATTTCTAGCTTTTACTTTTAGCTCTGATCTCCAGATCTATATATTCAGTTGCCTATTGGAAATCTCTATTTAGAAAAAAAAAATAGAACTTTCAAGTCAGACTATAGATTTGTACCAAACTATAACTTTTCTTTTGTTGTTGTTGTTGTTGTTTTTGTTTTTTTGAGACAGGGTTTCTCTGTGTAGCCTTGGCTATCCAGGGTTCACTTTGTAGACCAGGCTGGCCTAAAACTCACAGACATCCACATGTCTCTGCCTCTGCCTCCCAGAGTGCTAGGATTACAGGCGTGCACCACCGTGCCCAACTGCAAACTATCAGTTTTTGCCCCTGAGGGCCCCTGTCCCAAAAGAGTGCCACCACTTACCCAACTTACCCAAGTGCCAAGGTCCAACCTCTGGGATCGTAGATTCTATTCTTTCTATGATATCTCTACTTCCGCTGGTTTGCAAACCTGTTTACCTTCAGGTGCAGCTTATACCCACTAGTCCAAGCCTTTATGGCTTCTATCTTCAAACACCAAAGCAGCTTCCTCTTGGGTTTTGTGCCTCCTTTCTATCCTTTCCTCCTGGCTCCCTGGCTGCCTGGCTGGACAAGTACAGCAGGCTCCCAGCTTGGTGCTTCTTTGTTTCTTGTCTCCTCTGCTTAGAAAGGTTTCCAGAGCTTGTTCCCATGGGCTGTGCCTTCATTTCCCTATAATCTCACCCCACAGGCACATTCTTAGTTTACTACCTTTCCTACTCCCTTTATGTGACAAGAGCTCTTTTAATACTCACCTCACTCCATTGCCTTGTGAAAGGAAGCGATGAGGGTTTCTTCTATGAAATGAGGAATGTACAGTATGTTTTTGTGATGAAATGATCAGGTACAGAACAAGAAATTTGCGATGACCGAAGGGTGTCTTTCCAAATAAAGTTGTTGAATGGAAAAGGTAAGAACTGGTGAGAGCCGCACACAGGGCAGGAAGGACCTTACTTTTGTTCTACCTGGAGTCAGGGAAAGAATTCAGTAGTGTTTTGACTGTGAGGAAATAGCAGGAAGTTCTGTTTGGTCAATCCTAAGAAGAGTAGAAAGTAGGTTATGAGCAGAGGGAGGGTAAGTGCTGTTAGAAATGGGAGAAAAGAAGAAGGAAAATGGAAAATATGACAGGGAGGAAGGATTGCTGGGCAGGGCTGAGGATAGATCTGAGGTTTGCGGCCTTGACCTTTAAGTGGAAATCACTTTACTCTCCATGTGTTTCTCCAACAAGGTTTTGCTGCCTAAGGAGGGTGCTGAGCATGTGGACAGCCAGCATTAACAAGAGTGTGTCTCAGCCAGGTAGTGATGTGGGGGATCGCTTGAGTTCCAGGACAGCCAGCGCTACATAGAGAAGTCTTGCCTTAACAAAACCAACCAGCAAACCAACCAACCAACAAGAAACAAGAAACAAAAACAAAAAACAATCAAAACCCCAAAACAAGGGTGGGTCTAGTCTGTACTATTGAGAAGCCCATATTTGATTTCAAGGGCTTAGAGAAGTTGAACAGTGATTACTGTAGCTCAGCGTGCTTTCTGTAGGTGGGCATTTTACAAGTGGAACACTGTTAATGTAGTAGGACCTGTGTCATAGTCTTAGCAGAGATGACAGTTCAGAAACAGAAAGGGATTTTCCATCATTTTCTAAATATCTATTCTGTAACACATTCTTGACAAGAAATCAAACAAGGGCTTGCTTTTCAAAAGTTTTGATAGATTTAGAAAATATGTAATTATTAGTAGGTACTTGGAGCCGTAGAGAGGGAAGAAACATTCCCGGGTGGGAATGAGGGAATCCCACCCAAGAGGAGCAGACTTTTCCACTGAGTGTTGATGGCCTATGGACTATACAGGCTTTCAGGGAAGAAAGATCAGAGCATGAGCCCAGCCAAAACCATTTAAGGTGTTTGGTTAGGACAGGAGACATGGCAGCGGTAAGCCTCTTCCCTCATCCAGTAACTAAACAGGAGCCAGCCAGAGCTGTGTCTCCCTACAAAGGGGAAGCTCTCCAGTTGCCTGCACTATACTTTGCTTATCTTAAGAGCAATGGTAAGTTGAAATGGCTTATGTCGTCTTTTCTAATATGCTGTTAGAAAAATCCCCACTGCGATTCCTCTGTTTAGTCCATTAAAGGCATTTCCAGGGTCAAGTTATTAGGGTCGTAGAATCACGGCGTTAGATCCGTTGTGTGACTTCAGCGACTTAAAAGCCTCTCCCTACCCTGTAATGCTCATGAAGTAAGTTGCACTGCCTATATTTTTAAGAGTGAGGGGCCCTCAGGGAGGCAGAGGCAGGTGGATCTCTGTGAATTGGAGGCCAGCGTGGTCTACAGCCAAGGCTACACAGAAAAACCCTGTCTGGAAAAACCAAAGAGAGAAAAGGATGAGGGTGTTATGATCTTATTTTATGGACTACCTGAGATAAGGCAACTAGAATGATTAATGTAGAGGTTGGCTTGGGAGGAGCCAGGGCAAAGGCAAGCACTATCCCCTGGTCCCAGCTTCCTTTTCTCAAATTTTCCATTCTGTGGTCGTGAAAACTCCAGAGCTCAGTGCTTTGTTCCAGCGCCCTCAGTTGAGAATTGCGGAGTGCTCTGGTACAAGCGTGTAGAGAGAAGCGCGGGAGAAGTGTAGGTAAGCCAGTGCAGGGTCTTACGCAAGTGTCTTACTTTCCCTTGGCAGATCCTAGGAGGAACGCAGGAGTACCACAGCTAGCAGGAGGTGTGGCTGTTAGGAGCCAACAACCCTTTCACCTAGTTTTCTTGCACCCGGCCAATAACCAAAGTCGTGGGTCAGACACTCCACTCACTCATTCATTCAGCGAGCACTCTCAGTAACCTAGGGGCAGGGAGGCCCAGAGGACAGGGCCTTCGTAGATGCTGGGGTGGCGTGCCAAGTGCTAAACACGCTGTTCTCCTTAACGTGAACCAGGCAACCCCAAGCCTGCCTGGGACAAGGAGGAAGTACTGTAAGGGAATTAGTCATTTCTTTTCAGGGTTAGTAAGGATGAAGTATACATAGCTTTAAAAAGCCAGGGAACTTCCTTTAGGGAATCACCAAACTTGACTAATCCATCGCCTTAGGGCAGTGGGTCACAACTTTGCTGTCAATTAGAATAATTTTTGGAGTTTTAAAAACCTAGTCACCAGGGTAACAACCAATACTAGGGGCATCAGAACGTGTGTGTATGTGTGTGTGTGTGTGTGTGTGTGTGTGTGTGTGGCGTCAATATTTCCAAAGTTCCTCATGTGACTATGCAAGATTGTGTAGAGAGCAGCGCCTTAGGGCTCAGGCTAGCTTACATCACACTAACTTTCCCAACTCGGCTCTGGTTCCCAACATTCTTTGAATAGCAGCGGCGGCCTTTGGGTCTGGGGCGGTTCTGAGCAGCAAGATGTGGTTCCGTCCAATTAGGAGCTCTCACTTTGCAGAGCAGACAGGCACTGGTCGCCGGGACTGCGCGACGACTGGATTTCTGCTTTGTCATTCTGACACTGGCAGTTCGCCCGCCTACAAAGAGTGGGGCGTGGTTTCCTGGAGCCACTAGGAGCCAGCAGCTCTTTATCCTCAGTTTGCTTCCGTCAGGCCTTGCGAGCAGGCGGAGGTGCGGGCCGCCGACGCCGCGGGGCGAGGAAAGCTGCTGGTTTCTTTCTTCCTGTTCACGTAAGCTGTGTGTCAGCGTGAAGCTGACCTCTGGGGGCCGGGGCTGCCGGGGCGGCTGCTGGTGGGCCTGGGAGCATCGCTTCGGGGGTGAGGGTGGGGATCATTTAACGTGTGACCGAGAGGGTTGGGGCTCGTGCGAACGAGCTACGGTAAAGTCTTGGCGGGGTGCAGAGGACAGCCCGGTCACAAAGCAGAAAGATTTGAGCCTGGCCCCTGTCTGCTGGTAGGCTTGCAGGCTGCTAGAGAAATGGGTGTAGATACCCCTTTTCTTGAGTTCTGTGACAGTGTGACGAATATGTGGACAGATCCGTGATAATATTAAGACACTTCATGCATTTCCAAGTGTTTCCACGTCCTAAGCCTCGGGAATTGTCAAGCCATATGTAAGGTTCATGTTTTCCAAGTGGCTTGCCCTTCTTGACACAGGCTGTTAGACAGGGCAGCCGGGACGGCAGCACAGCCCTCCCCGAGCTGAAGGAGGCACTGCAGGCTTACGGTTAAGCGTAGAGACTCCGGTCTGGATTTGAGTCCTGCCCAGTGTTGGCCGGCTGCTCGAACTTGCTCAAGTCGTTTGGCAGTATGTAGTTTCCCTACCCGTGAAATAACCGTGATAGTACATCTAAAAGTACAGTTGTAAAGACTGAATGTTTATAATACTATGTATAACATGTCCCTACGGCCACGTTCACTGTTGGTGTTAAATATGCTTCTAAGTGCTGGTGTCAGTGGGCCCCGTTTTTGATTGTCCCAGACTTTTCCGAGTTCATCCCATTCTGAAATGGGATCGTCTTTCCCTGATCTCCTCCTTAGCGTGGATGGGTAGCATCCTTGTGGGCCGCGGTTTCAGATTCCAGGAAGCCCTGGGTGCCAAGATCGAAAGCCAGACAGACCACGGTGGGTCGAATTAGTGTTCTGTGGCCGCCCTGGAGAGCTTTTCCGAGTTCTGGAGGCCCGGGCCGCTTGCGGGTCGGAGTCCACTGGCAGGAGTGACCGGAGGTTGTCCCGGAAGCCCCGCCCGGAGCAAGGCTCATTGCCGCTCTGCTTTGTGCCACCAAGGGCGGCAGGGGAGGGCGGCGGGGCCTGCGGCGGCGCGGTTGAGCTGAGAGCAGCGGGAGGTGGTGAGCCGGCCGAAGGCGTGAATGGTGCAGGGCGCTCATGGTCCAGCCCTGAAGATAGTCACTAGGATCGGTGCGCACTCCCAGATCTCCGAACACCGACCCCAGGCGCCGGGCCACTGCAGGCTCCCGACCCACGTGCTCAGATCCCTGAACCGGGAAGAGCCAGGACAAGCCTTTTCGTTTACAGTGATCTTTCAAAGTGCCCTTTGCTCAGGTTTCCCCTCTTACAGTCTTAAGCGGCAGGGTGAGTAGCGTGGGAAAGTTTTGAGATAAGGGCCTCCCTCATGAGGCCGCCCCATCACCTTCTTCTTAATTCTCTGAGGCACAGAGCAACCAGAAGCCCCTGGGTTGAATTTGTTTCCCATCAGGCATTTCTTTCTCTAGCTCAGAGTTAACAGTTGAGTGGATATAAAGGAACGGAGATCTACATCTACACTTCAGTGGCAAGTATGCCGGACATCCTTTTTTTTTTTTTTTTTTTTTTTGGTCCATCCACTTGGAGGGGTAACAGGCTACAGAATTGCAAAAAATGCATGATGAGACACCAGGCAGTGTGTTGAAGTCAAAGGACACTGTGAGGTCTCTGGTTGCTTCCTTTTTTCCCCCTCCTGGATCCTGGGGATCAAACTCCAGGCTCCCTGCTTGGCACTGAGCCATCTCAACAGCCCTTCTGTGAATTCCAAAAGTAATACATACTAGAACATTGCTTTCTTAGTGAACTCGAGGCCTGCTAAGTGTAAAAAACAGATGTATGTGCTCTCAAGAAGGACATTAACAATTACTGTGCATTTTTAAAAGTCTTTCCTGCTTCTAAAAGAAAACACAATTTTAAAGAGTGAATGTAGGGAATGAAGCTAGACTTGAAAGGCAAATAGCAAATGGTGTAAACTAATTAAAAGGAGATAAAAGTTTACCTTTAGTTAAAGTAGTTGTGTTACTCAGACTTCGTTTTCAAGGAAATAACACAAAGGCCTAGCAACTCCATTTCCCCCAGGGAAACTCTGCCTGCATTGTAAATGTATATTAAGTTAAAATCATTTGTTCCTATATAATCTTACCCATGCACTTGATTTTAACATCAGTGGGAGTTGGGAGTAAACCACTTTTGTAAGCCTTGGAATTAACTTTATTGACATGCTTCTCTGGCTTTTTCAGTTTCATATGACCCTCTAATTTCAGGGGTTTGGTGAGGTACAGAGCCACGGATGGTGTTCATACATACTTAACGCTCACTGCATACAGGGAGCTTAGTAAACTAGCTGTTGTAGTTGGCATTTTCTTAGAGAATGGGAGGGAGCAGGTAAGGCCGCTGGCTGGAGAGCGTTGAGCCGCCTGCTTGCCACAGAGTGTTGAGGATGAGAGGGAGAACTTCGGAGGGACTGTGGGCACAGGTGAGGTCTTTAAAGGGGGCTTTGAACAAATGTTCACACACGCATGTGTCAGGCTTGAACAGAGCTGTAAACATTCTGGGTAAGAGCTCTACCATAGAGCTGTCCCCAGGGCAACATTTTAGTGTGTTTGTTTGTAACGCTGGGGTAGAACCCAGACCTACACAGGCCAGTGTTCCACAGTTAACTACACTGCGTTCCTAGCTCTTTTGTTGTTGATTTCATTTTTTTTTTTCTTTCTTTTTTTCATTATTTATTTATTTGTGACAGGGATTCTCTATGTAGCCCTGGCTGTCCTAGACTCACTTTGTAGACCAGGCTGGCCTCAAACTCATGGAAACCCGCCTACCTCTACCTCTCTGAGTGCTAGGATTATAGGTGTGCACCACCACACCTGGTCTTTCTTTTCTTTCTCTTTTTCTTTCTTTTTGAGGCAGTTTCCCTATGTAGATCAGGCTGCCTAGGTAGCCTAAGTTGGCTTTGGAATTACTAAGTATCTCCAGCTTTTGCCCTTTCTAGTGCTAGGATTAAAGGTGTATGCCACCAAGCCTGGTAGCATTTTATTTTATCTTTAAGGCAAGACTACAAGAATCAGAATTTATGAAATTCCAGAGGTTTAAATTTTTTTTTGTACTACCTTTGTGTGTGTGCATCTGTGTGCGTGGGTGCACTTACCGCTGTGCATGTGAGGGTCAGGGACAACTTGTGTGATGTGGTTCTCTCCACCATATAGGTCTCAATTCCACTCAGACTGTTAGGCGCAGTCGCTGGTGCTTTCCACCCTGGCCATCTCCATGGCCAGAGTTTTGAAACCACCTGTTTAAATGCCTCTGAGTGGTGGCACTGAGAAGAAAAGGCAGGGTCAGTGAGACGGTGCCCATTGGAATGCTACCCTAGTTACCAAGTCTGAGGGAAGAGCCGAGGTGATGAGACCGAAATTGGCTGCATGAAACTCAGTTTCTTTAAGGCAGTTATAGAAGAGAGAGCAGGCAGACAGTAGTGAATCACACCCAAGTACATGAACCCAGTTGTGATCAGTCCCCAGGCAGTTTCAAGCCCATCCTGTTAGGTTAGCAGCAGCCTGGCTCTTCCAGACAGTCATGAGAGAAGGGTGCTCATTTCTTCTGGCTTAACTCACCTCAAACTCTCACGCAGGCAACCTCACACTCCCTCCCTAACCTGCCCTGGACCGCCTTCCTCAGTGCTGCTGCTTGCTGCCAGATCTGCTTCTATGATAAAGGGCTGATTTTTCAGTGAGCTGTTATGTGCCTTCTTGGGCCAGGGCCAGCGGGGTTTTCTTCTCATCTGCTGTACTCCCAAGCTCCTGGGACTAGTCACACCTGCAATTCCCTAGGTTTCCCCACTCAGCTAGTTTCTTATTTCAATTCCTGGTGTCTCTTTCTATCCAGACCCACTTTTCCAGGTGAGTGCCTGTTCAGAGAATAATGCATCACATGGCTGAACTACTTCTGTGTTCCCACAGCACTTCTGCAAATCCTTAGGAATCCCGCAAACAATAACTTTCTGGCTTGCTTATCAAGGTGGAGAGGTAGGCTCACTTCATATTCCCGTGTTCACAGCGTATTTTAGTACCCTCATCTAAATGGATACCCCTATTGGTGACAGTAACAGCTGTTTGTGTGCTAGATTCTAAGTTCTCACAGCTGCCCAGCGATGGATATGGTGTCATCCAGTCTTGCATAAAAGAAAATGAAGGCCTCAGGATCACACAGGTGCCCCCAGATCACACAGCTGGCTGCTGCGGGGCAGAGGCGGGGTTGCTGGGGCCCCCCTGTCTGCAGCGCTCTCAGCTCTGCTCACGCCTCTCTGGCATTGTGTTACTACTTCTGAGACACATGGCTGCTCCTGGTCTGATGCATGTGCACGTGATTCAGGATGGAGCCACGTAGATCCCAGTATTCCTAGCGTAGTTCCGGCATACAGTAGACCTCCATTCATTTGATGCTTGCTGGATGAGACTTCATTCCACTGTGCCTACTAAATAAGGATGATAGACTTTTCTATTTTCCGTGTGTCCTGTAGCTCTTCATATGCATTCCACAGATTAACACTTAGTTCCTATATTCATTTGGTAAGTATTCATTATAAGTGGCAGGGACATAGAGACTCTCTAAGGGAGTTAAGTTTGAAGGTTCTGATCTCACTGAAGATGGGTTGTCAGACACGGAACCCTGAGCTGTGCAGAACTGGTTTTGAGTAGCACATTGGGAAACAATTGAGAATTTTATAACTGATGGTCGCAGTGCCTTTAGCACGGCAGGCAGGCGAGCCTTTGTCAGCTGGTGATCGGGCAATTCTGCTGTCAGCATCAAGCTAGGTGTTAACCCCTTATCTCTAACACAGATCTGTATGGTAATATGTACACTTTAAAACACTGTGTTAGGACTTAGGGTGTAGCTCGGTGGTAGAGGGATTGCCTCACATACTCAAGGCCCCGGCTTCAGTCCATGCCACCACCAGAAAATGTATACCAATGAATTTTTTTTCTATAACTAAAAAGAAGGAAAGAAAAAAAAGTCAGTAACAAGTTTTAAGGTAGAGTGGAATACCCAGTAGAGTGATTTTGCAAATGAGGAAACTCAAATACTCCTAGAGAGAAAAATAAGTGTCAACTAAGAAAGCATTTACTTTTTTTAAAAGATGTGCGCATTTATGTGTGGACATGTGCGTGTGAGTACAGGGGCCTGAGGACATCAGAGGCATCATCAGATCTGTGCAGCAAGAGTTACAGATGTGAGTCCTCTGACGTGGGTTCTAGGAACCAAGGGTCCTCTGCAAAAGCAGCAAGTGCTCTTAACCATGGAGCCATCTCTGGCCCTCTAGAGCAAGTATTTAATTTGAAACCAGGTCTGCTTCAATTCTGCTTTCTCAAAAAACAGTCAGACACCCAGTGTCCCATCTCTTGTGTTGACCAGAATGATTCTTTTCTTAGCGTGTCTGACCTCCAGAGTATGTGGGTTGTCATTGGTTTTGAAAGTGTCAAGAAGTACATGCTGTTACCACAAAGGAAGGGTAGAGCTTTAAATATTCTAAAACACTTCACTGTCTACATGCAATTTATTTAGTGTGACCTGATCTTCATTTTATCTTGTTTCGTGAGTGCAGCGCTGCCTCGTGCCTGGGTGTGTACAGCTCGTTGTCAGTGTGGTGGGCAGCTGTAAGGAAGGCCGTGGGTTTGATCTCCAGCACCTTACGATAGCATAATCCATTTTATCTGTAAGAGAACTTATTCAGCCTCTTTTTGGCTTCGGTACTTTAAGGAGTCCGCCATGAGAAAAAGTACTTTTTTGTGCAAACCCAGACTGTATGGATCTACTTTGGAATAGCTGTTCGATGGGTTTACTCTTCAAGGTTCTAAACATGCTTTTCTTGAGTTGAAACCTTAGTGCTTTCTTTCAATTTCTGACTACAGTTTTTTTCTTCCTGCATTGATGAATTTGTTACAGTGGAATATGCTTATGTCTCTTCCTCTGTGACAGTTTAACTTGTGAAATGTATTTTCTCCCCCTTTATTTTTGAGTCAGGTTGACTTTGAATCTGGCCTCTCCTGCCTCCACCTCCCAAGTGCTAGGGTTATAGGTGTGCACTTGCAACGCTGAGGACCCATCAGACCCGGGCTTAGAGGTGTGCACTTGCAACGCTGAGGGCCCGTCAGACCCGGGCTTAGAGGTGTGCACTTGCAACGCTGAGGGCCCGTCAGACCCGGGCTTTGTGCATAGTTGGCAAGTAGAAATTACTACTACTTTGTATGTAAAAAGTATCTGTGAGGCGGCCAGACATGTGCCGCCTACCTTTAATCCCAGCACTGGGAAGGCAGAGACAAGTGGATCCCTGTGAATTTGGGGCCAGCCTTGTCTATAAAGTGAGTCCAGGATAGCCAGGGCTCTGTTACACAGAGAAGCCCTGTCTCAAGTTGGAGATACGTATCTATTTGAGATACTTTGGAGCATAATAAGTACTTGCTCAATAGGTAAAACCCCTGATTGATTATATAATCTTTTTAAATTTTTTATTTAATTGTATTCTCTGCACATTGGTACGAAGGTGTCAGAATCTATGGAACGGAGTTAAGTTATAGACAATTGTGAGCTGCCACATGGGTGCTGGGAATTGAACCCGAGACTTTTGGAAGAACAGCTGGTGCTCTTAACCACTGAGCCATCTCTCCAGCCCCTATAATCTTTTATACTTAGAATACTTGTATAAATCCCATCTTACAAATGGGGCACAGTGGTGGCCTGAAGGTGTAGCAGCCTGTCTAAGCCAGTGCCAAGTAGATGAAGACTGGGCACAGGCTTTCCCTCCAGCCTAATTTAAATCTTAAATTAGTATGTGTCTGCATCTGTAATGGTATGAAGGTCTCCATGTATGTGCAGGTGCCTGTAAAGACCAGAAGAGGTTGGATCCCTTGAGGTGTAGTTTCAGGGAGCTGTGAGACTCAGTCTTCTTGAAGAGCTGTAAGTGCCCTTATCCTCTGAACCATGTTTCTAGTTATTCCAGCAATTTATAATTAAAATTATGGTTTGTGCATGGTATATGTGTAGGCATAAGTACTATATCTGTATGTCGAGTTCAGAGGACAGTGCATGTGCAGGCAGGAGCACCGTGGTGTATGTGTAGAGTTCAGAGGACAGTGTCCATGAGGGTCCATGAGTGGAATTCAGAGGACAAATTTGTTGGATTGGTTCTTTTTTTCCACTTTCAGTGGTTTGCCTTTTAGAGATTTATTTTTAAGTATGTGTGTGTACATGGTTGCCAGTGGAGGCTAGATGAAGGTGTTGGAATTGGAGTTACAGGCAAGGGATGCTGGGAATCAAACCCGTATTCTGTGGAAGTGCTGGAAAGACTTGAATAGTGAGATATCTCTCCAGCTCCAAGGAAGCATATTTTGTGTGTCTTATATTTTATGTGGTTTTTCTCTCTTTCCTATCTTTTGAGACATGTCTCTAGACAGGATGGCCTGAACTCTTAGGGGCTAGAACTATGATTCAGAATTAAAGAGTGCTTGTCCTTGGGAAGTATGGGATCTGATGCCCTCTTCTGTGGTATACATACATGCATGCAAAATGCTCACATGTACAAAATAACTTCTTAACTAAGAAAAGGTTTTGTTTTCCTTTTTTTTTTTTTTTTTTTTTTTTGAGATAGGGTTTTTCTGTGTAGTTCTAGCTGTTTCTGGAACTTCCTCTAGAGACCACACTGGCCTCGAACTCAGAGTTCTGCCTGCCTTGGCCTCCCAAGTGCCTTCATTAAAGGCTTGTGCGGATACCATGCCCAGCCCCAGTAATTCTGAGTTGCTCCTGGATAAAACAAACTATTGCAGTTGAATAAGGACTTTGGAATGATTTAATATAATTATACATGTTATTTTGATCTTCATTGCAATAATATTTGTCCTAACTTCCCTCTGAACAGCCTCCCCCAAGGTTTAAGAAAACGGGCCTCCTCATAGTTGTTTGTCCCCTGAAGTCGGCCACTGACCCCATGGTATAAATTGGGCATGTGCCTGTTGTACTTAGAACGAAATACTCCTTACTTTGTTACCTCGCTGTGCACTGATAACCTGAGCTACTTTAACTGCCCGGTGGGTTTCCAGTGAGCTGGCTTGTAGGCTTTCCAAAGCATACTATTCACCCAGCAGATGATAGCACAAATGGTGTTTAAAATCTTCATGCTTTGCTCATGTGCCCAGGTTTCAAGTTAACCCCCTCTGTAGAGTATAAAAGCCTCTCTTTAGCCTTTGGCGGGTTTCCAGAGAAACAGCTCCCTTGCAGAATCCTGCCCACTCTTCTTCCACTCTTGAGTGGAGCCGCTTCTAAGGTCGCTTTTGTGTAACGGGTACGTCCATACGTCCCTCATGGAGAGCGGGAAGTAGCATGGACTTCCGCTCAGGGAGAAGGCCCCAGGTCCGGAGCCGGGGGCGTGGTCACGGAGTGAGGGGCGGGGCCTCTTGCGCATGTGCAGAAAGCAGCGGTTCCAGCGGTTCCAACGGTCTTCACCGCTGCCATCGCAGTCGCAGCCACCGTTGGTTGCCCCCAGAGCTGTTACCTGCGTGCCACCAACATGTCTAAAGGACAGTGTTCCTTTACTGGAGGCAAGGAGAAAGGAGAGGATCAGGTCAGGGGCCTGGATTGGCGGTACCTGGTGAAGCGGGGGGAGGAGGAGGAGGAAGAGGTGCTGAAGAAGGAGGATGAGGAGGACTACGACGACGAGGAGGAGGAAGGCCTGGACAGTGACTCCGAGGACCTGAGCCCCGGGGCCTCCGACATGCACCCGGACCTCCTGGAGCTGGCGGTGGACCGCGAGAAGTGTCGCAGCATCCGCAGGCAGTACCGGCAGCTCATCTACACCGTGCAGCAGAACCGGGAGGACATCGTGAACACGGCCAGCAACTCGCTGACCGAGGCCCTGGAGGAGGCCAACGTGCTGTTCGACGGAGTGAGCCGAACCAGGGAGGCAGCCCTCGACGCCCAGTTCCTGGTTTTGGCCTCTGATCTGGGTAAAGAAAAAGCAAAGCAGTTAAACTCGGATATGAGCTTTTTTAACCACGTTGCGTTCTGTGACTCGCTGCTGGTGTTTGTGGGCCTGAATTGGGTGGAAGAAGAGTGTGGGGAGTTGAGCGACTGCGACGAAAGCGTGGCGCGCTCCTTCTGGGGGACGCTGCAGAAGGAAGCGACGTCCTGGATGCAGCGAGCCGAAACATTCCACTTCATTTTTGGTTCGTTCAAGGCAGAACGTTCTGCACGAAAGCCCCGGCTTGACCATCACAAAAGAGCTTGCAAAATGGAAGGAAATGGAGATATGCCTACAAAGTTGAGGAAGCTGGACATGCATGCTAATCAGGAGACGACAGAAAAAGAAGTGGAGAGAATCTTGGGGTTGCTGCAGACCTACTTTCAAAAGTACCCTGATACTCCAGTGTCGTATTTTGAGTTTGTGATTGATCCAAACTCATTTTCTCGCACTGTGGAAAATATCTTCTATGTTTCCTTTATCATTAGAGATGGCTTCGCAAGAATAAGGCTTGACCAAGACAGACTGCCAATTTTAGAGCCAACTAATGCCAACCAAGTGGGTGAAGAAAATGATTCCTGTTCTTATGGCAGGAAACAAGGGGTTATATCTTTGAGTTTGCAGGACTGGAAAAATATTGTCTCCACTTTTGAAATTTCAGAGGCTATGATCAAAAACTCATACTAAAGACTTTTGTTTGTAGTGTATGACTTCTGTCTTGTACTAACTATCTCAAAGTAGAATCTAAACAGAAGCACATGCTCTATCTAGTAAACTGTTTTTGTGAGCAAATTGTCAACTGTGCAGTGTATTTTCCTTGGTAAATATGAAGTTGTAATCTTAAAAATTCACTATTGTGCTTAGGAAAGTCTTTTGAACCCCCCTGAGTTTCTTAGAAGCCAGTTTGCTAAAAACAAAACCCAGGACTCACTGGGACGTGGGAAAGAGTGAGAAAAAAGGACACAGTCAGTGAATCAGTAGTTAATATTAAGCAATATTAAGACTAGAAAAACGTAAATGGCATGCTTCCTTCAGATAGTGGATCTCCATATTCTAAACTTTTTGTTACTTTTTTGGATAAATGAACATAAAGTGTTTGTGTACTGTTAGACTCAAGCAACAAAGGCTTGAAAGGTGTGTCCACATTTGACAGTAGGGAAGGCTTTCTGGGTTGTTTTGTCTTGAGACAGAGCCTCACCATGTAGCTCTGGCTGTCCTGGAGCTCACGGAGATCTGCTTGCTTCTGTCTCCGCTTCTGCCTCCTATTTGCTGGGACTGAAGCCATGTGCCACCACACTGGGTAAGAAGGCACTCTAGGTAAGAAACTAAGGTCATATATGTGGAACTGACAAGTTATGACAGGAGAGAATGTGCAGAAAACTTGAATGTAAGCTGGCAAGAATCACCTCACCAGTATTTGCAGGGGTGGGTGGTGTTTTTATCAAATCCAGTTGCAAGCCTTACCTCTGGTTAATCTGTCACCACTTTTTCTCTTTGGATTTTGCCAGCACAGAGTATGCTTCAGAATCAGTGATGTTTCAACATGTAACAACTCTAAATATTTGTCCCATTAACTTTAAAACAATAACAGAACCCACCAAGGGCTTTGCTCTGTATCTGGGCCTGTACAACAAGAATTCTCCATCCACCCCAATCGCTTGTGCCACAAATGCCCAGTTTCCTGCGGGCCTAAGTTGGATGGAGGGATTTGAGTACTCGTACTGACAGTGTAGTCTTCTGCTACTGGAAGACAGCATCAGAGGAGGCCGTACTCTTGCTATTGCTTGTTGGGAACTCCTGTTTTCTTGTTCGGTGCTACAGTTTTAAGATTGTAAAGCACAGGACAACTGGGGATATGGTTCACTGGTTCGTTCTTAGCATGTGCTACTCTGCCTAGCTTCTATCTAGTGGGTTTTTGCTTGTTTTTTCGCTGGTTGTGGTGTTGCACAGTTTGTTGGCATTATTTTGGATTCAAACTAAGTACCTTTGAAAGAATTGGGCGATAGGAGATAAAGAAATTAACCAGATTGCAAATCTGCTTTTCAGCGTCTTAAATTAGAAGATTCAAAGAAGCTGCCTCTAAGGAGGGATTTTACGTGTTTTGTTCTAAAGTTAGAATTTTATTGATTAAAAAGGCCCTTTTATGATCAAAGGACTTACACCAGCCCTAAACTATAAACTTCAAAGGAATGGGATATAAAAAGCAAAAAATAACCATTCCAGACAGTTCTGCCTTAAATCCCAGTTTTGGTTTTCAAGACAGGGTTTCTCTGTGTAGCCTTCTGGACTCGCTTTGTAGATCAGGCTACCCCCAGCTATCAGACTCAGGTTTTGGTTTGCCAAGTGCAAGTCCTTCCTCTTGATGTTGATGTTGGAGAGACAGTGCTTATAGAGCACTTGCTGCTCTTGCAGAGGACCTGGTCTTAGTTCCTAGGACCCACATGGTAGCTCACAGCCACCCGAAACCCCAGTTTTATTGCATGGTGACACTAGGCACACACGTGTACAGGCAGAAAATTCAGACTCCAAATACAGAATACAGGATTAAATTAGAAAAGTGTACATGATTAAGTATAGTTGCTAGGTATGATGTCAGGAAAAGCGAGAGATTAAAGGTCTGAGAGTGATGTATGTGAATGAATGTGCACGGACCGTGTCTGTGAAAGGACAGCCTTTTGTTTGTGAGACCAAGTCTCATCATTGCACCAGGCAGGCCTCAGACTCCAGAGCTCCCTCTGCCTTTGCCTCCTGAGTGCTGAGATTACAGCCTGTGTCACCATAAAAGGATAGCGTTTGAAAATTGGTCCCTTTATGGGGAGATCTGGGGATCAGACTCGGGTCATTTGTGTGGCAAGCACTTCCACTGACTGTCCCACTGGGCAAGTTTCTTCCATATTAAAAAAAAAACACATTTTAAATAGTTAATTTATATGATGTGCATGGTTATTTGGAGCCCAGAGGACAACTTTTAGGATTTGGTTCTCTTCCACAATATGAGTCCCAGGAATAATTAAATAAATTGAGCTTGGTGGCTGCTGATTTGTGTCACCAGCTTGGACAAGTTTAATGCCGTAGCCTGTCCTATCTGAAATAAAAATGACATCTGACTATCTTGAGGATTTGATGGGATTTAATGTACACAAAACATGTCTTGTACAGTATCTGGTCACATTGGACACTCAGCAGATTTCACAGTGCCTCCTCCTCTGCTGACTTCTCTGTAATGGTCTGTTTTCTTTGAGTCTCATGCTTGTTTTCGAGACAGGGTTTCTCTGCACAGCTCTGGCTGTCGTGGAACTCCCTCTGTAGACCAGGCTGGCCTTGAACTTACAAAGATCCCCCTGCCTCTGCCTCCCGAGTGCTGGGATTAAGGGTGTGTGCCACCACCGCCTTTCTTTCCTTTGTTCTGGGGGATTCATCATCAACTGATTTGAAGTGAACATTGCTAACTGACTCAGTGGCCAATGGGTACCCACTCTGCGCTGCTCTGGTCGCTGGAGGAGAGTGGTGGAGCACTGCCCGTTGAGAAGGGGCTCTACAGTGTCCTGGCTGTGCTGGTTTCCTGCTGCTGCTGCTGCTGTTGCTGCTGCAACAAATCGCTAAACACCCAATACCCAGGACGGTGCTACCCAAGCTGTCTTGGAGGCTGGATGTCTAATCAAAATGGGTTTGGCTAGACCAAAATCAGGACACCAACAGGTCTGGTAGCTGTCCTGGGGAGCTGTTCACATTTGATTACATTTTGAGGGGAACCATTTAGCTAGAGCTGACAGCCAGTTCAATTGTTAAGTGGGGTTAAAATGAAAGGCTAGTTCTAGGCTCAGCTAAATGGCTTCACATGCCCACAGCTTGCCAGTTGCACCTTAGAGATTCACTTGTGCTTTTGTTTAAACCTGGCTGATACAATTTTACTTTAAGCTTGAACTGGAAAAATCCCATGTTATATTCAGAGTTTTGGTAAAGAACACTATAAGCCTTTGGCAGAGGCAGGATATGGCCTTTTAGGTTGCAGGGGTAGTGAGGAGTGTTGCATTTGTTCTTTTATGTTCAGCTTAGGTTTTGCAAGAGCTTGGCTCCAAGGACAAGAGGTTCTTCTTGTGTTCCCATCAGCCCTAAGAACATGCAGTTAAAATGAATTTGAGATTATTACAGTTAATCCTTTAAGTCAATTAGTATTTATTTATGATGTTTCACACGTGATTCCTTTGTTGTGTACTGAGGTTACTGACATTCAGGATTTCTAAAACAGCCCTTTTCAAAGAACGAATGCTTGATGTGGTTGTGTTATCAGCCTGCGACCCTTTGATTCTTTTATCTGAGTGAATTAAGGACAGTCATCTGTGACAACTTCAAAGTTCTCCATCAGAGATCTTTTTGCATTAACGTCCTCCAACAGTTTACTTTAGGCTAGGCCTGACTACTTGCTGACATTGATTTGTCTCTTAAGAGTAAGTTCAGAATGTATTGATTCCAATTGCATCCACAGTACTGTGTGTCCGTTTGTTGGGAGAAGCCACTGCTACGCTGAAACAGGCATCACAGCAAGACAGGTGCCTTGATTGGACCTCACACTCCACATAAGGGAGTGTTCACCCACTGAGAGAAAACTACCCATGCTTTGTAATTACAACCTATTCTGGTCGATAACCTCAGCATCAACACCGACATCACTTTGTGCTGTTCTCTGTGTCCATAGTCTTGTAGGTTTTAAAACTCACACTAAACAGTGATTCCCAGTTGCAGAAGAGGATTAATTTAGCACCTTTGTTCTATGTCTTTGTCACCAGTTGAACAGCAGCACACATACTTGCTAGCAGTTACTTTGTTTCTGTGTGTGTGGGTGTGTGCTTGCATGTATGTCTTTACTACTTGTCTGCCTGGTGCCAGGCAGTTGTGAGCCTGTGGATGCTGGGAATTGAACCCAGGTTCCCTGGAATAGCAGCCAGTGTTTTTAACCACTGAGCCCTTTTCTCCTTACCTCCTATGTGTAACAGGTGTGTGTGCATGCGTGTGAATGCTGGTGTCTGGGAACCAGACTCCTCCAAAATAATGCACTCACCTGGTGATCTACTGCCTCAGCACCACAGTAATGATTTTTAAAAAAAGAATATCTGTTGTTTTGTTTTTTGTTTTTTTGGGTTTTTTTGTTTTTTTGTTTACCCTCTACAAGCACCAGATGAGCCTCATGCTTGTTCTTGAGACCCGCTAGGGAGGAGGCACACTGTGTGATTTCACCTAAACCTTTGCTCTGAGTAGCTGTCATTACCGGCTTGTTTTCCCCCCACAGTGGCCTGCATTGAAGGAGAAGCCTTGGTCATCATGCCAGTTCATGAGTGCTGGCTGTGCTTCCCAGCTTCTCGAGTTAGACCCTGTGTGCAGACTGTCTGGGTGGTGCAGACTCGCCCCAACTGTGGCTGCTTTCCAGGTTTTCTGCCTGCAGTCCCCCGGCCACTGTGTGCGCCTTCCGTGCTGCTGAGGGGCACTCTGAGGGGCACTCGGCCTGCGCTCCCTACCTCACATTCCTCCACGGCACCTCCCTCCACACCCCAGATGCCCTGCCCTCACCCCCGACTCTGCCCTCCACCCCCTACACCTGATTGTAGGCAGGAGAAAAATACGCAGTCTGGGCTGGTAAGTTTGGGGCTTTTTAGATACTAGGGGTAGAACTGGATTGAAAATATTTTTATTGTGCGTACTGACTTTTCGGTCATTAACCCCATTAGCCCAGGGTTTTATTTTATGTTACTAATGAATGTGTTACTAAAACAGTGTTCCAAACCAATGTAGAATATAACTAGTTACATATAAAGCTATACACAAGTATGTACTAGAATGAAGAGGTGTTTTAAAAACATTAAAGATTTTTTTTTCTTAACACCTATATGGAAACAAAAACCAAACAGAACTGTAAGCATGTAGGGTAAAGCAGCGAGCTTGACAGAGTCCCATGTGTGCTGCCTATTTGAAATGTCTTGCGAGGGCTGGTGATAGAATGCATGCACGGGTTTGAAGCTGTGTGTGGTGGTGCACACCGTTAGTTCCCACGCTTGGGAGGCAGAGACAGGTCTACACAGTGAGTTGCAGGACAGCCAGAGCTGCATAATGAGACCTTGTCTCAAACAGCAAAACCCCCAAACCGGTAAAGTACTTTGTCGGGGCAGAGACTTAACTTTACATGTTGACCAATACTGGGTAGTGGTTTTTCTTAGGTTTTGGATTTTGAGTCTCAGTCACACAGTGTAATAAATAAAGACTTAATATACTCGGCCAACTTTACAGTTGCTGTGTTAACATTATTGTGCTCATTATTTACCAGACTCCCTTCTTAGACTACGACCATGACCCATTGGTTCTATCTTTGACTAGAAGGTAAAGGTGATTGCTAAATTACATTGATGGCACTGTTAAAAACATGTGGAGGGCTGGAGAGATGGCTCAGTGGTTAAGCGTACTCACTGGCTGCTGTTCCAGAGGACCTGGGTTCGATTCCCAGCACCCACATGGCAGTCCACAGCGGTCTGTAACCCTCGTTCCAGAGGATTCAATGCCCATACACAGACAAATATGCAAGCAAAGCACCAATGCATATAAAATAAAAATAAATACAAATTAAAAAACACGCAGAACAGTTATATCTAACAGCTCTACATTGTGCAATTGGGAGAATTTCAGGAGGTTTTTGTTTTCTCTGTTTTGCTTTGTTGTCCTCAAAGTGAAGGAAACCTAATTTAAAACCTAGTTTTAAAACTCTGCGGAGGGGCCCTGGCCTGGTAGGGTGGCTCAGCAGACAGAGGTGTCTGTCACTAGCTGATGAACTGACTCTGGCAAATTTTCATCTGATCTCCACAACCATGCTGTGACAGGTGCCTTCCCCCACCAATAAATACATAAATAAAATTAGGTAAGGAAAAAGATGCCTCTGGAATGTCCGTATATGTTTATATACGGACATCCCAGTGAAACCCACTCTGTCTAATTAAACATGCCTGTAACACTAGATTCTGGGAGGAAAGTGGCAAACTTAGGTGGGCTGTAGGTTTGTTTGGATGGGCTGTCAGCGTGTAGGATGTGGACCCTTGAAAGTAGGCAGCAGGGATAGGAGAGAAAGTGCGTTGGGCTGTAGTGCTCTGTGATAATGGCCTGGAGGAAATGGTTGATTCCCCTTCAGGGTGCCTGGATGCTTCCACATGTAGCTGCAATGAGACAACGTGATTCCCTTTGAAAATGGCCTTTGTATTTCTTTAAAGAAAGGTTTTCAAAACTTTCTGAATATTGCTACTTTTCACTTAAATTCTTTCATTTATGTTGTCTTCCAGCAGCGCCATAAGAAAGGCCAACTTAAAAATTTGCCAACGATGAATGGCTCTGAAGATCCCCCTGGGTCCTATGACTTCGACCTGATTATCATTGGAGGAGGCTCCGGAGGTCTGGCAGCAGCTAAGGCAAGGCCCTCTGTGCTGTGCCATCTGGTGGTGGCAGGCGTGTGTGTTCTCCATTAACTTTAGCAGGATGTATGAAGGGACCACTTTGCAAGTCAGTCTTCCAGACTGAAATGCTCAATCTTCATGTAAAAGTTCAAAGCCCAATGATGTCTAGGGCATGCTTTGTTTCATTTTAAATTCGCTTTGTTGCTGTTGTTGCTTTTCAAGGATAGTAAAGGTGTGTGGAAATGCTTCAAAGCTTACATGCATTTTCTTTTAACTAACATTTGTGGTTTTCTCACTTTGATGATCTCGCTATAATTACTCTTCTCCAATAAAGAGTTAGATTTCTTTAACTTGATTATAAGTGATTTGCCAGGCTGGAGAGATGGCTCAGTGGTTAAGAGCACGGTCTGCTCTTCCAAAGGACCCGGGTTCAATGCCCAGCATCCACATGGCAGCTCACAGCTGTCTGTAACCTCAGCTTCAAGGGACCTGACTCCTTCACACTAATGCACATAAAATAAAATTTAAAAAAAAAATGTGATTTGCCTCCAGTGTATATGGGGTAATTTGAGAATGACCAGTCAGTCCTGGCCCTGACTGGAAAGATGATCTGCAAATAGGAAAGAAAGTGACTTTTGAGTGAGGCTTCTGGCCCCCTGGCTTGAGGAACAGGAAGAGCTCCCTGTGTGAATAATCTTCAAGCCTGCCATTTTTTTCCCAGCAGGGTCTTTTACAGGTGAAAATGGTCAGACTCCTCTAAGGTGCTGCCTGTATCAGCCAGTAAAGGTAGCCTGTGACTTCTCCCAGATCAGGAGCAGGCAGGCGTCTGCCTTGAAGCAAGTCACTTTGCTGAAGTGACTCCGCAGCAGCAGCAGCAGCAGCTCCGGGCACATTGTTTTGTGGCTGCGGCACGTATGAAGGACACACAGCTTTGCTCTCAATAACCTTTGCAGGTTCAGTGGCCAGAATACCACACCTCCTCTTTGAGAAAGAGTCTTCAATTTCAGACAAAGAAAACAAAAGCCCCTCCCACACTCTGGCTTAGCTAGAACTAGGTAAACTCAGAAGTCCTTTAAAGATACTGCCTTCCAGGGTGCAGGGTAAGACAAGCGCCTTGGGCTCTCAGCTAGCTGGCCTCGCTATGTGTTTACCACTTGCTTGGAAAGGGGGAAATTTTTTCTTGGATTGTGCTGTGTCTGGTTTTGTTGGAGAGGAATCAAGCAGGAGTCACCCAGTGCCTGCTAGCTGTTCCTAACAGTTTTATAGCTATAGTCTGCATAAGCTTTGAGGCCGACCGGGCGTCTCAGCTCTTGCGCTGCAGCTGAGCACTGTGTGTAATCAGCACTGTGTGTAAGCTTCTCCGACATGGGTCTGTGGCTGTTTGTGTACTTCAGGTTTTAGAACATAATAAAAACAGCCTTGGTGCTCGCTCCCATTGCCATTCTGCTGTTAACTCATTTGAATAATTTTGTTTCCTAGGAGGCAGCCAGATTTGACAAGAAGGTGCTAGTCTTGGATTTTGTCACACCGACCCCTCTTGGAACTAGATGGGGTAAGTTTCCGAGGTACTGTACTTAGGGTTTCCCTGGCATTGATGGTGATGACTCCTGAGACCCAACCTAAAAAAACAAAAGATTAAAAATGACAGAAACGCAATGCCCGCATGTAAGTTGAATTAAAGGGGATCCAGTTAAATGCTGTAGATTTAGGCTCAGATTTAGGTCAGAAACACTGACCACAGGCTGGCTTGAAGGTAGATGCATGATCTGTTGTAATGCAGTAGAGTTTGACAATTTCTAAACAGTCTTCTCCAGATTTACCTCCTGCCTTCAGATACCTAAGATAGCCATACCCATTCTGAGTCTTGGTGAATTACATGGTGGCTGCTTATTCGTTCAATGTGTATCGATTACTTGTGAGCCAGAAGCATGGGGCTGAAGCTGTGGAGTGAGGTCCTACCCCTGTGGAACTTACACTTTAGCAGGAAACAAGTGAGAACTGCACTGTTGGTGTTGAGTGTTACTGAAAGAGGGTACCCCCTCCTAGGTGATGGGTTTCTGCAGAGGTGCCCACTACTGCAGGCGAGGAAGGGGCAGTAAGCATAACAAGAATCGTGATAATAGTGTCTTAATACCCTGGCTTTTTGAAGGTTCTGCAGCGGCCTGTGAACTGACTTCTATGTTGTTGCAGGTCTTGGAGGAACATGTGTGAACGTGGGCTGCATACCTAAAAAACTGATGCACCAGGCAGCTTTGCTAGGACAAGCCCTGAAGGACTCACGCAACTATGGCTGGAGTGTTGAGGACACAGGTGTGGGGGAAAGGAGGGGCTTTTTTTTGAGCTGTGGTCTTGCAGAATATCATCCAGATACCTGGAGCTTTGTTCTGAGCTGAGGCCCGCCATAGCCCAAGCTGGCCTTAGTTAGCCCCGGGGCTATAAACTGAAATTTCAGAAGCGCTTCTTGAACCTCTGACATGGGGTGCTGTGACCGTCATTTGGAGCTGTGGACAGGCCTTACTTGAAACGTATGAGCATCAAGTTGTTGGTGTTTGGGCATTACAAGCTGCAGGCCTGTATCATTGTGACTACTAGTGACTACCTGGATTTGAGGCTTGCCTTTGTCACTTGCTAGCATTGTGACAAGTCCATTATCTACTGGATTTACTAAAAATACAGTAAAAAAAAAAAGCAAAACCAAACTTAGCCCACATAGGAATAGATATTGGTAAAACACTGATAATTATTATCACTGGCCTTAGGGCGAGTTATGTTCTGTTCTCTTTAATTCCTGGTGGACAGTGAGTTCTGCTCTTCTGGTGAACAGAGGCCAGGCAGGCAGGCTTTTCCAGGCTCTCTAAAGTGAACTGATCTCTCTCTCTCTCTGTCTTTCATTTGTTTGTTTGTCTCTATCAATCAATCAATCAATCATATGCATTGGTGTTTTGCTTGCTTGTGTCTGTGTGAGGGTGTTGGATTCCCTGGAACTGGAGTTACACACAGTTCTGAGCTGCCATGTGGGTGCTGGGAATTGAACTTGGGTCCTCTTGAAAAGCAGCCAGTGCTCTTTTTTTTTTTTTTTTTTTTTTTTTTTTTTTACAATTTATTCACTTTATATTTTGATTGTAGCCTCCTCCTTCATCTCCTCCCAGTCCCACCCTCCCTCCCTCTTTTCCCCTCATCCTCCTATCCCTAGTCCACTAAAAGGGACTATCTGACCCTAGCCTATCAAGTCTCATCAGGACTGCCTGGATATTCTTCCTCTGTGGGTTGGGAAGGTCATCCTACCAAGGGGAAGTGAGCAAAGAGCAGGCAATGGAGTTCATGTCAGGGACAGCCCCTGCTTCCCTTACTAATGCTACCTCAAGGCCGAGCTATACCACTGTGCTCCACCATACAACAAGGACATTTGCTCAACAATGTTCATATCAGCTTTATTCATAAAATAGCCAGAATCTGGAAATAACCTAGATGTCCCTCATCCAAAGAATGATACAGGAATTGTGGTACATTTATACAATGGAATACTATTCAGCTTTTAAAAACAAGGAAATCATGAAAATTTCAGACAAATGGATGGAACTAGAAAAGATCATCCTGAGTGAGGTAACCCAGAAACAGAAAGACACACATGGTATATACTCACCTGGATATTAGACATATAATATAGGATAAACATACTAAAATCTATAGTGTTAAAGAAGCTAAACAACAAGGAGGACCCTAGGGAGGATGCTTAATTCTCATTCAGAAGGCAAACAGGATAGACACCAGAATTGGTAGAAGAGAGGGAATAGGACAGGAACCCATCACAGAGGGTCTCTGAAAGACTCTATCCACCAGGGTATCAAAGCAGATGCTGAGACTCAGCGCCAAACTTGGGGCAGAGTGCAGGGAGTCTTATGGAAGAAAGGAGGTGTGTGTGTGTGTGTGGGGGGGGTTGCTTAGAAGGGCCCTGAGAGCACAGGAGTTCCACAAGGAGACCAACAAAGTCAAAATATCCAGGCCCAGAGGGCCCTGCAGAGACTGATGCATTCACCAAGGACCATGCATAGAAAGGATGTAGACACCCCTGCTCAGATAGGCCCATAGGCAGTGCAGCCATATCTAGTTCCCAAGCTGGTCTCTTAAAGTTGGCCCTAGTGCTTATATTTTATGGTGTGTGACTTGAATGTCGTTTATTCCCATAAAGCCACAGACCAGTTTTGTGCAGTCCTGCCCGTTCAGGAAGCACACTGTTAGCTCTCCTAGGCCTGCCTCCGTCATGTGTGCAGTGGCAGGCTCCTTGATCAGTGCGTTGGAGACTTTATTTTCATGAGAGAAGTCTGTGTTGTTTCGTCTCAAACCACAGCTTTCCTGGGCTTGTCTTCCTCCCATCTCCTGAGTGTGCTTATCTGTCTCCTATTTTCTTTTTTTTTTTTTTAATTTATTTATTTATTATGTATACAATATCTGCATGTATGCCTTCACATCAGAAGAGGTCTCCAGATCTCATTATAGATGGTTGTGAGCCACCATGTGGTTGCTGGGAATTGAACTCAGGACCTCTGGAAGAACAGCCAGTGCTCTTAACCTCTGAGCCATCTCTCCAGCCCTCCTATTTTCTTCAAGTCATTAGTAGCAGTGATTAATGACTAAATTGATTTTGGTGGTGGTGGTTGGTTTTGGTTTTTGGTTTTTTGAGACAGGCTTTTTCTGTGTATCCCTGGCTTTTGTGGAGCTCACTCTGTAGACCAGGCTGGCCTCTTAACTCAGAGCTCTACCTGCCTCTGCTTCCCAAGTGCTGCGATTAAAGTCGTGGGGTTTGTTTGTTTGTTTGTTGTTGGCTCTTTGCTG
>CM053766.1:82991170-83083203 GCA_028658305.1 Pachyuromys duprasi
CGGGAGAAGAAGGTTGTCTATGAGAATGCTTACGGCACATTCGTTGGTCCTCATAGGATTAAGGTAATGATAAAGCTACGTTCTACACTCCTCCTCTGCTCTTTCAAAACAGCTTTCATTGGTATGTTTTTAAAAGTCGAGTAAGATGTAAAAGTTAAGGCTGCTGTGACTTGATTGTCCAGTGGTTGCTTAGCTGTCAGTGTTTCCTGAGGCCTTCTGTGGGCTTGGTGGGCCACGGTCCCAGGCCAGATTACTTGCATTTGAGGCTTGCTTCTATCTGTTGCTAGCACTCTTTATTCCTCAAGGCAAGCATTTTTCTGCTCAGCCTGGAGTGTCTCTTCTGTTGTGAGAACTGAAGGAGAGACCGTGTGTGACCACCCCATACTGACTGTCAGGCTCTAAGGCACAGTCCTGTGTGGTGCTGACATTGTTTCCTTTGCAGGCAACAAATAACAAGGGTAAAGAGAAGATTTACTCAGCAGAGCGGTTTCTCCTTGCCACCGGTGAACGGCCTCGCTACCTGGGCATCCCTGGAGACAAAGAGTACTGCATCAGCAGGTAGGAGAGACTGGTGGCATGTGCTGTCCTTCCGCTTGTTCTTTGTGCCCACTTAGCTCATCTCTCAGATGGAGGAAAGGATTCTTTGCCATGCTTGTTCTTGGGAATTGGAGAAAGAGTAACGGACTGGCAACATTTTAAAAGTTGAAAGCTGCAAGCATTGGTCATTCTGCCATGGAGAGTTAACACATCACACTGACGATATAATGTAGATAGAGTCACATTTCTCTTTGCAGTTGAATTTTATGTATTTAAAAACCAGGTGGGTATTTAGGCACATTTGTAAAGTAAGTGTGATCAAGTATACGTGGTTTATTTTTTTGCAAAGCAAGAATTATGTTCCATGTTAACACCAGGGGAGTAGAAACGGAAAGGATTAGCTCGAATGGCTGTCCAAAGAGGCCCATTGCCCGGTCTCCAGTGGGTTCAGTACCCTGTAGAAGAGCCTCTGAAACTTGTGTCAGTTTTTTGTTTTTTTTTTTCCCATCAACAGATAACACTACCAAAACTGTCTATTGAGGAGTTTTAAATTACAAAGTCATTAAGACACAATGCTAACTTCTGCCTTTTTGGATGATTTTTTTGCTTGGGGCTTTCTGGTTGAGTTTAACTGACTATCCACTGGCTTCCTTTTTTCAGAAGTGTGACTTCTGCCTGGTGCAGGGGCAGCTCTGATGCTTCTGTCTGTACTACCTGTGATGTGCAGACTCAGGACTGATTCCTGGTTCATTACAGGTGGCACCTTTCTATGGAAGAAAGGGTGGAGACATCACTCTGGCATCCTCTTAGTGACTCTGGTTCTGTTTTTGAGAATTAGATTTTTTTATTCCCTAATCAGCTATTAAAAACCTGTTGGCCCAGTCACACTTGGTAGAATATTATCAGGAATTTTGATGTTTGGACACACAGACATTCACACCCTAGCAAGCTCCCTGCCTGTTTTTTGTTTTCTTAGAAGTAGGTTTCACTATATTGCCCAGTTCGATCTTGAATCCCTAGGCTCAGGCAGTCCCCCTGCCTCAGCACCCTGAGGAGCTGAGATTACAGGCATGTTCCATTGTGCCCTACAACTCATCATTGTGGTAGTGAGGGGCTGGAGATAGCTTACAGCAGGGCTCATGCAAGCTTCAAACTCACTATGTTGCTGACAGCAACCTTGAGTCCATGATCCTCCTGCTTCTACCTCCCAAGGTAAATTTTTGCTTTTTGTTTTTTTGTTTGTTTTGTTTTGTTTTTGAGATAGGGTCTTTCTATAGACACTAGGCTGGCCTCAGACTGAGACCCTCTTGCCTCTCTCTCCCAAGGGCTGGGATTAAAGGTAAACTACTGCACCTGGCCAATTTTACAATCTCTTATCTGTTGTTGTATTTCCAACCCATAAAATTTGTCTTGAGTTAAAATTTTTGTAACTTTATATTACAAAGATCAGCTTTTCAAAGTGTTTTTTCCCCCACTCTTGCTGCTGGGTATCCAGGTAGAAAGCAAAACGGATTTTCCACCCAGGAATGAAACTGAGTGGTATATCAGTGGGGGTTTGGGTTTGCAAATGGCTAATGTTTCCAAATGGTTCAAGACAGTTATGGTCTGATACCAGAAGTTACGTTGTTGGTTGTATGTAGCCACTAGTATATTTGAAAACCAGCTGGGTATTTCCAACAAATAATAGTATCTAAGACCTTGTAGAGTTTTCTCACATTATATGCACAGTGTGTTCCCTAAAGTTTATAACATTAAAGTTCTCGTTTCTTAGGAACGTGGAAATTACTTGCACTGTGATTCATATGTGACCATTTTCCTCTTCCTCCTTTTTCCCTTAACTTTTTCAGTGACGATCTTTTCTCCTTGCCTTACTGCCCGGGTAAGACCCTGGTGGTTGGAGCATCCTATGTTGCTTTGGAATGTGCAGGATTTCTTGCGGGTATCGGCTTAGACGTCACAGTAATGGTTCGGTCCATTCTCCTTAGAGGATTTGACCAGGACATGGCCAACAAAATTGGTGAACACATGGAAGAACACGGTATCAAGTTTATAAAGCAATTCGTTCCAGTTAAAGTAAGTGGGTTTTCTGTGAGGTTGTTGGCTTTATGTTCATAGTGAAAGGCAGAAAGACAGGATGGGTGGAAGGTGCAGCCCTACACAGTCAGGAGTGCTGTCTGATCACAAGCATGGGCTGGACGGCTGTCTCGGGGCCATTGCTCTTCCCTTCCCTTCTTCATTTACTGCATTCTTTATGTCCCCCGGTCTGTTATACTAAGTACTGTTACCCTCTCAAACTCTGCACACGCACACGCCTACACACTAGACTACAGTGGCCCTTCTCCCCTCCGTGCCTTCTGCAATGAAGCGCTTTCCTCTGGTGTGTTGTCATCGCAGGTACTATGTTAGATGATTCTGTTCTCTTGGAAAGAATGGCTCGTGGGCTGGCTCCCCCACTTTTGCTTTAAAGGATCTAAAATATACCAAGTTAAGTCTATGACTTTGTTACCATTGCCATGTAAGAGTGATGTAGTGGGGCTAGGGACAGCTCAGTGGTAGAGTACATTCCTAGTAGGCAAAAAGGCTCTAGGTTCCCTCTACACTAGGACCCGGCACACACAGGTACATGTATACACACACGCTACAAGATCAAGTCCTTCGCTTGGTATCTCCGACCAGCAGTGATCTCGAAAGTGGCTTGGTTTTGGTGAAGTTTAGAAATGCTAGACCTGCTGTTTTTTCTCTCAGTGAATTAAAGTTAGTGTGACGTACTCTCTTAGTGCTGACAAGATACAAAGTTTGGGACCAGCTTCACTTGTCAAATGCTCTGCCAGTTTGTGGCCATGTGACTTAGGGAGAATTACCCTCTCCAGGCATTAGGGTTTTTTTGTAAATGGAGAATAATGGCAGCAGCTCCGTATTTCCTGTGAGGTGCTGGCTAATGTGTATAAGGAGCTAGAGCACAGTCTAACATGTTTGTCAGACCCTACTGTAAGAGCTGAGCTTTGGATTTCCTGGAAGTTAGAATACTTCATGCTTGTAGATCAGCAGTTCTCAACCTGTGGGTCATGACCCCTTTTGGGAGCCAATGACCCTTTCACAGGGGTTGCCTAAAACTGTAGGGCTGTGGGAAGTACCTGCTTTTCTGAAGTATAGCATCTTCCTGAATAACATCAGCATTCAAGAAGCTGTGGCCCTTTAGGAAGCTGGCGCATTGTCAGGTGGTATGTGATGCTCTTAGCCTGTCAGCAGGCTGTCAGGAGCACTGTGTGCACAGTAGGTTGGGGTTGTTCATTCTGCAGGAGGCTGCTCACTCCTTTTCTGTATCTGTAGCAAGTGTTGAACTTCTACTTAAACACATCTTCTCCACTGATTTTTTTTTTTAGGTCTTTCTAGCTCTGACTTCAGTCCATACTCACATGTTTCACTGTTCTTTGTCAGTGAAAGCTGAACATTTTTAAGTGCTAAGGGATGCTCTGAAATTTTGTTGCCCTCAAATCAGACAGCAGTGGGTGATGGGATCTGTCTTAGGGAATGTGCTATGCTTGCTCCACTTTCTTCTTTTTTACTTTCTTCTCCGTAGTTCTCTGTTTTAAGAATTATTTGAGAGCTTGGTGTGATGGTGCACTGTTGTAATCCCAGCACTCAGGGAAGCAGAGGCAGGCAGATCTCTGAGTTCAAGGCCAGCCTGGTCTACAAAGCAAGTCCCGGAAAACCAGGGCTATACAGAGAAACCCTGTCTCAAGGGTTTAAAAACAAAAAGAACAATTTGAGAAAAAGCCTCTCTAGCAGACCATTAGTAAGGTTAGTAAGGTGGAGGAAAGTTGCTTATGGAGGCGTACTGCACGGGGGAGGCGGGTGGCCCTCTTACGGCTGAGTTCTGTTCCACTGCGCACTAAGCAAACAGAAAGGGAAGAAACCGTTCTCCCCATTGTCTGTGTCTGTGTTTCATAGCAACACTTGATTACTTTTATAGGTTGAGCAAATTGAAGCAGGGACGCCAGGTCGACTCAAGGTGACCGCTCAGTCCACGAACAGTGAGGAGACCTTCGAAGGCGAATTCAACACGGTGAGGAAAGGGCCCAGGTCAAGCACAGTCCTTACTGGGTGACTGTTATATACTCTTTTCTCTTTCTAAAATGCCCCCTTTCTTTGCTTATTCTAAGACAGCTCAGTTTCTCTGATGTTAGGATTTATTTGGCACAAGGATGGCTTCGACCACCCTACCCTCAGTCAAGTGGTCACAAATAGGCAGAAGTTGCTTAAGAGCTAGACTTTTCCCTGTTCATGGTCTTCTCTTTTTGCCTCCTCAGACTGTCACTTAGGGAATGATTTAGACATGGACTATGCTCTTCTTTTTTAAGTTTGTGTAACTTAATTAAGGCAGCAACTTCCTTTCTTTTAAGAAATGCCAAGAGATGTTTGCTGTGTCTGTTCAAAAGACTTTAAAAAAAATAAAAAGGTTTTAATTAATTTTATTAATGAACTGTGCTTTCCAGATCCAGGGTTAGGTGGTTCACACAGTGGTTTTTAATAGTTTACTCTTTTTTCAGGTGTTGCTGGCTGTTGGAAGAGATTCTTGTACGAGAACTATCGGCTTAGAGACTGTGGGCGTGAAGATAAATGAAAAGTAAGGAGGCAGGCGTGGTGCGGTGACTCGGTGCTCTCTGCCTTTGCCTCTTGACGGTAGTCCACCCAGGAGTGAGCGCTGCCTGCCAAGCGCTTTCAGCAGTACAGGGGTGGGGGTGGGCTGTTCTCACTTAGGATCTTCACTCCTAATCACTTTGTTACAGCGGTTTTTGCTTTGTTTTTAAAATATGTTTTTATAGTTGGTTTTTAAAGTAGTGGCCAGAATATTTGTAAGCACCTTGATTCCCATGCACTGTTCTGATTTCAGCAACTAGACCGGTGTTCTGGGGAGGAAGAGGATGTAGTTTTACCTCACTAATAGCAGCGATTGATGGTTGTAGGACTGGAAAAATACCTGTCACGGATGAAGAGCAGACCAACGTGCCTTACATCTACGCCATTGGGGACATCCTGGAGGGGAAGCTGGAGCTGACGCCCGTGGCCATCCAGGCTGGGAGGTTGCTGGCTCAGAGGCTGTACGGGGGCTCCACCGTCAAAGTGAGCGTCAGCCGGGCCGCCGAGAGGCTGCTTCTGTCATCGTTGGGCCTGTTTTAACTTTCTTTTCTCTGTTTGACACAGTGTGACTACGAAAGTGTCCCAACAACTGTATTCACTCCTTTGGAGTATGGCTGTTGTGGCCTCTCTGAAGAAAAAGCTGTAGAGAAATTTGGGGAAGAAAATATTGAAGTGAGTTCTTTTCCTTTTCCTTTTCTTTTGCAAAGATTCAAGGTAGTTTCAAATGTACAGAAAAGTGCAATTACAAATTGTAGTGAGCATGTTTATTAAATATTTTAAAAGTTAGTTTATTATTTAAAGGTTTGTTTATTTTTAGTTCACGTGTATGGGTGTTTGCCTCTGTATCTCTGTACTACATATGTACCTTGGAGGTGCCTTGGAGGACAGAAGGCATCAGATCTCTTGGAATGAGAGTTACAGATAGCTGTGAGCTGCTAGGTGCACGCAAGGACAGCTTCAGCCGTCCTCTCTGTAACTTAATGTGCAGTATGTCAAGTGGCCACAAGTAGGCAAAAGTTGAAGATGAGCTAAATGAGCCAAAGAGATGCTGGGAGATGAACCCAGGTGTTCTAGTCTGTGAACGTTTCTGATCCATTGTCCATTTCTACAAGTGCATTTGAGGAGAGATTGTCTACCAAAAAGTACTGAGAGCGCTTTGTGCAAGTGTGAGAACCCGAGTTCAGATCCCCAGCACTCTATGAAATGCTGGGTTTGGGTGTGTCCTGCTCTAAACCCGGCATTGGGTGGCGGGGCGGGTGTGTGTGTGTGTGCGAGTGCAAGTAGTATTGACAGGATGAGGGCTGGTCTTTTGCTGGCTGCTGGCCTCATCAGACAATGGCATGTTCCGGTTCCAGAGAATAAAGCAGAGAGTCATAATAGTGGCCTGTATTAGACAGACAGACAGATAGATAGGTAGGTAGGTAGTTGTGTATAATAATGGCCTTCTTTGGTATCTTTATGGGCACACAAAGACCTGTAAAAATGTTACCTCCTAGTTTTTTTTAATTGTTTATATTTTAAGGTTTTTAGTAAGTATAGATATAGTTCGTATAGTCTGATTTTCTTACTTTGATTTGCTATATTCCTTACAAAAGTGATATGTTTACACTTAAGAACAACTTAATTAAGGAACTAGGAAACAACTACTCATAGATTTTGTCTGTAACGTAGTAGTTGGGAATGATAATCCTTTCGCTGTGTCATTTTGTGGTGTGTGAGCGTTTGGATTTCATGTCATTGATCTAGTACCCTAACTTACCCTGAGGCTGGTGGGTAGAGGAGGACACGGTACTGTTTGCCATCCATGAGACACATCAAAAGAAGTCCCTGTCCCCTGGCCCCCTGCACTTCTTCCTCCTGTGCTGAGGAGGCTCTGCAAACAGGAAGCAAGAGCACCAGCAGCTGGAGCTGCCCTGCTGTTTCTCAGGCTCTCGTTTGTAGCTGTCCTTCTCTACGCCAGCGGTTCTCAACCTTCCTACTGCTCTGGCCCTTTAACACAGTTCCTCATGTTGTGACCCTCAGCTGTGCAGTAACTTCATTGCTACTACATAACTGTAATTTTACTACTGTTGTGAATTGTAAATATATGATTTGCAGGATATCCGTACATGACCTTCAAAGGGGTCATGGCTCACAGCTAAGAACCACTGCTTTAAGCTAACAAGGTGGTCAGTTCTTTGTATACGTTTCTCTCTGTTTGTTTGGTTTTTTTTTTTTTTTTGTGGTTTCTTTCTTTTTTTCCTTCCTTGCTGCTTTTATTTCTTTGTCATTTTTATTTTTGAGACATTAATACAGTGCAGACCAGCCTGACCTCAAACTTAGATCCACTTCCTCTTGCTTCCTAAGTGCTGGAATGAAAGGCCTGTACCACCATGCCTGCTTGTATTCTTGGTGTAAGACAGTGATCATGTGGCTTCTTTCTTCCTTCGTCTTCTCTGTCCCTTTGATATCTTAAGGTTTATTAATGTTGAAATAAGCAAGATTAGTCAGAGGGGCTCTGGCATCTGCAAGTTATTTGCCTTTTGAGCAAGTCAGGTTTATTCTGTGACCTTTATGAGCAGTGTGTGTTGTCCCATACCTCCACATCTCTGCTTGACAGCTTCCTGGTTCAGGTGCTGAGTCACAACTGTGCCTGTGTCTCCCCAGGTTTATCACAGCTTCTTTTGGCCCCTGGAGTGGACAGTTCCGTCCCGAGACAACAACCGATGTTACGCGAAAATAATCTGTAATCTCAGGGACAATGTAAGTGCGGTGGTGAGCCTTACGGGGATGCTTAGCTTTTGAGACCATGTTGAGCTCAGCTGTGACCATGATGTGTGTGTGTGCTATTCCTTTAGTGTTTCACCTGTTGGTGTCCCCAGCTCCAAGGCCACCGTTTGAGGCAAGGGGCTTCGCTCTCCTGCTGCTGGCCACTCATCTTTCCTGGTACAGGGCCCCACCACAGGCAGTTGATGAGTGAGGAGCAGTGCAGTCCTCTGTTACCTACAAACAGAAACACAAAGACACTCCGGCGTGCTGCCGCTTTGGTCATGTGCAGCTATCTCTGTAGAGAAGGCTGGGAAGAGGCCTGACTTCCCTGGGCTTCATATGCAGATGGAGATATACTGTATAGCAGTGACCGAGCCAAAGGCAGATTCTCCCACCTCTCAGCCATTCCAGGCCCACAGTGTGAGCGATGGAATACAGAGTGGTCTTCAAACTTTCTGTTTCCACACAGTAAGCAGCATTTAATGTTACATCCCAGGAGACATGTATGTATACACACATACACTATCTTTAAATATTGGACCAGAAACTAAGTTTTTTTCAATGTAGCCAATACTTGGCTTTAAAAATGTCTTCAGGAAAAATAGATCCGAATAAGGCCACACTTTTACACCCAAGGAACTTACTTAGATTATTAAAATAATCTTAGTGTTTGTCTGTAATGAAGGTACATTATTTTGTTTAAAAACTGCTGTTTTAGATAAGACAGTTACAGACTCTTTTTTTTAAGAACCAAAGTTTCAGGACATTGCCTTGGATGCCAAAGTCATCCTGAGGCAGGCATTCAGTACATGAAAATACGAGGCTAACTCGTGAACTATGCAGTTGTCATTTTCTCTGTGTCCTTGGACATAAGTTTTGTCAAGGCATGGTGTATGTGTCATCCGACTTGACAGTGACTGAATGTCTTTGTGTTAAACAGCGCTTAGTGTCACACACATGCTGAAGAGTGGAGTGCACATGCCTTCTCATCATCCTGGTTTAGGGTTTAGACTTTCTCCAGATTAAATCATCCCACACAGGTATTTCAGAGTTTCCAGGCACTTCCCTTCTGTGTGCCTGTGGAGGAGTCTGGGCAATATCTGAGTTGCTCTTTCTGTGCCCGGAATGTCAGCTAAACGATCTTGAAAGTTGAGTGACTTCCCTCAAGTCTCAGTCACCACAGATGGTTTGTCAAGCACGAGGACAACCAGAGAACCTGAGGACACTGCCGGCTGCTAGCCTGGAGCTGCAGGCACTGTACTTTTCCAGC
Source organism: Pachyuromys duprasi (assembly GCA_028658305.1). Classification (NCBI taxonomy): domain Eukaryota; kingdom Metazoa; phylum Chordata; class Mammalia; order Rodentia; family Muridae; genus Pachyuromys; species Pachyuromys duprasi. The sequence goes on from CM053766.1 coordinate 83,000,367, forward strand.
TTTTCCTCTGTTGCCCTCAAGCTTTGGTATTTTCCTCCTGCTTGACAGTCTCTTGTTTCCTGTGCCTGCCCGTGTTGGAGTCATCTCCTTCCACAGCACACAGTTAGGCTTGAACAGTGCAAGGCAGCCATTTCTGTGAGGGGCTTCTTCTGCAGAAGTACCTGGGCTGTGAGAAGAGAAGAGAGAGACCAGCTGATCCATATCACTATTCTGTATCTTAGGAGCGTGTCGTGGGCTTTCATGTACTGGGTCCAAACGCGGGAGAAGTGACGCAGGGCTTTGCGGCTGCGCTCAAGTGTGGACTGACCAAAGAGCAGCTGGACGGCACTATCGGAATCCACCCCGTATGTGCGGAGGTGAGTCACAGCGCCTCCCAGGGACATTGGAAATGCCAATATTTGCCACTCAGCAGCAGATTCGCACTCACTGGCTTTCTTGTTGCTGTGTTTGACCTGACCCTGTAGCGGTGACTGAGGGCCTCAGATGAGTTGGCTTGAGTTTCTCCCTTTTCGTGTTTACTGCTGCTGGTGAAAGCTGGAGGCCACTGCCCTGCAGATAGGTAGACAATGGCTGAGAGCAACTTAAACTGGCCTTAAGCCTTTTAGTTAGCACCTGTCATGGTGGCGTATGCCTGTAATTCCAGTATTTGGCACTCAAAGGCGATCAGATCTGAGTCAGAGGTTAGTTTGGTCTATACAGAAAGCTCCAGGCCAGCCAGGGCTACATAGTAAGACCTTGTCTCTAGGGAGGAAACAAAAACACAAAACCCCACAAGTTTTATTACTGTGTGTCCTAAAATATTTCCGTGGTGATTATTTACCTTCTGTGTTAGCTGCCTGGAAAAAGCCTCAAGGCCGATGATGCTTCTGCCTCTTGAGCCTGTGTGTATCCAAGAATAATACTGGCCAGTGATGCTTTTAAAACACTTAAGTCAATGCTGGTGAAACTGGAAAACTGCCTGGTTGGGCCTCTGGGTGTCAGTGTTGGCTCACTGTCACTGATTGTCCAGGCCTGAATAGTGTACTGCATAGGGATCAAGGTGATTTAAACCAAGGTGCTTTAGGTGCGGGTTAGTAATGGCAGCCTTTATCTGTGTGTGTTTGCATGTAGGAGGGCTGTGTATATTCATTCATTCTTACTAGATCATGTGTGATCTCCAGCTCACAACTGGTTGGTTTCTGTTTCCAGTTGTGCTTGTACAACTGAACTCTGTGTTGAACATACGTCAGCTTTAAAAAGATGCGGAAAGGGAGGGGGCTGAGGAAAGAGCTCAATGGGTAGAGTTCTTTTTGCATGAGAGGACCTGAGACACGCTGGTGTGGTGGCGTGCCTCTGTAACCCCAGTGTGGGGCAAGACGGAATGTGGCCAGGGCCAGGTCAAAGGGTCAGGGAATGGACACAGGTAGATCCTGAAAGCGGGTTCAGCAGATGCTGTCTAAAAATACAAGGTGGAAATCAGTCCAAGGAGGTAGCTGACATTTCAGACTCCGGCTTCCACACAAGCATGTACACAGACACATACATGTGATATATAAAGGCTTTGTGTGTAACTTGGTAGAGCTTGCTCAGCATGCCATGGGTTCAGTTCCAGCACTGCACAGCCTGGGCATGGGGCACACACCTGTAATCTCAGCACTTAGGTGGAGGCAGTAGGATCAGAAGTTGAAAGTCATTGTCAGCTACATAGTGTACATAGGCTAGAGACCTGTTTAGAACAAACAAGCACAGACACGGAAGCACACTGCGCTTCTGTGTGCTTTGCCTTCTGTCGTTAGGAATGGGATCCTCCTCTAGGTCGATGCTGACTGGCTTGATTAGAAACAGAATACTGACCTGTTTCTCCATACAGGCACGGCAGAGGTTTTGGAGCATAGAAGCTATGTTTGTTTGTTTAATGTGTGAGTGTTCTGCCTGCATGTATACCTACATGCCAGGAGAGGCCACGAGATCACATTATAGATGGTGGTGAGCCACAATGTGGTTGCTAGGAATTGAACTCAGGACCTCTGGAAGAGCAGACAGTGCTCTTAACTGCTGAGCCACCTCTCCAGCTGGAAGCTGCTGGTTTTGTCATTTAAAACAAAAACAAAAAACCCTAATCTTTAAGCAATTATAAAGACAAGAGTCTATTAATACTATTTATTTGTTTGTGTTTTCAAGATATAGTTTCTCTCTGTAACCCTGGCTGTCCTAGAACTTGCTTTGTAGATGAGGCTGGCCTCAAACTCAGAGACATTCACCTGCCTTTGCTTCCTAAGTGCTGGGGTTAAAGGCATGTTTCACAATGCCCTGCTTAGATTAATACCATTTAGCACTATCTTTTATTTAGTGCAGTGACACAGACTGCCTGCATGGGGAGGGTACCAGTGAATTTTTTTGTTTCTTTTTAAGAGTGTATTAATGTACCACAAAGAGGCTTATGTGATAAAACAGCAATTAGGCTGGTGAGATGGTTCAGCATTTGAGAGTTTACACCCCTTCTGTAGAGGGCCTGAGTTTAGTCTCTAGCACCCATGTCAGGATGGTCTATAACCATGAGTAACTCCAGCTTCAGGGGGGCTTTGGTGCCCGCGCACACTTGGCATTTGCTCGCATATACACCTAGATAATCTTAGGTAATATACATAAATAAATAATATAAATATTTTAGAAAAAGAAACAAGAGAAATACATCCCCTCACCATTCTGGCCATGCTTTGCCCACTGCCAGCATTTCCACCTCACCAGCCTGTAAGTGTCCCCAGGCTGCTTCCGCTCCGCTGGGAAGTGAAATGAGCAGAGTGTGGTACAGCACAGTGATGCGGCTGCTGAGGCAGGGAAGAGGGGAAGTGATGGTGGTGTCTGCTGGGGGAGGTGATGAGGCAGACACAGAGACACCGAAGACAGATTTGAAGAAGTGTTGGCAGGACCTCCGACTGACTGGGTACATGAGGGCCTACTGTGTGCCAGGCACCGTGTTCTCCCTATGTTAGCTTCTCTGTTCCTTTCCTGAGGAAGCTGAGGGCTGGATCTCTTGGTGACAGGCAAAGACACTGATTGCAAGGCTGTGGCCCATGGTTGCCCAGCCCGAGTTGTGATCCCACACAGCAACTGCTTCTCAGTGAGGTCTGCTACGTCTTAGCTTTCAGCTTGGCCAGCAGCAAGACTAGCTAAATTGGGAGCCGTGTCCAGTGTGTGACTGACAGGTAGGCCTCTCACAGAGCATGTAGGGTTCAAGCATTTGGGACGGTGCATCGGTAGCCGCCCTTCCCCAGGGCCCTTCACACAGAAGGTGCAGCTTCACTGATGGTCTCCTGGGTGTTTGCAGCCTCGGCAGCTGCACGTGGGTTTTGAACAACTGCAACAGCCTCTGGCGGGTTTTGTTGTTTTGTTTTTCATCCTTGCCTGTGAACTCTACTTGACTAGAATTTTGGAAAACCAAAGGCTTTTTTGACTGCAGAAGTCTCTCTTATGGGAAAAGGGCTTGATGTAGAAAAGTGAAATTTGTCTCCCAGGTGTCTGGACACTTGCTGTCAGGAGTGCTACCCTGGTGGTCCCCGGCACGGTTGCTGTTGGCCTGTGAGAGAAGGGCTGAATAGAAAGGAAGACTTAAGAGTCCTGAGCCATCTGACAGTTTTGTCTGTGATAGAAAGTTGGAGGCTAACTTACATGCCTTTCACGTTTTCATTTTCCTAATACGGTTTACTGCATTTCACAAATGCCAGTCCATTGATGGATTATAAGTCAGAACCTCGTCTGAGCTGTCGAGAAGTCTTCGCAAATGGCCGTGGCACCAGTGGCCATGAAGTGCAGCACTTTTCCTGCTGCCACTAAAGAAACCCAGGAAACAGTGTTGTCCATCATTCACCTCAAAGGAGTAACTACCACAGACACAGCCACATTCTTCAGCTGAGAGGTCGTCATTAGGCAGTACAGTTTCCCTCTGGAAATTCTGTAGGCGACTGTGCTCTTGTTCTGAATGGAGGTCTTGGATCCCAGTGGTGCCTGAGTGATACCCAGGGTGGTTTCAGCTAGACCACTTCACTTGGTGTTGGAGGGGCTGACACAGAAAGAGCATCCAAGAAGGCCCCTGAGACTGTCTTAAAGCAAGGCTGGCTGTGGCAGCACACACTAAGTCCTGGTAGAAGAAAATGGGAGATTCCAAGCTGAGCTTGACTTGAACGACACAGTGAGTCCTTGTCTCCAAAAACAAGACAAGAAAGCCTGTCTTAAAGTCCATCAGGGATATTTGTTTTGTTTCTAGTGTCCAGTATACTCCCCTTCTGAAGAGGGTAGGGACCTCGAGGGTCACAGCTGAGCTAAGGCAAGACTGGAAAGTTCCGGGCAAAAGCTTTCTGCGGCACGTGACCTCTGTCTGTGTCCTGTGCTTGGTGTGCTGCCCTCCACAGTAATTTCTTACAGACAGTTATTATTATAAAGATTTTAAACCAGCTGTACATGAGTGAAATCTCTGTAAAATCAAGCCTTCCATCTTTTCACTGGTCTGGTGTCAGCGATGGCTCTGCTTTCTCTTTTATGCCATCAGTGCAAGGAAATAGGTAACAGCTCCATTTTTTAGTGCTCCCACTTTGGGGGAGGGTGTTTTTTGGTTTTGCTTGTTTGTTTGTTTTGGTTTTTCAAGGCGGGTTCTCTGTGTAGCCCTGGCTGTCCTGGACTCAAACTCAAAACAGTCCACCTGCCTATACCTCCCCGAGTGCTGGGATTACAGGCGTGCACCACTGGGCCAGCTAATGCTCCCCCTTTTTGATGGGTTAGCTTTTATCCAGACCTCAATCTTTCTAAACCCCCAAAACCGAAACATTAATCTGCTGCTGTTGCGAGCCAAGAGTTGAAGCATATTCTCTTGCTTGTTTCCTTTCTCCCATCATAAAGACTGAGAAGAGCTCATCTGATAGTCTCGTAAATTGTACACAGTACTGTTACTCTAACAACTGTTTTCATTATTGCACATTGTCCCCTGTCTTCATCCATAACAATTTTTTTTTTTAACGAGTTTTGTTTCTTTTCAGAAACAGTTGGGCTGGTTCACAGTGTCAGCGCTGACTGTGAGGGTGCTAATGAGCCTTATGGGATTTGGTGTGAATGCACATTATATGTACAAAAGGGATGACTATTTCAGGGATTTTACATCCTTGCTAACAAAGATGAATTCCTTGTTACAGTTCCTTGGTTTTGAATGTGGGCTGGTCTTGTTTTAAGGCTAGGGCTGTTAGTACTCAGGTCTGGATTCTGCCGAGCTGGTGTGCTGGTGGTTTATAGGTACTGTGTCTCTACTCGAGGCTAAGCCAGACCCATGGCTTTTCTCAGGATTGAAAATCCCCTTTCTTCAAGGGGTGAATTCTTTGTTCCAGTTGCTCTGGTCCATGTACCTCAAGATGGTCTTAGTTTCTTGCATTTATTTCCTTCTACTAAATAATGGCGCATCTGTGAATACTGGTACTCTAAATGCCAAGACAAGAGAATTGCTGTGATCGTGAAGTCAGTCTGGGCTACAGAAAGAGGTCCTGTCTCAAATAAGTCAGTGTTTTAAGAAACCATTAGTTTTCTGAGAACCAATGAAGGTATTATTTGGCCAGAAATGTTTGTTCCAGAGTGTCAACAAAGATCCATACAGCCTGTGTCTGCTTCTTCTGGGCACTCTTCCCAATTCCCCGTGGCCTTCGGTTAAGGAGGCCCTGCCTGGTGGGGCAGTTATAAAGGTCCCCAGGCCTGTGCTGACATTTGAAATACTGAGAGGATGTAAACTGTTGTTAGACCTTTGTGACGAAAGTCATTAAGGGATGGCCTGGTGATTGAACCCTCGGAACTTTACAGAGGGGGAACTCGGCAGCCAGCATGCTGTGCTTGTAGTAAAGTGTCATTGAAGTGTGTGGCTCAGGAGATGGCGTCCGTGTGCCCATAGCCGACAGAATCAGCACTTTGTACCTGATGTAACAGCCAGGGAGGACCCAATAGAGCTGGCCAGCCATTGTCGTTTGTACATCAAGGTGGGACAGCCTGTAAGGTGACTGGTCTGAAGGGTCTCGCTGCATCTGAGCTATTACCAAATAGCTACAGAACAAGGACATGGGAGTGCTGTTGAGGAAACGAGGGGAGAGAGTGGGTAAGACCAACAAGAAATGCTGCCTGCAGAGTGGAGTTGTGAGTCCCTTACGACCTGGTTAGTTTTCCAGTGTGTAAGAAAAGGGTGGTAAGTGCCTCCTGACCACCAGGTGTTTGTACACATGACACAGCTGATTTTTAACACATTTCCTCCTCTTATTCTCTGGAGAACTAGGGGAAATGTTTGGTCACCTGCATCATTTTAGTGTGTGCGATGCTGTCTGTGAACTTGTTTGCTCTGGAGTTTGGAAAGTCACGCCTTTTCCTCTTTCCTGCAGATCTTCACAACGCTGTCGGTGACTAAGCGCTCGGGGGGAAACATCCTGCAGTCTGGCTGCTGAGGTTAAGCCCCGGTGTGGATGCTGTCGCCAAGACTACAGACCATCACCTTGCTTCCTTGCCTGCGTCCAGGTGAAGTTCAGGACGGCTCTTGGCGCCTATTCAAGTGCTGTCCTACGGCCACCAGGTCCTGGGATCTTGTGGGTAGGAGGAGGCAGGTAGAAGGCTGCAGCATCACACTGGGGTCACCGTGACAGACTCAGACTGACGATCGGCAGTGCATCACAGGGATGCGTTCATGACGTCACCAGCCTCAAGCCGAAGTGGTGGGCGGTGGCAGAGCAGCTGTCGATCTGTTCAGCTCAACCTTTCCTTGTAGATTGTCTTAGTCTCGTTTTTTAAGCTGTCTGATGTCGGCTCTATTTTTCTCCATGGGGTTAATGATACTAAAGATAGGGAATGTTAGCAATCAGTTTTTTGTCTAAAAGCATGCCATGGCTCGACCATCCACAGTCTGTGACTTGACTTATGAGAGCCACACAAGTTTGTCCCCAGAAAGACAAATTACCCTATGACTGAAATACACTGTTTGTTTTACTAACCTGTGTAGTATCGTCTCCTTTAATAAGTCTTATGTCCAAAAGAAAAACCATGGTCCGCCTTTGCAAGTTTCCCACCGTGCGCATCTGAAGCCGCCTGGGAAGGGCAGCGGCTCGGCTAGCTGCCTGGAGCCCGGCTGCACGGCCCTTGGGTGGTGGAGAGGGCTGCCCACAGCTGCCAGCAGTAAACGCCTCTCCTGATAGTCTGTTTCTGTTGGGCTGACTGAGCCGAGATTGTTTGCAATGGAAAATGCTTGATTTGCCTTGAACTTGTTTCTGTGAGGTGGATTTAGTTCTAAGCCTCACAGACAAGTATCTCTTTCCACACACAGCCACATAAATCTTCTAGGGTAACTACTTGTGTAAGGAAGCTGTTCATAATCTAAGTTATTATTATTGTTATTATTATTGAACACAGGTGGATATGAAGGATTTTCACTCTAAAAAAAAAAAAACAAAACAAATGGTTTTTCCCTTTTCTGTTCAATGAACGAGGCGGAACTCTGGCAGGATGGCCAGTGCTCCGCCGGTGCTGTAGCTTGGGCTTTCACAGCGGGTTAACCCTGGGGTGTGTGGCATGAACATGCTGGCCGAGGGCTCCACAGACCGTATGTCCTGCTACACCAGCCGTGAGGCCGCCCGCCCTGGTGCCGTGGACCCCTCCCCCATGCCGTCCCCTTCCCCGTCCCCACCTGCCGTATGGAGTGGCGTTCACTGTGCACTTCTGGACCACCTCAGCAGCACCTGCCTTGCCCCACGAGGCTCTCTCAACAGCCTCATCCTGTCAGCGTGAAGACAGAAGAGGAGAAAGGACAAGGGACCCGAGGGAGTTGACTGTTCGGTCTTCTGTGTTTTAAAGTTTTTCTCCCAGGCCCGCCAGTCTCTGAGACTGGAACAACAGACAGTGTAGGTAACTGTGCCTAATCATGTTGTGATTCTCTTAGTGGAATGAAATGTTCTGCCCCATGAGAAGGAATATACTTCGTTGTTTATATTCTGTAATCGCACAATGTACTGTAACTCCAATTCCAATTCCATGTATTTTTGTTACAAATTTTCTGAAGAAAAAATGTGAAACAGTAAAAGGTGTTAGTTAATGCACAAACATGCCTTCTCTTACTGAGTGATGGTTGGGGGTTCGTTGACACCACCAGGGGCTGAGTAGGCCCCCGGCCTTGTAATGAAAGCTAAAACTCTGAGGCGCCAGGCAGGATCAGCCGGGGCCTCCCTGACAGGGCAATGGCTCTTCTGTGCTCCCTGGCCCGCCTGTCACCTTCATCTTCCAGGAGGGATTGACTCACAGTCCAGCTGTCCCAGCCCCAGGGGGCCTGGAGAGCTGGTGCCTCTCTCTCCTGGTGGCTGCGAGGGTGGGCAGTGTTCATGTCCACCCAGCTAAATGCATAGCAGCCCCGAGTGCAGCCTGGTTTCTAAGTATGCAGCACAGCTGATGTCCAGATCCTTTTCGCGTGTGCGCGCCCTTCATCTCCGCATCCTTTTTGAGCAGAAGCCCCTGTTATTTGAGTCCTTAGCAAGTGTCTTCCCCCAAATGTATTTGCTTTTCACCCTGAGCAAGTGCAGGCTGCCATAGCTCTGTGAATGCCCCCGAAGCACAGGCCAGGCACAGGGCTTGCCACACCCAGGCTGCCTCATCCTCACAGCTCCCTGACAGGAGGTGTGAGTCACAAGTTTCAGGATTTTAGTCAGTTTGTGATACACCAAGTTGCAGAATCAGACCTGGGCTGCACACTGATCCTTGGACATAGCATTTTCACAGCCTCGTTCGATGCTGCCTGTACTCTGAGATGCTCTAACAGGTCCTACTGCTGCCGTCTCTCTTACACACCATAATGGGTTGCCTAAACTGCCTTGTCCCAAGCCCTGTCTCAACTCTGCCAGCTGCACTTGCCATTTCCTTTCTGTTCGGAACACACTGTTGGCTTCCCTTAAAGGTCACCTGCTCTGTGTTGCTTCAGCCTCAACTCCTCCCAGGGTTCCCTGTAGAGTTCAGGGGCCTGAGTGGAGCTGGTAGGTCGACTTCTCCCAGCTCTTCAACTCTTGTGTGCTCAGCTTCAACCAAAGGCCTGGCAGGTGGGTACCACGTGGATCAGGACCCATGGGAGATGGTTACAGAAGAAATTGGGCCAAGAAACATTGTACTTTGGGAAGTAGAAAGGTCATGAGTCCATGCTCAGCCTTACAGAGGAAAGTGTGAACCTGTGTGTGATGTACTATTCCTACCTGTAGTTGAAAGTCCTTGGCTGGGTAAGGGCTGCCCAGATAGTTGGCAAAATGTGGGTGCTTGTGTGTCTCCCAAAAGGACACACACCTGGGAACCTTTTTGTTAATGAAGGATGGAGGCTTCAGACCAGCAAACTCAAGAGACTGTTCCAGGCAGGCGAGCAGGAATCATAGGCCACATATGAGGTGCAAGGGAGTAGGAAGGGAGTTCTGTGAAGGAGCTGAAGCAGCCTGGGAGTGCGGAAGTCCCCATCTGAGGCACTGAGACCCAGGGAGGTGCCACCTTATCCTGCCTTGGGAGTCTTCGTGTGGCTCTCATTGCTGTGAAGAGACACCATGACCAAGGCAGTTCTTATAAAGGAAAATATTTAACTGGCTTACAGTTTCAGAGGTGTAGTCTGTTACGTCAGAAAATAGGGCTCAGGAAATACGGCGGCATGCAGGCAGTGCTGGAGAAGCTGAGAGTTCCACATCCTGAGCCACAGGCAGCAGGAGACTGCCAGACTGTGTCCCTTGAGCACAGGAGACCTCAAAGCCCACCTCCACAGGGACACTTCCTCGGACAAGGCCACACCTCCCGCTAGTGCCACGCCCTCTGGGTCAAGCATTCAGACATTTGAGTCTATGGGGACCTTACTGGTCAAACCAGCATCCTGGGTAACTGCTGGTTCGTGTGTATCCTCAGCTGGACGCAGGCTGGAGGCAAATGACCGGTGGGTGGCCCCGCCCACTGTGGGTGGTCCTTGAAGCCAGCTGAATCTGGCCTTGAGCAAGCTAATTAGCAGCATCCTCTAGGGCAGTGGTTCTGAATCCTCCTAATGCTGTGACCCTTTAAAACAGTTCCTCATGTGGTGACCTCCCTTCCAACCACACAGTTATTTTGTTGCTACTTCATAATGTAATTTTACTACTGTTATGAATTGAGTTTTTGTTTTTGTTTTGTTTGCTTTTTGTTTTTCCAGACAGTTTCTCTGTGTAGCCTTGGCTGTCCTGGACTTGATTTGTAGACCAGGCTACAGAGATCACCTGCCTCTGCCTCCCAGAGTGCAGATAACAGGCGTGTGTCACCGAGCCTGGCTGCTGTAAGGAATCACAATGTAAATATCTGATAGAGGTTGCCACTCACTGGTTGAGGGCCATTGCTCTGTGGTCTCTGCTTCAGTTCCTGTCTCCTGGCCCCTGTCCTGACTTCCCTCAGTGATGGACTGTTGGTTTTAGTACTCCACAGCAACAAAAGCAAACAAGGACAGTGACTGACAGGCAAGTTGAATTTCCACCTCACTCCTGACCTAGGCAGCCTGGGTTTGAACCCCAGCTCTGCCTCCTGGTGGGCTGCCGTGGCTGGCATCTAAGCTTAACAATGTCATTTTACCCCACGTCCCTGTCTGTGCAGTGTGAGCTAGTATTTGGCAAGCTGGCAGGCAGAGCCACCTTTGTTCAGCAGTGAGCTGGAAGTTGAAAGACCAGAGCTTGCCCTGACTTCTCAGTCTTGACCCTCTCTGCAGCCAGTGTCTTTCAGGGGTGCCTGGGCTTGCCCACGCCCCCCCCCCCCCCCCCAGGCAGCTCTCACAGGGATTCCAGGCTCCGGTAGGAATTCTGCACTCTTTGGCTGAAATAAGCACACTGTCATAGCGTAGGTTGTAATGCTCCTTTCTTTTGTTGCCATGGCAACTGTCCCATCTCAATTTTCTTGCACCTCTTACAGATGTATATTGCTTATATAAATCCTTCTAACAGCCCTTCACATTCTTCATTCTGATCAGATTGTGGACCAACCTAATACGTGCTACCGTGTGAGCACACCTTTAATGCTCAGTTAGAAGGTCTGGGGGGGCTCAGTGCTGCCGGTGAGAGGGTGGGGAAGCCGGCATTGCGAGGGTTTAGTCACTGCACAGTGAGATGAATGTCATCCACGAGCACTGTTAGCGTTGCTGACAGGGACAGCTGGCTCATCTCAACCACTAAGCACCCTGAACAGAAGCGCAGCATTTACCAAAACCTTAAAAACAAACAAACAATCAAAAAACCCTTTAAAATGCTTCAGAAGGTGAAGGCACAGACCCCGCAGAATTACAATGGCCTGATCTTTCAATACCTACAATAGGACTCAGCCTGTTGAGCCCGATGGATCCAGTTCCACACATCTGTAGATGCGCTCCTTTGCCGGGGCTGTGTTTGGAGTACTAGAAAGGGGCAGTTCAGAAAGGTAGGAGAGTGAAGACCTTGTAGACCGGAGGAGGGCTCAGTACTAGAACTCACTCAGAGGCCTGTTTGTGGCACTGGTGACTACTGAGCCCGAGATGGCCTGCCCCCTGGTGTCTGCCCTGGGAACGACAGTTTTATAAGAACTGAGCAAGGACACAGCCACTAATCCGTTCACAATTGGATGACCTGTTAGTGAGGACGGAGCCCTCAGCTCGCCGCCCCCAGCCACCTCTCACAGGTTCCACCAAGGGAGTGGCAAGGTGGCTTAATAGAGAAACGCACCTGCCACCAAGCCTGCTGACCCCAGGAGGGAAGGGGAGAACCCTCAAGCCGTCTTCTACCTCCACACACTTACCCCTCCTCCCCCTGCACCCACAAAATAAATAAAACAATTGTACTTTGTCACTTCCCCTCTTAACATAGAGATGTATGCATACACACAAATATATTTATATAGTGATATATATATTTGTGTGTGGTGTGTGTGTACACAGTGGATGAGTGTGTGTGTGTGTTTGGTTGTGTGTATATGCACAAGTGGCTGTTTGTGAATGAGTTTTGGTCCACTCAAGCTATGGTGCTTGTGTTCCATACCACATGTGTGAAGGTCAGGGGACAGCCTTGGGTGTTGGTCCTTACCTTCCGCCTTGTTTGTGAGCAGGGTTTCCTGTGATCTGCCACCGTGAACACCAAGTTAACTGGCCCTTGAGCTTCCTAGTACTCTCCTGCCTCAGTGTCACACCATAGGCCTGTATTCTATGTATGCCTGGCTTTTAAGTGGGTTCTGGGGACCCGTGTCTTCATGCTTCCTGAGGCACTTCCCCAGCCTGGGGACTAAAGTCTATGAGCTTCAGAGGGGACCTTCCAGCCGTGACAGTGCTTTCAGAGATGGCTTCTCCTCGGTCGCCCCTTCTGAGCCATGCAGACACACAGTAGCATTCTACACCAGACTCCAGCTTTAGCTCTCTTGAAGGGGACCCTGCAGGACTTTCTGAATAGCTGGCCCGTGTTTACTGTTTCCCAGAATCTGTGAAAGGCCCCATTACATAGGGGTCTTCTGGAACTTTCCATCTCTCCACCTTTCTGTGGAAAGCAATACTGACTGGCAGTTATTTTTGGCAAACACCAGCTGCCCTCAGAAAGGGCCCTCAGTGCAGAGCACCCCTGGCAAGCCAGTTGCTGGGGTCTGTGGGTGAAGCTGTAAACTGCGGACCCCAGGCAGCTCCGGGGAGTTCTGTTTCCTGCTCTGCTCCTTCCTCCCTCCCAGCCTTGCTAACAGCCGGGTGTTGTGTGCTTTCCCAGGTCTGTGGGGACCTGGCCGCCTCTCCAGCACACTGCCCTGTGCGGGCAGACCTGCCCTGCTGCCCCTCCCCCGCACGCAGCCTCTGCCTATCTCCCACTGCCTCTGTCCTGGATGAGACATTGGCTCTCTGTGGGAGCTGTGGCTGTCTTGCTGGGACTTGGTGGGTTGCCCCTGCATTTGTCTAGGCCTTCATTTGCCACACGAAAATAGATCTCTTGGGAGGTCCAAGCAGGACGATTGGATGCTTGCCCCACCCCCCTAGGCTACGAAGAAGCAGGGAGCCCAGGCCACCATGGCAGATAAGCCGTTTCAGGCCACTGAGAAAAACCTCACTGTGGCTCTTGTTGGCTAACCTTCCTTCCAAATCCCTGGATCTTCTGTGGTAGCCCTGTGGGTCCAGGAGATTCTGGACATTGCTTCTCCATGTTCCTTTGCTGTACTCTGGCTCAGCAGGCAGAGCTGTGGTACTGTCCTCTCCAGCACCAGGCCCAGCATCCCGCAGGCTTCATCCTTTGTCATCTCTGCAACTAAATCTCACAAGAGACAAGCTACCGGCTGGGGTGGCCCAGCCTGTCAAGACAAAGGTCAAGTCAACACTCAGATACAGAATCCAGTTTTCCTCATAACCAGGTGACTTTGTCCCTCTCCTGTACCCACCCTCTCTGTTCCCCAAAGCCACTGTCCCTTGCAGGGAGCTGAGTGACTCTCTCTAGGGTCCATAATTCCAAACTGCAGGTGTTCGGGAAACAGCCTGTTTTTGTTTTCTAATTGTGTGTGTGTATGTGTTTGTTATGTGTTTGTATGCCTAAGTGTGTGTGTTGTATAGGTGAGTGCTGGGTGTGTGTGATTCACATGCTTGTGTGTTTGTGTGTGTTCCAGGCTATTGAGTACCTGATGCACAGAAAATGAATGTACGAATTCCACTGGGTCTGCAGACAAGAGGCTGTTTCATTAGCTCTCCAAAAGGGATGGTGAGGGTTGCTGGAGAGATGGCTCGCAGTTAAGAGCACTGGCTGCTCTTCCAAAGGACCTGCATTCAAGTCCCAGCACCCACATGGTGTTTACTACAGTTCCAAGTGATTTGATATCCTCACACAGACATGAGGCAAGACACCAGTGCACATAAAATAAAAATAAAGAAATCATTGTTTTAAAGGATGGGGATAAGGATGTGTGGAACACCGGATTTGAATCCAGCATGCTCTAATTCCCCTGCTGTCTCTAGGGCCAGAGGCTGGGGAAGGACAGCACAGGGGACATACCTGAAGGGGAAGCCATCTTGTGTATGGACATTTTGCTTCCCGGTTCGTGACCCAACCACCAGGAAGAACAGGGCTGGTCTGGACATGAGGATGTGAGGAGGTCTGGGCACTGACAGACAACTAGGCCAACAGGACACGCAGTCTTATCACAATAGCTATGTAAAGCAGAGTGTTCACTTTGGGAATTGAACTCAGGACCTCTGGAAGAACAGCCAGTGTTCTTAACCACTGAGCCATCTCTCCAGCCCGAGTGTTCACTTTGAGGACTCAGTGGTGAACAGAAACGTCCCTTCTAGAGCCCCCAGCCCCCCTCAAGTAACAAGGTATATGGCAGTGCAGTTGTAGGCAGGGCCACTGGCCTATCTGGTGTCTCTGGAAACGAATGGGGACACCTGGAAGGGGTCATACGTAAGGGATAGACAGCAGTGACCTGCGGCCTCCTTTGTCATCTTTCTCACCCCCAAATGCCCTCTCTTCTCTCGACCTTTAGATTTGTCAGAAACCGCTGTCTGCTTAGCTTCTAGGATGTGCAGCTACCGGCAGGTTCAGGTCACCATGCTGGCCACTTCCAGCCTCATTAGTGGGGTTTTAGGTGTCTGTCTGTCTTTAACATAACTCTTGCTAACATCACGGAGAGCTCTATATCCAGGCTTTGTTCTGAAGAGCTTCCATGCAGCAGCTCATGTTAAATTCTCACAGTAACCCATGTGGCAGAGCCGGTGTGTGCGTGCATGCACGTGTGTTGTGTGTGTGTGCACGTGTGCTCGAGAGCACCTGTGTGAATGTCTACATGTGTGGAGGACAGACGTTGGTGTCTTTCTGTTTCACTCTCCATCGTATGTGTTCTTTGAGTTGGACCCTCTCACTCTGTCTGAAGCTCAGCAATTCAGCTAGACTGGCTGTCCAGGGATGCCCCTGTCTCTACCCCATCCCATCGATACACTTGCAGATGTGTACTTCAGATTGTGGCTTTTCTGTGGATGCTAGGAATTCAGGCTCAGCCTGACACCTGTGAAGTAAGTTATTTTACCCTGAGCCATCTCCCAAGCCCTGATCTGTGTTATTGTTATTGTTGTTGTTATTATTACTTTGTTTTTTTGAGACAGGGTCTCTCTGTGTAGCCCTGGCTGTCATGGACTCGCTTTGCAGACCAGGCTGGCCTCAAACTCACAGAGATACACCTGCCTCTGCCTCCCGAGTGCTGGGATTATAGGTGTGCACCTCCAAGCCCAGCTACAATACTGTATTTTAAATTAATTTTATTGATTGACTTTGTGTGTGTGCATACACGTGAATGTGTTTTGCACACATGTGAGCATATCACAGTGCATGTATGGAGCTGAGAGGACCCCTTTCAGGGGTGATTTGTCTCCTTCCACAGTGTGAACCCCGGTGACTGGACTCAGGTCATCAGGCTTGGTGACTGGTGCCTTTATCTGCGAGCCCTTTTGCTGACCCTGACCTTGTAGTTTTCTAAGTCCATTTTAGGTGAAGAAACTGAGATAGAAAGCATGAAAACAGCTTGCCCAAGGTCACCCGGCCGGTAAGACACGGGATTTGAATATTGGCTGGCTGGGCCCAGAACCCACCTGTTCACGTACTGGGCTCTGACACTTTTGTTGATGTGCAGTTTGTAAGAAAGCCACTCAGAGGGGCCAGCTTAGGGTGTGCTGGGAAAAACCCTACAAATGAAAGCTAGGGCGACGTCGGGTCAGAGGTCGCCACGGGATGTGTGCTCACAGCACACAGTGGTGCCCGGAGCTCTGTCGGGTTCTCCTGGAGACAGGGTGGCGGCCACTGGACTTCGCCATCTTTCTTCCTCCTCTGCCTCCCTTCGTTCCTTCTGTCTCCAAATGATTATTGAGCATCTACTGTATCAAGGTTGACAGTAAGGCAAAACACACCTGTGCCCTTTGGGAAGCTGGAGAGGGAGCTTCTGGCAGAGTGAACGGCGCACAGAAAGTCACCACACCCCTCACGCCCTGGCAAAACACAGCCTGTTAACCCAATGGCTGAAGGGGGAGGCTAAAAGTGTGGAGGTGTGTCACAGTGGGAAAGGGCTTGCTTAGCATGTGTGGGGCCCTAGGTTCAATCACACACACACATGCACACACACACTTTTTAATTTTCACAATTGAATGAAAGTGAGCACATGACTTCCCCTAGGTCTGCTTGAAAGAAGGTTTTTATTACAGATGTGAAGGGGTGCCCGGACAGAGGCATCTGGAAGAGTCCAGACTGAACACAGCCAGCAGAAGAGACCAGGCCATGAGGGAAAAGAGAGAAAGGGAGAGCAGAAGAGGAAGAAGAGAGGTAGACAGAAGACCAAGAGGGCAAAGAGAGCCAAGAGGGAGCCCAGAGAGCATACAGTCAAAATGGCTGTCACGGAGGACCCAGAAGCTGCAGAAGGGAAGAGAGGCTCAGGGGCTGAGGAGGTGTGGGGTAGAGGGCTTGGCTGAGGGGTACTGAGGAGCCAGGACTCTGTCACAGGTTCTTAGGATGCTTGGAGCTGCTGGCAGACAGAGTCCGCTCTGATGTGAGAATAGGCACCTCTTTGTCCTGAGTTTGAGACTTACCACTAATAATACTCAACGATACTAATAATACTGACACTACTCAAGAGGCATTTCATTAATCTCTTGCCTTTTGTTTTCTTCCCAATCATCAGGGAAGTTGACTGATTTTTTTTTTTTCCTTAGCCAGGTATGGTGGCACATGCCTGTAATCCCAACCCTTGGGGAAGCAGAGGCAGGCAGATCTCTGTGGTTTGGAGTATAGCCTAGCAGACACGGGAGATTCCAGGCCAGGCAGAGCTACATAGTGAGACCCTGTCTCAACAAACAGCCTGTTGAGTGTATTCCCCTTCTGGTTGATCTCCAAGTCTCTTCCTTTGCAAGCCCTGCCCACTTTTGATCACTTTGACGTTGTAATGACTCTGGAAATGGGGGCACAGATTACTCCTGCTTTGTTCTTCTTTTCAAAGTTGTCTGAGTTATTCTGGTTTCCTTTCTTTTCCATATAAAGTTTAGAATTATCATATTCACAGCTAAGCATTCTTACTGGCAGCTTCCCACCGAACCAACTTCTTTACAACAAACCTGCCAATCATGAGTATGGGATGTCTCTTTATGTATTTATAGCTTCTTGAATTCCTTTCATAAATATTTTATAGTCGTCAGCATAGAGC
This sequence comes from Pachyuromys duprasi, assembly GCA_028658305.1. Taxonomy (NCBI): domain Eukaryota; kingdom Metazoa; phylum Chordata; class Mammalia; order Rodentia; family Muridae; genus Pachyuromys; species Pachyuromys duprasi. The sequence continues at coordinate 83,017,542 of CM053766.1, forward strand.
TCTGTATATGGGCTCTGGTGGAACTCTGCTGCTTGCTTGGCATGCACAGACCTCCTGATTTGATCCTTTGCACTGTGTAAGCTGGTTTTGGTCACTCACTAGGATCAGCAGTTCAAGGTCTTCTGTTACATTAGAGAGATCTGAGAGCTCTGAGACCAGCCTGGGCATAAGAAAACCCACAAACTGTATATTGATAAGTTGACACCTACGTGTTTAATTTTGGTGTGTAATTCCAAACAATATTGTATTGAACAATTTGGCACTCAATGTGTGTTCGTTACTCAAATACACAATGGCAATTGGTTATTGTGTATCCTTACATACCGTCCTTCCTAAACTTGCTGGCCATTTGAGTTTTCATTTGCTATGGTGGTTTTGAATGTTGCATTGACAACCTGCCACCCACAAACATCGAGTCTGCAAATGCACCTTTCCTTCTGCTCTCCACACCATGGTTTTTGTTTGTTTTTTTCCTTATTCCACCCAAATACTATACAAGAGTGGAGAGAGTGAGCCCTTTCCTCCTTCACAATCTCTGGGGGAAAGCTCCAGCCTTTCTCTGTTAAGTGTGTTAGCTGAGGTGTTTTTCTTCAGTATGTCTCTTTATTAACTTGAGAAAATGCTTCTTTTCTCGTTTATGTGGGAGTTGTTTTATTTTATTTTTTGAGACAGGGTCTCAGTATGTAGTCTTGGATGGATTGTAACTCACTATGTAGAACACAGCCATTTACTTATTTATTTTTGAAAGGTTCCCCACCCTCACTTTTTTGAGACAATCTTTCTCTGTGTATCCCTGGCTGACCTGAAACTCACTGCGTACATCAGGCTGCCTCAAACTCAGGGATCGGCCTGCTTCTGCCTCCTGAGTGCTAGGATTACAATATGCTCATTTATATGCTCATGTGATTTCTTCTTTTCAGCTTTTAAGTATGTCGAGTTGCTCTGAGTGGTTTTAGTTTTCTACTACCTGGTGTCTGAGTCAGTGATCTGTTGCTGTCAGGAGACACCATGACCAAGGCAACCCTTACAAAAGAAGCCATTTAACTGGCATCTGGGTCATGGCTTCAGAAGTTTAGTTCATTATCATCATGGCGGGGGCATGGCGATGGCGTGGTGGGGGTCATGGCGAGGGCCATGGTGGGGTCGTGGTGACGGAGCAGTAGCTGAGAGTTAACATTCTCAGCCTCACACAGAGAGAGACGCCGGGCCTGCCATGAGCTTTTGAAACCTCAGAGCTCAACCCCCAGTGACACACTTCCTCCAACAAGACCACACCTGCTTCAACAAGGCCACACCTACTTCAACAAGGCCACACCTACTCCAACAAGGCCACACCTACTTCAACAAGATCACACCTACTTCAACAAGACCATATCTAATGCGCCCATGGGGGACCATTCTTATTTAAGCTATCACATGGCCGCTGGGCGCGGTGGCACGTGCCTGTAATCCCACTATTAAATATGGATACAACTTCATTAACAAAAGATTACTAGATAGAATCCAGAAATATGAAGAAAAGTTACATATCATTGCCGGTGGGGTTTGTTCCATGGATGCCAGGTGGTTTTGTTTTGTTTTGTTTCTTTCTGAGACAGGGTTTCTCTGTGTGTAGCCTTGGCTGTCTTGGAGTCCTGGACACTCTCTGTAGACCAGGCTGGCCTTGGGCTCACAGAGAGCCGCCTGCCTCTGCCTCCCGAGTCCTGGGATTAAAGATGCCCAAATCCCAGCCTACTTTCAAAGTCAGATGAGACCAGGCTCCAGATGCTGCGGTTGTAGATCTTTGTACAGCCTCTGGCTTTACACTCAGAGGCGTGCTAGCTTTGTGAAATGAACTGGAAGTGTCCTCTCCTCTATTTTCTGAGAGTGTGTAGAAATTGAGCCGACTCTTCTTTCAACATTTGGTAAATTCTCCAGTGGAACCATCTGGGATTGAGACTTCATTCCTGTGAGTTTTTGAATTATAAATTCAATTTCTTTAACAGTTGTGGCTATATTTAACTTTATAGTTCATACGGGATGAATTGTATTTTTCAAGGATTGGGTATATTCTAAGTTATCAATCAAACATATGCTCTCAGAAAGTGTTTTAACTTCACTCTCCTTTAATATCCCCTCCCATCAAAGTGAACGCTGATTCCCCAAAGCCTTGGCCACCCTCTCCAGGGGGTGCCCCACAGAAGGGGTCAGTCTGGACCTCAAACGGAACACCATCCTGAGCATGCAGGCAGAAACTCAAGGGGTTTCACAGAACTGACAAGCCTTGGAGATCCCTGAAGTGTCCTGGGGCCAGGTAGGGCTTCCATGGCCTTCCTAGAGAACCAGCAGAGGACGTCAGTAACCGGAATTCTGGGTATCACCACTAGGTGGCACTCGGGACATACACTTGCCACCTGCAGTTCAGATCAGTTCCATGGGGCTAGAAAGGTCTATGGGGCATTTTATTTTTAGGTGAGATACTAGAATCGGCTAGAACCCCTGCAGAGCTGAACTTGCACATTGTTTCTGCAACTAAAGAAAGGAAACTGGAGAGGTGGTGCTGGCTGCAGGCCCTGTAAGAAGTCAGCAGTGTAGAAGAGCAGCTCTCAGACAAGAGCCCTACACCAGCTGGTGCAGTGGTACTCTGGGGGGCAGAGGCAGGAGGATCTCTGTGAGTTCGAGGCCAGCCTGGTCTACAAAGCAAGTTCTGGATATGTAAATAACTAGATAGATAGATGGAGAGAGTCCCTATGCCTCTCTGGTCAGGTGGCAGTCGCAGCTGATGGCATATATTGGTAAACTATCATGTACTGTTTGAGCTCGTCGAGCTTTGGGAGGGGAATGGCTCCTCTGCCCCATTTGTAGAGGAATTTAAATTCAGAACATGGCTGTTCTGGCAAGAGATCATAGCCAAAGGCCTTCTAGGTCCGTGTGATCCAGCGGGAATACTAACACAGCTTTAATCCAGGAGAAGGAAAGCAGATCTGAGGTCAAGGCTAGCTTGGTATAGAGCAAGTTTCAAGTTGAGAAAAGCTTAGGTTCAGGTGGTACACACCTTTAATCCCAAGCAATGAAGTAAAGTTAGTTTGTAGAAGGAAGCACCCATGTTTGGAAGTATTGTGTAATTGAGTGGCAGAAACAGCGAAGAATCAGAAAAAGACTTGACAGAATAGGATACATGCAACTCTGCTAAAAGGAGAGAGGAAAGGGAAGCTACTTAAGGGGCAATGCAGAGAGAGGAAGCAGTTCTACTGGGACAGTAATAGAGAGACAGGTTACAGAGAGAGAACTCCAGTGAAGAATGAATGAGCCAGAGAATGAGAAGGAGCCAGAAGATTAGAGCAGGTTGCTGGGGCTAGTTTGAGGCCCAGCAGAGCAATTCACAGGCTGAGAGAAAAGTCAGATTGAATAAGTCAGCTGGGAGAGGAGTTCGAGCCAGAACAGCTGAGCTGAACCAGCTGGCCAGCTCAGTAAGAACAAGAAAGGGTGAGCTTATTAAGCACTAAGTCTCAGAGTCTGAAAACATTCTAGGCCTAGGTTAGATTGTAGAGAGGCTAGAAGCTTCCAGGACTAGGCCTAGGTTAACAGACAAAAGCAGTAAGCTTCCCAGACAACTGAAACAGGCAAATAAAAGTTACTTTTCACCCACTTCAGACCCAAGCGTGTTTGCCTCAAAGCGTCCTCCAAAGCCCCTGTCTAGCTGGGGATCGGCTGCCCGGCCAAACACTGTGGCAGGGAGGGAAGAGGACAGAAAAACAGCTCAACACTTCAAATATCATGTCCTTAAAAACAGCGTGAAGGTGGGGCTGGAGAGGCTCAGGACTCCGGCTTCGGAGGCCTGCCCTCTTCCCACCACTGCAGGCATGGGGGCCTCAGACAAAACACTTACACATATAAAACAAAAACAACAAATAAATCTTTTTAAAAAAAACAGCTAAGAGCTAAACCATTTTCAAGAGACATTACTAATATTTACTCCCTCGGTATAAAAGTGTCTGCAGTCGGGAAGAGGAGCCAGAAGGTTAATGGTGAGAAGCTCAGCCAGGGAGAGAAAGCTCAGTTGGGGCTCCAGCTGACTGCCTCAACTTCCTCAGTCAGTTTCTGCTGTGTATTTTGGCTGAGATGCATATGGAATCTTTGCCAGACTCTGGCTGTGTTCAAATCCCACCTGGACTACTGACTGCCCTGTCAGCAGGGGGCGCTATCTCTTCAGTCCACCTGTAAGATAAAGGTAAGACTAGCCTCCTCCATGGGGTTGTGGGGTTCCTGTTTAGGCAAGCAGGAACACAGCTAAGCTCTTGGTGGGTGTTTGGATAGCGTCATTGCCACTCTTCCTCATTTTGTCTTTCACCCCCCCCTCCCGAAAGTAGCCATTTGCAGCACAGAAGCCTAGGCTCCAGCCTTCCCACCTGTCCTGACACGCTAAAGGCAGTAGTGATGGCGAAAGGAGAGAGAGAGAGAGACAGAGAGAGAGAAAGAGAGACAGAGAGAGAGACAGAGAGACAAAGAGAGACAGAGAGAGACAGAGACAGAGAGAGACAGAGACAGAGAGACAGAGAGACAGGGAGGGAGAGAGAGACTGGCAGCCATCCTGGGGAGAGGGGCAGAGAGAGTCCAGAGACTGCAGATCCTCAGGGAACGGCAGGGAGTTTAGTTCTAACTCCGAGGAGGACTAGGGACGTGGGTCCTGTGGTGTGTACCCTCCTGCCTGTCATTGTCTCAGCTCAGGTCCTACAGGGTCATCAGATAAGTTGTTAATGATCACAGAAGGGGACAAATCTGGTTCCGGGAAAAAAAATCTGCTCTCGGATTAAGCCTTCCCATCACAGATAAGGCTCATTTTGGGGGTGGCCTGTCCTGATGGGTGTGGCTTCAGCCTCTTGTCACAAAGATTTATTCTGTTGCCCCTGGACTCTGAGGTGGCCCAAAAGGACAATGGAAGCAAGATAGAAAGATGGAGTAAGTTAACAGGACATGGGAAGAAAAAGGAACCTGTCGCTCAGGAATCCGAACCCTCACAGGCTGTGAGGGAAGAATTCCATCGTAGTTCACAGCACTGGCAGTGACATAGTATGCACAGATCTTTTGCTTCACAGTGTGGTCTCAAAGGAAAACACGAGAGCAGTGACCGTGCATACGGTCTGTGATGGCCTCTCTCCTCTCCACTTGGGAGCCCGAGAGTCTTACAAACACGGCAGTAACTTCGTCTGCGGCAGGAGCATGTCTTAGCTTGTACGAGCAACCCTTGTGATCCACGGTTTTACTTAACTGCCTGCAGTCCCACTCAGTGTGGCTCGGGGACCATTCTTGTATACTTGAGGAAGAGCGGGGAGGGAAGGAGGAAGGGTGGGACAGAAGGGAGACTAGCGATGTAGCCCAATTGGTAGGGTGCTTACCCAGAATGATGGAGGCCCTCAGTTGGACGCCCAGTACCACATAAAACCAGGCATGGTGGGCCATGGCTATAATCACATTATAGAGGCAGGAGTATCAAAGTTCAAGGTCATCCTCTGATCAGTGTAAACCAAGTTAGAGGCCAGCCTGGGCTACATGAGACCCTGTCTATAGATTACTAAATAACGAAAGGAAGGAGTTCTTTGGCAACCCTCTGAGCTGGGATCAAAGGTGTGCACCACCGCACCTGACTAGGGAGAGATTTTAACAGAGGTTTACACACAGAGGTTACTGGAAAGAGGGGTACTCGGAGACAGCATAAGACCCGCACAGGCATGAGTGCAGGCTTCTCAGGAGAGCTGCACCTGAGCGTTCTTGCTGCAGCTGTCTAAGGGATGCCTTAACAGGCACCCCGGATGCTTTGGGTTGTCCTGGTTGATTTTGGGTTTGCTTGTTTGGTGAGGTCTAACTATGCAGTTCAGGCTGGCCTCGAACTCATGATGCTTCTTCCTCTGATGCCTGAGTGTTGGGATTCCAGGTCTGCAACACCACACCTAGCCAGATACAGCCTGGGAAAGGGCACCAAGCACTGTGGTCAGAATGCCTGTGTCTTCCTTCCCTCTCCAATTCAGATACCGAAATCTTGACCCTCCCAAGATTACAGTAAGAGGTGTGGCTCTGGGGGAGGTATCGAAGCTCATCTAAGACCGAGGAGAATGCCCCATAAATGGCAGGACAATTAGTTCTGATTATCAGCTCCTGAGTGGGGCAAGCACGTGAGGGCGCCTCCGCACAGACATGATGAAGGAGGGCAGTGCCGTCCAGTGGACTGGAAACCCAGACTGAATGAAAAGAGAAAAAAGAGAAAGCCGGCCATGGGCCAGTGCTTTCCCTTCCCTCACTTCCTGATCCTTGAGACATGAAGAGCCCCAGCTGCATGCTCCTGCCGCCATGATGGCCATGACACCCCGACAGCCCCTTCTTAACGGAGCCCAGAAGACCTCCTTCCTCCCTTAAGCCGTTCCGCCAGGCATTTTTGTCTCAGCGGAAGGTAAGAGTACAGCGTGACTCGTGCCCTTGAAGTGGCCCTAGAGAGATCCTCACCTCCTCCACTCTGAGGACGAGGCCAGGGGCACCCACCGCCAAGGAACCAGAAAAATTGGCAGCAGATCTGCCTGCATTTTGATTTAGGACTTCCAGTTTGCCGAATGTGGAGAAATCTATTTCTGCCATTTGTCAGCCACTTGGCCCATGTACTGTAATACAAAAACCTAAGTGAACTACAGAGTCAAAAGCATGTGGACTTCGGGCCTAGAATGGACCGATTGAATAAGCCCGAGAGTATAATATGGCAGAGCTGACTGGCGCTCAGCAGTTCCCATTTCTTCCCTCCTCCGTTGGTGGTGACAGTGACAGGCACTATGGAGAGCTTCCTGTAGGACGGACTCAAGCAGCCTGGATGGAGGGACGTTTCGTGGAGGATGACTGGATGGTCAACTGAGTCCACCTGCTCTTACAGACAGGAAAGGAGCTTGATGAAGCTTCGTTACTGTAGATGCCCCACCTGATCCTAGCCAAGGCAAGTGGCTTAATGAAGGCCCCAGTGAAGAATCATAACCCTAAGCCGTAGTCCCCGTGTGTCTGGTGGGTCCCTCTGCTTCAAGGTCTCTGCGGACTACGTAGCTGACTTCAGTTCCCCGTAAAGTCAGCACAGTGGCTCCTACATCATTGGACTGTTGGGAGTCGTGGGTCATCGCATTTGAAGGGCTTGGGGCATAGAATGACAGTATCTTGCTACGCGTGTGTGCTACCTTCATCGTCCTCATCATTATCACCCTCATCGCCGCCACCCCAGCTATCACCACCGCTCTCAGCCATCATGACCACCACAACCGCCACATTGTCACTACCACCACTGCCAGCAGCACCACCTCCGTCACAGCTGCTGTCTGTCACTGCTCTCACCATCGTCAGCACTGCCACGGCTGCCATCGTCGGAAGGAGCAGGGGAGAGGAGGGTCATTTGTACTGATATTCAGTGTCTAAGCAGTGACCAGACTAATTTGATCAAACCTGGTAAAGGCAAAAGCTAATAATAGCAGCGGGTGTGTCATTAGTTACTGAAGCCAGTAAGAAAAAGATCCAAGTAATGTTTTACACGTTCATTATTTTCCTTCCTCAGGGACCATCAGGGCCCCTCCCCCTCCTTCATTTGCTTTCTTCCCCTTTCACCTCTGGATCCATAATGGACCCTGACTAACTGGGATTCTTTCTGGGATGGGTAAAAGAAGCTGGGAAATAGGGAGAGAGCCCATAATGAGACTTTAAAAATACATCTCCACATAGTTGAAATCGTTCAGTAGCTTCCCAGAGAGGCCAGCTTCTCTGCCATACTTTAACCAGTTAGCACAACCATGGACATACCAGAGACCAGAACACTAGGATTCTGGGAGGCTCTGAACACCAGGATTCCAGGATGCTCACCGGTGCTGTGTGGGCTGTCTTTCATCATGGTGTGGGGCTGAAGGACAGACACTCTTCCGGGCTGCTCTGGGGTGAGACTGATTGGCCTGGGGAAACCCCCCTCTCCTGTTCTGCTGGTTCAATAAAAAACATACAACTCTATGTCTCTAAAAGCAACACAGAGGCAATACAAAAAAATAAAAAACTTTCCACAGGACCAGAAAGAAAATGAAAATCAACTTTAGCAGTTAGTGTCTAAAAATGCTGTTAGAAAGATTTTCATGGGAGCCAGTGACAGTGCAGAACTGGAAGAAACCGAGGAATTTTGTTACATAAGCTGTGGTGTGCCAATGAAAAGCAAAATCCTGCTGTTATTTAAAAATGATACAGCAATCGTGAAGTGTGAAGAACGGCTTACAGAATAACGCTTAAGAGGAAGAAAAGCCCTCATAAAACTCTACATGTTGTGATTATGGCTATGTGAATATTATGCTGGTTTATAAAAATTACACTTAGGGCTAGGTGGTGGTGGCACACGCCTTTAATCTCAGCACTCGGGAGGCAGAGGCAGGCGGAGCTCTGAGTTTGAGGCCAGCCTGGTCTACAGAGTCCAGGGCAGCCAAGGCGCCCTGTTTCAAAAAACCAAACCAACCAACCAAACAAACAAACAAAGAAAACCACAACTAATAAATAAAAAGGATCACTTTGTAAGGCCAGCTGGACTGTGAGTAGTTAAAAAATATCCGAGAGGCTGCTCTGAATTTCATGTCTTGTAACGAACACTGCTTTCTGAACAGTGATCAGGTGAGCTGCCTTTCTCAAGGTCTCCCTGGAAGGACGCTGTTCTGACTTCCCCAACAGCTGCCTTCGCCCCTGAGGGCTGCAGTCTTCAGGTGGAGGCGGGGCTGCAGTGGAAAGCGATGGAAGGTGCCTCATGGTTTTGGGGAGCTACTGGAGAGCTCCCTGGGGTTTCTCCATCATAGACATCGCCCTTTCAAACTGCTCCTTCTATCTGAGATTGGATGTTGGAGTAAGCGTCATGCTCCAAGCCCCAACCATAGCACCCTCTTTCATGTCTCTTAGGACGTCTGTATTTTTTTTTAAGACAGGGACTCATGTACCCCAGGCTGGCCTTGAACTTCCTATGTAGCCGAGGCTAACCTTGATCTGATCCTCCTGCTTCTACCTCCCAAATGTTAGGATTACAAGCATGTACCACAATATCTGTTTTATTTCGTTCTGGGAATAACACCAGGACTCCATGCTTTTTAGGCTTTCCCCCTCCTCTCCCAACTGCACTACACTTCCAGCCCCTCTCATGGCATCTTAACAGCATCACAAAATCAACAACTCCTTTTAAGAAGGATCCATTATTTAAGAATACACTCAGCCAGGCGCTGGCACATGCCTGTGATCTCAGCACTCGGGGAGGCAGATGGATCTCTGTGAGTTTCAGACCAGCCTGGTCTATAAAGTAAGTCCAGAATAACCACACAGAGAAACCCTGTCTTGAAACAAACAAACAAACAAAACCAAAACATTTCTCAGTGACAGCCACTCCCTCTTCATCCACCCTGTCACAGTCCATGTTCCATCCTTGGACACACACCCCTTTTTGGTTCATTTTTTTCTGCCATTCTGTATTTCAGAGCTGTTAGAGGCAAGCTCTAGTGGTCAGAACCACCTGGAAGGGCCAGTTCTTATGAACACATTCCTAGCGGGATGTGGTAGCATATGCCTTTAATCTCAGAACTCAGAAGGTAAAGGTAGATGGATCTATATGAATTCCAGGCCAGCCTGGTCTACATATGGAATTCCAGGACTTCTTAGTGAGACCCTGTCCCCACACATTCTCTGGTCTCATTTCCAGAGCCAAACCAGGGTTTATTCCAGTCTCCCAGGATCTTTGTTCTGCCTTTTCACTGGTTTACGTGGTGAGGGCCTCAGCACTAGCCAGGGGGACAGTGGGAGGCAACACCCTGTGGGGGGAGGGCCTGGAGTCATAAGCAAGAGCAGCCGGAGAATCAGGGAAGGGCCGACCCACAAGAACCAGCTGAGGCTGGCTCCCTCCTCCAAATTCACCATCGACAAACTTGGGAAAAACACCTCCCCATAGCTTCTTGGATGGTGGCCTGCACACCCAGCCTCGGTGGAGGCATCCGTGAACTTAATTTTAGTCAAGAGTAAGTACCCAGTCTACACTGTGCCCCAGTGAATGACAAGCTGGTGGAGGTGGACAGCTGGTTGAATTTGTTGTTTTTGAAAGATTTATTTATTCATGTTACATGTAGAGTGTTTTGCCTGCATGTATGTCTGTGTACCACATGTGCGCAGCGCCTATGGAAGCTAGAAGGTAACTTCCGTCCCCTGAAACCAGATTTACAGGTTGTGGGTGCCCTGTGAGTGCTGGGAATTGACCCCATGTCATCTGGAAGAGCAGCCAGTGCTTGTGACTGCTAGGCCATCTCTCCATCCCTTTACAGGGTTCTTTATCTTACAGTTAGATGCAGTCCTGGACCCTGGGAATTCAGTAAGTTTGGGTTGCTGCATTTATGAGAATGTAATCATATTAAGCCACTTTCGTGATTTTAAGATGTACCCAACACACACATACGAACACCCCATGTTTTCAGCAGCCCTGTTTTCAAAACGTCTTACAATCTTTGACTTATGGTCAGTGAAGCAGCTTATAATAGAGTTGCCATTGTTTGACATCCTCTGGCAAGTCTGGAATACTCCAGCAACAAACTTTTATTTTATTAAGACAAGGTTTCTCCATCTAGTCCTGGTTGTCCTTGCTGCATAGAGCAGGCTGACCTTGAACTCACAGAGATCCTCCTGCCTCTGCCTCCTGAGTGCTAAAAGACTAAAAGTGTGCACTATCACACAGGCCCCAGAGGCCCCAGGCATTTCTGAGAAACCCCTACAGCAGGGAGCATAGGTGGGTGCCATCCTTCGGTGCCGTGGATGGCATGAGGGTGACGCTGTGTGGAAAAATACCAACACCGCTAACAAGACCGCGCTGAAAACGCTGAGAAGGGCTGGGGATCGCATCGTTAATGTCCTCAGTCATACTTCCCTCTTCAGATGCACCCCAAATAACAGGTGGCATGCCTAGGTAAGTAAGTCCAAATGAGGGCTTTCCGTAAGTCTGTGCTTGAAGAGCTAAAGGAGCTCTGGGTCCCGACCCTGCTGCAGAGAACACAGTACCACCAGCCTCGCCCAGACTCCCTGAAAGTTCTTAGTGTCTCAGCAGTGTAATCATTGACTAAGAAATGAGGAGGAGGAGGAAAAGAAGGAGGAGGAGCAACAGGAAGAGGAGGAGGCAGAAACTTTCAGGAAGATTGTATAGAAAACTTAAAACATTGTTACCATGCCTGGCGCCATGCCTGTAATCCAATACCCAGGCGGTGGCCGTGGCAGCAGCAAATGTTTAGCGCCATCCCAGGGCAGGCATAAAGGTGCTTGCTACCCAGCCCGACAGCCTAGTTTGAGCCCCAGGACCACCTTCTGGTAGGGAAAAACTGATTCTTGCAGGTGGTCTTTGACCTCCCCTCGTGTGCTGTGGCATGAAGGTTTGCACACTTACGCTCATATGCACACACGAACGTACACACAAATAAATGCATATAAACATTTCAAAACCACGAAGTAGGCCTCCATAGCAGGCTATCTCAAAACAAAAAAAGCAAACACTGTTTTTGTATTAAAACAAATGCAGCTATGTTACCAAGGAGTTTTAAAATAAAATTTAAGCGAGTAGACACATTTTCAGCTTCCTGGCCAACCTTAGACACCACAAGTTAAGTCCTCAGAGCTGGCCCGTCATTTTCTGTCTGCTGAGGGCCCGCTGCTATGGAAAAGTTTGACTGGCTTCTTTCACAAAGAACCCCATTTACTTTCTCAGCCATTGGCCATTAAGGAGAAAAACACACCCAGTTCCTTCTGTCCTGGGCTGCCGTCCCCAGCTGTCATCATTCCTGACCATCGTCTGTCTATTGATGGATAGTGTCTTCAGAGCCTCAGGCATCTTGGCAGGGTGCTCCGTGCAGCTTTAGCCAAGGAGACCCAGGTAGTGTGGTTTCCAAGTGAAGACAAAGACCACCCTCAATTGGAGGGTGAGGTTCTGGCTTTGAGGTTAGACCTGTGATGGGCTCAGGATGGGGACCTGTGGACCAAGTGGAGTCTGTGCTCCTGGGGACTTCATAAGTCTTGCATAAGTTTTCTTCATGGTATTGGGGTTTCAGAGAGAGAGAGAGAGAGAGAGGCAGAGAGGGAGGGGGAGAGAGAGAGGCCACATTTCCATGTATTGTAGCCCTCCCAGCAGCCTTCTCTCAATGTGGAGCACAGCAGTAAACAAAAGAGGTAAAATCCCAGTCCTTTAGAATTTATATTCAAGCCAGGAGGTGCTGGCACACGCCTTTAACCCCAGCTCTCAGGAGGCAGAGACAGGTGAATCTCTTTGGTCCAAGGCCAGCCTAGTCTACAGAGTGAGTTCCAGGACAGCCAGGGCAACACAGAGAAACCCTGTTTTGAAAAAAACCCAAAACAACCAAAAACATACTCCCCACCAAAATAATATCTTACATGCTAAGATGAGAAGTCAGGCACTTAAAAGGCAGAATGTCTAGACTATGGATAGATGGTGGTGGGTGCTATAAAATAAGGGAAGGTGAAGAGGCGGATAAGGTAAGGGGCAGATGTGACTTTAAGAAGGGTGGTCAAATGGCAAGGGCAGGAACGAGGGAGTAAACACCCAGAGGTGCTGGTTCAGCTGGTTTTGAACAAGTGTGAAAGGTGCAAGAGGAGGAGAGAAGGTAAGGCCATCCCAGCCTGGCAGCCAGTGGGCGGTGCGGCTCTCCATCTGCTGCAGTAGGCTTAGTGATTTGCTTGTCATGAGCAGCTTAGGGTAAGTTGATGGGGTCCCACGTCCATTACAAACCTGGCACTTACCTTCCTCGTCGTGGCAAGTTCACTCGATTTCTTGGCTCGACCCTTCCCCTTCCTAAGATGTATTTATATTCATGTACATGTGTGTGGATGTGGCCACATATGTTCAGGTGCTTGGAGAGGCAGAAGAGGGCACTGGATGATCCAGAGCTGGATTACAGGTGTTTGTCGGCCACTCAGCAAGGGGTGCTGGGAACTAAACTCGGGTCCTCTGGAAGAGTGGCTAGTGCTCTTAACCACTGTGCCATCTTTCCAGCCGAGCGTGCACTTTTCAATGAAATAAGCTGCCTTAGGGAAGTCTGTGTGGCAGGCAACTGGGGTGGGCAGCCCCTGGCCAACGGCCAGGGAGGAATGGAAGCTTTCAGTCCAGTCATAGGAAGAATGGAGTCATGCCAACAACTGAGGAGCGGTCTGCAGCTCTAGCCCTGGCTGAGCCTTGAGATGAGTTCTTGCTCCTGCTAAGGGTGGGACTGCAACCAGAGAGGGTCCTAAAGCAGAGGGGACAGGTAGGCCAGGTTCAGATTCTTCACCCGAGAAGCCAGGAGTCCATACATACATTTTCCAGGTGTCTGATTACTGGTGAGATGTTACAAAGCAGTTCACAATTTATGCACAAGGGTTTTTGGTCTGGGCAACTAGAAAAATGAAATGACCACTTACCACAGTGGATCAATGTAGGTGATGGGGTATGGGATGGAGAAGGAGGGGGTGCAAGTTCAGTTTACCGCGCACAATACGTACCTGTTTCTGTTTGTGATTATATCTTTTGTGCATTTTTCAAGTGGCAGTCAGCTACTAACACCGTGATCTGTCTCCCACGGAGCACTCTAAACCAAAGTTAATTAGGGCAGCTTCAAAAGTAATTCAAGTCATAATTATCTCTAGAAACCAAGACCATCAGACACAGCACCAACAAACAAAATGCCGACATCTTACTTAAAACTTTTTTCCTTCTGGAAAAAAGGGGAGGAGGTTGTACAAAAACTGGGATAACGCTGACTGTTGTGTATCTAGGAGGGAAAGATTTGGAGAGGGATTTGACAGTACAGCCGTTGGAACCGAGAAAGAACGCTTCATTTCAGCCTCTGAGAAGCACTCACCAAGTAAGGAAATTGGTCCCTCTTAGAAGCATGTCTAGCTTACTGAGGTTCTGAATGAAGTAGCCGATGGCCTACATGGAGCTCCAAAGTCAAGTGTGGAAATAAAGGAAGCAAAGGAGATGAGCTCTGCAAGCAGGGGAAGAGGAGAAATGAAGGAGAAGGAATTGGTGGAGGCTGCTGAGGGGGCCGCTGACATCAGGCAGTGCCATTGCCCACCCCAGCTTCCGTTCCAAGATGGCACCATTTTGCGTTTTGTTCTGGAAGCAAACCAGAATTCTAAGAGTACCCAACCCCAGAGGAAACTCAGTCCACCCATCGAACTCCTTGCCCACGACTGGTTTAGCAACAGCATCGAATGTGATTGTGACCAGGAGATATGAACACAATCGCCACTGGACATCTCCTGGAAGGGCTTTCTTCTTTAGAGACCACTGGGCAGATGCTTGCCTTTGGACACCGCTGTCTGTGCGTGATGAAATGGAGCTAGGGCAGCCATCTTGGGGCCACTAGCGGTATGACTGATGAGTGGTTAATACCGTCAACTTGTTAGCAGACCACACTCACAGGGAGACCAGACTCCTGGGAAGGTCTGGGATGAAGTTTCTAGGTTGGGTTATAATTGAGCTGGGAAGACCCACCTGAAATGTGGGTAGCCCCGTTCCATGGACTGAGGTCCTGACTGGACCAGGCGAGCTGTGCCCCAGCACTCTCTCCTTGCTTCCTCACTGCATGTGCAACTTGGCCAGATGCCTCATAACCCTGCTGTTACGCCTTCTGTGCCATGGAAGACCACAGCCTTGAACTTAGAGCCCCAACGCCCTTCCTCTGTAAGGTGCTCTTGCCAGGGATTGGTCACAGCAAGGAAGAAGAGTGACTGATTCAGGTGGAATCAAGTTGCCAAGGCGCGGCTGAGGGACTTAGGTTCTTTTTTTTTTTTTTTTTGGGACTTAGGTTCTTGATGCTAAGTTCAACTACCATGAGCTCTGGTCTTAGAATTGATTTTATAGGCTTGTTTTTGTAGGCAAAGGGGCACTTTCTGGTGGTTCCAGCCATTTATGAGATGGATTTTTTTTCTGTTATTGGCAGCCAGGACCTAGGAGAAAGACCAGTTTTCTGGCATAGTCAGTGGTCTTGTATATCATAGGAATTGCAGGAGAAGGTGACGGGGTTAGGGACATGACAAATGATGAGCAGGGCTTGAGGCGTTCAGTTAGCAAGTATGCAGTTAGCCTGTCTGGGAGAAGCCATGGCGGACTTCTAAAGGGTGTAGGAACCTTCATAACAGGATAAGCGGGTGGCTGCCATGCTGGTCTGACCCGGGTGTGGACCCCAGCTTTGCTTAGTATACCTATATCACCTGCAGCAGGACACTGCCCTTTTTAGCCTCCGTTGCACCCAGGAGGAATTCCTGAGGCACAATAGACAGTCCCAGCTCTCGCCTTCCTTTCCTCTCGAACAGTGACAAACCTCACGTTCCCGCACTCCGGCTCTCAGATAGTGTCGTATCATGGATTCCGAGCAATGAGATCTGTTAGCTGTTTTGTTTTTCATTTGTCCGCTGTTGGAGGGAATCCAGGGCTGCCTGATGGCTAATCTCGGTTGTCAATAAACCCAGGAAGAGAGGACCGCAGCAGGGGAATCCCCTCCACCAGATTGTCCTGTGGAACATTTTCAAAAATTGCTATTTGGTGTAGGATGGCCCAGCCATTGTGGGTGGAACCGGCTGGCCTGAGTGTGACCCTGGGAGCAGCATTCCTGCATGGTTTCTGTGTAAAATCCTGCACTGAAGGATCCACACAATACACAACTGTTTCTTTTAGTCTGGATTCAAACAGCCATTCCTCATGACATAGCTGCCCCCTCCCCGTGATGCTGGCACACTCAGAAACCGTGAGGTAACGCGTGCCTCTGTACCCATCCTTGCATCTGTTGGTGGTAAGTCTTAAGAATCAGAAGAAAAGCAAACGCAGGCTAGTCTCGTTCCTGAGACACTCACGGCCCCAGTTCCTTCCGAAGTCATAACCTCTTGACTTTACCATCAGTGGGAGTTAGGGTTTCAGCAGACAGAGTTTGGAAACAGCAATGGTATCAAGATCCACAAAATCACTTCCTACCATTAACATTTTAGTGATTGCTTGGGACAAAGACCGGCCTAATGATTATAAATAGGCTAAATGAAAGGCCAAGAAGCCTGGTCTGTTGATGCACACCTGTCACCCCAGCAGAGGTCAGTGAGATTGAAGCCAGCTTGGGCTGCCTACTGAGAACCTGTCTCTAAAGCCAAATGGCAGCCACAACAAAAACGGTTCTCAGTAGAATAACTACCAGGTAGAATCGGTGGCATGTGGGCTCCTTGACACGACATTACGGATGCGCAGTGCCATCTCCAGGCTAGCACATGTGTGATGATGGCAGCTCCCACTTGCTCACATTACCAGGTTTATCTCTTTATGATCAGGACTCCTGGCCCATCAGCTTGTTAACCACCCTGCCGAACGTGAGCTCCGTGAAGCTGGGATAATCCTGTCTGAGTCCTGAGTGAGCCTGGTACCTGGTTCTTATTGGGTTTTCAGTGTGTGTGTGTGTGTGTGTGTGTGTGTGTGTGTGTGTGTGTGTGTGAATGTGTGTGTGTATTACATCTGTAAGTCTGTATACCACATGTGTGCAGTACCCACAGGGACCAGAAGAGGGCATTATGTCCCCTGAGAGCCACCAGGGTTCTGGGAGTTGAATGTAAGTCGTCTAAAACAGCCGTCTCTCCAGCCCCTTTGAACTTCAAGGTAGTGCAATATTAATGTTTGTCTCTTCTAGAAACACAGATTTGAACCCACTAAGCCTTGAGTCCTGTGTTGTCTGACTCTATGGTGTGCACCCAAAGCCAGCCTACTACTTGCTATGTGGTACATATTTAAGAAGTGTTGGAAGTGTGTGTGTATTTGAGACAGGGCGTCACTGTGTATCCCTGGCTGGCCTGGAACTTGCTTTGTGTACTAGGTTGGATTTGAACACAGAGGTTTGCCTGCCTTTGCCTCCTGAGTGCTGGGATTAAAGGTATGCGCTACCATAGTTTCAGTCTTTTGCATAAATTTCTTTCCTGCCTAAACCAGCCCACGACTTGACAGCAATACTTCTTGGCCAGAGATGAGCAGAGGTTAAAGTGCATTGGCTTCGGAGGGTCACGCGGGCACAAGAACAGGAGTGGGGTGTTTCAGTCACGTAGAAGGTGGACAGCCTGTTGTGCAAGGTTGCCTGAGCGTTGCACGGCCTTAGTGCCCCTTCGAGGGCCCACAGATGGCAGCATCCCCAGGTACTGTGAGCGTCAAAGATGTTCTTGTGGCCCTCCACATGCCAGTGTGGGCAGTGCGCCACTGTGAGCCCACCACCTCACACAGAGAAAAGCGATGGCCCAGAGAGGAAGGGGGACCTGCTGGGATATAGGCCCAGAGCCCAGATCTGGACACAGATCTCTGCAGTTACTCCATAATCTTCCTGAGCATCCCTAACCCCTGAGCTTAAATGTCAATTTCATGCTGCAAGTAAAAAGTTTTGTGCTACAATACTTTGTTTCATGGTCAAAATATATAAATATATATTATAATATTATATTGTATCATATATATTGTATAAAATTATATATTGTATAAAATTTCCTTCTGGCTACATGTATTGATGTATATAGAATATGCATGAATTTTGTGTTTGGTCTTGACTCTCATCCCCACAATGTCTCATTAGGTACATGCAAATGCTTCGAGATCTGAAAGTGTTCACACCCAGAACCTCCTCTGGTCCCAGGTATTTTGGATGAGGGTTGTCGGTGTGTGACGTGTCTTGTTTAGGTCATGAGGGACCGAGGGTCTGTGTGCTGGGCTCTGGCGCCCGGGATGGTGTTAGGCTGTCCTGCTGGCCCTTATAAGTGCTCTTTTCCCATTCCTGGCTCCTGCGCATCCCATCTCCCGGAGGAGCCTAGCCCTGGCCAGGGGGGAGGGCAGCGCAGCATGGTCCTAGGAGTTTGGACAGAGATAAACCCTCCCCAGCCAGGGCTGGCTTGGCTTCCTAAAAGAATGGAGATGAGTACGTGAGCCTTAAAGCGAAAACTCCTTCGGGAGCTGAGGCGGGAGCCATAAATGGCTCTATCGGAATCAGAGGAATTTATGTCCCATTAGGGGCAGCCTTCCTGGGAAGCATGGTTCAGTCAAGGTAAGACATGAATAAAAACAGTGTGGCCGAGGGGAAGGTCCATCTGCCCGCTGCTTTACCAGTTTCTCAATTAGCTCTCCAAACCTACGGCCGCCTGCGGCTGGCACACGAGACACACTCTCCTCTCCTCCTCCTTTTCTTTTTTCCCCTCCACACTGGGTAGGATCATCTTCTCTGACTTGCCACAGTCAGTACCGAGATGCCCATCTTCCCATCTTCATTGGCATCTTCATTCCTCCTTGCAAGCAGTGCCCATCATCGGGTAATGAGAAGTTTCCCTCGCCCTTCCTAGTGATTATTTTGAACAATGGATGGTGTTTGCAGAAATGAGACTGGGAATAGAGATTCCTAATGAGTAGTTCTGGCAATAATTAGTTATTTTCTATATTTATCAAAAACGACTGCGTTTTCTCTGAAGAAAAAAAATGGGATGATTACCATAGCTATTTATCTGCTTCCCGATTTTAATGACTAGCGGTTGCCATTTTTTAATTACTAGGACTGAAAAAAAATGTTATCCCTTAGCTGAGGAGGCTCCGGTGTCATTAGTGATTCATTTGCATATTTGTATCGAAATGTAGTTTCAGGGAGAACAAATAGAAGGTGCTTGGCAGGGCTGTGTGCCACTCCACCAGCCCACTAGGACCACAGTAGAGCGAGTGAGGGCTCATTTTCCTGGGAACCATTTCTCTGACAGTGGAGACCCACTCTCTCTGTCTGCTGTGATGCTCCTGCTGCGGCAGACTTTAAGACTCCAACACAGCATCGTGGAGCACCCGTGTGCAATCAGATCATGCCACAGACTGTGTGAGCTGGCTCTGGAATGTCACTAGATATACATATATATATATATGAATGACATCTTAAACATGTATAGTACCTGGGTGCAATCCAGCACTGGGAAGTGGAGACTAAAGGACCAGGAGTTCAAGTCTAGCCTGGGCTACATCGAAGGTTCCAGACCAGCCTGAGCTATATGAAACTCTACCTTAACAAGCAAACAAAACTGTTTTTTGCACTACTACGACAATACAACCACATTTATTGAGAGCTTTCTCTGTCTCAGGTGTTCAAGGTGCAGACCCAGGATCTGTCCAGGATCTGTCCAGTTACGACTAAAGTAGCAGAGGCAGAAGCACAGAGGGTGCCATCCAGGGGTAAAGAGGAGGGGTAAGGGCGAAGGGGAGTGGAAGAGGCCCTGGGGCGGTGGGCAGGGCTGTCTTCTCTGAGGAGTCTCACCACAAATGTGAGGTGTGGGGCGAGTCCATGAAAATCCTGGGCAAAGAACATTCTAGAGAGAAAAGCCGGTCCACAGCCGGGGAGGAGAGAGGTGACAAGAAGCCTGCGGGGGGTGGGGAGGGGCTTTTAGTCTCTGCTTCAGAAGGTCCTGGGGTCGGGGGAGCGTTGAGGGCGTGTCCTGACACAGCTAGAGCAGGCCCTCCCTGGGTGATAGCTCTCTTGCTCTGTCTGCCTCCGTTTCTTGGGGATTCATGACAATCCTCAGTTTTGTTCTTGGGTCTCCACATACCGCCAGCTCCTTGAGTTTCTCAGACAGTTCCTGAAAATCTCACGCTTCCTGCTGTCCAGCCTGGGACAACTCCACAGGGAAGGGATTTATCCACTTCTGGTCCTGAGAACTGGCCCAAGCTCACTAGTCAATATTTCTGGGATTCATCAACTCTATGAGATTCAAGCACCCAGTCATTTCATTAGGACTTCCAAAGAGGCTGGCCCGAGCTGTTACTCTGCCCTCAGAGTGTGTAAACACCCCACTTTCTGCTAGCTTTGTTTGCCTACTGCTGAGCCTTGCTGGAGTGCTCAGAAACATTTGTCCAATGATTGAATACATAGGTATTATTTTATTCTACGTCACTGTTATTTTCTTTCCAAATTATTTTTATTCTTCCTTCGTGTTACAGCGAGGGCGTTTTATTGATTGGTCTGAGACTGTATGTGCGTGGAGGTGAAATTATCTCTGAATTTCGTTCTGGTACCATGCAAAAGCCCTGGGGTTTCTTTTCAGTCCTGGGGCTGGGGACATCAGAACAGTTCCACTGAAGGACAGGGCATGGAAGAATTTTCTGGTTTATATTTTTTGTTTTTGTTTTTTTCAAATATTTATCTATTTAGTGTGTGTGTGTGCGCGCACACACACAGCCTAAGGAGTGGCCTAGGGTGAGTGTGGGGGTCAGAGGATGATTTGAGGAAGTTAGTTTTTACCTTTCGCCATGTGGGTTCCCAAGGGTTAATTAAATTCAGGCGGTCAGACTTGGCAGCAAGTGGCTTTATCTACTCCTGCCCCAGCTTATTTCTCAGACAGTGTCTTGCTATGTACCTCAGGCTAGTCTGGAGCTCAGCATCCTCCTGCTTCCGTCTCCTGAGTACTGGGCGTGCAGTACTGCCTCCAGCTTACTTTTCCTGTTCCAGGCCCTTGGGGTCACCCTAATGGCTCTGCAGCCGCCAGAGAACTTGTGCAGCACTGGAGATTTCCCTCAGCCTTGGCCTGTACCACGGTGGGGCTGCCCTCTCAGGATGGGCCAGGGGCACAGGCTGTAGTGGTAGAGGCGGGCCTTGCAGGGAGCAGCTCCCTTCATGTTGTAGTGGGGATTCAGTGCACAAAGGAAGAACAAAGGCAGCCAGGTGCTGTGAAGGATGCCTTTAATCACTCAAGTGGCAGAGGCAGGTGGATCTCTGCGAGTTCCAGGCAGCCTAGTCCACAGAGTGAAAGCATGTCTCAAAACCAAACAAGCACACTCACGCACACACAGACACAGACACACACACACAGACACACACAGACACACAGACACACGCACGCACGCGCGCGCGCACACACACACACACACACACACACACACACACACACACACACACACACGAACCAGAGGCAGAGAGGCAGCCCCAGAGGAAGGGCCCCCTGACTGTCAGCGCCAAGCCTGCTCCCTTTAGCCGAAGCTCTACACTAGAGTGAGGGAGGAGGTCCACTCACATTTCAGGTGCCTTAGTGGGCACATGAAGCTGGCGCTGCTTTTGATCCCCGCACCTGCAGCAAAGGCTCTGGGGTCTAGAGCGTTCTATTGCTTTGTTTGTTTTACACAGACTTCTCATGTAGAAAACTCACAGTGACACTTGACCTCCAGAAGCTGCTGGCAGCGCAGAGGGGCAGCAAGCTTGTAGGGAGCGTTGAGCAGGGACGTAGCACAGGCTGCAGCACCCTCATCCCAGGTGGAGGCTGGAGTCCCCATCCATGTTAGAGGCCAGGGATCCAGCCTCAGGGATGAATGGGTTTGCCTGCCGTAAGCCTGCCTGGTTAGGGGAATCCAGGACTCAGATGCTGGCCTCTGGCTTCATGCTTGCTGATGCCTCCAGAAGCAGCTAAAGGAGGCAGGAGCTGTACTGTACAAGGCCCTAAGAGACACAGAAGAGGTGGGATCTATGTGTTGTGTATTACATATGTAAATATATATGTATGTATGTGAAGCTAAGGGAGGTCAGGGTGTGTATGTTTGTGTGTGTATGTATGTATGTATGTATGTATGTATGAAAAGCCAGGGTAGGGCAGGGCAGGGCATGTGTGTTGGTGTGTGTGTTTGTATGTGTTTTAGATGTACTTATGTATGTATGTATGTGAAGTCAAGAGAGGGCTGGGTGTGTGTGTTTGTATGTGTGTGTATGTATGTATATTTGTATGTATGTATATAGGGCAGGGTGTGTATATGTATGTTTATATGTATATATATAGGGCAGGGTGTGTGTGTTTGTGTGTGTGTTTATGAATGTGGAGCCTGCAGAGGCCAAACAGATATTCAGCCCACAGGAATGTCGAGGCCAAATCTGAGGGAGAGCCAAAGAAGAATTACAGCTTGAGGCTCAAAGGCAGGCTGTTGGCAGGAGTCCTTCTTTCTCAGGGACTTTGTTCTCGAAGGCCTTCAGGTGATTTTGTGAGGTCTACCTGCTGTTAGAGGTACCACTGTTTCACTCAGAGTGCGTCCATTTGAATGTTAATATCATCATCAACAACTTGTCACACAAGCATCCAGAACCATGTTAGGCAGAACAGGTGGGCACGCTGATACAGTCAAGCTGACACACAAAACATTATGCTACCTTACATATATTTAAAAAGATAGTGAATGCCCTCAGTTCTCAGGATAGAAATCTGAACACTGTACTAGCATCTTCTGTCTTTATTTTAGGCACATAAGCATCACAAAGAATGCATGCTTGTCCCCAACGTAGTGTCAGGACACATATGCTTTGCGGGTCATGGTGTTCACACAGGGCTTCTGGAGATGTCCTCGGGTAAGCAAGTGCTCTCTACAATGTGCGGGCTGACGAAGCACAGCAGGGCTGTCTCCCCATGGCTGTGGCAAAAGTCTTCGCCTCTGCTCAGGCTCTTCTCTCCTCTCTTTCTGATGACAACATTACATCAGCCTTTTACTCCCAGCCTGTCTGGAGGAGGCAGGCTTCGGCTCTCCTTCTGACCTGAGGGGAAGGCTGTTAGTAAGGCAGAGGGTTTCTGCCTCAGGTCAACTCAGACCTTACATTCTAGGACTGGACGGATGGATGGAGGCTGTCACTGTGAAAGAGTGGAGCGAATCTTAGGCTGAAGCTGGATACAGCAAAGCCAAGTGGAAAATAGTAATAGGTTTTGGTCACATTGTCGGAGCACCTGGACCCAGCCATAGCTGAAGGTTTTCAGCTCCTTAACTCTCCCATCATGGAAAATGACAACCTACTTTTTCTCTAGCTTAAGCAGTTGAGTTTGTGAGCTTTTTCTCTAGCTTAAGCAGTTGAGTTTGCTTGTCACTTTGCCCCGAAAGGACTCATTATTCTGTGCGATGCAAAAATTCTTCCATGTAAAGTAGGCAGGTGCAATGCTGTGCTGTGTTTTCTGTTTTGTTTTGTTTTCTCCAGTTGGAATGTCTCAAGGTGGGTCGGAGATTGCAAAGATGACTGACTCAGGTTCCCTGACATCCAGGAGCCACGTGAGCTGTAGTTATACACAGGGCTATAAGCTCCAGAGCTTCTGTGGATCACCACAGGCTCCCAGAAGAATATGCTCTTGACATTGATCTAGAAGCTGCCAGCAAACCAATTTCAAATTCTTTCCCTACCCTGAAAGGTCCTTGCGGGCGGGGCTGAGCTCGCCTTGTGTCTGTGACTCTCTGGAGGAGGTTTCGCCTGCTCACCTGAGGCAGGGGCTTATGAAGCCCTAGCGGGGAAAGTTTGCCGTGTAGACCAGGCTGGGCCCGAGCTCCCGATCTGCCTGTCCCCGGCTCCCACCTGCTGCTAGGCGCCCAGGGAGGCATGCTAACTGCGTGTTCTCATTCAGCTGGTCCGGCGGGAGGGGCGCTCTCAGGCCAGGCGAGACAGGCTGGGTGGGTGAGGCCACAGCACATTCCTGCCCTGCCGCAGACCCCACTGCTCCCTGACCTCTCTGCCTAGCTGCCCGGCTGCCTTCAGTGTGCCCTCCACACCTGCAGCTCTGGCCTCCTCAGGCCTCCGCAGTAGGTGAACTCCACACCTGTCGTGTCCTTGCTAGTGTGGCTCACGAGCCCATCAGGCAGCTCCCCCAGGATCTCAGTCAGTGCCAAAACTCCAGGCAGGTCACTCCAGACGGCCACTGTCTCACAGACAGTGTCCCCAGCATTCATTTCCCTCACGCCTTTATCCCATCAGGGAGGAAGCAGAGGCACCTTGGCCCCCTGAACCAATGAGCTGAGGGGTGGGGCAGCGAGCTGCCAGGGCTCCAGGTGTTCACCTCTGAGACCTGTTCCCACCAAAGGCAGGGCTCTGCCAAGAGGCACCAACCTGTTTCTCACCATCGTCACAACGCCTCAAGCTGATTTATCCCCAAGGGAAGGTCAGAACTTTCCTGTCCTTCTTCAGGGATGTCCGTGGCATCCCTGTCATGAACGCTCAGCAGCTGTTCCTGGGGTAAATGGAGAGGGTGAGAGCTGTGTGTTGGGGTGTGTGTGTAAGTATGTGTCTGGTGTGTGTATGTGTCAGAGTGTGTGTATGTACCAGTGAGTGTAAGTATGTGTCTGGTGTGTATGTGTGTGCGCATTGTGTCTCTTTGTCCAGTGTGATGGGAATGGTGGGAAGAATGATCAGAAGCAAAAATGGGGATTGTGAGGGGAGTCCTGAGCAGAGAGCAGCTGTGGCCTCATCTGTAAAGACCATCACCTCGGCAGAAGCCTGAAGCCGAGTTGGCGCTGACCTCTGCAGGTGCCGTGTTTCCTAGTCACACATGACCAGTGAAGCCTGCTTTATAGAGCGGACCCAGAAGAAACGAGGCAGAGCTGCCGAGAAAGCAGAGCTGCACCAGTATCCTGTTGGGAAAGTTATGTCTCTAGGGCTGGGGTGCAGTTCAGTTAGGAGAGGGGTGCCTCTGGCAAGCCCGAGGCCTTGTTCAGCCCTCAGGTGCTTAAGCCAGTTGTTTAAGTGTGCAGCCCCAGCTCTCAGGAGGTGGGTGCTCGAGGTCAACTTCAGTTACTCGGTGAGCTCAAGGCCAGTTTGGGGTACAGGAGACCCTGTACCAGTGAGCCAGTAAGATGGCTCGGTGGGTAAAGGTGCCTGGCGACCTGAGTTCAACCCCCAGACATCACATAAAGGTGGGAGGAGAGTAGGGACTCTTGGCAAGTTGTCCTCTGACCTTTACATTGTCACTACGGCATGTGGCTTGTGCACACACACACACACACCATGTCCTCACACACACAATGATAAGCAGAGTTTTGAAACAACCAAGGGCTGGCCACATGGGGCAGCAGGTGAAGGCCCTTGCTTCACAAGCCAAGTGACCTGAGTTAGATCCTGGGAAGGTGGAAGGAGAGAACCGATTCCTCAAAGTCCTGTGAGCTCCTTTGTGCCTCGCCCCTGCCAGCGTGTGTGTGTGTGTGTGTGTGTGTGTGTGCACGTGCACACGCATGAGTTAAAATGTAATGAACAAAACAGTACTCTCTTTCTCCTCCTTCCCATGCTGCACCCACCCTTCCTGTTATTAGAGGATGTAAGTACCACTCTCG
Source organism: Pachyuromys duprasi (assembly GCA_028658305.1). NCBI lineage: Eukaryota > Metazoa > Chordata > Mammalia > Rodentia > Muridae > Pachyuromys > Pachyuromys duprasi. Next base: position 83,042,659 of record CM053766.1, read on the forward strand.
ACCTTGCATCTGGCTCCTACAGAAGCGTATGAAACACTGACAGTCGCTACAATGAAAGAGATGGCAACTAAGTGATGGAGAAGTGGCGGATGGGGTAGGGGTGCCCTGGATCCCATGAGGCATGAAGTGAGACTTTGTAAGACTCCATCACATGGCTCAGAGGGGCAGTTGACTGAATGTCTAAGAGTTATTTCCCTCTGGGATTTTCCATGTACTGTTTGCAAACCACAGCTGAACTCAGATACCTGGAGGTATAGGAAGTGAAGTCATGGGGCTGATGTGAGTGTAGGAGGCAGGAGATGACGTGGAAGCTTTGTCTGCCTCCCAGGAAGCTGTTGGGGAGGGCCTGGTGCTTCATCTGTCAGGTGACAGTGGTCTAATCGGTCAGGGGGGGACCCAGGAAAGAGGGAGAAAGCAGGGGGTGTGTCGCAGTAACCAGGGTGTGGAAAAGGACTTGAAGGGCCCAGAGGAGACCGTGAGGAGGATGCTGGGATGTGGTCCTGGGTGGAAGGGACTGCATGGGTACAAGAGGGTACCGCTGGCTCCCCATAAAGGGCAGTGCTCGAATCAGAAATGGGAAGTGAAATTGAGGAGTAGGTTCTGAGAGGAAAGGGAGTGAGGTAGAGAAAGGCTTGGCGTCATGGAATACGGCCTCAAGAACAGGTGGAGCTTTAGGCATGGAGCCTGACATGTCGGAGTGCAGGTGTCGGGAAGGGAAGAGATCTTCCAGGAGGCCCAGATCTCCACTGCCCTGGTACACCCGCACCGGGCTGTTGCCTCTCTGGCTGTTCCCACCCTCAGAATTGTTATGTGGTTGGGCAGTTATCCTAGAGGGAGAGAGTGAGCAGCCAGGCATGGTGGAGGGCTAATGAGGGTGAGTGAGCCATTCACAGACAGAGGCAGGCATCATGGTGTGGGACCACAAAGACCCCTCGTGATCAAAGCATTTGTCTAGCAGTGGGTTGGCTGAGGCTGAGTCCTGCAGACCCTGCTTCACCCTGGAATATTTTCTTCGCTGGGGTTGGCTGCATGCAATTCGCCAAGACCCGAGCTTTGACTGCGCACCATTCACATCTCCCCTCCAGTCCCACTCCACGCCCTGGATCCCACCCCAGACAGGTCAGGTTCTCTACATACTTCCTCCATGGGACTGCCATCTTTGAGTCTGCATCACCCAATTCAATCTTGGTAGGATGGCTTTAAGCCACGAGAATATCAGGTGCTGCTGGTAGGCCAAATGCACTGCTAATTCTCCATGCAGAGGCTTGAAGAGAAGCAGTGCACTGGCGGCTGAGCCGTGGGTCACAGGGTTCTCAGGCCTGGCAGAGAGCCTTTTTGGGGCTATGAACTCCTTTGGCAGTAAATTCTTGTAGATGCCAAGAATAATTCGCACACACACAGAGCTGGAGCTATTAAAACCTAGATATCAAGCTATTAGAACCTAGCTATCAAGCTATTAATAGACAGAAGCAGCACCGACATCAGTACAGAGATACCGTGATAGAGTCAGTGAAAGACGGGCCAGTGGCTTCAATAATGTAGAAGAGATAAGTGTTGGTGTTGCCTCAAAACACTACAGCCACAGTACGATACAGGATACACCAGGAGGAAGTCACAGGCATTGCAATTATGGAAGTCAATGTAAAAAGATGTCATTTTTCTTCACTTCAAATCACAGACCCCTAAATTCTATTCATGAACTCCCAGGGGAAAGATGGGACTTAAATAGGATCTTGATGTTACAATGTCTGTATTCTACCCGTAGGACATTCAGTTGTATATAGATTGTGTGAAATAAATGTGTGTATTAATGCTATCTATAGAACGAAGGAAAAGTATCTACCTGAAATTCAAACGCTGAAGACTGGTCCTCAAGGACATGGTATTGAGTGAGAGGTCTTTGGGAGGGGCCTGGTGGGCAAGGTTAGTGCTCTTAGGAAGGGGCCCTTACCTGAATATGCCTAGTCTTGGAAGCTAAGCAGGGTTAGTCCTGGCTAGTATTTGGATGGTAAAAGAGGTATTTATTTATTTGTCATGTGGGAATAGGAGACATCATGTGAGAGCCATCAGGGAGGCATTCTCCAGACCCCGGATCTGCAGCCTCGAGCCCTGACAGGGTGCAGCTGTGACAGCCGTTGCAGCAGGCTAAGGCAGGTAGGAATCCAGGGGTAGATGATGAACCGTCAGCAGATGGGCTGGGGCATACCTGGAGGTGACGGCTGAAAGTTCTTGTTTGCTGTGCCCTTGATCAACACCAGTTAGCCTAGAGAACAGCAGCAGTGAGCTTAGGAGTGGCCCTGTGGCTAACACCTACACTTTTATAAAATCAATGCTACACAAAGTGAGTGAGTTGGTTAACACTTTCAAAGTTTTAATTAGCAAAATGTATGTATATCGTTTTTGCACACCCAGAAGATGGAAGCCCTCTGGGGCTTTCTGACATGGGTACAGGGAATCAAACTTGAAGTGCTCTTGAAGCTGGGTGTGGTGGTGCATGCCTTTAATCCCAGCACTTGGGAAGGCAGACGCAGGCACATCACTTTTAGTTCGAGGCCAACCTGGTCTACAAATCAGGTTCAGGACAGCCAAGGCTACACAGAGAAACTCTATGTAATAAACAACAGTAACAAAAAAGAAGTGCTTTTGACTGCTGAGCCATGTCTCTAGCCCTGGCTGAAGCTCTTCAGGCACCGCATGCTTCCTTGACTAGGGACCTAATAAAGCCCGCCCCTCCCCTGCCAAGCTGGTACCTGGGACTTCAATCATCTCCATCATGTGTCCAGCTAGGGGGTTGGAGAGAATCTTGTTTTCCAATACCCACCCAACTTTGAGTGTTGTCTAACACTCAAGAAAATGTTCCCTGTAGCGTGTGTGAGTAGGAATTTATAATTATATGCCGTGAGCTGCTTATTAACAGTGTGCTTGTCAGTGAGGAAGGCTGTACGGTCTGGGAGAGCTATTACTCTCAATGACAGACAGTAAATTAGCTGAGGAGGACCGAACTGTTGCCCCGAGCGAACATTCTAGAAAATCAAGATGTTGTGCACGGTCATATTAAGTTAGATGGGTGCGTTGCAATGGCAGTTAAGTGCCTGAAACACTGCTTTAGGTCTGAAATTGTCTCTCTCAAAACCTGTGCTATAGGAAACAAACAACAACAAAACAACCAACTAACCAAGAAAAAAAAAATCAAACAGAGTTACGGGAAGGCAAAAGACTCACCGTCATGGACCATTCTTATTTTGTGGCAATGAGTCAGGCCCTAGCTTAGGGCAGAGTTCCCCTGAGGCCGCTCTGGAGAGAGCTCAGGGCTGAACTCCATCGGGGAGGTACTGCACATGACGGGATGGAGAGAACGCTGAGCCTCAGGGAAGGGCCAGGGATGGATCAGTCTTTTCCCTTCCTGTGAAATGAGGTAGCAGGAAATGGGAGTGTGACCCAAGGGTGGATTGACCTGTAACCCAGACTAGTTGATCACGGCATCTAGAAAGACATCTGAAATGGAACATCAGGCATACATATGCGATATTCTATAGATTCTATATGTACAATATATGCAATCCAAATGGCAATTTAAGTTCTCCAGAGAGCAGTAAAGTTGGGGTTAGAAACAGTCGTGTAGGGAGATGGGCACTGTGTTTGAGTGGCCAGGAAGACTCCCAGAGCAGAAGACCTTTGAACAAAGACCTGAAGGACAGAAGGGTGATAGGTATGCGGATACCAAGAGCAGAACCTTCCAGCAAAGAGGACAGGAAATGCAAAGACCCTGCGGTGGAGCATGTCCACGCTGTTCAAGAGAGCAAGAAGGCCCGTGTGGTCGACCAGGGCACACAGCTGTGAATAGACTGGTTAGGTGGGAGATGGTCTGCTTACCCAGAATCCAGAGACCAGCACCAGGAGCTGGATTTTCGTCGGAGAAAGCTGGAAATACGTAGGAGCATCCTTTTCTTTTCTCAGAGGAGAAACAGAACCTACTGTGGTTTAAAGGGATCATTTTGGCTGCTGTGCTGGGATTTGATCGTGGAGGGGCAAGGCGGGCTTAGAAGACCCAAGGCTTGACCTCAGTAATCTCAGGGAGAGGTAGTGATTAGCCCAGAAGATGGTGTGAGTTAGTTGCTGTATCCTGAAGACACAGTTGGCTTTGCTCATGCATCACATGTGGGAGGTAGCAGAACAAGCAAAGATCCAAGTGGGATGCAGAAGCCTCTGATGTCCCCACAGAGTGAGGGGGTTGCCATTAGCCAAAGGGAAGGGTGAGAGAGCCGTTGGGCAGATTAGAATCAGGTGCCTCGTTTTGGAATTTCAAGATGGCATATAGACTGTTGGAGATGCCAGTAGGAAATCCATCTATAGGGGTCCGTTAACCATTCTTGCACTCATCTTCTGTCAGATGTGCGCATTGCAGATTCCTTCTCCCAGTGTACTACAGTTCTCCCTGCCTTCAGGTGAAAAGATATTTTTAATTTTAATGTAAACAAAAAGTGACCAACCTTTCCATTTAGGTTGATGCTTTCTTAAAGAAAAAAAAATCTTTTCCTTTCTTGAAATTAGGACTGAGTTAATCTAAATTTTTTTCCTGAAACTTTCAAGTTGTTGTTTAAATACTTAAATTTTTAATATTTAAAATAAATAAAAGTGGCCTTGGTGGGCCAATGATGGGGAGTCCCAAAAACCAAGTACCTGTGTCAAACCCAATAATAGGGCAGTTACTGCTCATTCGCTCCTCTCCCAGCAGACCCTTCCTCTTTGACAGGTCTGTCTGAAAGGCTGTTTTTGTGTTTCTACCCGAGGGCAGTTGTTCACTACTTCAACTGTTCAATAAACCCCTGTTGACTGAAAAGGTGAAGGAAGTAAAAGTTGTCCATTGGACACAACCCTTTTTGGGGCCTTCTTTAGACCTCCTAAGGTCTTGATTTTCTATGTGTGGATTTCAGCTAGCCACCAAGATAGATTCACACTGATACTTTATTCAAAAAGGAATGTTCCTGAAAACCCCCATTCACTGGATCAGAGTTTTGGGAAATGGAGCCTACTGCTTTCTTTATTTACCTACCCCTGTTTCTTTTCCTTCTCTCCTTCCATAATAACAGTAATAATCTTTATTGTCTATAATTTGCATACAACAAAGTAGACCCTCTCTAGTTTGTAGTTTCATGAATTTTCATGAATGTATACAGCCATGTAACCCCTAACCCCAGAGAACAAAACATTTCCTTGGTCCCAGACCCCCTTTTATCCATGTGTAGTCTCTTACCCAGAAGCTCTCTGTCTCTATTGATCTGCGTAAGACCTAGCCACCCTTCATAGCCAGCTGTTCATTTCCTCAGTCAACGCTTACTTGGCTCTTTCTGGAGGCCCATGTATGTGGCAATATGGATTTGAGGCAGACACAGTTGCAGGCTGATAAACAGAGGAGGTGTCTGAAAGGTTTGAAAGGGTGGCTGCCTGGGGGAAGCTTTCTGGAGGGGTTGGGGAGTAGGTGAGTGAGGTGAAAGGCAGCCTAGATCAAGTTATCAGGCTCTGGGAGGGGAAACTGCAGAATGCTTCCTTTGATGATGTCGGAGTCAAAGGCCGGAGTCTCAGTCCCAGAGTAAGAAAAGAGGGCTGGCTGTTCTTGAGCCCTTTCTTTCTCTCTTTCCCTTCCTTCCTTGCTCCTTCCTTCCTTCCTTCCTTCCTTCCTTTCTTCCTCTCTTCCTTTCTTTCTTTCTTTCTCTCTCTCTCTTTCTCCCTTCCCTCCTTCCTTCCTTCCTTCCTTCCTTCCTTGCCTCCTTCCTTTCTTTCTTGTATGTTTCTATGAGAGAGGGTTTCTTGTATAGGTCTGGCCATCTGGAACTCTCTCTGTAGACCAGGCTGGCCTAGAACTTAGAGAACTGCCTGCTTCTGTTTCCCGAGTGTGCCACCACCACCCAGCCCTTGGAACCATTTTCTAATGCTGTCCTGCCTCTCTGACATCACCAAGGGCAGCATCTTCAGAGGGAAGCTGTTGTATCTTGGGGATAGGTATCTGTCCCACCAGCTTTGGGCAGAGGAGCAGGAGGTCCATGTAGACCATACCTGGTACTCCAAGAGCATCTAAAAGGGACCGTCATGGGTATACTGACTAGTTTATGTCAACTTGACACACAAATTAGAGTTATCTGAAAGGAGGAACCTCTCTAGAGCGAATGCCTCCAAAATATCCAGCTGTGGGGGCATTTTCCTAATTAATAGATAATTAATGAATTTCCCTAATTAATTAATTGTGGTAGGACACAACCCATTGTGGGTAGTGCCATCCCTGGGCTGTGGTCCTGGATTCTATAGGAAAGCAGGCTGAGCGAGCCAGGAAAAGCAGTCCAATAAGCAGCACCCCTCAGTGGCCTCTCCATCAGCTCCTGCCTCCACGTTCCCACCCTGATTGAGTTCTTGTCTTGACTTCCTTTGATGATGAACAGTGGTATGAAGTGTAAGCTGAATAAACCCTTTCCTCTCCAACTTGCTCTTTGGTCATGGTGTATCATCACAGCAATAGAAACTTTAACTGACATGCTGGACCACGTAGAAACAACACCCCCTTTGGCTCCTGGGCAACCCCTCTAGAGCCATTCCCTAGTCTCTGGGCTTATCAGTACACTTGCTTGCATTTCATTCTTTCTAGGGTGGTGGAAATGGTGTGGACTGAGGCTGGTCTTATGCTACAGACATGCTCTACATATCTGCTCTGGTAGTAGTCTCTAGAATGTATGGTGGGCCTGTGGCTTTGATGAGCAGCACATGGAAAATAGAAGACTCCCCTGGGAGCAGCTTCATTGGCAGGTTAGAGATTTTACAGCTCAGAGTATAAGCCTGTTATGCCTTTTTGAGGGGTGTGGGTAGGGAGAGGCTGAGCACACCCTGGAAATCAGCAGATTTCTCCCTTATTCTCACAAGATCATGGAGAACACGACAAGGAGGGATGTGGTTTACCATGTGACTTCTGCAGTTCAATAATAGGAACTTTGGTTTCACACCACGTGTTAACTGGGGGAAGGAGGGGCTGTTCCAGACCTGGAGATGGAGGAGGGGTTTCTGAGGCTCCAGCAGGAGCATCCAGAGTGTGGGTTTCCCTGCAAACAGGGAGCTGCAGCACTCTGATTAGAATGCCATGCCGGCATTGCCATTTCCCCTGGTCCCCTGGGCTTCTTGGGGGATTGGATTCTCTTGCTTTGTTTCCTGGAAGCTTTACACTGACCCCAAAGGGCAGACACGCATGTGCAAATGCCTTTGAAATAGGTATCTTCTTGCAAATATATTCTGGACCAGCCAGTCTTAGGTCTCTGATATTTGCATAACTGAGGTCTGGGCCGGGAGCATTGACACTGATTATACTTTGAGAAACTGACAGTTTTCTGTTTGGAGATGTGGAGAAACTTAGAGGTAATGTTAGTTGTGTCCTTAAAACCCTCCCTTTCCACATACGAACTATTATGATGATGATTGTTATTAATGAACTAATCTACTAGCCTCTCACTTGCAGAATAATTCAGCATACCCACTTTCCAATCCAACATACCTAGTCTTCTGTTTCCTGTCATTGGAATCCCAATTGTTGTGGTTAACTGTTAGCATTTTTATCACACCAGATACTGGCTCTGCCAGCGGGGTGCGGTTAAAGGGCAGTGAGTCTTGACATCACCAGTTGGTTTCTCTACTGAGGAGGTTCCCACCGTTACTGGAAGGGTAACTGACTTCCAAGTTACCCTTCCAGATGAATGGACTCAGAAAATTCCAAAAATGCAGCACTCAGAACCTGAATGACCTCCCTGAGGTGTGTGTGTGCGTCACACCAGTCAGCGGGAACCCTAGCCAGAATGGCTGTGTGTACCACACGGCACGTGCGCAGTTAAAAATTGTTGCCATTACTATTACATCTCATAAATACCTCACTCTCCACCAGTTAAGTATGTCTCCCCATAAAACCACCAAAACTGCTGTGGTCCTCTGTTAAGTTCATGAATATCTACAAGTTGCCAAACAGATTTTGGGTAGACTGCATTCACTTCCGCTTAGCAGAACCCAGCCCTGTGACTGTCCTAGTGCAAGACTGACTCCCATGACTTCTTAATCTTTGTTCTTTTGAATGAAACTCACTGTCCAGTATGGCTTAGGACTCACAGGGACCCTCCTGCCTCAGCCTTAAAAGGGCTAGGATTATAGGCATGCATCCCTATGTCTGACTTCTTTGTTTTCTTAAAAAGACAAAAACAACAAAAAACTTTTTGTTGTTGTTGTTTTACATGTACCAAAACAACAGCAACAAAAGCAATTCAGGACTACAGAGATGGCTCAGTGGTTAAGAGCACTGGCTCCTCTTCCGGAGGACCCGGGTTCTAGTCCCAGCACTCATGTGGCCTCTTACAATTGTTTGTAAGCCTTTTGGCCTCTGTGGCTACCAGGCACTCATGTAGTGCACGGACATACATGCAGGAAAGCTACCATACGCATAAAATAAAAATAACTAACTCTTAAAAAACAAAACCCCAGAGGACTTGAAAAAAAAAAAAAACCAACCCTCTCATATGATGTTTTTCTTTACAATGCCCCAAATAACCGAATTGCATCACCTTTCCTTGGGTACTGCAGTGAACAGTGATGGCTGGCAGCAGGAGCTCCAGGGATGATGCGGTGAGGGCGTCTAGAAAAGTTCTCGTGAGGCCTAAGGACAGACTTCCATCTTGATTCTGCACAGAGACCCATGTCAGATTTCTAACAACTGCAAGGATCAAAGGGGGAAAAAGTGTTCTGTTAAAGCCACTGAATGTCGGTAACCTGTCACAGTAGCCGTAGGAAGCCAGGACACACCGTCATCCTTTTTCTCAGAGGGCGTTGCCAGGGCTTGAGAGCAATGCAGAGCCAATGCTCTAAGCTTCCACAGGCCCTGTGCCGCAAGGACCTTCACAACCCAGCAGGAAAGACGTGTGTGCCCAGAGCGAGGCACCAGGCAAACAAGAGATGGTGTGGTGACAGGGTCTGTCTGTGGTCAGTAGAGGCAAAGCGAAAGGGTGAGGGAAGCAGCACAGAGAAGGCAACCCAGGACTCCTGCTGGAGCCGCAGGCCAGACTCCCATGTCTTAGTGGCCCATGAGCACTAGAAAATGCAAGACCACCTGTGTGAGATGTAGTTCTTAGGGTCTGAGAATTGCTGAAATAAGACCCTAGACTCCAGTAGTATGCAAAAGCAAAGAACTTTTATTTTGCAGAAGTTTCCAGCATGCTGGGGTCACCATCTTGGGAAAATTGGCCACCCAGAAATGGGCTCATATGTTTAGTTTAAAGGCTTTCCCAGTGAGGTGAGGTAACCTTTAAGCGGATTGGCTAGGGCTTTAGTCAGGAGGAGTTAGGGGCTTTCTGAACCAGCTCAAACTGGTCCAAGCTGATAGTTGAGCAGCCTTGAGCAACCTTATCTTCCCCAGGCCAGATGTCCTGGCCATTCCTGATTGGTTGCCCATTCTCTGTGGGTTTTCCTGTAACTGGTGTTGTGCAGACTCAGGCCTGCTTTGCCTAGTAAGAAACTGAAGCCTGTTATGGAGTCAGGATAGCCAGCGAGATAGATACTAAATCTGCCCCAGCTTATCCAAACATAAGGCCCAATCAGAATAGATCAGGGCTGTCTGGGATGGTATGCCTTTCAGCTATGTGACCTCGATTCGGATTGGCTAGTGGCCATGGAGGCCACAGGACTCCTGTTAGGATTGGCTGGGTCCTTGGAGTTAAGTCCTCTCATGGCCACGCCTGGAGTCAGGCCTTTGAACAATGGCTGGCCCTCTCGTTCATGAGCTGCTCTCCTCTTAGCCGGGCCAGCTCTCATCCCTAGAGACGGCCAAAGCCACGGTTGCTGACTCCTACCTTGGCGCTTGGGGCTTACCAGACCGCACTGGGCTGTGTGCTGTTCACAGAGCAGCCACTCCCAGGCGAGGATCAACCAGGGTCCCCCAAATATCAGAAGTGTGGCACATATGCTTCGTTCTCTTCCCCACCCTCAGTTCTCTGCTAACAGAACATGAAACCTGAGTCTGTCCCAGTAGCCCAGGACAGTGGGCCCCTCTCCAAACCCAGGTTTAAACTGATCGGGCTAAACTAAGCACAGCGCTTTGTCTGGGACTGTTTGTCTCATCTCCTCTTGCTATTAGGGGCTCTCACAAGGAGATTCTCTTGGGGGAAATTTTTTATACATCCTGACAGAAGCCATGACTTTTCTATACCCATCCCTTCCCTATCTCCTTCTTTGAATGTAGCTGCCTAATGCTTGAAGCCGCAGCAGCCATCTTGCAACCACAAAGCAACAGCTCTAAGATAAAAAGCAACTGGCTGAGGAAGACAGAGGGAAGAGACAGGGAGTCCCTCTAGGCTGCCGCGCTGAGCTGCCACCTGCACCAGAAAACTAAATGTCTTTACTGTTCCAGCCATCTTGAGGTATTTTGCAAACGTGCAGCCAGACACATTCTGACAAGATTGTAAAAATGAAAGGCTGTTCCATCGGCAGGCTGTGAGGAGGCGCCTCTAAGGCGGTGTTTGGCTCACGTCCTCTTTCTCTAGCTTCAGCCAGAATGGGTCAAGTTGTTCTCTCTCTACCAGGTCACTCTGACCCTGCTTCCATAGTCACGTGCTTTCCTCTGCCTCTTCCTACTCCATTTTGTACTTTGGGGGGACTCTTATGATTATACTGGAGTCACAGGATAATCCTCCTGCCTCAGGGGGAACCAATGAACAACCCGAACTCAGCTGCAACATCTTTTAAGTTAAAATGATTTTATTTATTTTATTTGTGTGTGGCACATGTATCCGGAGGTCACTTATGAGCAGGTTCTTGCCTTCTGCTCTGTGGGCCTTAACTCAGGTCATCAAGTCTGGCAGCGCGTGTTCCTAACTGTTGAGCCCTCTCACAAGCCCTGCAACTGTAAAAATATATTTTATTCGCCATGTGTCTTTGCATGTGCGCTGTGTGAAGGTCAGAAAGCAACTTGATTTTTCTTGTTTTGTTTTTTGAGACAAGGTCTCTCTATGTAGCCCTGGCTGTCCCGGCACTTACTATGTAGACCAGGCTGACCTCAAATGCACAGAGATTCTCTTGCCTCTGCTGCTTGAGCCCTGGGATTAAAGACATGCACCACCATGCCCGACCTTCTGAGGACAACTTGTGAGAGTGGGTTCTCTTTCCTTCTGTTTTGGTCTCTCTTATTATTCTGCTCCTGTGCTGTGTATGCAAGGTTCTGGCCCATTTTCCATCTGCTTCTGCCGGGTTATGGAAATGAGCCTCTGAATCCAGCATATTAAAAAAAAAAAAGATGTTTTAGTCACTGTTCTATTGCTGTGAAGAGATACCATGACCAAGGCAACTCTTCTAAGAGGCGACATTTAATTGAAGCTGGTTCACAGTTTCAGAGGCTTAGTCCATTATCATCATGGTGGGGAGCATGTGGCAGGCACGGCAGGAAGGTGCTGGAGAAGTATTTGAGAGCTACATCCTGAGCCTCGGGAAGAAAGGGTAAGACTAGCCTTTTGACACCTCAAAGCCCACCCCCAACAACACACTTCCTCCAACAAAGCCGCACCTCCTAATCCTTGTAATCGTTTCAAACAGTTCTACTCCCTGGTGACCAAGCATTCAAATACGTGAGCCTGTGGGGGACTTTCTAATTCAAACCAGCACACATGGGTTCCAGGGGTTGGACTCAAGTTGTCTTGGTCTTATGACAAGGGCTTTTACCCACCGAGCCATCTCATGTGGCCCTCTGCAGCTTTAATACCCATGGATAACTAACATAATATCTTTACAAATAGTGTGTCCCAGCCACTGTCCCAGGAGCTGGGTGTGAGCATCTTCAAGGTCTAGTACCCACACGTTACACATTTCTATGGTTTAAATGAGATCATACAAGCATGCTGGTGCAACAGAAGTTTTCTGTCCTTCCTTCTCCCTGCTCCTGATACACTTGCGGGGGCTGTTCTGTGAAGAAGTGGTCCCAATGTCCCCCATGCAACTGTTCAACCATGATCTCGCCCTCATGACCCTTCTGCAGTAGCTTTCAGAGTTCCGGGATTACAGGTATGCAATGCCATTTAAGCACAGATTCTTCAAAGTATGAAAGTGTTCGATAGTTTTTTAAAAACTAGTTTATTTTGATTTTTAATTTTGTGTGTGTGAGTGCGTATGTGAATGTGCATGTGTGTGTGTATGTATGTGTGAGTGAGTGAGTATGTATGTGAGTGTGTGTGAGTGTTGATGTGTGTGTGACTGTGTATGGAGTGTGTGTGAGTGTATATGTGTAAATGAGTATGTGGGAATGAGTGCATGTATGAGTGTGTATATGTATGTGTGGTGTGTATATGTATGTGTTTGAGTATGTGTGAGTGTGGATGCGTGTATATGAAAGTGCGTGAGTGTGTGTGTGTGTGAGTGTGGGTCTGTGCACATGAATACCCTTGGAGGCAAGAAAAGGGTGTTGTATTCACGGAACCGGAGTTACAGGTGACTTCTCACCTGGTGTGGGTGCGAGGAACCAGACTTAGGTCCTGCAGGAACAGCACAAGCTCCTGAGCCATCTTGCTGGCCCCCAAACTACCAAACTTTTATCCATCCAAATTTCACATGGGAAGAATGAGCTTGTGCCCCTTGGGTGCTGAGGCCCACCCTGCCTGTAGAAAGGCCAGTGTGGACATGGAGAACACCAGCGTGGTTCTGTGTCGTCTCCCGAGCAGTGACCCACCCTGGCTGACACAGTGTGGAGCACAGCCAGGCTCCAGCCACACCCGGCAAGTTTTAGCCTTCTGAACGGACGGAGCAATTATGGTCGCCTCCAGGTTAGCCTGAGAACAGCATGGCCAGCTGTTTAACACTGTTGGGCAGCTCACCCTCAGAGGCTTTGGAACTCCTGTGAGGCCCCTGCACAGGGAGGCCAGGAAGAGCCTGAGGGGGCCTGGAGTCGTACAAAGGAGATGACTGTCCCAGAGGGCACAAGCAGGGGATGGTGGGAGAGGGCTGCCCCTGGATCAGGCGAAGACAGCAGCAGCAGGTGTCTCTGCAGAGAGGGTTTGTAAAGAGAAAAGGGAGGTAAGTCTATGCTAGGGTGAATTGGAAAGTCCTGATTGGACATGTTAGTCAGCGTAGCGAAATAGTGAACTCTGATGGCTGGCCCAGCCACGGTGTTTTGATAGCTGGATCTTGGTGATCAGCCTCAGAAATGAGTCAAGCGGAAGGAAGTGGCCGAATAAGGGAACGGACCTTGGTAGCCTTTGGAATGTGGAAGCATTAGATTAAGGGGATCTAACGGTTTAGCAAGGAAGAGGGGACAGGGTGAGAGCAGGGCGAGACCTCCCGACACATGTTTGCCATGCTTGAACCTGTTAGAGAGCGCTTCAGGGGCCAGCAAGGGCCAGCACCTCAGCCATGCTCTCAAAATGTGGTCATGACCAACCAAGAAGCGGAGCATTCTGGACAGAGTGGCCACTTTACTGGGGTGTCTGAGTTTCATCACATGCATACACATACACACCACACACACACACACACACACACACATCAAGCTAACCCCCACCAAGAAGGGAGTCAGGACCAGGATTTCTAGGCCAAGATAATTATTTCTTACTAATTCTGAATTCATGTGGAGCGATAATGTCATTTTGCTGCCTCTCTGAGGACACCCTTAATAGGTCTGCCGAGAAGAGCACACAAAAGCATCTTGAGACAGGCATTAGGGGTGCAGGGTGTGGTGGTTTGAATAGGCATGGCCCCTAGAGTCTTGTGTGTGTGAATGCTTGGCCCACAAGGAGTGGCACTGTTAGGAGGTGTGGCCTTGTTGGAGGGAGCGGGCTTTGAGGTCTCCAGCATTCAGGCTGTGTCTGGACACAGTTCCCTGCCGCTGCCTGTGGGTCAGGATGTAGAACTCTCAGCATCTTCTCCAGCGCCATGTCTGCCTGCCTGCTGCCATGCTTCCTATTGTGATGATATTGGACTAACCCTCTGCGACTGTGAGCCAGCCCCAGTTAAATATTTGCCTTTATAAGAGTAGCCCTGGTCAGGGTGTCTCTTCTCAGCGATAGAAACTAAGACACAGGGTAACTGTGCCCTGGCTAACTGTCCATGGGTATACCTCAGGCTCTCAGAGCTGGGGCTTCAGTTGGAACTCTTCTCGAGTGCAGGGCTGGGGGCTGCATAAAGGAAGCTGGAGAAGGTTTCAGGATCGCAAACAAACCTAGGCAGGCACCTGAGAGCCGCAGGGTTGGAAGGGGCCTCAAAGCAAGCTACTGCCCCTCCCCATTTCTTCCCACAGAGCACACAGGCTCACTGCCTGCTGCCCTCAGCCTTGGTCAGGGTCTTCTCTGGCTTTGTTTCTTGTTGAAGCCATGTTGCCCGAATGCCCTGGGTCACTTGTTACTCTCTTGTCTGACTCTGCAGCAGGCTGGTCATCCTCTCAGGCCTGTGACGTCAGACTGCCCTCTGTCCTGGCAACCACGACGGAGGGATGAAGCTATCTGAGAGAGACACTTGTGCCCCTCCCTTTGGCTATTGGAGTATTGAAACAGTGGGCCTCAAGGAAGAAGAATTTCCCTCAGAAACTCATTCTGAAGAAAGGAAAAGGCTGGGAGCCGGCCAGCCACAGGAAGAACTTGTCTCCCAAAAACGGAACACATGGTTCTGACTCATCAAACTCCCTTGCAGGAGAGAGCAGGGCCCGGACGATGATGTGTGTGACCACATCTTGACTGCTTGGTTATGGGTGACTTTCGCCCTCTATCTAAACCTGACTCTTATGTTATGACCCAGATTGGGACTACAGTCCTTTTCTAAATGAGGCCACATGGAACAAATCTTTTTTCTCTGTTGTTTCACTATTTCTTTTTTGTTGAATTGGCTATTCTCTGAACCTGACTTGTCAGGGCTTTCCAGGGCCAGGCTCTGACCCTAACAACTCTGGGAGCATCATAAATCATAATGTCCCTTCAAATTCATGCCTATCGGGGACCACAGAGTATAATTTTAATTGAAAATGGGGTCAGGCAGTGGTGGCACATGTCTTTGATCCCAGCACTCAGGAGGCAGAAGGTGGTAGATCTCTGTGAGTTTGAGGCCAGCCTGGTCTACAAAGCTAGTTCCAGGACAGCCAAGCTATACACAGAAACACTATCTCAAAAAACAAAACCAAAAACACCTAAATATGGAGAAAGAGGAGAGAGAGAACCAGGTCTTGGTCCCTATCTTTCATTACAGGGAGGTCAGTTTGGGTCAGGGTGGGTCCTAAATTCAGTGGTGTCCACTGAGTGCCATGTCTTTGAGGGTGCTGACGAGGACACAACAACAGAGAGGAGGAAGGCCGCACAACTGTGGAGGCAGATGGAGGAATGCATCTCTGTGCCAAGGAAAACCCAGGGTTGCCAGAGATCTGGGAGAAGAGCCCCCCGCCCCCCATTCTCAGGAGCCTCCAGGAGCCAGTCCTGCCAAGAGCCTTGGCTTTGGACTTGGAGCCTTAAGAACTACACAAGCTGGATCTCCGTTGCTTTAAGCCATGTAGCCTGTGGCCATTTGTTCCAATGGTTCTCTGACAGTAACAGAACTGTCAAGGGCAAGGATGCTGTAAGCAGGCCACTGACCCAGTGACCAGGAAAGAAAGGGCCAAAGAAAGAGACGCTGTGGAGGGCGCCAGAGAAGAGACCCGCTCAGAAGGGTCTCCTGCCACACCCCATCCAGCCCAATACCAACCCAATGTGGCTGGAGTTGAAGCTTCAGTTCTAAAGGGGAACCTGGTGTGATGAGTCTCTATCCTCCCCAGCCCCACCTCTTGATGGTAAGCAGACTGATCCCAAACCTTAATCAGAACATGACCATATCCCCAGGCAGAGTGCTGTACATCTGGAGTCTAAGCAATCAGAGGCAGAGGCAGGAAATTAAGAGTTCTTAGGACAGGCTGGGCTACACAGGGGGTCTTTGTCTCAAATGTAACCAGACAAAAGGCCACATGCAGCAGGGGATGTTTTGCACAGGCGGTATTTTCGTCTGTCCCTGTCATGTGCATTGCTCCTCTTCAGAAGAACAGTTCACCCACTGGAGTCTCATCTTCTATTGTTTCAGTTGCAAATTTCCTCTATGGTGGCTTGTCTACTCATCATTATGTCCAAGATGGTCTAAGACATTTGAGCATTGTGAGCAGCATTAAAAAAATCTATCCTATATTTGTTCAGATCTTGGATTACCATCAATGTAAGAAGCACCCCCAAATTTTAAAAACACAAAAATCTGAGACAAGTATGTGTCTTACAGGTATTTCCCTTACTGATGTATTGCTGGTGCAGAGAGATGCTACTGCTTTTTACAGCTAAACTTGTATCTGGCAACATTGCTTCTAAGATGTAATAATCTGTTTGTTGCCCGTTGGGTTTCTAGGTAAAAGATGAGTCTCTGCTGCTTCATCTCCCCTCGCCGGCTAAGACACCCAGTGTTATGTGACGGAACAGTAAGAATCAGCTAGGAGTCTGTTCATGAGCCGGGTTCCTCCTTTGCCTCATAGTCCCAGGTGCTGGGATCACAGGCACAGGCCACTGTTTCGCTGGCTTTTGTGTTGCTGTCATAAAATGCCACAACCAATGCCCCGTATAGACAGAACAGTTTATTGGGTTTATGGTTCCAGAGGTTTAGAATCCATGATGGCGGAGGGAAGGCCTGGAGAGGTCACACATTAAATGGCGAGCACACCGGGGAGAGCAAACTCAGATGGTCTTTAAACTCTCAAAGCCTGGTGAAGTGACATTCTTCCTTCAACAGGACCATACTTCCTAAACCTCCTGAATACTGCCATCCACTGGGAACCAAGTGTTCAAATGCGGAGATTTCTGTTTGTCAGTCAAATCGCCGTGGCCATTATGTTCGATAAACCCATTCATCCATTTACTTCTTTCTTTCTTATTGTATATGATATCTATATACATGTATGTATTTTTTTTTTTTTTGAGACAGAGTTTCTTCGGGAATCCCTGGCTCTTCTGGAACGACTCACTGTGTACATGAGGCTGGCCTCTAAGTCAAACTCCGAGATCCTCCTGCCTCTGCCTCCAGAGTGCTGGGGTCAAAGGTGTATGCCACCATGCCTGGCTACAGGTATTTACTGTGTATATGCATGTACATGTAGAGGTAAATGTTCCTCAGTCACTCTTTGCCTTGTGTGTGTGTGTGTTTCAGGACAGGGTCTCTCATTGAACCTGGAACTGGGTGACTCAGCAAGACAATGTAACCAATGAGCTCTGGGAGTCCTCCTGTCCCCACGCTCAGCCCTGAGAGTGCAGGCATGTACTGTCAGGCCCCACTTCTTCATGTGGGCACTGGGACTCCTCTGGTCCCCATGCTCTCATGACAAATGTTTTACTGACTGAGCCATTTCCCTATGTTTCTCAGTTCAATTGGTTGAATCTTCTAAAGCTGACAACAAGGAAGCCCAATTTAAATAAAAGAAATACAATGACTCCTTCAAAGACCCTGCTGTGGGACTACAATCAGCTCTTGAAGAATATTCCAAGAATATTCCGTTACCCCTGCACCATTTGGCACAATGGTGTTGATTTAGCACCTCTTTGGTTTGTGGAGAAAGAGGAATTTTCAGAGGAGGGGCGTAGCAGGAGCGTAATAGGTTGGTTTACACAGTAATAACAACAATAATCAAGGTAACTGCAGAGGTAACTAGTGGTGATCTCCTCTCTGGCTTCACATTTCTTGGAATGTTGAATCACATTAGGTTCACAACGAGTTTGGATTACAAAAGGATCAATTAGTCAGATGGCAGTGGTGGCGGCGGGCACAGGCCTTTAGTCCCAGCACTCTGGAGGCAGAGGAAGGAGGATCTCTGAGCTAGATTTCAAGGCCAGTCTGGTCTACAGAGCTAGTTCCAGGGCATCTAAGGATACACAGGGAAACCCTGTTTTGAAAAATACAATACAAAATAACAACAAGAAAACCAAACAACAACAAAAAGGATCATTAGCTTTATTTTTCTCACAAGGAAAAGAGATGTGGATTCCGTAGATGAATGAATGAGCAGCTCCTTGGAGATCAGCTTTTAAGGGTTGGGGCACAGGGCCCCAGAGCTCTGCTGGCCTGGTGAAGTGGTTCATTTAAAACTCCCTGCTTGGCACTGCTCAGTAGAGGACTGTGTGCTGTGGCTATCTGAGCCAGACAGCCACCATCATCAGGAGTGCTGCTGAGCCTGCTCAAGGAAGATCATCAAAATGGGGCCCTGACCTTTTACCTTTCCTCACAAAAGGAGGGGAAAGAAGAGAAGAGAAGACCCTCCCGAGTGCCCAGCGACCCTCTCAGCCAGCTGTACACATTTCTGCCTTAACTGCACATGATCTTGGGGGAGGTGTTAAAGGATAGAAGTTGGGGAGGGTGGTTTGAGGGGATTCTATCTACACAGTCATGGGAAGGCCATCACTCTGCAGCGAGAAAAACATATTTGCTGAATCCTGACTGGACTTCTGGCTAAAAGTGAGGTCAGCCTGACCAGCATACTTGCTTTTTGTGAAATCTTAGGTCTAGTTTATGCTCCATGTCTTCCAAGATCTGTACCCCAGCTCTCTCTCCTAGCTGTCTCTCCCCTTTTCTCCTCCCACCCATTTCCTGCCCTCTGGCTCCTCCCCTCTTTCCTATTCTCTGGCTCCTTCCGGCTCAACATTGTGGCTACTTGCTTTATTTTGGCCTGTTTGCATAAAGTTGAGACAGGATGCTTAGAATGAGTATCACAATGCAATGTCCAGATTGAAATCAGAGTGGGGGGTAGAATCAGCATTTGAGTGAACAAGGGTAAGGTGTATACATTTCAAAAGAACATTATACCAACACCCAGGGGAGCATTTGATCACACTGGGAGGGGTCTGTTCTCAGACTGCTGATGACTAGTTTTCTTTGCCTGGAGGGGGCATGGCGAGCTGATGACACAGCCTTCTCCCTCCTAAATGTCCTTCCCCACCTTGCCTGAGATGCTGCTCACTCACAGAGGGTCAAAGAAGGTCGTGGGTGTGATGTGAACTGTGAGAGAAATGGTAAGGTTGAGAAAGGAATTTTACCACTATGACTCAGCGGTCCCCACCTGTCTCCTCGCCCTTGCTATAAAGGCTGCAAAACTGAGTGTGTGGGTCAGAAGAGAGTAATTCACTTGGTCTGGTGACTTTGCAGTCTGTTGACACTTGTGTTTTACAAGCGCTTCTGAGAGTCATGTGGTGAGAGCTGAAAATGAGATGTGAAGAGTCGAATCACATCTATTTAGTGGCATGACAACGCACACATACACAGACACACATAGACACACAGGCACACACACAGACACATACTCAGACATATACAGACACACATCGAAACACACATTGAGACACACACAGAGACACACTCATATACAAACATGCACACACACACACGCACACACACACACACACCATGGCAGAGGACAGAGGGCAGCTTGGGAGAGCCGGTTCTTTCCTTCTACTATGTGGGTTCTAGAGACTGACCGAATCAGGTTTGGTGGCAAATGCCTTTCCCCACCAAGTCATCTTGGCAACCCTACAGGAGAGCCTGGCCTTGAAGAAGAGCCTAGCTTTAAGCAGCCAGACCACTCTGAAGGGCTAGTGATGAGCTTTGCACACAGGGTCTGATGCCAGACCGTGGCAAGGAATGAAGGTTGCTGTGGACTGAGCGCTTGGGACCCGCATTGACAGTGTTTGTCGAAGCCCTCTTCCTAGCGTGGTGGTATTGTAGGAGGAGCTTTCGATCGGAGATTGGGTGGAGGGCAGAGGCCTCCTGAACAGGATTAAAGTCTTTATAGAAAGACACAGAAGGAGGCCGCTGGTTCCCTGGTCTTGGGCTTTCCACCTTCAGCATCATCATGAGTGAGTGCTGAGGCTGGGGATTTAACTCAGTTGCTACCACACATGCCTAGCACACAAGAAGCCTGGGGTTGATCCCAGGTGTGACACAAACAGGGCGTGGTGCACACCGTGGGAGGTAAGGGCAGGAAGGCCCCAAGTTCAAAGTTATCCTCGGATACACAGTAAGTCCAAGACAAAACAGGTGGGTGGGCTGCTTCTGCCATGCAGACAGCCTGTGATTTTGTTTTGTATGTATGTGTTTATGGTGATGGTCATATAGGTGTACATATAAGTATGCATTTGAGTGTGCAGGTCAAAGGTAGACATCATGTCTATCTTATCACTCTCCATTTCCTCCTCCTCCTGCTCTTGAGGTTCAGTGTTTTAGACTGCTATCCACGGAACCCCTAAGATCCCCTAAGATCTGCCTCTCTCCATCCCCCAGCACTGGGTGACAGGGGCATGTCACCACACCTGGCTTTTTATTCAAGTGCTGGAGATCCAAACTCAGATTGCTGTGTGTGCGCAGCAAACGAGTTTCCCGCTGAGCTGTCTCCAAGCCCCAGCTCATGGCACACTCCTAGCAGCTGAGGTGAACAGTGACCTCTTGGACGGAAGATGCTGCCCTCTGTGACTGTGAGCTTTACACAGCTGGGTGATGCCCCATCCCAGCATGCCCCGGATGTGTCTGCAGAAGATGATGTGTGGCAGGTCCCGGGTATGTGCAAAAGAAGGTTTCTGCTGGACCGCCAGAGTTTCAAAACAGGCAACACTTCTGTTAAAAAGTCATAGAACGCAAGTCATCTCATAGCAGAACCCAGTACAATGCTCAGAAAAAGAAAGGTCACACAGCTGGGGGGAGAAGCAGATACTGTGCCATCAAATTGGAGTGAGGGGATGCCAGGATGCGACAGTGTGAGGAACAAGAGAGGCTGGATTCTCAAAGGATACACCAAGTCTGTGTGTTGCTGATAACGAGGGAGCCTCAGCAATAAACTCCAAAAAATGGCATCTGGTGTACTGGTAGATTTTGCCAATCCACAGTGTAGCATTCATAAGATTTGTAAATGATGAAATTAAAAAAAAACACACAAACCTTGTTAGTCTGGGGATGTGGCTCAGTTGGTAGAGAGCGTGCTTGGAATCACGAGGTCCTGGGCTCCCCAGCATTGAATGACTGCGCCAGCTTGGGAGTGTGCGTCTTAGTCCCAGCACTGGAGAGGCGGGGGAGGAGGTGTGAGAGCTCTAGGCCCTCTTCCATTAAATCTCAAGTCAGCCACGGACAGGTGAAACTCTCACAACCACAAACAGGCAAAAAGGGAAAAGAGAGGAAAGAACACGTGTTTCATTTTCTATCAATGCTTAATTGAGGGATTACTGATCTGCAGTAAACTACATGTCGGATGAATTTTGACAGTTCTGTATGCCTGTGAAGTTGTCACCATGCCTGGGATAATGCCTGCACTCCTTTCTTCCAGGAATCTGCCCAGGCGCCTATAACCCGTTGTTCTCTTTTCCCTTTCCCAGCAGCAGGCAGCCATTGGTCCCGCTCTCTGATTTGCTGTGGAGAGTTCCTGGAAGTGCATACTCTTTTGTGTCTGGATGGAAGAAGGACTTCTGTTCTGTGGAATGTCCCATGGCCCGGCTACCACGAAGCTAGCTAGGTGTGGGGACAGTCCACGTGGACAGAGGCCCAGACTCTCACCCCCCACCACTATCTAATCAGAAGCCAGGGTGCTGTCACTGTGAGTGTCCCCCTGCCCCACCGTCTGCCCATTGAGGCCACAAGAGACACTTCAAGGGAGCTCTGCAGAAGTGAGCCAAAGCTGACCTCGGACCACAGAATGGTGAGAGATAGTTCAGTCACTTCAGCCTGCGATGTTTTATCACACCATAGCAGACAACGGAGAGAGCGAGGATCAGCCCCTCAGAAGTTCCTGGGACAACAAAGTTACTTGTGAAAAGATGACATCTGCTCTGATAATCTTTGGTAATGAATCCTTCCCTTTACTAAGGAACAGGAAACTCTCAGTCTCTGACCCCCATGTCCACTCCAATGTGTCTCCAACCTTCTCTATGACTTGTGCATCTGTGTTTGAGGGATGTCAGGGTGTCACCTCACGTCACTGTAGCATCTGTCCTTGAAAGCATTCAAACCTCATCTGTTCCTTTTTCCTGCCTTTTTTTTTATTCTAGAAAAGTCCCCAGCTTGTTGTGAATAAAGACTCCTATGATGTGATAAAGCTCAGTTCCCAGCTGTGTGGCCAGACCCTGCTCTAGGGTCTAGGGCAGTGGTCCTCAACCTATAGGTCGCAACCCCTTTGGAAGGGAGGTGGGAGGCCCCTTTCACAGGGGTTGCACATCAGATATCCTGTAGGTCAAATGTTTACATTATAATTCACAACAGTAGCAAAATTACAGTCATGAAGTAGCAATGAAAATCATCCTGTGGTTGGGGGTCACTGCGACCTGAGGAACGGTATTGAAGGGTCGCAACATTGGGAAGGCTGAGAACCACTGGCTCAGGGATTGCTGAAGAGGATGCAGTGCGTTATGGGGCTGCTGACGGTGACACAGAACCATCCGGGGCCACAGCTGAGAAACCCTGACTGGATTCCCAAGACTCTTTTGTGCTCTTGGGAAGTGAGAGGGTGAGCCTGCCGAGCTGTGTGTGACTTGTGACTGTGCAAACATGTGCCCGTGGTACCGTGGCAGGTGGCAGTATGCAACTGGGTACCAGATCCTGACCAGAGCACAGGCCAGATGGTCTGGAAGAAGAACCAGGCCCAGGAAAAGGGAGTTATCCTGAGAGGAGTGAAGGAAGGGAGAGTCTCTGGGTGACAGAGGCTTTATTGTAGGATACGGTGAGCTTTGTGGCAGTGTATACTGGCATTTGTGGCCTGCTTCTCCGGGCAGCTGACCTGCTTTCCCTAAAATCCCACATGCCTGGTCTGTGTCCAGGAGCTTAACGTTATAAAAAGGTGTCCTGTGTGTAGAGTGGAAAAAAAAAAGCCGTGTGGAGCCTGGGGGCAGCAAGGCTGTGTAGGAGCTTGGAGGCTCCAGGCTCCCTCGTGGCACGTGGTCCTGGGGGATTGACTTTGGCAATAGGCAGGTCTGGGTTGCAGTAGGGGTTTGCCTTGTTCATGTACCCCATCCTTACCCCTTCCCTTTTAGGGTGGATGCCTGATAAGTGAGTCCTGACAGCCTTTAAAGAGACCCCCTGCCAATTGGAAAGTGAGCTGACATGATCGTAGTAACGACAGAGATGTATTTCTTGACAGTCTCCTCAGCTTCAGGCCAAAGGCTTTGGTGACATCAGCTCATGTCATTCCAACAGGGGGGGAAAATCATAAGGATTTTCTGAAATATTGATACTGCTTAAAATAAAATTATGCAGCTAGGTGTGGTGGCTTACACCTGGGATCTTGGCTCCTGGGAGCAGAAACAGGAAAACTGCTGCATGTTCAAGGCCAGCCTGGGCTTACATAATGAAACCCACACCATCCAAGGCCACATAGCAAAGTTGTTCCTCAAAAAGCCAAACCAAAATGAATGAATTGATAAGTGTCTCCACTCAAGACATAAAACCTCTAAATAAAAATCAACACAGGAAAACGCAGAAAGCCCAGGATCTGCCCAATGAGTTTTCACAAATGAAAGGCCCTGTGTTGCCAGCGCCCAGGTAGAAGCATGACCTTCCCAGGCCCACAAGAGTTCCTGGGATCCTAACCTCTGACTGTATCATCTTTCTCCAAGGTAGCTGCTTGCTGGATCTTGAACACCATGGGTTACACTTAGATTGGTGCAACTTGAACCACACACCACGTGCCTTTGAGGCTGGCTTCTTACCGACTTGCCATTGTGCACAAGGCAACCACAAGGCGCATGCAACGGCCCTTACCTCACCTGTCATTCCATCATTTGAGCATACAGCATTTAAAATAATTTCTTTATTTGGGGCTGGCAAGATGGCTCAGTGAGTAAGGGCCCTTGCTGCCAAGCCTGACCTAAGTTCAGTCCCCAGGTCCCATGTGGTAGAAAAAGAGAACAATAAATAAATGTACCTGAATTTAAAGAGTATTTATTTATTTATTTTGTGTGTGTGGCCACACACACACACAGACAATAAATAAATGTAACTGAAAAAATTAAAGTATTTCTTTTTATTTATTTATTTAGTGTGTGTGTGTGCTCATGGACACGTGTGTGTTTGCATGTGCACATGTGCATATGTGTATATGTGTGCCATAGCCCATGTGTGGAGATAGAGAACAACCGGAGGGAGACAGGTCTTTCCTTCTGCCTGTGGGCCTGGGGACTGAACAAACACTGTCATTCTCAGCAGCAAACACCTTTACCTGATGAGCCCTCTCGACAGCCCAGCTTCCCCATATTTCATGTAGCTATTCTATGTAAATGTGTCCACAACTCAGCCCTGAGCTGTGTCTGTTTCTGGGAGTGAGCATACCCAATTCCTCTCAGTTCCTATTTGATTAACAAGTATTTTAAAAAAAACCCTACTGTGTGCCAGCCATGGCTTCAGGGCCATTAAGAGCGAATAGCCTAGAGCCCCAGGGTTCATCTGTGCTTGGCCCTTCCATGCATTCCCTCCTTCTTCCTCTACCTGTGCCATTTTAGTCTAACTCTTGCCTGCGTATCCATCCTGCCTCTAATCCAATGATCTTTCCTCTAGGTGGCTGTCTATTGCCCCTGGGAACACTGGCCACTGCTCTCTGAAAGAGAGCCATGCTATTCACTGTCCCTGAAGGGCCGGAACCCCTCCTATGCTCAGTGGCTGTCTTGGCTCTAATAGATTCTCAGCACAATTTAAGAGAACTTCTGCCAAACATGATATCACAGGTGTGTACCCCCAGCACATGGGAGGCTGAGGTAGAGGTGCACAGCCTGGGCTACATAATTAGCTGTTGGGATGGCAGGTGTTGGGTGGGGGGTGGGGGGAGGGAAAGAGAAAGAGAGAGAGAGAAAGAGAGGAGTCTTCTGGTGAGTGTCGTGTTGTATTCTGATGTACAAATGGCCAAAGAAGTCAGACTGACAGCAAAAGTTAGCTTGCTGAGGGTTTAGCCTTTGCCTTGACAGAAGAACCATTCCAGCTAGCTTTTGGGGGTTACTTGGGCACGTAACCAGATATAAGGAATAAGGATCTCAGGCCCTGTCTGAACCAACACACTGGCCTCTGCTTCCTTCTCCATCAGATGGGAAGAGTGAGATTTGCCTGTGCAGGGCACTTGGAAGGCTTCAAAGAAGATACAGGAAGTCAAGGCAATTTTCCTATTTTACCAAATTCAGTCAGCACTGCACGGGGGGGAGGGAAAGGTTTACAGATGAGGAAATGAGGTATTCAGGGCATAAGCAACTTGCCTACGGCAACAGGGTCAGTGGCAGAGCGAGGACGGGGATAATGATGGTGAGCATTTCAGACTACTCTGCCTGAGCTGTGAGCTGTCACCGTGGTAGACTTGGGTCAGAACCTTCCAAACGGTATTTACACAACTGCGAGGGCCTGGCTCTATTTCCCCTTCACCTGCTGTTTTTGACTAGTTCCTGGTTCCAGAAGAGAGAGACAGAGCCAAATCCAGCTTCCTTTGAAGTTCAGATTCTGCTCTCTGGCTGTCCTGATGGGGACTCAGGGAAAATGAATTCGTTCCTTATCTCACAGCTGAGAACAATTGCTCAAAGACAGCAGCGTGTAGGTGTGGGAGGCTGGGAGAACACTGATGATCAGCTGAACTGAGGAAGTCAAGTTTGCTGATGAGAAAACAAATTGCCAGGCGCATCCATTTGTTCCTTTAACAAATATGTGTGGACCATCTAAGCTGCATTATGTGGAGGCGTCACTCTCAACAAGACAAGTAAGTCGGAGACATGCAGAAATACAGATGACAGGTCAGCTCAAAGGAGGACAGAAGGACTCAGAAAATAAAAGTGGGTTCTGTGACTGAGGTTGGGCGCTGGGAAGGCATTGCCTCAGAAAGGTTGAGTGGAGCACACACGCACCCTGCACCCCCACCTTACCATCCTCCACCCCCTAGTGAGGAGCTAAGACTCCAGGAGACTGAACAAGGAAAGGCCAGCCATGCCTCTATCCAGGCATCGTAGGGGATGGGTCAAGCTAGAGTGCATGGAGCCTAGGAAAGTCCGGCCTTGCACTTCAGTGGGCACGGCTGGGACAGGTCAATGATGGAACAGACGGAAGCTCAATAGCATCAGACTCTTTTGGCTACTTGCTCTCAGCAGCCTGGGGTCTGGCCCATCCTTATTCCCTAGTGATAAAACGTCCGAGTCTTCTGTGGCTGTCAGTAATAAAGACTATAGTTAAGCTGGGCATGGTGGTGCCTGTAAGTTCAGGACTGGGGTGCCTGAGGCAGGAGAATCATGATTTCCAAGGCTACACAGTGAAACTGACTTAAACAATCAAAACCAATCTGTCAAAGGTGAGTAAAATTTAACAGTCCCTACCAGTTCCCTCAAAAACAAACACCAACATGCTGGATGGTGGGAGTGCACACCTTTTACCCCAGCATTTGGGAGGCAGAGGCAGGCAGACCTTTATGAGTTTGAGGTCAGGCTGGTCTACAGAGTGAGTTCCAGGAAAGCAAGGGCTACACAGAGAAATCCTGTCTTAGAAAAAAAAAAGATTCATGTTTGACCAGGCATGGTGATGAATACCTTAATCCCAGCATTTGGGAGGCAGAGGCAGTCAGATCTCTGTGAGTTCAAGGCTAGCCTGTTCTACAAATCGAGTCCAGGATAGCCAGGGCTTTGTTACACAGAGAAACTTTGTTTCAAAAAACAAAACAAAACAAATTCATGTTTGTGTAAAGCCTTGAAATGTCACGGAAAGGTGCCTCATGAACACTATGCCACAAATCAGAGAGAGGAAACCCAGTAATGAGGAGCTCAGAGTCCAGCTTGGGTTTTCAAACTTGAGGCTACTAGACTTCTTCCTGTACAGTGTTTCTTGCTCCAGCAGGTGTTTGTTAAGCTAGGAATTGCAGACAGATGTGGATGCTGTAAAGAATGTGTTTTCATCTAGTCTTTGTGGCAGGCTGAAGAATGATCCCCAAAGATATTCATGTCCTAACCTGCAGAGCCTGTGGTTAGGCAACCTTGACCAGCACAGGGACATTGCAGATGTGGCAAAGGGTATTGAGAAGAGGTGCTTAGCCAGACTTAATGGGGCTGTGGGTGAAAGGGATTTTATAAGCGGGAAGCAAGATGGAGGAGGAGCAAAGAGAAAAATAGGTATTTACTGGAAGATTCTATGCTGTGGCTTTCAGGATAGAGGAAGGGCCATGAGCCAAAGGAAGCAGATGGCCCCTGGTAAATAAAGAGGCAAGGGAGCAGATATTTCCCTTGGCCTCCAGAAGGGACCCAGTCTGCTGACATTTTGATGTTAGCCTTAGGAGACTGATTTTGGATCTGTGACTCCTAGAACCACAAGATGATCTATCTGTGTCATTTAAACCTCTATGTTGTGAGAATTTGTTAGAGCAGCCGTAAGAAATGCACACACCCATTATGTCTTCTTGTAACAGAATCTATCTTGGTGTCTCAGATGAGACCCCAGAATCTTTCACTCGGGTTTCTCAGCATCATCCCACCTTTCATGATGAGCACGGATATCCCCACTTCTGGAATCAGCATAGGGCATGTCACCTAGGCACACTAGGCAGGGTCCTTTAAAGGAACGGGTCTGATAGAATGAAAGATATTACCAAAGGGATTGATTGGCTTGGTTCACCTGATGCATGCTGGGTGTTCCCATCTGGTCACCTGTATACTTGAGGGACTAAGGCCTGTAACTGTGCAGTCCTTGAGGACCTCTGCCTCAGCAGTCCCGGTCTAGTGCTCACAGCCTGGAAGATTCCTGAAGAATTTAGTTCACACTTCAAGCAACGGCAGACAAACAACACATCCTTTTCTCGGGACCTCTTTATATCTGAAAATGCCCTCACAGACCCGCTCAGAGGAGAGTCTCTTAGTTGATTCCAGACCTCGTCTGGTTGTCAGTTAATCTTTTAACTGCCATGCCAGGAATGAGCAAGCAGGATGACACAGTCTCTGGTCACAGTGCTAGGTGCTGGGTAGGCAGGTGATCAGAGCTGGGCCAATCAAAATGCAGCAGAAGCCTTGCTGTTAGGAAGTAGGATGGATGGATGCCCGGCTGGAGAAAAGAAGCCTGGGGTTTGGGGGCAGCATCTCACAGTGAAGAAAATGGAAGGGCAGCACAGTAGAGGGCTGGAAGGAGTCACCAACCCCAACACACAGCTTGAGATGCGAGCCCGGCAGTGGACTCTCAGTCCAGCCTTGCCTCTGAGGGTCCCAATAATAGGAGCAGAGAAAAGCACATCTTGATTCCGGGCAGTTGGAGGTGGTAGCCATAAACCTGATGTTCTTGGCTAATGCGGCTGCACGGTTAGGAGTCTGTCATGCAAGATGATTTCATGATGGGCTTGGTTGAAGTTCAACACCCTGAACAAGAGCTAGTTGTGAAAATGTATCTTCTCATCTACACAGTGAGCCCTTTCCTGTCTGGAGTGTCCCTGCTGAGGGGTGCCATGTTGGGTCTTTACACAGAGCTGACCAATCCTTGTCTATCATTCTCAGGGGTCACCTCAGGCAGCTACTTCCCTGAGAGGAGAATTGTGTGATTCCAGGCAGCTGGCTGCCTTGGGACAGGTGGACAGAAGGCTGAGCCTGCCATGATACACTCTGAGGCACTCAGGACAAGCTCTTCATGAGTGGGCTTCTCAGAGCCGGTCCCTCCCAGCTGGCTTGGGGGCTCTGGAAACTCGCATCCTGCTCTCGTAATCAGTATTCAGTGCTCTCCTATGGTTCATCAGTACTCTTAATTTTATTTTCAGAGCCTAGATTAGTTATTATCATAAAGAGAGTACTTAACATCTCGAACATTCGAGATCTAATCTCAAAGAGTAGAATTTTTATTCCAGGCACCCGTCATTCAACTCTTATTATTTTTTTTTTTCTGGGAAATATCACTTTGAGAGGCCAGAGCCATCCTCTCCCCATAGAGACACTATTAAAAAGGCCCTTTGAGTTCATAATATTAACGGCACTCAGGGGTCACATTTACAATAACCAAGCATGGCCTGGTGATGCCAGGAGTTGGCAGGCAGAAGCAGACGGATCTCTGAGCCTGAGGCCAGCCTGGTCTACAGAGTGCATTGCAGGATAACCAGGGCTACACCAAGAAACCCTTTCTTGAAAAACAAACAGAAAACGAAAACAAAAACCCAACAACCAAGCTTACTTGGCAATTCTAAATAAGATCAAGGGCAGTTGCCAGAACCTGCCTTGTCCAGTCATTGGATTTTCCGGTTGGAAAGACAAGACTTAGAAAATCAACTATGTATCAACCAGAGTTCTTGGCTCAAGGGCCACCACTTCATCACTTGGAGATTGTTACAGCCAGCTATAGGAGCACAGACAATCTCACCACTGGGAGACTGGGCAAGGAGGATTAGGAGTTCAAGGTATCAGTGGCTGCGTAGCAAGTTCAAAGCCAGGTAGGTCATTATTGACTTTGTTTTAAAGAACAAAGACCACCAGTCATTGTGGCTCATGCCTGTAATCCCAGCACTCAGGGAGGCAGAGGCAGAGGTAGGTGGGTATCTGTGAGTTCCAGGCCAGCCTGGTTTACAAAGCAAGTCTAAGACACGCAAGGATACACACAGAAACCCTGTCTCAGAAAAACAAAACAAAACAAAACAAAACAAAACAAAACAAAACAAGATTCCCAGTAGTAGCTATTCCAGCCAGGAAGGCCAGAGAAGCAGGCATGTGCCTACTCGACTGGAAAAAAAGAGCCTGTAGGATTGTTCTAGGAAAGATATTTTGATTTCCTGTCTGTAGATGCAGGTGTTTTTTTAAGAGCCAGAATATGAGGCAACGCACACACACACAGACACACACACAGCCACATGGAAATGGAAAGGGATTAGAGTTGTGTGTCACAAGCTAGAAAATTCCTGGAGTCATCAAAAGCTAGAAGAGCCCAGGGAGGACTTGTAGAATGTCTCTGCTGACACCTTGACTTTGGACTGGTGGTTCCGAGGGCTGTGTGGGACTACACTTCTGTTGTTTTGGGTCACCAAGTTCATGACAATTTGTTACACTGCTGCTTGGCACGACCCCATGGCTCTTCTAAAGAAAGGTGAGATTGGCTTCCCCAAGGTTCACAGCTGCTCCAGGCCAGACTTCTGCCACCATGTCAGAATAGCAGAGCCTGCAGGGCGTTGGGGAAGCAAGGCTGTCTTTCCTGCCTTCGTAGGATGACAAATAGGCTGGGAAGCCCTGAACATGACTGATGTCTTCCAGAAAGTGATAGACCCAAGTCCCTGTGAGTCATCCGGGCTACCGTAACAAAATACCAACTTAAACAACACATTTTTCACATTCTCGTGGCTGGGAAAGATGAAGGTCAAGAAGCCAGCAAGGATGGCTCCTGGTGAGACTTGCAGTTAGCTGTTCTCTTGCTGTGTCCTCGCACGGCCTTCCCTCTGCGCATGCGTCGAAAGCGACTCCAGCCCCAAAGGATTGGGGCCCACCTTCACGGCCTTATTTGGTGCTGATTTCTACCATAAAGACCTTTATTAGTTACTTTTCTCTAGTTGTGACAAAGAAGCTTAAGGAAGGGTTTATTTCTGCTCACAGTTTGAGGGCACTGTCCAGCAGCGTTGGTAAGGCATGGCAGCGAGGGCACGATGAACCGTTCTCACTGCCTTTGCAGTCCCGAAGCAGAGACTGATGCACAGTGGTGCTCAGTTGGCTTCCGCCTCTTTGCTCAGTGTGGTACCTTAGTCTGTGGATGGTATTGTACACACACACACACACACACACACACCTTTATAGACACATCCAAACTTGTGTTTCCATGATGATTTTAATCTATTCGGACCATCACAGGGTCCTGTCTCTGAACACAATCACACTGATAATTAGGACATCAATATTCAAATTGTGTGGGATGCAGCTCAGTTCACACAGCTGCAGTGAGTCTGAGCTGTGTGGAGACCCAAGCCTGGGCTACCTCCTGCTGCAGCTGAGCTCAGCGTCAGTCAGATTTGAACGTTGTCTTAGTTCTTTTTCTATTACTGTGGTGAAATGCTCTGCTAAAAGTGATGTATGGGAGAAAGAACTTCTTTAGTTCACAATTCCGGGTTATAGTCTGCTGTAGAGGAAGTCATAGGAGTGTGAGGGAAATGGCCACATTACATCCACATCCAAGAGCAGGGAGCAAGGGACTGCTGCGTGCATGTGCGCGTGCACCTTGCCTTTTCTACTCTTACCTAGTCCAAGATCCTTGACCCAGGAAATCCTGCCATCCACAGTGCAAGGCTCCAGATCGTCATAGGCTCCCAGACCTTACCACAGCTGACTCCATGATGGAAGTGCCATTTAGACTGTAAATCTCAGCATGCAGACAGCACCACTGGCCAAAAATGAAAACAAAGACCCAACCCATCAAAGTCCATATAGTTACAGGAAAGTCTCTAAATAACCTTGCTTTGCAGCTTCTGTAGTCCTGCTAACTGTCCCTGTTAACCCAAGTATGGGGAAGTCTGAGTGTGAGCAAGACTGGAGGCGCACAGCTGAGTGCCAGGTGACTGGAGAAGTCCCTTTAACGCCTCATTGCCTGTCTCTCCCCTGTCTGTTGTCTGGTACCTCTGCCGCTGCAGCTGTGAGGGCCGACCTCACTGTGCTGACGAAGGAGACATAGAAACATGACAGGTCCACTCTAGTGTATGGCTCGTGGTACTACAACCCTTGATTCACCTCCCACCTCTGGCATTTCACAACTGTCTGTCAGTCCTTTGATATTTGCAAGGCTCAGTTTGTCTTCTGTGTGAGAGACCTGTGTGTACTCACGTCTGATTGCCACAGGACCAGGGTTAGCGAGACTGCACAGTAGTACAGTGTGCTGCGAAGTACTGAACAGGAATTAAAAGTTAACACGTGTGCCAAGATGATTTTCAAGAGGGCAGAGGGTCACTCAGTTGCTAATGGCTGGCCTTGCAAGTGTGAGGTTCTGAGTTTCATTCCTAGAACCCATGTTAAAAAGCTGGGCACAGGGGCATACTCTTGTGGTCTCAGGGCCACATGGTGGAGACACAAGGATCCCTGGCCTGCTGGCCAGTCAGCCTAGACTATGCTCTTGGCTTCACATTAGTAAGAGATCCTGTCTCAAGAGGTGGACGGTGCAGGAGTAATGACACCCAAGGCTGACCTCTGGCTTACACACACACACACACACACACAGAGAGAGAGAGAGAGAGAGAGAGAGAGAGAGAGATTAATAAAATTTGAAATATTTAAAAAATTTCACCAAGTGGAGAAATCAACACAACTGGCTCTATGCACGGTAAGGTTTCATTTATATGAGACCCTTGAAAAGACCAAGCTCCAACAGAAGCAAGGTGATTGGTGGCTGCTTGTGCCCTCATTCCAGGTTGAAGGTAAAGTGGGAAGTTTCTGGATGGGTGTTAATTTTCCCAGGATTCTTTTCCCCTCTAGACAGTCTTTCTAGATAGCACAGGCTAGTCCCCTAGAGGACTGACCTGGTATGGGGAATTAGGAGACAGCGTGGAGGGGCTGGCAGGGTTGAAAAGACAGCAAGGGGAGCCAGCAGCCACCAGGCGGAGAAAGTAAGGCTTAGAGAGGGGATGTAGTCACCTTTAATACCAGCACTTGGGAGGCAGAGGCAGGTGGATCTCTGAGTTCGAGGCCAGCATGGTCTACTTAGTGAGTTCCAGGACAGTCAAGGCTAAATAGAAAAACTCTATCTTGAAAAACAAAAACCAATCAAAAAACCAGAGAGAGAGAGAGAGAGACAGAGACAGAGAGAGAGAGAGAGAGAGAGAGAGAGAGAGAGAGAGAGAGAGAGAGAGAGAGAGAATGATGTTACCTTCCTCCAGCCTCCCAGCCTGCTCAGAAGGCAGAGGGTGACCCCAGGGCATTGGTTCTGCCAGGCTTCTAGTTTTATGATTTTGGATCTGCCCTTACCAGCTCCGTGTCCCTGGGATATGATGTTACTCTTCTCTGCCTCGGTTTCCTCCTCTGTAAAAGGTGGATGAGCATGGAAAAAGGCAATGCATAAATGCTCTTGTTGTGGCTATGCCTAGAGAGTGGTAGCTCCAATTAAGATAAGACAGGACGCAAGGGCAGCAAGGTGCAGGCAGGAGCGTACGGCTTTGACGGAAGTTGGAGAGTTTTCAAGGTTCTAGATAGAGTTGAGGAGCCAGCAGGGATACAGGGTAAGACTTATTTGTGGGGAATGAGGGCAAGTGAGGGAAGTGATTTCTGGGTTGTTTGAGAGATGAAATCGTTTTAGTGGGCTTTGGGTACAGCCCAAGTGTCCAAAAGACCTGGGAGTTCACCGGGGGAATCTTTGGGGTCTAAGTTGGGGATAGGAATGAAGTAGCATCTGTGGTGACAGAGGACAGGTGGACATTTCCTTCTACCATCCCTCCTCGCTCTGTTTCTATCTTCTCTTCTCCCCCCTCATTTCTTTGCCTCTGTCCCTCCCTCCATCTCTCTTTTCTTCCTATTTTCCTCTCCTCTCTCCCCCCTCCTTTCATTCCTTTCTCTCTCCAGATGTCTCTTTTTCTCCCCTACTTTTTTTTTCTCTTCCCTTCTTTCTTTCCAGTCTGGTTCTGAAAAGCTGGCAAGACGAGAAGAGCTTGTTCTTAGGGCCATGTCGTGAGTGGCCCACTTGTGTACTTGTGGTTTACCTACCTGTAGAAAATTTATACCCCAAATCTCCCAGCGCTGCAGGCAAATGGTTTTTAATTCAGCTCCACAAATATTGACTGTGCTCAGGCTAACTGAGTGTACTTTGTGTGAGAGGTGTCGGAGAGATGCAAATGGGAAAAGCCAATCCTTGGAGGAGCCAGTAGGAGGGCCCTCCAGCCCATGTTGGTATAAGACACATTCACTGTCTTCCTGGAAGACACTGAAGGCTCTCTGTCTTCCGTGGACTCTGGGTCCATTTCTCACTCCAACAAAGTGCAGAGAGGGGCAGTATGCCAGTTTTGGAAGATTGTAACAGGACAGGACATTGTGGGCAGAATATACAGGCATGAGACGGAGCTCAGCCTGCTAAGCCCAGAGGCAGTGGGTGCAAGTGTCTGCTCACTGCTCACAAAACGCGTCTCCTGGAGCTATGGATTTTCGTATCTATTTTTCTTTCTTATCACATTTTCAAGATTGGTGGCACACGCAGGACTCTCGGTTCCACCAGTTTTGTTGTTGTCATTTTGTTTTCTTTTGTTTTTCCCCAGAGCCATGCTAAGCTTTCAGTCCTGCAAGGTTCACTCTCATTTTTGGAAAGTGATCCATGCAGGTCCCACCAGAACTGAGCTCAGTACCATCTTCCAGAAGCTCCTGGGCAAAAGAGAGGAAGGGCAGAAATGAGATCTGAGGAGCAAGCGGAGTCCTAGCCAGGAAGGCTGCTCTCCACCCACGTGCCACTGTGGTCCGTAGAAGCACACTTCCTGACCTCGGTGTGATGCCAGGCAGCCTTGTGACAGGTCCTGGCCGATAAATGAAGCTCAGAAAGTCTGTGTACACCTTGAGGGCTAGATGAGTTAATCATTTGGTGAGACTTCTCCAAAACCCCCTCCCCTCAAGCCTTGCCAACAGCATCATCTCTCAACCTGCGGGTTGCTACCCCTTTGGGGTCACCTCAGAACATTGGAAAACACAGATATTTACACTGTGATTCATATCAGTAGCAAAATTATGATTATGAAGTAGCAACGAAAATCATTTTATGATTGGGGGTCGCCACAACATGAGGAACTGTGTTAAAGGGTTGCAGCATTAGGAAGGTTGAGGATCACTGGGATAGAACGTGCTGCTTTGCCTCATCTGCGAAACATTCCCAAGGTGCAGCCCTTCTGCCTGACCACACTAGGTAAATAGCAGATGGAAGTGTAGCCCCATTGCTTTAAGTCCCTGAAAGTAGGGGTCCTCTGCCCTTGCCACATAAGCTTGCCTGTCTTAGCAGGTATATTGGGAAGACAAAGCTACTCTATTTTATTTTGCTGTACCAGAGACTGAACCCAGGACTTCATGCATGCTAGGCAAGTGCTCTACCACTGAGGTAGATCCCAGCTCTCAGCCTGCCTTAAAGGCAGGCTTCTTACTTTGGGTCAGCATTAAAAAGACA
Source organism: Pachyuromys duprasi (assembly GCA_028658305.1). Lineage (NCBI taxonomy): Eukaryota > Metazoa > Chordata > Mammalia > Rodentia > Muridae > Pachyuromys > Pachyuromys duprasi. The sequence goes on from CM053766.1 coordinate 83,077,729, forward strand.
CAAGTTTTTTCTTTTTTCACATCTTATCAGTTGTTGTTTTTTTCCTTGTCAATATCTGTAAACGCAAGCGAAGGGCAACAAGCTTCTGTTAGGCTAGGGACAGAAAGTGGTGGCTTCATTCATAGTTGGTGAGTTTACAGCTTGACACGGGAATAAGAACTAAGACCTTTTCCCCTCGCTGCCAATATGCTGAGGACAGCAGGGTCACAGACCATTGTCGCTGGCCATGACCATGTGCTAGAGAGGGATCTACCTCAACTTCCTCATCCAAGAGAACAGTATCTCTCTGTGACAGTCTGTCTGTGACAGTGCTGGGTGCCGGTCATTGTATTGGGCATCAGAGTGGGGTAGAGGGAGAGGCAGAGAGGTTGCTCCTTCAGGAGAGCTCTGTCTACAGGGCACAGTGGCTGGAGATGGGGCTGGATCTAGAGCTCACAGCTCAGAGGGAAGAGAGAATCCCAGTGAGAAACGAGAAGACACTTGCTGGAAGAGGTGGCAGGTCATTGGCAGAGCCTCTTCCCATGCTGTACGTGGGGCCAACCCCACATTTTGAGGATGCAAGCACACATGTCTGGCAAGGTTTACCACCCTTCTCCAGCTCATGGTCCTATGCAAGCTTCCAAAATCCAAAAGCAATCACAGTTCTCACTTCTTCCTTGGACATGTGACTTCCCAAGCTGGCTTATTATGAATGTCCGGATTGACAGTGTGGTTTTCTTTTCTTTTCTTTTTTCTTTTCTTTTTTTTTTTTTGAGACAGGGTTTCTCTTTGTAGTCTTGGCTTTCCCGGACTCACTTTGTTGACCAGGCTGGTCTGGAACTCACAGAGACCCACCTGTCTCTGCCTTCCTGAGTGTTGGAATCACAGGCCACCACACAGCCTGGTTTTCTTCCCTGGGTAGAAGGACAGTGGAAGGAGATGCATGCAAACCCTATCTTTACAGTGCTTTGTAAACAGGCATTAAAGAAGGTGCTTGCAACCTTGTCAGGAGCAGCCCTGGGCGCTCTCTGGGACAGGCCCCTTCAGGGGGCCCATCCTCCTCCCTCCCCACCCCCCACTAAGAGGAAAGGATACAATGCCTAGTCACAGCTTATGGGTTATTGCAGCATGCCTGTCTTGGCCACCTTCAGCAAGCAATTCACTCATAAATGAAGACAAACGAACACCGTGCTGACTGGATGCATAAATATCTCGCTGTAATTGATTGTCTTTTGAATCACAGGAAGGCTGCTGACTTTTCCTGCTGGGGGTGGAACTCCGGGAGAAGGGAAAAGATGTTTCAGCGGTGTTTCTGGATGCATGTACCAGAAAGCAGACTGTGAGTTTGTCCAATCTGAGAGGAGGATAAGGCCCATTACATTCGGATTCAACAAGAATTTGTCAATGCCTTAGTGAAGGGATATAATGTGAACGATACAATGTCTTTTTTTATTTTATTATGTCTTATTTTATTATGAATCGAGTTTTTTGTAAATTCGGTTAATGATTAAGCACAAAGGTCAGGCTTTACAATAGCATTGTTTTCCTGGCATGAAAGTGATCTCCTTACCATTGACCTGCATCCACTTTATTGATCCATGGCCACCTAACTGCACGGAGCTGAACATTTTAAAACATTTTACACGAAGCAGAAGCAGGAAAGCAGCGCCATCTTTCTCTCTACCTGCCAAGGCTAAGACCGCTTGGAGTCCACCCCCCCCATCCCCCCATCGCCCCAGCACTTTGTTGGACTTTTAGGAGCATCTTTTCATACCCGCCCGACTGATTCTCATGCACTTCGGATAAATGACAGAAAGCTCTACCCTTTGGTGAAACAGTCTTAAAAGCCACAACCCCCTTTGCCTCGAGGGCTGCGGGTGAGAGCGTGCGTTAGAAAAGCACTGCTGAAACGCGGTTCAGTTTCCCTAACCTTGACTTTAGGTCCTCTCTCTTTAACCTCTTTGCAAAGGAAGCCTTCAAGCTGAGCTGTCCGTGGGGGGTTTGCGGGGGGAGGGAGGAGAAGAAACAACGAAACTGCCCGGTTTTGATCATTGTGAAAAGGGCACTCGCTCTCGGGAGAGCGTGGGACAACTTCCTCTGCTAAATCGCTCAGGGATTTTAAACCCTTGAGTAACAGCAGGGCCCCCATTCGCCTCAGCCACCTAACCTGCTTCTCGCCACACCGGAGAACCGGTGGCAGCGCGAAGGCGATCTTATTCGTACATTTCCCCCTCCGGCTTGTGTCATGGAAACGTTCACACAGGCGCGAGGCAGCGGCCCAGCTCCGCCCCGGGATCGAGGGCTTTTGGGACCCTGCGGGAGCGCGCCGCGCACTCCGGACTCCCCGGGAAACAGCTGGACGCGACCACGTCTCGGGTAGGGGCGGGGGTGGGAGGAGGCGGCGCTCCGCCCCGGCGCGGCCCCGCCCTCCCCGCTCGCCGGCGCCCTCCCCTCGCCGGGGGCTGCGAGTTGCGTTTGGTAAAACCCAGCCCTGGAATATATAGATCACTGGAGCGCAATGAAGTAGCTTTTGGCGAGGGCGGGCGGGCGGGAGGGGGCCTGGACAGTCACAGAGGCCAGCACACAGCGGCGGCGGCACCTTCCTTCTCGCATCCCGGTCGCCCGGCCCTTAAGAAGGCAGCGGCGGCCGCAGGCTCCGGCAGGGGAGGCGGCGGAGCATCGAGCAGGGAAGCGAGGCGGACAAGCAGGAGCGCGCGGCCGGGGCCACGCATCTCCACACTCGCACAGCAACTCCCGTGCCTTGCACCCCCGAGATCTGGGCTCGGAGAGCCTCGGTGAAGCTAACGGGATCCAGCTTCGGACCCCAGCCAGCTCGGTACAGAGCCTCCCGGGCGCTGGTTCCCCGCGGCGGGGTCCCCTCTTCTGCGCTCCGGACGCGCCTCCCGGACAGCCGGGTCCCCGCGGCCAGGACAAAGCCATGAAGCCGGCGCTGCTGGAAGTGATGAGGATGAACAGAATTTGCCGGATGGTGCTGGCCACTTGCTTGGGATCCTTTATCTTGGTCATCTTCTATTTCCAAAGTATGTTGCACCCAGGTAGGGGGCGCGTTAGCGTGGTTTTGTTGGATATTTTCTTCTCTCGCGCTCTGCTTTTTGCTTCTTCCAACCTTACCTCTTCCCTTCGGCCTCTTCGGGGCTCCTTGCTGGCTGCGGGGATCCGCGGGTCAGGGAGTTGGGATGGGAAGAGAGAAGGTGCGCTTCCTCTTCTTCCCGTGTCTAGGCTGAGGTTGAGACCGCAAGGAGAGACCGCGGCGTGTGTGGCCCACTTCTTTCTTTTCTTTTCTTTTTTTCTTTGTGTCTTGTCTGTTGGCTAGGTGATAGAGAAAGGTAGGGATTGTTGGAAGCTGCCGGGGTCGAGGGTTGGTGGGAAGACTACAGAACTCGGTCCCAGTTGCTGCTGAGATGAAACAGGCGCAGAGAGCCGGCTGCTCTGCGCCAGGGAGCGCAGCCTCTTTTTGGTTGGGGACCCCTGGGCGAGTAGTGCACGCCCCTGCGAGGTAGAAGGGAGTCCCTGCTGCCGCCTGGGAAGCCCCGAGCTGAGCTACCACGTGTTCCAAGCTCAGCGGCAGAGCAGGTGTGGGGAGAGGGTGGGTGGGTTCCCGGCGCTTCCCTCCTTGGGGTGCGATATTTTTCCAAACACCCCAGGGTCTAGCTCCGCAGTGACCTTGCAGCTGTTGCTCTGGCGCCTCGGTCTACCACCTCCCGGCCTCAGACACCCCTCCCCCCCCCCCCCCCCCGCTCTCCAGCTAGGGACTCCAGAGCTTTTGGGTCATACTTTGGCCACCAAAGCTCTTGGAGATACTTTGTGCAGTTTCTGGTCTCATCCCCTTTCTGATTATCTGGATACTTCTGCAACACAGGAACGGGGTCCTTCCTTACCCGTCCCTGGCTTAGGCTAAATTCTACACCTCTCATCAGGACAGGCCTGGGGGTGGGGGTGGGGGTGGGAGGGGGCAGGCTTCTCTCTTGATGGGCCATCCAGAAGGAAAGTTTGGGGTTAGAGGAGAGAGGGGCGCCCTGGAGTGCCCAGGCCCTGGCTGTGCTGCAAGGCTTAGAAACCCAACAGGTAGGACTTTCTGAAAAGGTTTTGTATGTTGCCACCCAGTCTTGGTCTCAGGAACCCCTTTCCCATTTCTCCTACATCAACAGACCTGTGCTGGGCCACATTGGCACCGAGGTCCAGTTTTTGACGCCTCAGAGTTGCCATAGTAAATAATTTACTTTTCTAATTGCAGGGAGGAGGCAGATAGAAACATTTCCTTCCAGAGAAGTAGAATTGGTTTTGCCTCCGCCTCTCTAAGTCTGTACCTAACAGTTTGAGTAGACATGGCCCAGCCGAATTGGTCAAGCCTGCCTCTTGGTGGATGGCAGAGCCCTAAAACTGTTTTTTGCATCGAACAGGCAGGGCTGCCAGCCGTGGGATTCCTTGACAGTGCAGGGACAGACTGGCCCCTCTTCCTTGGGGTGCTCGAAACAGTTGTTAGATGGCTTGGCTGCCAAGAATATGGTCTTGTGCTACACATGAAACCCCAGGACACCCCAGCCAGTCCTGGTAAAAGATGTTTTTTGTTTGCAGCTCATATTTTTAGTTTAATGTCAGCAAACTAGAGCTGTGTTTGTCTCCTTCCTCAAACCTGTGGTTGTGAAACTTCTGAGAGAAATTAAAAATGGACCTTGCTGGCGCAGACAGACGGACATCTCAAGAGTGCCAAGCTCCTGGGGCCACCCAGGACCACGCCAGAGTCTCTCCCTGGAGGTTAGAGGACAGGCTGGTATGCAGATCTAATGAGGCTCATGCTGCTTAAACAAAGGGCCCAATGATTTGGTCTAGACCTCAGAGCTGTGTTCAGGCCTATTCAAGTTTTGCTGGGATGGTGCATGCCCGGTAATTCCCAGCAGAAATGCTGAGGAAAAGAGTGTACAGCAGGAATGTACCTGAACCTCTCTGTGTGAATTGCCCATCAAAAGCCCATTTGCAAGGATCCTGTGGGTATACCAGGAAATAAACTTTTGCTGAGACACTGGGGGGAAGAGACTTAGAATCTGTAACTGGTGCCTTGCAGTTTCAGCCCTCGTCAGAATTTGTTAATTTATTAGTTGAGTTGGAAGTTGCTTTAGGGCTCATTTCAACGCAGCCTTCCGGCACCGCAGCCTTGTCCAAGCTTGTGCTTCTTTGAATACTGCTCTTTGATCCTGCCCTGACATTCCCTTTCTGACCCCATTTCTCTCCCCCAAATGGCATTTGCTTATAATTCATATCACGAGGAGCTTGCTTTTCCTGATCCCCCTTTCAGGGCAGGGCAAATGCTGCTTTCAAAACACTGAATTGGACGTGAACCTGTGGACGTTTGCTTGAACGCTCTTCCTTGAAGCTGTGCACAGTGAGCAGAGCCCCTGTCAGCGCTGTCGTTTGGGGCATAGCAATGCTTGGAAACAGTATTTACTATTTTTTATTTCTGGGTTTTCATTTTTTTTT
>CM053766.1:83083703-83111091 GCA_028658305.1 Pachyuromys duprasi
AAAACAGTGTGAAAGACAACACAGGGCTAGGAGAGGCAAGGGCTGCCCTCAGGGAATGCCGTTGACCCGATGACATTGAACGGGAGAGGCTTGGGCAGCGAAGGAGCCAGCTGTGTACCCGTCTCCCGCAGTGTATTCCGGTTAAAGAGCAGCCCCAGCCAAATCGTGTTCCCAGTGGAATCACGCCAGGCATGCTCAGGGTACCCAGAACAGAGGGCTGGAGGCAGCTGAAGACCATGGAGTGTGCAGGCCTTGGCCTTGACTGGGACAGAGGGGACGCCTGTAAACAGGAACCTGGGGGAACCTGGGCTGGCCAGAATGAAGCAGAGTTGACAGTGGGCCTCTAGTTACATTCTTTATCTTGTGACAGTGACTGCCGCTTCATTAGGGTGCTCACCGTGCCACTCTTCCTCTTCCCCCACTAGATCATCTCCATTTCTCAGTTTTTAAAGAAGTAACATATGAACAAAGCACCCACACGCAGCTTTCGGAGTTGTGTTGGCAACTGATTAAAAACATAGACTCAATGAACCAATGATTTGGGAGTGGAAGACCCGGGTCTCACTCGGGCTGGGTACCCTAGTCCCTGCCCTGTGAATTTCTGTGTTTTATGACACTTAAAACCACACATTTCAGTAGAGATGACATTTTAGTGGAGATGACATTTGTCTATGTTGCAATAGATGGCATCTTAGCACTGTGCTGACCTTTAAGGAGAAGCTCTTTCTCTTCTCAGTAGGACAGAAGAGAGTGGTGTAGCCCCACAGCCTGCATCCTCGGAGCCCCTTCAGAAGTCGTGAAGAGACCTTCTGTAAACCACACGTGCCCTGTGGCACATCTGGGAGGCTGAGGCTCTGGCTGGGGTGCGGGAGTGCTGGGTTGGCTTCATCCCTGGCTCCTTCAAGCCTGCAGAGCTTGCTGCCTGCTCAGCCTTCTCTGTTTGCTTGCCTTCTGTTTTCAGGGTCCCTGGATTTGATGCTGGTCTCTGTGTGTTCATGTGTACATCTACACATATGTGTACAGGTTCATGTGTGTGGCTACATGTGCAGATCAGAGGTAAATTCTGGAGTCGGTACTGTCCCTTCAGCACAGTGTACCATTTGGGGGTGGGGTGAGAGGCAGAGCCTTTCACTGGCTTGGAACTTGCTAAGTAGGCAAGGCGTGCTGTGAGCCTGTCTCTGCTTTCCAGGGCTAAGATTTCAAACATGCCACTACACCCAGATTTGTTTTTATGTGAGTCCTAAGGATTGAAGTCAGGTTGTCACGCTTGCAAGGCACACACTTTACTGACCGAGCTCTCTCCCGAGCCCCAGTCTCTTTTAAAAATTATTGTTATTGGTGATGTGGTTGGTGAAGAGTGAGAATGGGAGGGGAAGGGGAATAAGTTATTGAACTTGGGGCTTGAACTTCAAGTTCAAATAGGTAGAGACAAATATCCTGGGAAGAGTACGTCCATAAGTCCAGGTCCTGGGCCGCTCCTCCAGCCCTCTCAGAAATGTACTTCAGTTATGACTTGCCTTGTCACACCTTCCTCTTCTGACTTGTCAGGGCAAATATCTTGTCACAGGCATCCTTACAGCCTGGAAGGTGGAGGGGGGGGGGGATTAGGAAACATGAAGAGAGTTAATAGGTGAACCTCAGAGCTTTCTCTTCCAACCTGTCTCTGCCAAGCCACAACTCAGAGCAAGAGGGATCAGCCAGGCTGGATAACAGATTTAGTCAGTCAGGACCAAACAGATTCTGGTGTGTCCTCCTCTGTGATCTTCCAAATCTCGATGCTCTTATTTTATTTTTATTACAGCCCAAGGCAGGTAATAGTAAGTGGCCTAGGTAATTATTGAGGGAGGAAGGTATTTACTGAAGGGAATTAGGTGTATTTAAAATTGTTGGGCAGCCAGGGGCATGGGGTATCTGGAATAACTTCCAGCCAGCAGAAGCAGTGTGTAGTAACTTATAAACTGGTGCAGATTGGCATGACTGTCCACAGGGGCAGTAATCTCAGGCTGGGTGTGGAACCATTTGTTGAGCTCAGTGACCAAACCAATGACAGATTGGGAGTAGACCCTCTGATGCTACTGCACTCTCCTCTTGTGCCCTAGTGATGTCTTGTCAGCAGCTAAAAACAGCCTCACAGGCAGGCATGTGGCCTTTGTTCTTGGTGGCTTTCCACAGTGTCTCTCACTTGAGGGACCAAATACATATCTGTAGCTTCAATTTCAAACATCGTGAGAAACACAGCTTTAAATCTGTAGCCTCTACAGCCTAGGAACATTTGAGAAGAATGGTGGAGTGAATGAGGGGCACATGGCCCCGGGACTTAGAAATCTGAGCAGCCATTTCCGATGCGCTTTGCTTATAAATCATTCATACACACTATATCATCATGTAACTAGGATAGGGTGCCTTCTAGCCATGGCGACTATATATTCACGTTTTCATTGTGGTCTAGATCATCCCATGCATTGACTCTCCTAGCTGTGCTTCTGTTCCTTTCCACACTGTAATGTGGCCCATGAAGGCCTGGTGGTTCCCAGAAAGGATGCTACTCTCCTGTGGGCCGGGTTGCACTGGCTGATCACAGCATCTGTAAACTTCTCTTGTGCATATCCAGCTAGTGAAATACGCCCAGAGGAGGGGAAGTACCGAGATGGCCCCTGTGGCTCCCACTTAATGGTTGCCTGTCTGTCTCAACCCTCGGAATATCCACCCAAACTGTCACAAATGGTGTGTAGCCTCAGGTGACAGGTTAGATGGGGTGGAGGTGGGGGTTGTTTCTGACCATCTGTGTTCCTGACACCTGAGTATGTTTGACATACCTTTTGTGGACCACTCTGACCTTGAACTTCTGATCTTCTCTCCACTTCCTCCCAAATGCTGAGATGGTAGGCATCCATGACCAGGCCCAGCAGCGGTTTCACGCATGCAGCACATGTGCTTGTGGTAGCCAGAGGTTGATGTCTGATGTTTTACTCGATGGCTCTCAGCCTTATCTTTTGAGCTAGGCTCTCTTCCTGAACTTGGAGCTAGGCTGGCTGGCTGATGAAGTCTAAGGATCTTCTGTCCCCTCAGTGTTGGGGTTACAGACATGTGCCATTTGTGCCTGTCTATCTGTGTGGATGCTGGGATCTGAACTCGGGGCCTCATGCTTGCACAATAGGCACTTGTCTACCTAACTGTCTCCTTAGCTCCAGCTTCATTTTAAAATGTGTTAAATAATAAATGGAAGTTCTAATGGTTCCTTCCCAGATCAGTGACATTTGGACTTGTCTGGAGTATAGTCAATAATTATCAGAAGTGCGAGATCCCCTTGGATAACTATCCAGTGTGAACCCAGCATTGTGTGTATGTGTGTGTAGGGGGGCATGTGTTATTTTGACTTTAGCTAAGCTGTTGGCAAGAGCTGCAGTTAACATGACTGCTTCACATGTGTCAGAGAAACACAGATAGAGATTGAGAAATAGGTCCTGTCAGTGTAGGGTCCTTCCCAGTCTCAAAATCCAACGGTTAACAGAAGAGCTTTGGGGGCGAAAGCACACAGAGAACGTCTTTTAGGTGGAAAGGGCTGGTGATTGGATTTCAGTTCCTTTCAGGGAATCCCAGAAAATGGATCACATTTCTTACTGGTCCACATGCCTCAGTTTTTACCTCACTGGCTACGGTCACCCCAATAGTACAGAGGGACAGAATTTGGAACCAGGAGAGCAGCATGTGTGTGTGTGTCAGGCCTTGGCTGTCTATTGTGCCCATTCCATATCTTTCAAGACTTCTCTCCTCCACCAGAGACAGGGTTTCTCTGTGTAGCCCTGGCTGTCCTGGAACTCATTTTGTAGACCAGTTCTGGCCTCAACTCAGAGAACTGTGTCCCGAATGCCGGAATTAAAGGCGTGTGCCACCACAACTCCACTACCACCTCCAGACTTCTGAGATATTCTTGTTGATTGCCTATAAAGAGTTAGCCTCAGTTCCATGTGCTGGAGACAAAACAGACAAGAATCCGGGTCCCTGTGGATGGTAAGCCGAGACAGGGAAGCATAGCAGATCTGTGTTTCTTGGGCGTGTTTGCCAGTGACAAATGCCAAGGAGAAAACATTAAAATAAGGAAGGGGCTTTGAGATGGGGTGGTTTGCAGATTGAAGAGAGGAGTATATGGAGGTGATGAGCAGATGGAACGGTGAATATTTATTTACAGAGGCCAACCTGGCCCAGGCGTTCCCTATATATTAACCCTCACAGGACTCTTGCAGCACACATTATTCTTTTCATAGCTCTCTAAGAGACAAGGCAGGCTCGCAAACTGTCCCTTCTGAAGACCTCAAGTGCAGGCAGCTATGGGTGAGGACTACACCAAGCCTGCCTGACCTCAGGTCTGTTGCTCCTAGCTAGGGTCCCACTGCAGAGGGAGCTGTGTGCCTCATCATGTCTTCCTCCAGGACTGTAAAGAATGATTGGAAGTTCCTGCCCGATGGTTCTGCGTACCTGCTGTCCCCGTGACTGGGGAAGTGCTGGGCTGAATGCAGGTGGCACACGGAGATCTGGCCACCTCATTTGTTTGTCGTCTGGGTGGTGTGGCGAGGGTTACATGGGGGAAGCAGCTGTGAATGCGGTTATTCTAAACAGCAACGCAATAGTTGTAGAATGTTTCTCCTCTGTCTTTCATCTTCATGTCTACGGTAGTGCTGACATTTCATCCTGGAACCTGAGCCAGTTCTCACCCGTATCACACTTGCGCTGTAAGATTTACTGAAAGGTTCTGATGTCTAGACTCCTAGGGAAGCTCTTTCTGGGTGCCAACTCACTCACCTCCCTGCCAGGGCTTTATCTTAGCTTTGTCTCCGTGGAACATTTTGCAAAAGCATGTATATTTGGTAGGGGAAAAAAAATCAGCTTTGTGGTTTCATGCTGAATGCAAAGACCATAGCTCTTTCCTCCTCAATTGTGCATATAATTACTGTGCAGGTTGCCGTTAACTATAGAACAATGACACTTGAGAAATAGGCTGCGTGGGGTCCTGGTCCCTGCGCCATTCTGAGGCTGGTCTTTGGGGAGGGTGGGCCCTTGTGCTGGTGGCTTTTAGGTGGGCCCTGTGGCTCTTGGTGAGGACAGAGCCGGTTGGCCTTTGTCTCTACCTTGTGCTGCTGTGTGCTTAGGATGACTTTAAGGGCCAGTCACCCGCTTAATTCACTGCAGGTCTCGGAGCTTGCTCTGTGAATGACATTTATGGCTGAGACTGGAGGCCGCTCTGCCACCGTCACCTGACCAAGGATCTGAAAGTGGATTATAAGACTAAACAACAGGTCCTGTGCTCTTCAGCCAGAAAGCCAAGAGTGCATTTGCCACACAGACCACCAGGCACTAGGTTTTTCACGGTGGCTGGAGAGTTCGTCAGCACTCACCTTTTCTTACAGGACAGAAAAGGTCTTTGTCCTTTTGGACATGCGAGCCCACTTTGCTACCCCAAGATCTCTGCCATCATTGATTTAGAACGTTACCTGGGACCTGTTTTGCCTTCTCTTGGCTCCCCAGGGGAAGTGCCTGGGGATATTTGGGTTGTCTCCAGTACAGAGGGCTTGCTGCTGGGTAGGGAGGTCAGATGGGCTGCTAACCAAACACCCTGTATGACAACAGGAGGTCCCCACAGCAAAGAACAGTCCAGCTCCAAATATTAGTTGCTATGGTGGATGGATACACAGCTCAGTGCGTAAGGAGCCGTGGTATGAGCTTAAGGACCTGGCGTTGGATTCCCAGCGCCCTCCTAAGAAAATAGGTGTGGTTGTCTATGATCCCAGTGCAGCAGGGAGGTGGAGGCTGGAGAATTCCTGGAGCTCACCGGCCAGCCAGTCTAACTGAATCTGTGAGCTCCAGCTTTGGTGAGAGACCCTGTCTCAAAGACTAAGAGGGGAGGACAGGTAAGATGGCTAGTTGAGTAAAGGTGCTTGCTGCACAATCCTGGAGGCCCGGGTTCAAACCCCAGGACCTACATAAGAGTGAAAGGAGGGGAACCAGTGCCACAAAGTTGTGCTCTGATCTGCAAACCTGTGCAATGGCACGTGTGCCAGTGCACAGTAGTAAAACTGTGCACATAACAACAATAAAACTGGAAGCTAAGTAAGAATGATTATGCTGCTGTCAACCTCTGGATTTCACAGGCACATATGATATCCATAGTTGGAAAGCCTTTTATAGTTTTCTATGCTTAACAACTCTAGGGAAAACGGTAAGTTATTAACTGTGACAGCCAGGGTGTCGGCTCCATCTCCGGTTACCCCATTTGCTCACTCTTGTTGCCTTATAAAGTAGGCCACTGACAATCCCAGTATGCAGATGAAGACGCTGGCCATTTGTGGTTCCCGGATTTGCCCGCTTGGAAAGCTGGTCCAGGGCTTTAAGACTGAATGGCACCGAAGCCCACATCCCTTACCCTGCTCCCAGACCCCATCTTCTTGGTCTTGGTTTCAGCTAATTAGGTCAAGAGCTAATTATTTCACGAGAGCCCTGAGCTCAGCTGTTGGTCTAAGAAGATGGGCCACTCAGCGATAGCCCTTCTCTCCTTACTCTACACTCTATCCCTGGTGAGCCCATCCCTCTGGGGACCAGAGCTGTCAATCGTGTTCAGTTGTCCCCATCTGTCTTCAACTGGGACGTGGCCTGAGGTCAAAATCCAGTTCGTATTAGCCGTGGATGAGACCTCATCTGCCTGCTCCTGTTTGGGGCATGGTGGATGGCCTTCTGGGTGTAACCCTGCAACGTTAAGATGCTGTGGACTGGTTCCCGAAGGCCAGGTGCCCTGTCTCCTGCAGGAGCCCCACATCTACAACAGAGCCCGTGCTATCCGTGGCGACTCACTCATGAGCCCAGCACTCAGGAGGCCAAAGCAAGAGCATGTCTATGCGCTCCGGGCAGCTTGGGCTACATAGTGAGTTCCAGGCCAGCTTAGGCCATAGTGGGGTCTTGGTGGTACACATGTGTGATTCCAGCTAGCACTTGAGAGACAGAGACAGGAGGATTAGGAGTTCAAGATCGTTCCTGGGTGGTGGTTTAAATGGGAATGGACCCCATAGGCTCATTTTTGGTTTTTCAGTTTTCTGAGACAGGGTTTCTCTCTGTAGCCTTCGCTGTCCTGGACTCACTTTGTAGACCAGGCTGGCCTTGAACTCACAGAGATCCACATGGCTCTGCCTCCCTGAGTGCTGGGATCACAGGTGTTTGCCACCATACCCAGCTCTATAGGCTCATTTTTGAATACTTGGTCCTTGGTTAGTGAAACTGTTTGGGAAGGACTAGGTAGGGGGTGTGGTTTTGTCGGAGGTTTGTCTGTGGGGCAGGTTTGGGGGTTGCAAAGCCCACATGACTTCCCATTAGCTTTCTCTCTGGCTCCTGCTTGTGGATTAGGTGTGAGCTCCCAGGTGCTGCTCCAACATTGTGCTTGCCTGCCTGATGGCATTCACCCCACCATGGTGGTCATGGCTTCTAACCCTCTGGAACCAGAAGCCTCCAAATTAAATGGTTTTTAAATAAGTTGCATTGGTTATGGCAGTAGAAAAGTAGCTAAGCCACTTGGCTACATTGGCACATGGTGTATTTGAGGTCGGCTTGGGCTACATGAGACCCAGTCTAAAAAAACTTGTGGTGTGTGTGTGCGCGCACACACACTCATTTATGTGTGTCATTGTCTTCAGAACTCCAGAGTGTCCTTGGTACTTCTCTGTTCAGTGTAGCCCTTTTCCAGTGCTCAGTCACCTCATGTGAGTAGTGGCTGCTGGTCTGGGTAGGAGTAGCTGCAAAGGATGGGATGGATTTTCCTGGGGTTCCCTCCACCCCCTTTTGTGAATCAGATGTTCTCTCCCGGGTTTGAGCTCTATCCTTGGGTGTGTACAGTGTAAGAGATGCAGGCTGCAGAACTTCGCGTGTGCCTAAGCCACTTCAGCCTGCAACATAATTTTGTTTGTTTTGTTTTGAGTCAGGGTTTCTCTGTGTAGCCTTGGCTGCCCTGAACTTGCTTTGTAGACCAGGCTGACCTTGAACTCACAGAGATCTTCCTTGCCTACCTGAGTGCTGGGATTACAAGTGTGTGCCACCATGCCTGGCCTGCAACATACCGTTAAAGCTAGTTAGTTCACTGGTGAACTTGGAGGCTTGTCTTGTATAGGACCCTAACAGACCGCACCGGTTCGGTCCATCTCCAGAAGAGGCATGGGCAGAGCCCTCAGGGAGAGGCTTGCCTTTTCTCTGTGATGCCCCAGCACAAAGCCTGGTAATACTGGGATGGACAGAGATACACAGGATGAACTGAAGTAGGGGCAGACATGACTGGGGTTAGAGAGTACCAAAGGAGAGATGGAGTAGGATGGCTGATTTTGATAGTAGCAATGGGAAGAGAGAATTTCCAGGCTTGAACCTGAGAGAGAAGCAGTGGGTGACCAGGACGCTGGAGGGCGGAGAGGTGGGCTGGCCTTGGCCCCCAGGATCTGTTGTTGTTCTCAAGTTTAAATTTTATTCTAGGGAGCTATAGAAGGTTTAGGGTTTTGTTTTCTAGAAGATGAAATCTAAGCTTAATTTAAGCTCTCTTGTTTTTAGCACAAAGCCAGAAGAATTTAAAGGCCTGCTTCTCAAAGTGATCTTAGGGCCATTTTTGGAATAGTTTCTGTTATCATTTGGTGGGAGGGGAGGTTATTCACGGATGTACAAAGTAAAGAGTAGCTTAAAAGCTCTCTCTGGCTGGATCCAAAACTCCACTGTTTGCAAAAATTATAGGCCTTGCGGGGGGGGGGGGTTAAGTTTCAGTCTCTCAGTTGCTAATGGTGTTCCAGGTTCACTCGCAGAGGGCCTGTGGAGGAGTGGCGGGAGGGAGAGAGAGTGCCTTGTCCCTGGAGAGCTGTGCACTGTGCCCTGCTCGCAGTGTGTCTAGGCTCATGTTGCAACTGTGGGCCGCCCTGGGGAGGCATGGTACAGAACAGGGGCAAAGGCCTCCTCCCTCTTCTTGAGGCCCCGGGCGGGTGGGGTCTGGTCTTCCTGCCCCACTGTAGATCCCTCCGTGCCTTCCGTAGCTTCCTCTTCAACAAAGCCTTCTCACCACCACAGCAGAAAAGGCATCCTCAAGGCATGGTGTTCTGTAACAGTGTACGTGTTCACGTATGTGCTGATGTGCACATGCATGCTCGCGTGGAGGCCAGAGGTTAGCTGTGGTTGCTCTTCAGGCACTACCCAATAGTAAGAGGGTCCCTTCACTAATGGGGCTCAGGGGGCAGGCTAAGCAGTGAGTGAGGCCTGGTGTCTGCCTCCCCAGGGCTGGGAGTACAATGCCACACCCATCTTCCCCCCCTCCATCACCCGTGGGCTATTGGGATCAAACTGAAGCCTTCAGGTTTGCTTTGTAAGTTCTTAACCAACTGAGCCATCTCCCTGGATTCCCAAAGGCTTATGTTTTATTTTAATTTTTAAAAGTTATATTTATTTCATGTGCGCTGGTGTTTGGCCTACATGTATGCCTGTGTGAGGGTGTTGGATCCTCTGGACCTGGAGTTGCAGACTGTTGTGAGCTGCCACGTGGGTCCTGGGAACTGAACCTGGGGCTGGTGCCTTAAAATGCTAAACCATCTCTCCAGCCCCCAAGACTTCATTTTTAAAAAGTAATATGAGTCATAACTGGTGGGCACCAAGTTTTGAAGGAGACGTGTGTGGACAGGCAGAAGAGGAGGAGTTTATTTATACTTGAACTTGTTTGTGATTACAGTATGGGAGATTTCTTTGAGGGAGCGGTTACATTCAGGAGTGTGGGGCTGGAGGTTATTTTAAAGATGTAAGAAGGAGTGGAGTTCTTGAAGAGTGGAGATTCTGCTGTATGAAGGGCTCTGAGTGCAATTTTGTTGTTCGGAATCCGGAAGTACAGATGTGAAACCAGAAACAGGAGCTGGAAATCTTGTAGTCACTTGTAACAAAATGGCTTTTGTTGGATGAGTGTGAGGTATCATCCAGAAGACAGCTGTGGACTTAAAAATACCAGGGTCGTGGCTGTAGCTGCTTGGCAGACTGCTTTCCCAGCATGCATGTCAGCTAGGGACAGCAAGCGTCTTCATTCAGTGGTACGGTAGGCTCTCCACTGTCATTTTCTGAAGGAAATCTTGTTTCCAGTGACTGTAAAAAGCACATTGAGATTTTAAAAATAAATATGGGGCCCCATCGGAAGGGCCTTCCTGCTTGAGACGTGAGGGGGTTGTCATTCCTTGGAAGAAGGTCAGGCCACAGTTCCTCCTTTGCTTTCCTAGGGAGTGAATGAGGAATTTGTACCCATCACAGAGTGTTTGATCTTCTGTAAAACCCAGCAGGAAGGCGGTGCAGTTAAGCTGAAAGGGCAGTAGGTAGGGTGTCCTCAGGGAACCTGGGTTCTGGCCTTGCTGCTGCTTTATGGGGGATCCCCCGCTGTCATTAATGGTAGATACAACAAAGTGTTTTGTCAGTGACCTCAAAACTCATAGTTGAAGGCCAAGGGAGAAGTCTTGGAAGGGGAAGCAAAGCCCCTGGGGCCTTCCTCATCATTGTAGCTTTTTTTTTTTTTTTTAATGTTTTGGAGTTCTAAAGATTTTTTTTTCCCCCATAAGAAAGCATGTTGGGCTAAAAGCAAAGTATTCTTGCAGTCAATGGCTGACACCTCTTCCTATCTCTTCCTAACTCAGGTCTCATTCTGTTAGCCCATTTCCAAGGGACTGAGTCATGACCACAATGAATCCTAGTGCCTACCTACCAAAGGCCTAACGTCAGGCCACCGTGTCCATCCAGCAGGCACAGTTTTGTGGACCAGACGTTTATCCGGCTGAAGAGACCAATCACAGTGAGAGTTGGTCCCTGCATGCAGATAGCTGGCAGTTAGCGAGTGTGGAGGGCTCTGTAATTGGTAGCAGCAGTCCTTTGTGACAGCGGCTAAGGGTGGTGAGGAGAAAAGTAACTGTTTTAGGGGAGGTCAGGAGGAAGAAGGGTTTGAGTGAACCCCTGTCCTTCTGCCAACAGGACTTTATTGAATGCTTTAGACTGCCAGGGACCTCCTGAGCACCAGACAAACAGCAGGAACAAGCGGTGCACAGAAGGCCTGGGTCGGGGCCCGCCGGCTTGGTATGAAATTCATCTGGTGAATCGGCAGCACCCTCTTCGGTAGTTTCCTTCTCTACCATCAGCCCTCTTACCTACTCGACAGCACCTCAGTAAACGCCTAGGGCGAATGTGTGCGTGTGTGCACATTTCTGATTATGAAGTGAATCTAAATGTATAAAAGAGAATTTTGAAAGAGGGTTTGCTTCTAAAAGATGTCATTCTTGATCCGTGTCGCCCAGAAGGGTCTGGTCACCGTCTGGTCTGCTTTTCTACTCATATATATGTCTAAAGACGATGACGATTCTCATGCATTGGTGCCTTACTTTTACACTCAGCACCGAAACACATCATACTATCCTATGGTGTGGGTGCATCTTAATTTAATCCTGCTCCCTGGTTGAACAGTTCTGAAAAAAAAATCTTCTCTTTTAAATTGCTATGTATGTGTATGGGTGGGTTTTGTTTGCTTTAGTTTGGTTTTGAGACAGGATTTCTCTGTGTAGCTTTGGCTGTCCTGGAACTTGCTCTGTAGATCAGGCTGGCCTCAAACTCAGAGATCAGCTGCCACTGCCTCCTGGGCGCTCTGGGATTAAAGGCGTGTGCCACCACCATCACCAGCAGCAGGCTCTAAAGACTTCTTTCAGAGACATATTCAAAAGAGGAATTCTGAGACATTGTAAACATCACAAGACTCTTGATTGGTATATCCAGGTTGTTTTCCAGAAGGCTGTGCGCATCCTTGTTCCCACCAGAGTGTGTGACTGTGTCCTGGCTAGGATGATGCTGCCACTGTCCAGGTCTTGACAGAGTCCACACAAGATGGCAGGGTTCAGAAGGACACAGGCTGCCTCCTCAGCTGCTGGCTGGCCACAGGCTTGTAGGAAATGTCGTTGGCTGTGTGCTTTGCTTGTTTGAGTAACCAAGCCTAGGAGAAGAGAGTAGCTCTGTCGTCATCAGAGAGAACTTTCCCCGAAGGCTTTGCAGGAAAGGGAAGCTGAGGTGTTGTTGACACGTGGTCACTTGTAGCTGTGTATGTCGTCCTCAGGGCTGGGACTGACAGCGCTTACTTACCCGCCACCCTTTTACCTGAGATAAATTAGTCTTGTCAGTAGCTGGCAAGGTTGTACTGTCCTCATCCTTGTCTTTAGGTAGGACTCAGTTAATGGCAGGCGACCCAGCTCACGAGTTCTATGTCCTTGTGGTTACAGGTAGGTACCCTGCTGAGAACCTCGTTCTGCAAAAGTGGGGTTAGTGTTAGTGAGGGCCACTTCCTGTAACCGGGAGGAAACTGGCTTCCTAGAGTTCTCTCCTGAAGCCTGGCCCCAGCAGACAGTGTTGGGAGGTGGGACCTTGTGACATAAGCAGGTGAGAACTCTGCCCTCATGAGTTCAGCTGCCTCCGCCACGGCCCCGCCCTCCCCTGACAGATCATTCATTGCCTCCTGAGAGGACACACTGAGAGCCTGGGTGCCTTCACCTTAGGCCACATCTTCCTGTGCCTCCAGACTTCCCAGCCTCCAGAGCCAAGCAGTAAATGCCAGTGTTTTATAAGCCAGCCAAGGCAAGGCATTTTGTTGGTAGCCTACCGAAAGAGACAAGGAGCACTCCGTGAGTTGGCAGGCGGGTTGGCGGGTGAGATGCCATCTCAGCTGAGGTGTTGATGTGCCCATGCTGCTCAGCTGTTGAAGGAAGGAACTTGGATGTGTGTGTGTGTGTGTGTGTGTGTGTATCTTTCTGATGAGGGCCACGCCCACCTCTACAAGGCATGTGTCATCCTTAGAGGGTGATGGTTATCAGTGCCCTGACCGTAAAACCCTTCCGGGAAGTTGTGTTTTCATGATCAGGGGAACAGACCGCCCCTAAACAGGAAGCGTGGGCGGGAGATGGGGGGGGGGGGTCGGGGAGGAGAGAAAAACAACAAACAACACCCAAACCCGGTCTCCCTCCCCACCCCCTCCCCGACTCATACACATATACATATACACATATTCACACAGCAGATGGGATGGGGTTTTCCTTGTGTGGGTGGGCTCTGTAGCTGTGCCTACAAGCAAGGCTTGATGTATTTCAACCTAATCAGTCTCCTGAACGTTAAAAAACAATCTTTTAGAACAGACGCTTTGATACACTTGACTTCCAAGTTGCTTCTTTGAAATAGTGAGCATCTCTCCTGGATGTTGGAGTGACATGCAAGCAAGCCACTTTATGGCCTTGCCATGAGGCAACCTGTCCTGCCCACAGCTTCTGCCAGCCCACGCGGTTACCTCTCAGGGCCCAGTTCTGAGGGGGCCCCTCCATCTCTCCCGTACCTTCTGTGTTGTGGGCCTTACTGCCCGGCAGCTGTGGTAGAAGCGGCTGAGAGGAAGTGAGAACAGGTCTGAAATAGCCAGTTATTAGGTTTCCTGTTAGATAGGATGTGGTCAGTTAACTTCAGTTATCTGGGAGTCTGGTCCAGGCACTGCTCCATTTAAGCAGGTGGGGGAGCACAGGCCAGGCTGTTCTGGCAGCAATTACGAGAGTCCTCAGGCCACCCTGAGGAAAGCCAGTGGGCTTCAGCCCTTCACTAAATAAAGTTGACGTTACCTGTGGCCGGAAGCACTAGCCGCCCACTCGCAGAGCTGCAGGGGGTAGCATCCTGTTGGCGCCTGCGTGTGTGCATGCCTGCCTGCCTTTGTACTTGGTATTAATGCATGGTTTGATCCTTATTTATTTATTTACTTATTTACTTATTTACTTATTTACTTATTTACTTATTTACTTATTTATTTATTTATTTATTTATTTATTTATTTATTTATTTATTTATTTATTTTGAGACAAGAGTTCACCCTCTAGTCTAGTTGTGCTTGAGCTTGTAGCAACCTACCTGCTGCTTCTGCCCTCTGAGTGCTGGGACTAGAGGCATGAGCTGGCATACCCAGCTTACGGTTTGGTTCTTTTGTGTGTGTGGGCAAGGGTTGATATCAGGTGCCTTCCTTCCTCAGTCACATTTGAGACAGGTTTCCACATTGAACCTGGAGCTTACTGGTTTCTCTAGACTGGCTGGCCAGCGAGCCCCAGAGAGCCTCCTGTCCTGCCTTGTCTGTGCTGGGATGGTAGGCACACTGTGTGAGTATGTGTGCTTTTAAACGTGTGTTCTGGCGCATCAAACTCGGGTTTTTATGCTTGCTTGGCAAGTACTTAAGGACCTTCACCTCCCCAGCCTCATGATTTGCCGGTTTCCGACTCTCGTTAAGTGTTGGACAGCATGTCTGTGCTTCTTCGTGTCTCATGGACCCCCGCTCTCTGATTTCACACCTCTGAATTTTCCCAGCCCCGGCTACAGTGCGCCAGCTGTGCTGCTGACACTCCGGAGGAGCCCCCGCACACCGGGGGTTTTATAAAGCTGGAAGCCAGTCTCCACCTTTGCCTGTGTTTTACCCGAAACCACTAGCCAAACCTTGGCTGAGTGAGCTGCTGAGGAACCTCCCAACCTGTCTCCTCCATGGCTTCCACTGCACCTAAGACTGAAAGCGGAGTCCTTAGCTTGACCTCCAGGTTGTGGCCTTGTGCCTTGGGCTCTTGGTATGCTACCTTTCAGTTCCTTACAGGAACCAGGTTCTTATCTGTGCTTGGAGCCTTGTGTTTTCTGTTCCCTCTGCTTTAGAAAGCTCCTACCCCCTTCAGGTCTTGTGTCTTTCCCGCAGGTATCGCTGCTGCTTTGGTATCGGGTACCTTGGTTGTAGTTTCTTACCATGCACAGTGTTTCTCCACTGCTGTGTTTCTGTCCACACGGTGATCCCTCAGTATGCTATCTATCAGGCTTTTAGAGTTTGGGTCATAAGAATTGGGGTTAAGATACCAGGGGTTGACCCCTAGTTCATCTGAATCTCTGGGTACTGCATTTGCATAGTAATGATGTGATGGTTTCAGTGGAAAAAAAATTCTTCATAGTCTAAGGCGTTTGAAATCTTGGTCTCTATTTGCTTTGGATGTTTGAGGATTAGGAGGTATGGCCTCATTGGAGGGAAGCATGTCACTGGGAGCCATCTTTCAGTGTAAAAGACTCACGTGCTTTTTTGTTTGCTTTCTCTGCTTCACATGTGAGGTTCAACATGTGAGTCCTCAGCTTCCTGTTTATGCCATCATGCCTTCGCACAGCCATGGACTCCCAACTCTCAGGAACCATACGCCCAAATAAACTCTGTCTTCTGCGAGTTGCCTTGGTTGTGGCATTCGATCAGAGCAACAGGAAAGTATAGTTAAAACAAAGGAGTATCTGGGTTTGTCCCCTGTCTCCATGTCCTGTCTGTGAATGTTTCTCACCCACCCCTGCAGAGTGGGTGTTCATGAAAGTAGAATGGCTGAAAGGATGAACAGTGGATGGATAAACTGGGGAGGTCTGGGTGGAGGGGAGCTTGGAGCTCTCCTTGCCTGACATTGACACTGATCTTGGGGAGGAGACAGAGGCCGGGGCTGAGCGGAAGTTCTGCAGCTGCTCCTGGGACAGAGTTCCTACCACTGCTCCTGGAGGTCCTGCAGGTGCATGCTCACTGCTTAGACTGTGGAGGAGTTTAACCAGGGTCTGCCTGATTCTGCAACCCTGCTTTTTCCCTAGCCCTGGTGCCAAGGTCTGCCAATTCTCCCAAGCCCCATTCTTCTTCTTTTTTCTTTTTAAAAATTTTAATCAATTAACTAATCAATCAGTTAACTTCACATCCTGATCATAGCCTTCTCCCTCCTCTGCTCTCAGTCTCACCCTCTCTCCTCCCCCCCCCCCATCTTCCCTCCCCTATTCTGAAGACATGGGGAGCCTCCCCACCTCCCCACCCACCCAGGCCCATCAAGTCACATCAGGACTGAATGCATCCTCTTCCCCTGTGGTCTAGTGAGGTAGCCCTGCCAGGGGTGAGTGATCAGAAGGCAGGCAACAGAGTCCATGTCAGAGTTAGCTACCTCCATCCCCTCCCCCGAGCACCTTACTAGGGAACCCACATGAAGCCTGAGCTACGCATCTGCCACATCCATGTAGGGGGTCTCTGTCCAATCTATGCATGGTCCTCGGTTGGTGCTTCAGTCTCCACAAGCCCCCCTGGGCCCTGGTTAGTTGGCTCTGTTGGTCTTCTTGTGGAGCTCCAGGCACCTCCCAGGTCCTTCTGTCCTTCCACTTTTTCACAAGATTCTCTAAGCTTCGCCCAATGTTTGACTGTGAGTCTCAGCATCTGCTTTGGTCTGCTGCCGGGTGGAGACTCTGAGAGGACAGCTAAGCTAGGCTCCTGTCTTGTTCCCTCTCCTCAGCCACTTCCTCTGTCTATTCTGTTTTTCCTTCTGAGTGAGAGTCAAACATCCTTCCTTGGGCCCTCCTTGTTACTGTTTTTCTTTGGGGGTCTGTGAATTGTAGTATGTCTGTCCTGTATTATCTGACTAAAATCCACTTATAAATGAATACATACCATGTGTGTCTTTCTGGGTCTGGGTTACCTCGCTCACAATGATCTTTTCTAGTTCCATCCATTTGCCTGCAAATGTCATTGTTTTTAATAGCTAAGTAGTATTCCATTGTGTAGATGTACTACATTTTCTTTTTTCATTCTTCAGTTGAGGGACATCTAGGTTTTTTCTAGTTTCTGGCTGTTATGAATAAAGCTGCTATGAACATTGTTGAGCAAATGTCCTTGTTGTATGGTAGAACATCTTTTGGGTGTATGCCCAGGAGTGGTATAGCTTGAACCTTGGCACAAGAGACAGCTTCCTGAATAGAACACCAATAGCACAGGCTCTAAGATCAACAATCAATAAATGGGACCTCATGAAACTGAAAAGCTTCTGTAAAGCAAAGGACACTATCAATAGAACAAAATGACAGACTGCTGATTGGGAAAAGATCTTCACAAATCCTACATCGACAAAGGGCTAATATTCACAATATATAAAGAACTCAAGAAACTAAACACCAACAAACCAATTAAAAAATGGGGTACAGAGCTAACCAGAGAATTTTCAACAGAGGAATCTTGAATGGCCAAGAAACACTTAGAAGAATGCTCAGTCTTCAGGGAGATGCAAATCAAGATGACCCTGAGATTTCACCTTACACCCATCAGAATGGCTAAGATCAAAAACTCAAGTGACAACACATGCTGGCGAGGATGTGGAGAAAGGGGAACCCTCCTCCATTGCTGGAGGGAATGTAAACTTGTACAGCCACTCTGGAAATGAGTCTGGCGCTTTCTCAGAAAATTGGAAACACCTCTGCTTCAAGACCCAGCTACAGCACTCCCGGGCATACACCATTCTTCTTTTGCCCACAGTTGCTGTTGGGAACTGGGGTCAGAGAGGATGGCATTAGTTGGTGTTGTGGTCAGAATGACCGGTTTCCTAATGGTTCCCTCTCTCGGTGTCACTTAGAGAGACCAGGGACCAGTCATTTTTTTTTTTTTAATTTGGCCACTACCAAGGATGAGAGGGTCCTATGGAAGAGCTGTTTACAGGTGCCCGTTCACAGGCACACTCCTTGTCTTGAGATGAGGAAGGAGGCAGCCTCACTGTGGTGATCGATTAGGTACCCCATTAACATATTAAATCCTCCGAGAAGTCCTGTAGTCAAGAAATCTATTTAGGCTGGGGGGTGGGGGGTGGGCAGGGGAGGTGCACGCCTTTAAACCCAGCACTCTGGAGGCAGAGGCAGGTGAATCTTTGAGTTTGAGGCTAGCGAGTTCTAGGTGACTTAGGGCTACACAGAGAAACCCTGTCAAGTATTTCTCCTACTTATACAATCATAGACGTTTAAATAGCTATGGAGCATCGGCTATGTACAGATATTGTTTAGACTGGAGGGGTGGAGGGGCTGAGGGGAATGTGGAAGCTACGGTGGCTTGGTTTTTATCTGTAGATGGATATCACATTAGTCCTTTGCAGCATTAGTGTGAAGCTGAGTTTTTGTTTTTACTGTTTATTTTTTATTCATTCACTTCACATGCTGATTGCAGCCCCCTCTCCTCTCAGTCCCCACTTGAGTACCCCTTTCTCTCATTTTCCCATCTCCATCTTCCTCAGAGAAGAAGGAGGTCCCCCATGGCTGCCAACTCACCCTGGCACATTAAGGCACCACGGGACTTAATGAGTTCTCTCCTTGCCTGAGGCCAGACAAGCCAGCTCAGTTACAGGAAGTGGATCCAAAGGGACGCATCAGAATCAGAAAGGGCCCCTGATCCTATTGTTTGGGGATCCCCATGAAGACCAAGCTACACATCTGCTACATATGTACAGGGGTCCCAGATCCAGCCCATGCATGCTCTTTGGTTGGTGGTTCGGTCTCTGTGAGCCCCATGGGCCCAGGTCAGTTGACTCTGTCGGTCTTCTTGTGGAGTCCTTGGCCCCTCCGGCTCCCTCAATCATTCCCCCAACTCTTCCACAGGACTCCCAGAGCTCTGTCTAAAGCTTGGCTGTGGGTCTCTGCATCTGTTTCCATCAGCTTCTGGGTGAAGGAAGGCTAAGTTTGATGGGGTCATGCAGGTAAAAGCTTTGTGGCTCAGTCCGGACATGTTGTGGGTTGTCGTGGATACACACACCTGTGTTGTTACCGTCACAGTGCCGGGATCAGGTGGTCAGCAATCACACAGTTGCACACATGTGATAACAGTTGTAG
The DNA here is from genome assembly GCA_028658305.1 of Pachyuromys duprasi. NCBI lineage: Eukaryota > Metazoa > Chordata > Mammalia > Rodentia > Muridae > Pachyuromys > Pachyuromys duprasi. The sequence goes on from CM053766.1 coordinate 83,102,412, forward strand.
GAATGCACTAAAAGTGAACTAAGTAGGGAGTATAGAAATGTACCCAGGGGCTGGCTGAAGACTGTGCTCAGGGGGCTGAGTGGGGTTAGGAAGAGCATAGGAAAGGGACAAAAGCTGTTTCCTTGGTCCTTACAAGTGCTTGTCAGGGCTCTTACACTTACGGGTACTTCCTGGGATGTCAAATTCACTAGATTGTCTTTCACAGTTACGGGGCACAAGCAGTCTTGAGTGGGTCGAGGAGTCCAGAAATATGTTGGTATTGCCTTTAAACCTTTCGGAGAGATGCAGAGTAGGAAATTTTGGAAGGAAGTCGTTGTCCTTGGGCTGAGGCCTCCAACCTTCCCTGAGTGGGAGCATCTTCCCCACAGATCGTGGGAGGTAGGCAGCGGCGGGTTGGAGATGGGTTTGACCGTCTGTTGCAGGGGTCACTGATCAATGATCTCATTTGGAGAAATGTTATCAGTGTACGGCCGGGTGCACCAGAGTGTCTGACAGCAAATGATGGCACTGGCGGTAGGCAAGGCTAGTGCCTCTATGCACATATTTTTCAGGTTTAGGGGTGTTACAACCCACTTGTGTGGGAGCTAAGGTAGGTCCTCTCTTTACCCCCAGCCCCAATCTCAGGGTGTGTATTTCCTGAACTGGTGGTACACCGAGATGCAGCTTTCCTCAGACTCATCTTCACGGTCTGGCCCTTGTCAGGATAAAACATCTTTCTTGTTGGGTAACCACAGTGCTGGATGTGAGCAAAAAGCCCAGAGCCCAGACTTCTGCCCACCCTCCTTCCTCTTCTGGGGTGCACCGGTTGAAACATTGCAGCACCCCTGTCGGCCTTTTCACAGCCTCTGTTGGTTTGAAGCTTGGAGCGTCAGTCATCACACTGCATCGTTCCTCTCCCTGTGCGTCGCTGTCTCTCTCCCCTTCTCCCAGAGACTGTCTCTGCTCAGCCCCAGGGCTTTCCACGCCGACTTTCATTCTGTTGGGTCCCTTCCAGCCCATGAGGTTGCTAGTCATGCCTGCTTAACCTTTAAGATTCTCTCTTCAGGGGAAACTCTGATCATTAATCTGTGCTCTAGAACAGATGTGTGCCGGTCTTCCCACCTCGCTTTGCATCCGGGGGAAAAGGTTTCAAAGTCAGTGTGATGTTTATTTTTAAAGCAAGGGAGAAACGAACCTTCAGTGAGGGGACCACGCTGTAGCTCACGGCCGTGTAAACAGGAATCTGGAAGATAGACATGAGTGCTCCCAACTCTTAGGAATGATGAGCAGCTTCAGCTCTTTTTGAGGGGAGGGGTCTGCATTTCTGTCTGGTGGTGACACAGTATCGTTGGGCTTGGGGATCCCTAACTGGAGTTTGAGCTGAAACTTCACAGCCCGGGCCTGCAGGAGGGACTTGGAAGGTGCAGGGCTGTTCCTGGTGTGCTTGGCCCATGAGCCTGTATGGAGGGTGTGTCCCTGGAACTTTGCAGTCATTCCTTACCATGGGGAGTGTTTAACGACTGTACATGAAAGGCCTCATTGCCAGGCTGCTCCCTGGGACAACCGGAGCTATGGAGTCATGGAATCTCCGAGCTGGAAAGAGCCGTGAGCAGACGGGTGGGGAGGGGACGTATTTCCCTGGAGGAGGGAGGACAGTGCAGGGGACTTACTCCCTGCCAGCTGCCTGGAGTGATTTCTGTGGAGGACTGTGTGGAAGTCCCAGGGTGGGGTTGGCATCACCAATTTCTGCTTTGTTCTACCTGTAGGCAATAGCAGTCTGGCAGTAGACTTGTATGACAAGCTGTACTAGGTAGTTAGGGACGCTGGACACAAGACAAAGCACCGCCCTGGGTGGGGGAGGGCTGGATTTGAAGGTCCCATCTTGGATTTTGGTAACTCTCTTGTTAGAAGCTGGGGCTTTCTGCCTGGTAGGTAAGTACTTGGCCACTGAGCCTCATCCTCAGCCATTTTTCCTACTTTTATTTTGAGATAGGGTCCTGATAGGTTCCCCAGGCTACCCTTGAAGACTTGAACTCACTATGGAGCCCCAGGCTGACTTTGAATTTGCAATCCACTACCTCAGCTAGACTCTTCCTCAGTAGCTAGGATAACAGGCCTATGCCACCATGCTTAGCAATCATTTGATTGATGAAGAGCAGGACCCTGCGTGGCCTGCTTAGAAATGGCCTTCTTTTTTACTGCACCACTCTGATTCTCCCTCTTAAATATTCAATACTATGGTATATTTTATTTATTTGTGCATGTGTTCGTGTGTATGTGTGCATGCATGCGTATGCCTGTGTGTGTGTTCATTTCTGTGTTCAGGGGACAACTTGCAGGAACTGGTCCTCTCCTTCTGCTGTGTTCGTCCTGGGGATTGAACTTGGGTCGGCAGGCTTGGCCGCAGTGCCCCTTTCCCTGCTGAGTCTTCTCGTCAGCCCTGGTTTTGTGTTTATTGTGTTTCACTTTTTAAATCATTATTTTAGCGTGTATTCCTACATACTAGAAAACACTTGGCTTTCCAGTTTTTCTTTTTGGTGGCTGTTTGAGACAGGGTCAGGCAGGCCTGGATCTCACACTGTCGCTCACATTGGCAGCGCCTTGAACTGGCATTTGCAGCATCTTTTGACTGCATGGAGGCTGTGTTGAGTCTCTGTATCATGCAGGCTTCAGTAAGGGACTCTGTGAGGCACATGTGGCAATGCAGTGACTGAGGCTCCCAGGGTCAGGAAGGCCGACTTAAAAGATCCCCAGTTCAAAGCCATCCTGGGCTACAAAGTGACAAACCTCAAAGACAAACCAAAAACTGTAAACTGGCTTAAAGGTGCATTTTTCAGTGTGAATTCCAGTCCTTGGGCAAATCCACCACTGGTGGCCCCTTGGGGACCTCAGACAGGTGCAAAGTCACAGCCAGTGCAGTGTTTTGGGGTAAGCGTTTCAGGGGATGAGCTCACCAGTACTTTCCCTGGCCCTGACATTGTTCCCAGATCAAAGTATACCGATGATACTTTTTTTTTTCTTGAAAAATTGAAGAACTAGGCAGCGGTGGCTCATGCTTAATCCCAGCACTTAGGAGGCAAAGGCAGGTGGATCACTGTGAGTTCAAAGCCAGTCTGGTCTACAGAGTGAGTTCAGGGACAGCCAGGGCTACACACAGAGAAACCCTGTCTCAGAAAAAAATAGAAAACAAAACAAAATAAAACCCAACCAGCCAACAACAACAACAAACAAACAAACAAACAAACAAACGAAAACAAAAAAGGAAAGAAGAAAGGAAAAAGGAAAGAAAGAAAAGTTAAAGGAAAACAAAGGAAAAGCAGAGTTGCAGAACACCAGGCGATCATCCCGTGTTGAGACTTGAATTTAAGAGCAAGAAAGAGAGCTGCTCTCACCCTCTGAGGAAGAGGGATTTCTCCTGAGAACTGACGTTTGTAAAAGTCAGCATGGCATAGTTTAGGGCGTCTGGCGGGTTTGGAGAGACAGTATAGATCTCAGAAGCATGTGCTCTTGAACCGTTTCCAAAACACTGGAGTGAGGCTGGGACGCAGTAAAAAGTTGACCTTCCTTCAGAGAGCAGCGTTGGCTGCTTTGGGACGGGCTTGCCATTTTGTTGCCGTTTCGTTGGTTTCTCCAGCCCCTGTGTGGGCTGACTGTCCTGGAAGGGCTGTTTTATTTATTTATTTATTTTCTCCACCGGTCTGTTTTAGCCTAGAGCCCAGGGGAGTCAGTGCGGTTAATCATTTACCCAATTATCTAGCAAATATTTGTGAGGCCCTGGAGCATTCTAGGCCGGCGGGAAGCTCTGCCCAGCGTGCTCTCACTTGTTGAACGAGCACCCTGCTGAGTCCCCCCTCCCGCTTCTTTTCTTTGACCAGGTTGGGGAATCTAATTGCAGACTTAATGCACTGTCCCCAGCACGTCTGATCTAGTTTTTCTTAGAGTGGCTGGGATAGAAGAGCTCCTTAAGAAACAAAAGTCCATTAAATTCAGTCTCCTTCAAATTCTTTACCGGGGTGTCCAGCCTATGGCCAAACGGCCACATGTGTCCAAGGCCAGCAGTGAATGGGACCCAGCATAGATTTCCTTTTGTGTGTAGTGAGATTGTGGGATCCTCAAGTGTGAGGTTTGCAGATGACACCATTGCTCTTGGCAGCCCTCCTGGTGCAGGTTGGACGTCTCTGCTCAGTGTTTCTCTTGCACTTAGGAGGAAGGCCACTGAGCTCTGGTCACAGTCCCCTACCACTTGCAGCCTCAGTTTGCTGGTAAACTCGTATCATCTGCAGCACATCTACCTCTGGAACTGCCTCAGGACCTTTGCGCTCGCTCTCCCTGTGCCTGGAATGCTTTTCTTCCCAAAGACTCCTGGTGTTTCAGCCAGGCTCAGCTCATTTGTTTCTCCTCAGAGACACCCCAGTCATCTAGTCACCTTGTGATTTTGTTCTCAAGGCTCTGGGAAATCGCTGCACCCTTCCACCCCGCCACTGTTTCCTTGTAACTACGCTTCTCCTTTAACCAGTGTGGAAGCTGGCAGAGGCCGGAGCCTGGCCTCCCATTGTTTCTGCAACTTACCCCATGCCTGCTCTAGAGCCGGCCTCTCCTGCCTCAGCCTGCTGAGTGCTGTGTTTAAAGGCAGGCAACACTGTGTTCAACCCACATGCTTCCCCTAGCCCTTGAGACAGTTTCTCTGTGTAGCCCGGGCTAGCCTTGAACATATGGACTTCCCGTCTCAGTTTCCTGAGTTCTGGGATTTATCACCGTGCTGGGATGTTGGGGTTCCTTTTGTAAATCACACTTGGGGCTCTGATCTGTGTTCTGGAGCCAGGGATAACTGAGACACCACCGAGCAAGCTGAGCCTGTGGAGGCATGCTCCTGAATGTAACAGGAAGACTTTGGGCTGGAATCCTGCACTCACTCACCTGTCGCTGTGTTTCTTGCTATAAGCCGTGTCAGATACTTGTATTCCGCCACCCCCCAAACCAAACCAAACCAAACCAAACCAAACCAAACCAAACCAAACCAAACGAGAATCAGAAGTGAAACAAATCAAGCAAAAGGACAGGTCACAGCAAAGAATTCGAAAGCAGCAGGAAGTATTTCAGCCAGACGTGGGGACCAGGAATCTCAGGCCCACACAGTTACTGAGGAGATAGTGACTAGTGACGTGACGGGTCCTTATCGCTGGATGCGGAGGAGAAAGTTTTGTCTGGAGCCATGAGCTGGGGCTGTATAATCAGCCCTTAATGAGACACATGCATTCTTTTGCTTTTTGCTTTCCAGACAGGAGATCACTGGATTCCGGTGTGGCCTTGGCCCCGCCCTCCTCCTCCTGCTTTTCTGCCTCTTGAGTGCTGGGGGGCACAGGCCTGTGCCACAAGGCCTGGCAGACAAAGGTGTTGTCATCTTGCGCCTGTCATTTCATCCACACAGAGAGCCAGGCGCTGGGGGCATGCATGTGAGCCACGCAGACATGTTGACTTGAAATGGCTTTGAACATGCCCTGCATGAGTGGGGATGACAGGTTCGGTGGCAGATGCTTCAGGGAGGATGACGCTTGATGGAGTCAAGAGGCTGAGAAGTGCGGAAGTGATGATAAAGGTGTTATCTAATTACGTGGGAGGAGTGCTTCGGAGGATGGCAGTGGAGAGAGAAGGTGAAGGCTTGAGGGTGTGTGGACGCATCCTCTCCTCCCTCCCCGCCCCCACCCCATCTCTCTTCCTTGTCTCGCCCCTTCCTCTCCTGTGGCTCCGAGCCACCCCTCCTGGTAGGATGAAGGGTGAGTCCTATCTGTATGTCCCTGTTGCAGGCCTGTGGAAGGCAGGCCTGCAACTCAGTCTGGTTTGTGCTACTACCCGAGGTTGGTTCTGGCATCTGGGCAGGCCACAGCAGCCCACCTTGCTAGACTAGGTCTCCTTGCTGTGTCATGGCTGGAGGGGCCGAGGCTGGGGCACAAGTACCTTGCAGAGCTGGGCTGACAGAGACACATGTGAACTCTGGCTTTCAAGCCTTGTGTTCGGGTGTCAGTCCATTTCGGGTGTAGGGTCCTGGTGATCTAAACACTTCCTGGGACTCCCCTGCTACGAACACTGGTGTGGGGATGAAGCTTCCAATACAGGGATGCTTTTTTTTTTCGGGGAGGGTGAGCTCACACCAAATCCTGCCTGAAGCTTTGCGTAAGTTGGGGTGCCTCTCCCCAAGGTATCACATGTACAGCAGAGGCTCATAGTCCTGTGTGCTCGTGGCCACTAGTATTCTGACTCCGGCCTGCCTGACATAATATGGCTAATTTCCACAGGTATCTAGGGGCACCGCTGAAAAGAGGCCGTGGAGAGAAGCAGAAAGCTCTACACAGGTCAAGGCATGACACCTTGCAGCTTGCTGGCCCACCCCCTTGGCCAGCCACTTTCCTGAAGCCGTCATGTTCCCTCTCAGGGTTTCTTTTCTTGGAGTGGCTTAGTGATGACATCTCAGGATGACAGGCAGGGCCTCTACTTCTGAGGATGTGACAGGGAGTTGGAGGCGCTTTCCCCTGAGGTTCGAGCTTTCTTTGTTTCTTTCTTTCTTCTTGTCTTGTCACAGGGCATTAAAATAGAATCCAGTTGTAAGTCAGAATCTCCTTTTAACTTTAACCTCCCGAATCCTTCCATCCTGATCTCCGCTCAGAGCTGGCACCCAAGGAGAGCCCTGCTGCTCCCCAGAACTGTCTACCGAGAGGCATATTGAGTCTATGAGAACTCCCTACTTCCCGGTAATGACTAAGGAGAGGGAAGCGCTGCCAGCCCACTTACAGGGATCTAAGATTCACGGGGAAGGGGAGAATAGGACTTGTACAATTTGGGGTAGATTTAAAAAAATAATTAAAATTCTGATCTGGCATGGTAGCATGTGGGAAGTGAAGGCAGGAAGATCATAGCTCAAGATTATCCATAGCTAAGTAGAGGGGTTGTGGCTAGCCTGGGCTACATGAAACCCTATCTTCTACCCCTTCTCCAATTAAAAATCTTGTAAGAAAGACAAGTATTCTTAAGTTTACTATTTTACTTATCTGAGCATAAGGTATGTTAGGGCTAAGAGTTACATGGGCAGACCTGAGGGACTTCTGGATCTACAGAATGGAGATAGTTAGCTGTGTGACAATAACTCTCACCCTACCGTCTCCTCCAGCAGTCTCCTTTCTATCCCTGCAGGTTTGCTGGCATGAGCCCCTGTCACCTGTGGGATCATGCACTAGTTCTCTTCTGGTGCTTGTCTTTTTGTGCTCAGTCTAACGTCCTCTTGTTGTTCATTCATATTGTAGTGTGTGGCAGGATCCTTTTTTATATTTATTTATGAGACAGGATCTCACCAAGCTATCCTGGCTGGCTTGGAACTCTCGATGTAGACCAGGCTGGCCTCAAAAGCACAGAGATCCCTATGCCTCTCTGCCTCACAGGTGCTGGCATGAAAGATGTGTGCCACCACATCTGGCCAGGATTCCTTTTCGAAGGCTGAATCATCCTGTGTGCGGGCACTGCCTTCTGTTTATCCATCGGTTGACAGGTACTTAGCTACTATAGATAACGTTGCCGTGAACATGGTTGTGTTCGTGGTTCCCTCCTTCTGAGACAGGGTCTCATGTAGCCCAGGCTGGCTTTGTGGCTGAGGATGAGCCTGTATTTCTGATCCTCCTGCCTGTGTCCCCCAAGTGCTGAGATTCCTGGTATGTGCCACTGTGACCACTTTCGTGTTGCTGGGGGTCGGACCCAGGACTCCTTGTGTGGCAGGCAAGCCTCCTGCCACATATGTCTTCTTGAAACCCTGCCTCAGTCTTCTTAGATAAGTTCCAAGAATTAATGTCGCTAGGTTGCTATGACAGTTCTATTTTTAGTTTCCTGAGGACCCACCATGCTGTTTTCTGTAATAGCTGTACCGTTTCACGTTCCTGCCACTGATTATTTTCTCATTTCTTTTTGATCGTGTCCCAGTGGGTGCAAGAGGATATCCATGGTTAAACAATTACAGTTTTATTAGTTTATCCTTCATGTTGTAATCAAAATATAAATAAGAGGTAGTGAAACTAATAGCCACTGTGTATTGAGCAATTATGAAGGATTCTAAGCCCCTTGCATGACTTGAGTAATTCTCAGCACAGTTCCACGAGGGTCATTCCATTTGTATCCCAGTTTGCAGTTGTGGAAAGTGGTGCTTAGACACTGTAAGCGACTTACCCAAAGTCGTTTATCTGGTAAAGGTCCATGTCTGCATTGGAACCCCTGAATTTGAGGGACTCTGTCTACAGTTCACATCCTGAGCTTACGTGTATCAAGAAAAGTGTTGAGTAGCTGATGGACCCTTCCTGAGTGGACCTTGGTGGGCTGGGGAGGTGACAGTTTGGAGGGAGGATTTTGCTCAGACATCACTGAACCTCACATAGCGGCCCAGAGGCAGGCTCTCTGTAAAGTGGCCCAGGCTCCTTGGACCTTGACCAATAAGTGAAATGCCCTTTTATGTTTGTTTGAATCCCCCTAACTGCTGAGGAAGTGATGGAAAATGTGAGGAGGGAGACATAATTTTGAATTTTAAAAAGTGTTTTATTTTTTTTAAGATAGGGTCTCACATAGCCCAGGCTGGCTCTCTATAGCTGAGGATGACTTTGAACCGAGATCCACCTGTCTCTACTTTCAATGTCATCATGCCTGTCTTTAATTTTGAATGTTTTTTTTT
>CM053766.1:83111591-83249581 GCA_028658305.1 Pachyuromys duprasi
CGGTGGGACCGATTGTCTTTCTCTTCCCGCTGTACCTACTGTGACAGGATGCGCTGTACCCTCAAACTGTGAGCCAAGGTGACCCCCTTATTCCAAAGTTGCTTTTACAAGATGATTTTTTTCCATAGCCCCCCCCCTCGCCCCACGTTAGCAGGTATGTACAGATGGAGCGGAGAGGAGGCCGTGTGGTCAGCCCCTTCCTGAGCCACTCGCAGACACACACATGTACGGACGCGTGCTTGGCTACCAGGGAACGTCTCCCAGCCATTGCCCGGCCCTCCATCCTGCTCTCCGCCGTGGCAGCTGTTTGGCTCTACTCCCCGTCTCTGTGGCACTTGCCGTTTCGGATGCTCTTGCCCTTCATGATCTGTGATGTGAGACTCTCAGCTTGGAGAAGTGGCTTAGTGCTAGAATGCTCGCTAGCACACACAAGGCCCTGGCTCTAACAGTCCCAGCCCCCAACCACATGCGGGAGGCTCTACTTCCCGAAGCCTGCCTGTTTATTCTATTTTAAAGGCGGCACCGCCAACCATTATTTAAACAGGATGGCAGGATGGGAAGTGAGGAGCTCTTAAGCCGCCAGGGTGGGCTTCACTTCAGCTTTACCAACACAAAGCCGGAAGAACAAAGGGGTGTGCACTGCAGCACTAATGCCCCCTGACCGGAATCATCTCTGCTAGAGGTCACGTGAAGGCCAGGTCTTCAAAGATGCCTTTGTTGGGAGCACCCGAAACTGGCTCTTTACACTGCCTTCCTGTAGATTTCACGTCTGGGTGATCTGGCTTTTCAGGAAGGCAGCCTGGCTGTTTGTGTGAGGCTCAGTGATCTCTGAGAGCTCACTTGAGCAAATGAGCAGAGTGAATTCACAGAGCTTTGCCTCTTGAGCTAGCTGCTGAGGGACTGCTATATTATTTGTTTTCATTTTCTATATTAATTACAGTTTATTCACTTTGATTCCCAGCTGTGGCCCCTCCCTCATTCTCTCCCAACCCCACCCTCCCTCCCTCATCTCCTCCCATTCCTCTCTCCAAGTCCACTGATAGGGGAGGTCTTCCTCTCCTTCCCTCTGATCATAGCCTATCATGTCTCATCAGGAGTGGCTGCATTGTCTTCCTCTGTGGCCTGGTAAGGCTGCTCCCCCCTCAGGGGGAGGTGATAAAAGAGCAGGCCACTGAGTTCATGTCAGAGACAGTCCCTGTTCCCATTACTAGGGAACCCACTTGGACCCTGAGCTGCCATGGGCTACATCTGTGCAGGGGTCCTGGGTTGCCTCCATGCATGGTCCTTGGTTGGAGTATCAGTCTCAGAAAAGACCCCTGTGCCCAGATTTTTTGGTTCCGTTGTTTTCCTTATGGAGCTCCTGTCCACAAGTATCTCCCCCTTCTTTCATAAGATTCCCTCTGCCCAAAGTTTGGCTATGGGTCTCAGCATCTGCTTTGATACACTGCTGGGTAGAGTCTTTCAGAGGCCTGTGGTAGGCTTCTGTCCTGTTTCCTGTTTTCTCCCTCTTCCGAAGTCTGTCCTGTTTGCCTTTCTGAGTGAGGATTGATCATTTTACCCAGGGTCCTCCTTCTTGCTAAGCTTCTTTTAGGTGTACAGATTTTAGTATGTTTATCCTATATTCTATGTCTAATATCTACTAATAAGTGAGTAATACTGTGTGTGTCTTTCTGCTTCTGGGATATCTCACTCAGGATGATCTTTTCTAGTTCCCACCATTTGCCTGCAAATTTTATGATTTTCTTGTTTTTAATTGCTGAGTAGTATTCCATTGTGTAAATGTGCCACAATTTTTGTATCCATTCCTCAGTTGAGGAGCATCTGGGTTGTTTCCAGGTTCTGGCTATTACGAATAAAGCTTCTACGAACGTGGTTGAGCAAATGTCCTTGTTGTGTACTTGAACATCTTTTGGATATATGCCCAGGAGTGGTGTAGCTGGATCTTGAGGTAGCACTATTCCTGATTGTCTGAGAAAGCACCAGATTGATTTCCAGAGCGGTTGTACAGGTTTGCATTTCTGCCAGCAAGGATTGCTGGATGTGTATGTCTCTCTCCTACCCCCCCCTCTCTGTTGTATGTGTGTTCATCTCCCCTAGATGTACAGGTGAGCACATGCATTTGTGGAGACCAGAGGCTGAGGGCCAGTGTTGTCTTTTTTTTTTTTTTTTTTTTTGAGATAGTCTCTACCTGAACCCAGAACTCACCAGTTGGCTAGACAGACTCGTCAGCAAGCTCCACGGGTAAGCCCCACCCCATCCCTGCACATTGGGGTTACAGGTGTGTGCCGCCATGCCCAGTTTTCACATGGGTGCCAGGGATACCAATGTGAGTTTTTATGTACTTTACAGTCTGAGCCGTGCCCTCTGCTTCTGCTCCTTGATTGCTCTAATCCTGATTCGGCAATGGCTATTGCTCTCCCAGGCCACGGCCTTCAGTGGGCTGCTATTACCAGTCTGTGGTTGTCAGGTCATTCAGATCTGGTTTAATTTAGGTCCCTGAGTGGGTAGGGGCAGCAGTTCTTGTTTTTCAAAGAGGTGAGTGAGGACGGGGCAAGTACCTGTTGGTACTAGAGGAAAAGCAGGTGCTGGGGTTCTGTGCTTATGTTCCTTGGGAAGCAGGCTGCAGAGAGAAGCAGAGAGCTGGACCGAGTCAGGCAGAAAGACCACTGGAATGCCGAGAGCTGGAGCAGAACTGTCTGTCTGTCACCTCCTTCTGGGCTCTGTCCACATGAGTGTAGAGGGATCACATAGCTTGGTACCTGGAGCAGCCGTTGGGTATCAGAATATTAAGCATGTGGTTCTGGGGCCAGACTGTGCATTTTTTTTAACCTTGACTTCAGTGAGAAGACATTGTGAGGAGACCTGGGAAGGAGGGAAAGATGCCCCCTGTAATTGCAAACAGATCGTTCTGGTGTGTGCAAGAACATTCTGAATATGAAGAAGTCCTAATTCCGTAAGTCACATGGATGCCTAACGTCACATAGCAGGAAGCTCAGAGCTGGAGTTCAGCCCAGGGAGGAAAGAAGAGAGAAGGTAGGAAGGGAGGCAGTCAGAACCAGGGCCAGGGCTGGATGGGGTTCACTCAGTTGGTAATGTGTAAGAGCAAGAAGATCCGAGTTTGACCTCTAGAACGAATATGAAAAAGCCAGCCATGGGGTTGGTTGTGCACGCAGAATCTCAGTGCTGGAGACGGGGATCCCTGTGGCCAGCTGAGCCTACTGAGCAAGCTCCAGGTCCATGAGCAATCACACCTCAAAAAAAAAAAAAGGTGGAAGACACCTGAGATATCCAAGGTTGAGTCTGAGTCTGGTGTGTGTGTGAATGCACATGCACACACACACACACACACACACACACAGGGAGGGAGAGAGAGAGAGTCCTGTTGCGACCATCATCCGTCAGGGTTTCCCAGTGCTGCCTTCTCTTGCTCTGCTTTTCCCCAGCATCCTCTTTGGGCTCCTTTGCCATGTGGGGGTCCTTTTCTGAGTCCCACACCCATGTGACAGCCAGCTGAGGCTCAGTGGGGAGGTAGGTGCCCAGTAACCATGGTCCTGTGGTGCAAAATATGAGCCATCTGGCCTTGCCCTGTTTGGCTATGTCTTTCTTCTTCCTCCCTTCCCCCCCATGACCCTTAGACTCTTCTTGTTGCTGTCTTCTGAGATACACTTGCTGGCCTCTCGAGTGGTTTGTTTTTTCCCTTTGATTTGTCAGATCAGAGAAGCCTTCTCTTCCATCTCATAGAACACTGTTGTTAGCCTTCCCCTGTTTTATTACTTTACATGAGTATACAGAAGCTCAGAGCTCAGTTCTCACTTTGAAATTGTCTCGCTTGGACGGAAGCACCTGCTAAGGGTTTGTTGGCCTCACGTTTTTCTCCTTGGGAGGCGAGAGCTCAGATCGATTAGCTCAGATGTAGTGATTCACAGGACAGACAATTTCAAATGCCTTGGTCTGAAGCAACATGAATAATAGATAAGGTTTGGGAGGGCAAAATAGCCAAGGGTGCTAGAAATGAAAGGTAACATAGAAAAACAATGGACTTGTGGCTTCCATGTTTTGCCACCTGTACTGGCTAGTTTTATGTCAACTTGACACAAGCTAAGGTCATCAGAGAGGAGGGAGGCTCAATTGGGAAAAAGCCTTCCTAAGATCAGGCTGTAGGGTATTTTCTTAATTAGTGTCAGATGGGGAGAGTCCAGCCCATTGTGGGTGGTGCCGGCCCTGGGCTGGTGGTCCTGGGCTCTATAAGGAAGTGGGCTGAACAAACCCCAGTGCCTACCTCCAGGTTCCAGTCCCGTTGAGTTCCTGGCCTGGCTTCCTTTGATGATTCCTTTGTGGCAGGGCATAAGCCAGATAAACTCTTTCCACCCAAGCTTGCTTTGGTCATGGTTTTAACACAGCAGTAGTAACCCTAACGAGCACACCACCCCAAGGTTCATTTTAGTTTCCCTGGGAAATGAGTTAAAAGAAGAACGGCTAAGAAAGGTGTGCGCATGCAGGGGTGTCAGAACCATGAGCTAGGGTGATTGGGGCCGTCAGAGTCAAGGGTATGACCTCTCTGGTCCCCAGCCTAGTTGAGAAAAGGGAGCGCCAGGCCCTTGCGATGAAGGGCTCAGAGGAATGGCAAAGCCCTTTGCAGCTTGTTTGGTGTGGGGCTTACCAGGTACGTGCAGCAACCCTGATGATGATGCAGACGAGGAGGGCTTGCTTTCTCGCTGTTTCGGAAGGTGGGTGACGGGGTAGAAGTTTCTGGTGCTCTTCCTCAGTGGGGGTAGGGGTGGGGTAGATCGACAATTCTGAAATTTTGGTTTCTTTAAAAGGCACAGGAATGTTTTTTCTTTTTAATCCCAGGTGTGGGATATGGGGCTGCTTCAGACGGTCCATATCAGCTGACTGTGATTTGCCTTGTGCTCTAGAACAGGCATGGCTTTGCCATCTATAGGTTGTTTCTGTGATTATGTGACATTTGGAATGCTGGGAACTTTTCAGAGGTGACATAAATGATAGATCCCTGATAGGCGAGTGGTGGTTGTTCAGGGAGTTTGGTTGTGGTTTGTTAGTAGTCATACTCAAAGAAGAAATAAGAGAGAATTTAGATCCAAGGATCTCCCTCTCTCCTCTCTTCTTTTTCTCCTATCTAGTGATAGGAGGTGAAACGGGGGTGGGGTGGGGTGAGGGGAATAATGGATGGGAAAAAGAAGAACCCACACAGTAGCAAAGACCAGCTACAGTGGGGGCATAATTAGGGTCTCCTAAGAGGACTAGACAAACCTTTCGCTCCCTCCCTGAAGGACACAAGGTGCACCCTCAGAGTAGCTGAGGACCAGAGAGCCTCTAAGTATTTCAGGCTTGTATAGAGAGACATGAGCATGGAAAGTCTCTTCAGATTTAATTAGTGGAGTAGGAAGATGTCTTCTGCCATCCTCCATGTCTGCAGTGGAGCAGAGAGCCCAGTTCTGTCCTTGTTTTTGGCTGTAAAGCCAAGCTGTCCCTGGAGGTGGTGATTGGGAGAAGCAAGTTGTAGAGTTATGTTCCAGTAGGGCCCTGGGGTCCAGCACCCTGGAGGCAATGCCTGAACTTGTGGGTGATCTTCCTGAGGCACCAGGAAGGAAGGGTCTGGATCTCGGATGTTGTCCTCGGTCTCCCTGATGTAATAATCTTTGTGTGGTTCTGAGACAGTTCTGGTGTTCAAATCCTGACCCATCTACTTCCTAGAGGATTGACTTTGGACACGTCCCTAAAGCAGACATTCAGCTGACTATGAAGTAGGTTCTGGTGACACACGGGTGCCCTGCTGATGCTGTCCCTTTGTGGTTAAGTCAGACAATGCAGGAGGAGTGATCGGGTGGGAGCCTGCTCCTGCAGTCGGTCTGGAGAAGATCAGCTGGACAGTTGCACTCTATAGACCTCAGGCTCCTTCAGATTCTTGGCCAGCGGCCAGATGCTGGGTGAAGGAGCCCTGCCCTGGAAAGGAGCAAGAGGCTGACAGGCAGCTTCGTCACTGGCTGGAGGCTCTGATCTGTCCCTGTTTCCTCCCAACCCTGGAAATGCTGTGTCAGGTACCAGGGACCTGCTGGTTGATGTCAGGGAAAGTTCTGCTGTGGGGAGACAGCCCCTTCTCTTCCCCCTGCCTTTGTGGATAGGACCGGGTCTTGTAGTGACAATCAGGGACCTCAGGTACTCCTCCCTCCTCAGCTCCTGGTTTTCATAACAGATGGTCAGATGGTTCCAACTTGCTTGCCATGTTAAAGTGGTGTTGAAGAAACCCCAGCATATACTAAAGCCTTGGCAAAGACCCCAAGCCAGTCATCTCCCAAGACTGGTAGTAATGTAACTAGATGGAGATTTGTGAGTGATAACTCCACAATTAGTCTTTTTAAGTTTTATTTTCACCCTACCCCTGTGTGTGTGACAGCAGACATGGGAGATAATTGGGAGCCAGCCGGGAGGCTGACAAGCAGTGCCTGCTGGGAGATACACATTGGGAGATGTTCGCTGTGTAGTCCAGGCCATCAGGTGCAGATGGGTTGGAGAAGACAAAGGTGAGGAGTCAGGAAGAAAGTGCTCACCAAGGACTCCAGAGAGTGGGGGCGACTCTGTCTCCAGTTAGAACACAGGCGTCAGCGAGGGGTGGAGCTTATCGTGATGAAGATCCGGAGTCAATCCCCAGCACCACACAAACTGGGCAGAGTGATGCAAGCCTGTCATCCCCGAACTTGGGGCGGAGGCAGGAGGACCAGAAGTTCAAGGTCCTCCTCAGCTACATGCAGAACTTGCAGCCAGTGTAGGCTGCACCACACCTCATCTCACCAACCACCAACAACCCACCCCACTCCCCAGCCCAAGGGAAAGTTCCTGGGCAAATCCTGCCTAAATCTGTTCTGAATCACAAGATTGAATGTGTTAGTTGTAAGAAAGAAGGAGCTGTTGGTACGTAGGACAGATTGCCCACAGACATTCTCAGGGTGACAAGTGACACCGATTGCATGACTTGTGTTTAGACCTCAAATTGGCCACTCTTAATGGTGAGACCTCTGGCAAGCAGTTAATTTTCTTATCCTTGCACTGGACCGACAGTTAAAACCTACCCTCAGAAGTGTGTGTTTAGGAGCAAAAGCTAACCCACGCGAGTGCATGGAGCCACTCTAGATTAGGGACTGAAGTCCTTGTTTAAGGACTTGCGCTTGACCTGAGACTTTCTGCTTTGTGGCCTTGTGTCTCCAAAGGTTTTTCTTTGTGCTCCATGTGCTGTCCTCCTTGTCTAGTCTGGTGCTCATGTCGAGTCCTCCCTGTCCAGCCTGGTGCTCCATGTGTTGTCCTCCCTGCCCATCCTGGTGCTCCATGTGCTGTCTGACCTCCTTGTCCAGCCTGGGGCTCTCCTCCTTGGTGCTGGTATCGCCCTGATCCTTTCTGTGGATTCTTAGCTTGAGACACAGGATTCATTCCCCTTTCCTGTGGCCAGATTTTGCTTTCAGGAACTGACCAGAAAACCACAGGATTGTGGATAAGTGAATAAGGATTACTGGGAGAAAAAGATCAGTTTATTAGGAAAGGGGGCAAAAGGCATTGGGCCGATTCTTGAATTAAAAATGGTGTGACACACTTTCTGGGCTCAGCCTCGTGCTTTTGAACTTAGGAAGTTCATGAAATGTTGGCCGAAGCCTGTAAATGTTAGCCTTTTTTCCTGGCTGCAGAGAGTATTCAACTGGTTCAGCTGTCGTCAAGATGATTCCAGAGCTCTGGCCGTCTCTCCTGGGGCGTGTCCATCCCCAGCCTAGGCTACATCTGTGCAATCGGCATCTTGATACAGGACAGTTGGTACCCAGGCATGACTGGCTCCTCCAGGATGCTTTCAGTAGTTTGTACATTTTTGCATCTGAGAAACTGTCCCATTTCTTACAGACTTCTTTGAGGCTATAGCTCCCGCCTCTCTTGCCACCTCCATGCTGCCTGGTTAATGTGATTAGCGCCTGTGTGTCTCCACAGCGGGCTGAGGCAGCCTGGCATGTGTGGTCAGAGCCTGGGCAGATCTCTGTGCAAAGCCCATCATTGCTGTGTGTTAGCTCTGTGGCCTGGGAATTATAGATTCCAGAGCCCCGGTTTCAGGCCGGGGCAGTAGCTCACTGGTAGAGTGCCTGCCTCATGGGCAGGGAGCCTTTGGCTCAACTCCTGGCTCTTCCGAAAAATAAAATGAAGGCCCTGGCCTCCTCCGCTCCAAGATGGGAGCGTATGGTATAGTAGTTTTCACTGGTTTTGCTTCCCGAGGCTTCAGTTACTTGAAGTCAAGTGTGGTTGGGAAATTATTTCATTGCGTGAAAAATTCCAGAACTGCTGCACAAATTGCTTACTCATACTGAATCCCGTGTTGAAATCTGATGACGTTCTGATCTGTACTGTCTGAGCTGTGAACCTGCTTTTGAACAAGCAGATCCACACTGTATACCAGGCCTCTGGCTTCTCGGCAGGAGGCCTGAGCTCAGACACTGGTGCAGAAGATTCCTGGTTATGCTTCAGAGGTCTCCTCAGCTAGTTGGACTCATTGGGTCAGAGAGGACTCCAGGAAGCTCCTTGTGAAACTGTCACCTGGTGGATTCTAAATTCTAGTCCTCTTGAGCCCCTTAGAGAAACCCAGTCCTGTTGCTGCGTTTAAAGTGGTTCCCTGTGGGACCTCTGGGCTTGTTAGGTATGGCTGGAAGGACATAGGTGCTGACAGATGTTTTCTCTGTGCTGGGGCCACTGCTGCCCATTTGCTGGTACTGCAGGAAGAAGGCTGTGGGTAGGGAAGACTCAGAGAGCAGGAGGGGGCAGCCGGGAAGCCCTGCTGGCTCCAGATGTGGCCCCAGGAGGCATTTTAGAAAAGAGCCTGGGCAGAGTTATCGCTCTACAGGGGCCGGTGTGCCAGGCTTCCTGTGTGGCTGCGGAGTTCTTGGGAGAGTGGGGAAGGAATGTGAGCAGGTGGCTGCAGTCAGCAACTGGGTAAAGATGGATGCCCCCAGTCAGGATAAGGAAGGGTCTCTGCTCCCAGCCTTAACACCCCACCTACACTCAGGCCTTAGGTCAGCGCTTGGCAATGTACTGAGAGAAGTTAAGACTGTGGGGTGGGTAAGAACAAATACGAGCCTCTGTTTGCTTTCAGGCTTCAAGCTTCTGCCAGCTGCGAGATCTTGACCATGGCATCCCTCTGTACCTCAGTTTCTCATCCATCAGGTGGTGATGATGGAGACAGCACCGTGTCACTGTTGCAATGATGCTTTGCAGCCGTAGCGAACATCTGCTGAGCCTCTGTGACACACAGTGGTGTTTACTGCTCACGGATCTTGGCGGTCAGAGAGCGGCACTGACCTTGGCTGGCACTGATCACATGTCTGAAGGTCATTAATAGATACTCAAAGGTTCATGGCAGTGGTTTCACCTCCCCTCTCTAGGCAATGCTTGCTAATGTCCCATTGGCAGGACAAGGCTGTGGGCGGGCCCAGCACCAAGGCATGAGGCAGAGCACCTGGCCAAGGAGTGCACCAGGGAGGGTTGAGAAACTGGGAGGTTTTGCAACCTCTCTCTAAGCGCTAGACATCTCTTCCCTCCCTCCCTCCCTCCTCCCCTCTCCTCCCCCCTCCTTCCTCCCAGGGGCCCTGTGTGGATTGAACAGGGAGAGAGAGGCCAGCAGCCATGGGAGTCTGCACCCAGTGGGATGCTCACTTGAGTCTGAGGTTTGTAAGTGGGAGTCACACTTTGCCCTGCTGCTGAAGCAACTGTGTACAGCACACCCCACAGTTAGGGCAAAACATAAAAAGAAAAAAAAAAACACCAAGCGAAATAAACCGTGTTACCTTGAGAAATACTGTACATGTCAGGGCCGTGGTGTCTCCTTCTGGTCCCCTGAATGTGGGTAACTGTGGCAGTGTTCCAGGCCGCACAGTCTGCAGACAGCTTCCTCTCAGTCTCTGCAGTGATGCCGTTATCTCCCACTGGATGTGGAATCAAATGGGGAACTGTGGAGGAGAGTGTGTTTTTTTTCTTATTTCGGGATGTTTTATTTGTTCTCCCATGTGTATATTCTGTTTGTCCTCCTGTGTGTTGCTGTTGTTGCTGGGGCATCCGCCCTCCTCAAGGTCCCTTCTACGTCATTTTTCCTATGACCTCAGTCACAGGTCAGCGTCCTTTATTGGGTCCTGTCTTCTGTGCTTGTCTTTGTGTAACACTGCTCCTGAAGGGTGGTGCTGTGACAGGCCTCCCGTGGATGCGGACACTCAGCACACCAGATCCAGGAGGCCCTAATCATGAATGAACAGTCCACACGGTGTGTTATTAAAGGCAACACCAGCTTCTGCAACTAAGACATCCAAATCGAGGCAAATGAAACAAGAGAAGTTCCGTTCTCACTTACATCAGAGTCTAGAGTAGCTATTTGCAGTTGGGCAGCTGCTGCCGTTTGGGTCTTAAGTGTTCCCTCAAGGACTGTGTGGTGTAGCCGGCTGCCTGAGAAGGTGCTGCTGGGACGGAGTGGAACCTTGAGATTACTGGAAAGTCTGAGCTGTGCCCTCAGAGACGGCAGTGGGTCCCAGGCTGGTTCTTTTTCTCCCTGGGAGAGTAGTTTTGCTCTGCCAGATGCTTTCCCTGTAATGTGTTGCCTTACCCAAGGCAACAGAACCAGCTGACTAGAACCCCTAAAGCCCCAAACCAAAATAGACTTCTTCCCTCAAGTTGATCACCTCAAGTATTCTGGTACAGTCACAGAGATTGCTAGCACAAGTCTCTTCTACCTGTTGCCTCAGGAACCCAGACTCACTCCATCTTGTGGGGCTGCCATATATTTTTAAAATTTATTTAAACCTCAACTGAAGAATTGCCTCAGTCAGATTGGCTGGTGGATCTGTCTGTGAAGCACTTTCTTAATTGCTAATTGATGTAGGAGGGTCCAGCCCACCGAGGGCAGTGCCATCCCTAGGCAGGTAGGCCTAGGCTGTTTCAGAAAGGTAGCTGAGCAAGCCAGAGAGAACAAGGCAGTAAGCATTTACTGCTGCTCCATGGTCTCCACTTTAGTTCAAGATTGCTGGTTCCTGATGCCTGCCCTGGCTTCCCTCCTTGATGGACCGGGACCTGTAAGCTGAAATGAATCCTTTGATCAGGTCAGAGTCTTTAATCATAGCAACAGAAAGTAATAGGGACACAGTTTTTGCACAGTGAAGATAATTGAATAGCTCTCCGATGTTCTTAGGATGAGGTTTTAGGCCACTTGGGCAGATGTGTCCCTGGATGCTGGTTGCAGGGGACACAGGGTCCTGTCTTACCGGGTTCAAAAAGCCTTTGAAATTGGTAATGGGTGAAGGTACTTTCAGGAGCTGAATTGGATCTGTAAAGAGTTGGTAACTGTAGAAGCCAGTGGCGGTCATAAAACTTTGTTTTTTGTTTTTGTTTTTCTCCTCCTGGGGAAGTGTTTGTGCAGCATGTCTTCCAAAATCAATGCGAGGGAGACAGCGAGTGCTTCTTCTCGAAGACAAAGCCTTCCCTTTGTCAGGCCGAGATGCCCTCGGCTGGTTTCCACGGGAAGCTGGTTAATGATTCCTCTGAGTGTTTGTAAAGTTCTTGGATTTTTTTTTCTTCCTCTCTTTTTAAAAGAGAGAGTCAACAGCCTATTATGTGATCACAAAGTGTTTTAGTTGCTTGTAATTTGAGGAATGTACTCATGAGAGTCATAATTTTATAGATTTAGGGAGATTCATATGTGCTTTCAAACGGGTAGGTTTGAGGTATGCCTTTAAACACATATATTTTCGTTTTATTTTGTAAACCCGTTGTTTGAAATGACCATACATCACAGCATCAGGGAAATGGATTTTGCTAGATCCTCTGTGAAGAACATCATGGAACAAAAGAATTTGAGCACTGTGCCTGGAAGGTTGGACCTTTCAATCCGGCCCACTCTCGGGAAGTTTGCAGCCTAAAATCTCCTCCTTCTCTAAAAGCAAGCTTTCATTTGTTGTTTTTAATAATACCGTCTCTTTCTCCTTCTCCTGTGTCCTCCACCTTGCCTACCAGGGAAATGGGGTATTTTTACTTGTTCAATATTGTAGGAGATGATGTCTGTGGGTACCACTTGTGAGGGTAGGTGGAGGGTAAACATGAAGATGCTAATATCTAGGGCTGGAAAGATGCTCTGCATCTATCAGTAAGATAGCTTACTGTTCTCATGAAGGCTTGAGTTGGGATTCCAGCACTCACATCTCTGGACAGCTCACAACTGCCTGTAACTCCAGCTCCAGGGAATCTGAGGCCCTTTCACTCACATGAACATACCCTTCCCCACCAAATACACCTAATACTAATAAAAACTAATATTTTCTTAAAAGGCAGCAATTTCTACCTTCCAAGGAGGGGGTGTGCAGAGTATTATCATGTGGTCTTTCTGGCTTTCTCTGTGTTTGTTCGTGTGCCTTTAGTTTGAAGCCACGTAAGAGAATAGTAATTGGGACTGGCAGCCAATGCTCTAGCTGGTCCACGTGACCAATTTTAAGGCTTTTTAAGTGTTTGCTGAATGTTATGCTAGCTTGTCTCAGTTATGAAATGGTTTGAAAAAAATTAGTGTGTTGGAACTGAGGTGTTCTGGCTGGTAAGTTTCCTGGTTAATGGAAGAGAATGACCTTGGGCAGATCCTTGGGCTCCTTGTGGAGCCTCGATTTCTCCACTTAGAGAACGGGAGAGCATCACTTTTCTTATTAGGACTTATGGAGAGCGTAGCTGAGGCTCCTCAACAGCATCTCACATAGCAGCATGCAGTAAAGGGGAATGGTTGTTATTATTAAGATACAAGATCAGATTTTAAATTGTTCAGCGGAAAGCTAGGCACACACCTTTAATCACAGCCATCAGGGGAGGCAGAGGTAGGCATATCTGTGAGTTCAAGGCCAGCCTGGTTAACAGAGTGAGTTCCAGGTTATCCAGAGCGACATAGTGAAACCCTGTCTTGAAAACAAAACAAAATGTCCAGGATAGAAATAAAATGAAACAACTGTCAAGAACAATGGTGCTGTGGTGAAATTTCAATCTGTACTGATATTTGAGATTCCTTGGAGGCAGATTCGTCACACCTGGTGCTTATGAGCCTATCTGAGAACCTCTTTGCAGACTTGATGCCATGTTGCTGAGCATCTTGGTGTCTCAGGGCCTATGTGTGCTAGGCACTGTTTCCTGAAAAAGATGAGAGAAGCTTAGCATAGAAAGCCAAGAGTGTTCTTCCTCCAAGGCCGTGGAGCTGGGTTCACTGCGTTTGCTGTTATCCTGGCATTCTCGCTAATAGAGTTCCTCCTCCCTTCTTTGTTGTTTTTGAAAGTATTCTGGGTTGGGAAATCAATGCTCTGTTACCAATATAGGCTTTAATTGAATTCTCTGGACAGGAAGGAGCCAGTCAGAGCTGTTGCTCAAGAGGTTGGATCTAGGCTTGGTGGTTATTCATACCACCAGAAAGTAGGAGGCAGAGGGGAGGAATTTTGGGAATAGGCTAGGCACAACATTTCCAGTGTTATAGAGGGAGGCACAGGCTTCAGTTCCATAACAGGAAGAGCCAATCTCCCTTGAAATGTTTTCACCAAGACTCTGGCTTTCAGGCTTTAAATATTTGTCTTAGCAATTCCTTAGTGGAAGCATGTTGGGATTAGGATGTGGGAGCCAGGCCCCCCAATTGCATATCAGATGGTGAGTCACACCATTGATTTTTATGACCATTTCTTCTTAATTTCAGTACATATTTTACTATAAAATTTCATATAATCATGTAGAAAACAAGGAAAATTTCCTCCTTTTTGCATGTAAAATTGACCCAAAGAATACTAGGTCTCTGTATTAGGGTTCTCTAGAGAAACAGAACTTACATGCAGAACATCTGTCTGTCTCTCTTTCTTACACACACATGTTATGTAATAGATTAAGGGCGTTTGTTGGAATCGATTACAGACTGTAATCCGGCTAATCCAGCCATGGGTGGCTCTGAGCAGAAGGTCCAAGAATCCAGAGTTCCTCCCTCCGTGAGGTTGGATGTCTCAGCTGGTCTTCAGTAGATGCTGGAATCCCAAAGAGGAATGTCAGGGTCGTTTCTTGATCTAGGTGCTGGGACTCCTGGGATGAGTCCTTCTCACTTGGGTCCTGTGGGGAGGGGAGCATATGGCCAGTTAACCATTTTTTTCCTTCATTTGGTGTTTGAAACCTGAAGACTCTGTGTGTGTGTGATCTCTTCCCAGGCACACTGGTTGTAATGGTGTGTGGAGTATTTATAAAATACTACCTTTTACGTTCAGTGATTATCGCCAGGTGATTCTCATATTTTGTGTGTGATTTTTCCCCCTCCCTTCGCTGAGTGTATTTACATTGCTTCAGAACGTGTTAGTGACCATTTGGGGGAATGTTTGAAGAATTGAGCTGCGGAATAAGTTGTCTTGGCTTACCTATTAAATCAGCCCCCGTGTACTTAATACAAGGCTGTCACCTTTAGGGGCCCGTCTGGGGCAGCACAGTTTTCGTTGCCATCAACTTCTTTTCCCTCTAAGGCCAAAGGGCAAGAGTTGCTGGAATTTATGTTTTTTCTTCTTCTGAGATCAGCTGAACAACCGCGCCCCCTGGGGCAGATGATCTCCGAGAGCACTCCTGTTTGCTGAGCTTCCTCCCTGCTGGCTCACCCAAATCTGTGATGGGTTCATTAAGACCTCTGAGGCTGTGGTGGACCTTTTGTCACAGTCTGTTAACATAAAGTTGTCATGGAACCCGGAGGTTAGGTCTCAGTGACCTTCATAGTCACCTTGGGCCCCAGTTTCCTCAAGTAATTGGAGGATCTGAAGAAGTAACTCCCCTGGATTGTGAAGGTGAGTGATGGCCAGGAAGGACTCAGAGCCATCCTTTACTGAATTTGATTGACTTAGTTGATGGGATAAATCATGAAACTCATGAAGAGTTAGTGTAGACATGGACAGTCTAAGGTCAGAACCAGCATGTGTGTAGTGCCTGTGACACAAGAGCTGAGCTTCTCTTAAAAAAGCTGGAAGAAAATCAAAAGGGTGTTTCCCAACAAATAAAAATCCCACGAAACTCAAATGCCCATGTCCCTAATCGTGGAACTCAGCCATGCTCATCATTTGCATGTTTTTCTATCATGTTGGTGCCATCATGGCAGAAGTAAATGGTCACTCCAGAGACTAACTGACCCCAAAGCTCAAAAGAGGCACCTGGCCCTGCAGGCAAAGGTGTACTGCCTCCATTCTAGGGCAGCGGTTTCCTGTGCCAAGATGAGCCGGTTCTACTCAGATACCTTGGACCCTGAAGGCTATGGTAAGCTTTGGGAATGTGAAAGCTTCCAAATTCCTGAGGAAAGGTGGGCAGTCTGAATTGGATCATCAGTTCACTCATCATGTTTTTCCCAAGTATTTATTGAGTTCCTGTTGAGTCTCACACAGTGCTTTGGATGGAAAAGAAAAAAAGCAATGAACAGCACAGGTGACAACTTCATCTTCCCTGAGGAATAAGACAACATACAGATAAAAACACCTGTCATTGTAGACCTTAAGATGCTTCTAGGGAGGGAGGGACGGAGAGAGGAAGGGGTGGAGGGAGGGCGGGAAGAGAGCAGGGGAGGGATGGCAATCAGAGCAGGCCTGAGGAGGAAGGTGATGCTTGAAGTGAAAGCGATGAGACTGGACCCCTGAGCCTTCATGATTCTGATCAGGTAGCAGGGGATGCTCAGGCTGGATAGATAAAAAGAAGATTCGGAAGCCCTGGGGCAGAGAAAGGCATGCAGGGCCGCCAGGGAGACCAAGTGTGCCTGGTGTATGGAGAATTTGTGTTGTTCACTTTCATGCATGGCTATAGAGTTGGTTGTGCTAATCTGACTTATGTTCTTGTTTAAAAAGCTGTTACTTCTTGGGGCGTTTGTGAATAGGAAGGGGAGCTGCCTCTGTGTTACAGGTGGTAAGGGTGAGACTGGAGGCTGATAAAACAGCTTTAGCACTAGGCCACTCGGGGATGTCCAGAGCAGTGGAATGCTCTGTAGCATTCCTGACCTCCTGACCTCTCTCCACAAATTGCTAGTAGGGCTTGCCAGAGAAGTCTGAGAACAGTGTCAGGTGTCCCTTAGAGGCAAGATCACCCCAGTGACTTTGGGCGAGTTACTCACCCTCTCTGGGCCTTTGTACCTGCACTTTCGGGAGTGCAGACTGAGGGTGTGCAGTAGCATTGGTGTGTACAGCAGAGGCGTCAGCCCTTGAGATGTGGTGCTGGCAGATCACAAACTCTTGTTTCCCCACCCGCCCTCCTGTCCGTTTGTGTCTTGGTGAGCAGTCATTTCTGTGACTGGCCCAGAGCTCTGCCTTGCATGTCTCTCTAAATAATCACCTGCTTGTGGCTGCCATGTGACATTTTCCTTATTAATCTGAGCATCATTCCTTCCACTTTCAGCTGTGGTTAGAATGTGCTTCCGACCCGTAGTGGAGTATCTGAGTCTGGAGCTTCTAGCCCTTCTGGTCCCCTAGGGGCTGAGTGTGTGGGTTAAAATGGCGAGGCACTTTTATATTGTCAGTTTGGGGCTCCATATGAATCCACTTGAAGTGGGTTTCCTTGCTTGGAGGACACCCACATCACCTGGGGCCATACTCATCAAAAAGATACTGCTTAGAGAGGGACATTTTCATCCTCTGTTCTACTTGGGTTGGGAGAGCTGGCAGCGGTGTGCTTGGATTCCCCCATGCCCATCACCCCTGCCCACTCTTCTGTGCACATGCTAGCCTTGGGCTCCCATGGCTCCTCCGCCTGCTGCAGCTTAAGGAGCCATGACAGAGCCTGCTGTGCCTCCGGATGCTCCATGCGCTCTGCTTTACCGGTGCCTCCATGCCTCCACTTACCGGTGTCTCCAGGCTCAGCATGGAGTACTCTAGGGAAGGGAGAATTTGATCTGCAAAGCCTTTTCTTCTGAAAACATCTTGGAGGTAGCAGAAAAGGAGTTGGAGGAGTCTCCAGTGAAAATAAAGCTGTAGCTTCCAACTCAGTGCTCTGGGGTCGGATACCCTTGGGCTCCACCCCCAGGCTTCCTACTGCCTCTATTTGGGGTGTGGGGCTGAGTCTCCGGAAGCCAGCCTCTGTAGAGAATGGAGTACCAGGCTTTGGCAACCATCGTGGGGCGAGTGTTCCGTGGTCTTTCTGCCACCAGGGTCCTCTGGGACCTCAAGAGCCATGGCTTACCAGTATCTACACGGGCACTAAAGCCTCACACTGCTGGAGGGGGTCCGCATGACAGAACTGACTGACTAAGTGATGACGTTGCTCAAGCTGACTGCTGGCAACTTTGCCAGACCTCCTTGCCTCCTTTACTGTGGCATCTTTCATACACATGCATAGTATATTTTGACCACATTCAGGCCCCATTAGCCTCTTTTGTCCCATTCCTTTTCTCTTCCCAGCTAGTCCCCCTTCTGCTTCCATGTCTTGCTTTTGGTTTTGACTCTGTGTTTAGGTAGGGCTGCTTACAGGAGCATAGGTAGAGGGTTATTTTCCGGAGCACAGACAATATATCAGTGGCTTTCGCACTGATGAACCAGCTCTCTCCAGCAACCGTTAGCTGTCTGTAGACACTCAGGGAGGGGCAGGACATCCCGGCTCCCCTCCCTTTAGAGCAGAGTGCTGGTGGGCCCAGTCTTGTGCCTACCTTGTACAGGTGGTGACAGCCAAGAGTGTTCACCTCACGCCGTACCTGGAAGACAGAGATAGCATTCCACCTGCCCACTCCGCCCACAGCCAGCCAGGTTTGCACTGATCCAGCGGTGGACGCCACTGTGAGTCACCGCTCTCTGTTGGGGTCATTCTGGAATGGAAATCACTTTGTGGTGTGATGTGTCCTCAGAGTCCAGAGCTGTGTGTGACCATGTTACTTCCATATTTTATGTGTTTTCCTTCTCAGCTGTGTGGGTTCTGAGGGAGTTGGAGTCTTGGAGGCCCAGGAAGGGATGTTATTGCTGGTTGTTAATTGACTCTGTGACAGATCCTACTGAGTCCTCATGAAGGTCCTGGAAAGGACATCATGACCAGGGATGCATATTGTCTATGTGTCACCTTCCCAGAACACTTAGAAGGTTCTGGGCAGAGGCCATCAGAGTTAAATGCCCCAGCCTTTGCCTTGCTGTGTGTAGCAGATGACAGAGAGCCGTTAGTGTGTCACTGTAGAAAAGACACTTCAGTGAATGAGGCTGGGTTTGAGGATTGGGATATGGTCAAAAGCAAATTAGGGAAGAAAGGGTTTATTTCACCTTACAGCTTGTGTTCATCGTCCGGAGAAGTCAGGGCAGGAACCTGGAGCAGGAGCTGATGCATAGGGCCATGGAGTCATGCTGCTTACTATCTTGCTCCCTATGGCTTGTTCAGCCTGCATTTTTGTGCAGCTCAGAACCACCTACTCAGGGGTGGCATCGGCGGTAATAGGCTAGGCCTTCCACATCCATCACTTAATGTCCTACAGGCCAGTCTGGCGGGGGCACTGTTTTTTCAATTGGAAGTCCCTCTTCTAAAAGGATTTAGGTTGGGTTGACCTAAAACCAGCCAGTTCAGGGTGGAAGGGTGATGGTAACAGGTCTCTTTCTACTTAGGTCAAGGAGTCTGCAGGCTGCACTGTAAAGACAGTCTCCATCTGCCAGGGATGGGCTGGAGGTCTGAGGGCCTTTTGTTTTAAATCTGTGAGCTGATACTAATTTGCCTTAAACAAAAGACAAAAAAAAAAAAAAGACATGTAATTCTAAGGTTCAGGGTAGTGATTCTCAACCTTCCTAATGCTGCGACCCTTTAATATAGTTCTTTATGTTGTGGTGGCCTGTAATCATAACATTATTTTCATTGTTATTTCATAACTGTTATTTTGCTGTTGTTTACTAGCTGCAGTGTAAATATTTTTGCAGATAGAAATTTGCCAAAAGGTTCATGACCTACAGGTTGAGAACCATCGGTCCAGAATGTGTCTTCTAAGTCTTTAGAATCTTGAAAGACAATGGTACACATTTTGAGTGGAAACGACATTTTCTCAAAATTCTCACTTATTTTAATTTTCTTCTTTTCTATCAAGTGACAGACAGTGTTGGAAGAAGTGTCACAGTGACGCTTGCTGTGCCCAGGTGTTTTCTGGGAGGAGTTCCCGGCTGTGTGGTAGCAGGACCATGCTCGTTGCAGGCCTTTGTGC
The DNA here is from genome assembly GCA_028658305.1 of Pachyuromys duprasi. Taxonomy (NCBI): domain Eukaryota; kingdom Metazoa; phylum Chordata; class Mammalia; order Rodentia; family Muridae; genus Pachyuromys; species Pachyuromys duprasi. The sequence goes on from CM053766.1 coordinate 83,130,787, forward strand.
GGCAGGCGTGATGTGCAGCCACACTCTGAGCTCCAGACTTCCTTCTGGGGATTTCCAGGGCACCCCCTTACCACGAGGGCACGGCATTAATGTTTTCCTAGTCTAATCAGAGCAGTTATGAAAGGAAGCACCTTTCAGCTTGTTAAAACTGACTTCCTTCAAGATGAGAGCCCTGGGTAGAAGCCCGCCCCAGCACTGTGGAGCCTGGCAGCTGGGAGAGCACCATGGCTTTTGTAAGGAGGTGTGGTTGGGGAGGGTGGAGGATGGGGACACCATGGAAAACCGAGCAGAATGCCTGTCTCACCGCTGCGGTGTGTGTCTCCGTAACCAAACCCTCAGTCTTTCAAGGCAGTCACCTCAAGGAGCCCATTATTACTGCCCTATCTTGAGGGATGGCAGACATTTCTGAGGTTTGATTTCACATCAGTATTTTGTACCATAGCTTCTTGGGTTTGTTTGGCTCAGGTTGAAGGGGGTTCTTAGGGTATAATAGTTTTGTTCAGCGATTGGGTGTTTCTCCTGGGCATCACCCTGGTAGAGTCCAGCATAAATCTGTGAGTGGAACTGAATCTGTCACTGTCCCTGATCAGAAGGTATGGGAGAGGAGGAAGAGGCCTTGAAATTCCCTGGAGAGCCATTTGCTTTGGTTTCTCTCTGATCTGTTCAGGAGGCCAGACAGTCTGGGACTGGCAGGTGGTGTGTGCACGCATGTGCGCACGTATGTGCATGTGTCTGCCTGCCTGCCTCTCTGTCTACTATTTTCTGGCCTTGAAGGCTTGTGGCCCTTTTGTTTTGAAGTCAACTGTCTCATACTCCTTTGAACTATGTGTGTCCCAAGCAAAAAGAACTGAACATGTTATAATCTTGCTGGTGGCCTTTCCCCCCCGCATCTATTAAGGGAATCCTAATGTCATGTGTCTTTGTTCCTCGAGCTGCTTTAACCAAAGAACAATAATGATGGGATAAAAGTTGACCTAGAGTCCATGGCTCTTACCCACACAGCTGCTTAATACATATTTATTTAGTAAGCAGTTGACTTGAAGGGCTGCTGAAGAAAATACTGGCAGGACATTTTAGACCTTCCTCCGGGTCTCTCTTTTCTTCTTTTTCTATACACCCGTTCTCTGCAGCGCATTGTCACAGCAAGTAGGTCTCGGTAGATAGAAGACAGCTTTCCTATGTTCAGGATCTTGGGATGAAATTCTTTACAACTTTGTTTCTTCAACATGGCCGCTGTCTTCACTTCAGCATTTGCTGTCAGGGAGAGTGCCGGGTGAATGGAGTCCATAATTGAACTTCATTGCAGGTACTATGAGCCACCATGAAGTCATTTCTCCAAGGCACACTGTGTTGAGGGTGGGCAAGGCAAGGCAGATGGGCACCCAACATTTTCTGACTTCCACACCTAGTTCTAAAACCATGCCTCTAGCCTCCGTTGCAAGGCATCTTGGGAATAAATGTATTCTTTTTTTTTTTTTTTTTTTTTAGTTCTTTCTCGTTGGTACTAAATTTTATTGAAAATGTATAACTATCCACATAATTATTTAGGGCAAACATTGAAGCATTGTCCTTTACCCTTAACCTCGACCCTACTCTCTTCTAATCAGTTACATTATATCATGCATACTTCTTGCATTCTTTCCCCCTCACACTGCCTATACCCCCAGAAGAAGGGTTGGATGCAGAGGCCCTGCAGAGGGAGTCAGAGCATCACTCCCTCCGCCCCCTCCCGCCCCCCAGGGATTCTGAGGCCTTTGGCCACTGGGGCGAAATGGATCTGGGTTTGCTCTGCGGTCTGAAAGGGCCTTTCTTGCCCCTGGAGGGGAGCTGGCTCTCATTTTCCTGCCAGTGGGGCCTTTCTGGCCTCTGTTCCCTTTGCTCACTGCCAAACGTGGTGCCAGGTGGTGGCAGGCTAATGAACTTGCCTCATTCCCACCTGGCTCTGAGGTCTCAGGCAGGAGCTTGCCTGTGGCCCACGAAATGTGTCTCTTCTGGAGTTCAGAATATCAGGCATCTGTTCCCACTGTTCCTTTTCCAGTTATATTCATCAATAACATGAAATTAAATGAAGACGTCCCCTGTCCTGGTGCCAGTGTCTCAGATACGTTTATGCCTGTGATGGCATCCACTTTGGCTCCTCTTCCTTCAAAGGGGATTTCTCTGTGCAGATTAGGAGCACAGGGAGCAATTTCTTGGGAAAGCTGAGAATTCAAACCTGCGTGGTTGGTGATCTCCCACAGACAGGCTCTGCCCATCTGCAAGTGGGTATGTATGTATGTAAGTGAAGGCTGCCTACGACGGCATGGCATAGAGAAGGCATACACATGGAGGTAGGGGCTTTCAGCCTTTGCCCCAGGGAGGCTCACGTGTGTGTACGACTAGGGCTCCCAGGCAGGCTAGCTGTGGTGCTTGGAAATACCACCAACACTGGAACTTGGGCCCCTAGACACCTTCTCATTTGTATCTCTAGAGGTTGGCGTCACTTTAGGGGCCCTTGGTGCTATTTTGGCTCTCAGTCACATCTGAAAATGTTAGCAGGTATAGGTTCTGTTTTTTTTTTTTCCTCTGTCGTCCTCAGTGGAGTGTAAACGGTGGTGTAGAATAAGTGATGTGGACTGTAAACATGGTGGCCCATTTTGAAGAGGTTTGGGCTGTTTCTCAGCACCTTAGTTCTGTTGGGACAGATGGGGTAGGATAAGGCAGGAAGGAGATAATTAAGAAAATTATTGTTTGGAGTCTAAGGCCTGCTTGTAATCCCAGAGCTCGGAGGTGGGGCTGGAATCCTTAGGATAAGGTGGTTAGCCGAGAGCCTCCTTCAGTAACAAAGTGGGGAGGTATGAAGGATGAGGCCACACACACAGGCCTCTGCACACAAATGTGTGTGGACCCCCCCTCCCATACATGTACAAGCATGTGCACATGCACGTGTGTGGAACTCACACTCATACACTGAGTTGTACTCGGTTGGTCGAGCACTTGTTTAGCATGTACAAAGCTGAGTACAGTGACCTCACAGGCCAGGCATGGTGATACATACTTTCAAGGTCATCCTTGGCTGCATAGTGAGTTCCAGGCCAGCCTGGACTATCTGAGACACTAGCTTTAAAAAAAAAAAAATCGATGTCTAACGAGAAAACCTGTGATGTTTGACTCATTAGAAGTGGAAATTTGCTTTCTGCCTTCCCTCCCTCCCTCCCTTGTCCTCGGGCTGGTGCCTAATGGGGGAGTGCTTCCCATCTGTCCCTCAGAGTCAGGAAGGCCAGCTTCATTTCTGGCTTCAACCTTTAAAAACCTGGAAACTTCATGAAAAACGGGTCTAATCCCAGTTTAGAAACTACTTAGGTGCAAGCTGGCACACCTCACGAGAATCAGAAAGTGTCAGTTGGACAAAGGCAAGTATATCCGAGTATGAGCAGAAGACCCCAGGCCCGGAAGCATGGCCCTTCCTACTTCCTGCCTCTGTGGGCTTCAGTGTGTCACTGTCCCCCACAGTGAGCTCTGGTTCCCTTTTTGGGTCAGGGTGTCCACATTAATTCCTTAGCTTTTTCGCGTGAGCCAGAGAGAGCATCACCTTCCTGCTGCCTGCCTCTCCTCCGTCCTGTTGGTGTTAGCAATATGTTTGGAAAGGAAAATTATTGATAATTACATTTAGTTTTTTAATTTCCTTTTTTTTTTTAAATTTTAATCCGCTGGGAGCCAGTGGTCGTTCCCTGGTCCTACCCTTTGGGCATCTTTAGAAGGCCTCTGGGCCTGTGCAGCTGTGGTGTCCACAGCAGAGCACTCCCCTTTTCCTGTGCCCCCCCCCCCCCTGAAGTCGTATGGTGCCGAAGCAAGCCTCGTGCTTCAGAGTACTTACCAAGCCAAAGTGTCTTTCCGGAAAATAGATGTAGCTGGGGAATGGGGTGGACCCCTGCAGGAGATTGCAAATGGGTTTTGGTATAAACACATAGGGCAGCCTTCCCACAGATGATCTGGGGTGTGTGTGTGTGTGTGTGTGTGTGTGTGTGTGTGTGTGTATGTGTGTTTACATGCACAGTTGCTGAGAGTTCAGTTGCCAGGATCTGCTGATCGGTCTTTGGGGAAGGTCATAGTTCAGCCCACATGTGACCCTACAAGTCCCAGAACCAGCAGGAACTCCACTGGTTCATGCTTTTCTCTGAATCCGGGACGGAATGTTTAAAGCCCGGTCTGTGACTGGAGAGCAGACTCAGGTGCAGCAGTGGGGGGGGGGGGGGCAGCCTCAGTACTGAAGTTTCGTACGCTGACCACCCTCCATCCGTATCTTGCAGCATGTACAGACAGTGGCTTCTTTATAGATTACCCACCCCAGTGGTCAGCCTTTCATCTAGCCATTTCAACCTGTTGCTCCTCCTGCCTGTGCAAATGGCGGTTAAGTACCTACTGTATACTGGTTCTGTGCACGTCTCTCGGGATAAAGAGGACACAGCCCCTGTCCTCAAGAAGCCTATAGTCTGTGGCACAGGATGTTTTCCTAAAATTTAAATCAAATTCTGGCTCGACACAAGTGTATTTTATTCTGTTTTGGTCTCTCTTTTGAATTTGGGAAAGCAAGACACCTAACCACCAGGGCTTGTTTTTATAAACCCAGGTTCTAGAGTTGGGTTTCGTGTTTTGTATAACTCTCTACAGTACAAATGCTTATTTTTTTAACAGGGAGAAAAAGAAGGAAGGACGAACAATTGGGGAATAGCATCAAGTCCCAGGACTGTGGAGGCCTCAAAGTCTTCTTTGGACTTGTTAAAAGGTGTTTTTTGGCTTCAGAATGTATCATATTGAGAACCACTCTTTGAATTTTGTAATACACTAGAAACTTTCCAAACACAGCGAGGCCAGTAGGGAAACAGTCCCGCATCTGTAGTCAGCCCTGGCACAGACCATAGAAATGAAAAGTTATGGGTGGCATGTTCCACAACTTTGGGGTCTTATCTCCATTTTTCCATTCTCTGCCTGTGGGATCTTGGGTGAGGCACTTATACTTCCTGAGCCCCATTTTCCCTCCTTGTAAGACGAGGGTGACATCGCTTACCTGAGAGAATTATTACAAGGATGGCATGAGGCCAGAGAAAGGAAAGCACACTGTGAAGGCTGCGTCTGTTTCTGTTCCTAAGGGATTGGATGTTTAACAAGACAAGAAAGTCAGCCACACAGGAGGATCCCTGACCCAGAGATCTGGAATGCAGAGTGCTCCAGAATCTGAAATCGTTGGCACAGACAAAAGGAAAGTTCTGCATCTGGCCTCATGTGACAAGTTGAAGTCAAAATATAAGGAGTGGGCCAAGGAGATGGTTCATTGGTAGAGGTGCCTGGTGCCTGCTGCCAGGCCGGACACCCTGAGTTCAAGGACCAGGACCTGCAGGGGAGAGAACGGACTCATGAAAATCGTCCTCTGATTCCTGCATGTGTGCTGTGGTGTGTGTGCACCCACATGCCTGCTTACACACACAAATAAATTTAATGTAAAAGACAGTGATAAAAATCCTGTACAAACTTTCAGGCTATGTATATAATGCGAATTTCATCTGTGTACTTGGGGCCCACACCAAGGTAACTGATTGTGGATAGGCAGATAGTCCAAAATTTGAAGAAGAAAAAAATCAGATGCTTTTGAAATCAGGGCTCTTCAGCCTGTCCTGGCAGCTTGCAGTTTCAATGGAAATAACATGAAGACGCCTCTGACATCTCGGACACCCTGATTTGTGTCCTCCCTATGACTCGAATGGGCACTCTGTATTCCTGGAGGTCTGTCTGTCTGGGCCAGTCTCGGGGTGTCAAGCCTGTCCGCGGTATTCAGGTTCCTGGCAGATAAGAGTTAGTTTGTCTTTTTGGCAGGCCACACTGACTTGGGGAAATCCATGTCTGAATTAATTTCAACAAAGGGCAAGTTGGTAATCGTGTCTGACGTTATTTTACTTTTTTTTAACATAAAAAGGTGACCATGAGTTGTATTTTATATTGGGCTTGAAGCAAAGAGTTCAGCGCAGTGGGAATTATTTTCAAGAATGATTTTTTTTTTCCTTTCTTTGAAAGGGGGAGGGGAAATTTTTCTTGGTGTTTTTTTTTTTTTTCTGGAAGGCATTTCTATATACTGTTTATAGAGGCCATGGTCCTTTTTAAATTTAAGGAGCCCAGTTGGCTTCAATGACAATAAATAAAACCTCATATGGGGGCCAAGGGACAGTTAATTTATGGGCCCAGCTCCTTCCTTAACCTCAGCCAGTTACTTCCTGGGATAGCAGGCCCAGCTGGAGGCCACCTGACATTCTGAACAACTGGGGAGCTTTTGAAGTTTCTTCTGCAGGGCCTGAGGTCCACCCCTGTGAAGTGTTAATGGGCCTCCTGCCCAGGCTTTATTTGAGGGGTGCTTATTAGAGGAGTCTCTATGGGCCCTTGGGGGCCTCTAAGCTGTACTCTTTCGCTTTTCCAAGCTGGTCCTCAGGCCTCTGATCTCTGGCTGTATTTTGACACCTGGGACAATGCCTGTTTCACCCCTGGGTGTTCCCAGAAACACCCCCCCCCCCCAGCAGCTACGGGTGATCAAGCAGGGCCAGCCAGAGAATATGCCGGAAGGGCAGACCAGGGACTCTACCCGGCAGAGCACAGCAGGGCTTTTGCATCGTGTAGAACACAGTTCCATCCTAAGCAAAAAATGGCATTGTCCAGGAAACACATTCTGTTTTTCTGTTGCGTTTTGAAGTCTTTACCATCCTGCTTTGGGTCCCGAGTGGCTTGGCATTCCAGTCTCGGAACTAGTACTTGCTCTTCCTAAAAAGGGAAAGCTTGGTCAAGTTGTTCTCCTCTCCACAGGGGCCTTCCGTGGTATCTTCTTGGGCTGATTGTGTCCCTCAGATTCCTGTGCCAAGCCACATACTGATGTGTTAAATGAGGTTGTTAGGGGATGTAGCTCAGTGGTAGAGCTAATACTGCAAAGCCTTGGGTTCCATCTCTGGAACTGTGGGGTAGGATGGGATGGGGAAGTAGGGGAGAAGTGGGGTTGGGTCGTGAGGTTGTTAGGGCAGCATTGACCTTTGTGATGAGTGGAAAGAAAATGATATAGACTGTCCTTGCATGCAGAAGGGCCATGTGAGGACACACGAAGCGAGTGGCCTCGAAAGAAGCCAGACCTTGTGATACCTTATCCTTTAGAGCCAGACCTTGGAGAAAACTCGCTCTGCTGTTGCTGAAGCATCCAGGCTGTGTGGCTTCTGTTATGGCAGAGGGACAAAAATGGCTATGCTGTCTCTGCGGGATGAAGTTCGAGCCCTGTAGAATGTCACAGAAGTCCTTTGTCTCTCTGGCTGCTATCTGCTTTCAGCGCTGGGCAGAAATCTTCCTGTTTGCACGACAAACTGCCGATCTTTGAAGGTCAGGTTCCAGGATCTGCCATTCTGTCAGGATCCCTGAAACCATCCAGTTTTCTCCTCTGTCTCCTTCCCACACAACTGCTCCTTTTCTGGATTCTTCAGAGAGCCTGGAGGGTAGGGCCTTCGTTTAGCTGATTTGAGTGCACAGTTAGATGTGAAATCACAGTGGAGTGGCTCATTGAATAGCTAAGACTTAGTCTCCACTGTTCTTGTCCCATGGAAATGCCCCTCCCTGTTAGAAAAGAGGCTCAGTTCTCCTTGGGGTGTTGACACAGGTTCCTGCCTCGGCCACAGTAACAGCACTTACGGTTGTAGCTAGTATGGGTGTATCATTTATTTATTTTTGGTTGGCTTGTTTCAAGACAGTGTATGTGTCTTGAAACAGTGTGTATATCTCTGTCTATCTCTGTCTCAGTCTCTAAATGTACCTATCCCTGACTAGCTTGGTATTCACTCTGTGGTCTGTGGTAGCTTCCAACTCCCAGCAGTCCTCCTGCCTCAGATTTCTGACTGCTGGAGCCACCACTCAGAGCTGGCTAGTGTTCTCTGAGAATGGTGTAGATACCAAGTAAACCTTTGTTACCATGTAGCAGAGTTTATGGGGTCACACCTGGGCCCAGGCCACTCTAACAAACTAGATTCAGCCTCTTCTCCTTAGGTGTCTTAGCTTAGTTACTGTTGTGATGAAACACCATGGCCAGAGCAAGTTGGGAAGGAAAGGGGTTTATTTGATTTATGCTTCCACATCGCTGTTCATCATTAAAGGAAGTCAGATAAGACAGACTATCCCATGGCTTATTGAATATAACCTAGTGGAAAAGCCTCATGAGGCCACACAACCCTTTCTGTCCCCTTACCCCTACGGCTCCCACCACTTCCTCTGGAAGATTTCTGCATCCACCATATGCCTTTGGACTGTGGCATTGTGGGAACATCCCTTACGCAGCCTTGTCTCAGGGCTGTGTGGTGATGTTCATTTCATTACTATTGTAGTCTTCCTCCATGCCCCAATCACTGGAATTCTGAACTGTCCCCAGATTTAAGTGTTCTCTCTTACAAACCTCCATTGTCCTTGAGACCTCTTGAAATTACAATACCACATCCTGCCATGGTTGGTAGTTGACTTGACTGCAACCCCCACCCTTCCTTGGAATGTAGCCTGAGAACCGAGGAAGCCAAGAACCCCACATTTTGAAGAGTCGAAAATTTATAATGATGCATGGGTGTGACCAAGTTTCCTTGGCCTGTAGGTTCACAGGAGGTCACCTCCCCTGACCCATCTCCAGGCTCTGCTGGAATCAGGTTCACAGTGCTGTAAGGTAGGGAAGCGTTTCAGACTCACTTTGAGTCTGAAACGGTGGCCGGTGGGTCAGGTCCTCTATTTGGACCTGACAGCTAAAGTGGAGTAAACGATAGAGAAGCTCCTGGTGTCACAGGATCTAGATGCGAATCACGATGCTCTGATCTGTTTTACCCAGAGGGTTGCTGCTATTTATTAGGAAAGTGGGGCCCAGAGGCCACCTCAATGCAGGCTTAGGAGCTACTTAGGGAAGTCTCCCTGGGACCAGACTTCAGGTCAGCAGGTATCAGAATGAAAGCATACTTTCCCTGACTTCCAAATCTTTTCAAAAGGATGACATTGTCGGTGGGGAAGAAGGAAGGCCTGGGTTAAGAGGTGAATTTGGAGCCAGTTGGGGGGGACTTAAGTGAAGTGTGATTTTTCTCAGGCAGTGGTCTGGTTTCATTTGGAAGCAACTGTGTGTGCATGTGTGTTTTTAATATTAGTAAAATAGTGACAGAGTTATAAAGTAAATGAGTTGTGAGGTAAACTTAGCAGCTAACGGGTATGAAACATTTCTGTCCTTAATTCAGTCTCTTGGCTTAGAATGCTGCTTTTCTAAAGGAGAGAGGGAGAAGGCACTTTAGGGACTGTCCCTCTTAGTAGGTGCTCTTTGATGACATGGTGTGAGGCCTACAGAAGCCACTGACCTGGAAACAGACTGTGGTTCCCCAACAGTGCGTGCCCAGAGCCAGGAGGAAGCCAGAACTCCTTCTCTGTGTTGTCCAGTCATTTGCTGTCCACAGTCTACAGAGCTGTTCTGTTGAGTTACTTTTCAACCTGATCCTGTGACGTAGGAACCTCTCTCTGAAGGATTTAAGGGGTGTGAATGTGTGCATGTGAGTGTTAGATTTCAGTGAATCCGTTGAGTGAGTGGGACATCACTGTCCCCTCCATGTTTCCCCCTAGGAAGAAAGGGATGAGGTCCATGTAATCCTGGGTTGGTCCTGTATACCTTCTGGTAGGAATGATGCATGTTACCTATTTCCCTTCTAGCAGGCTAAAAATGTGATGGGTCCGGGGACTAGCTTCAGGTCATCATGCACGGGTTCCCCCGGGGAGTTGTAATCTGCATGTCCAGTGAGGTCCAGGGACTCTCAGACATCTGGGTCACATCTCAGACTGACTCATTTTGAGCAAGCTGCATTTCACAAGCAGCATGGAAGAATGTGAGCCTCTGGAACCCAAGCCCTCCACGTTGGCCGCAAGCACTTACAGGCTTTCTTCTCCTCTCCCATGGCCAGGGGCCATATCTATTGATCTAGACGGGTGCGGCAGGCGGATGGGAGGGCTGGCGCAGGTCGGAAAGCACAGTACTTTCCGTGTTTGTGATGACATTCTGTGAACCAGAGGTAGCCTCTGAGTTATAAGCCAGTCCATTATTTCCCAGATAGTATCCTGCATTCATCAGTGTGCCATAGAGATTTCAGTTTAGACCCAGGCATGTGAAAGAGGCCATAGCTTTGGATTCGACGTTAATAATGAGCAGATTCATTCTGGAGCCGTGTGTGCAGATGGGATGTGAAGGACATCCTTTTTGTGATATTACATTAACTTCCCTTTATGACATTTGTTAGGTCAGCTCCATGGCAGACGGTCGGCTGCAAAATGGAGGGAGTGAACCTGAGAAGTGGAGGAGGGGCTGTAATGTGATAAAGCTTATCAATTCAGTGTTTTTTTTTTTCCACACTGAATGAATCCAGCAAAGTCAAACAGCTCCGTGCCTGGAGACACGTCAGTGATGGGGAGATGTCTCAGTGACAAGAGTTCCTGAAGACACTCGCTGCCAAGCATGAAGACCTGACTTCAGTGTCATAGGACCCACATCATAGAAGGAGAGAAGTGTCTCCTTCAAACTGTCCTCCCAGCTGCATGGTGGTGCACACTTACATGTGTGAGCATGTGCGGGTGTATGTACACGCACACACATAACTCAAAATAAATGGATAAATGTTAAGCAACAAGAAAAGGTTGACGATTGATGCATGGGGGTTCATGAGTCTTCCCACGCTCTTGGGAAAAGGTGTAGTGAAAGTTTAGTGTTTGCGCTCACAAACCCAGGAGGCCAGCTTCTCCCTCCAGTGGCCACTGGAAGTGGCTTCTGGCCCACCGTGTGGCTCCAGGGACCAGTCATGTCAGCCCCATAGCTGTGAGATGCTGCAGGTTAGGAATCCCAGAATCCCTTGCCTGTTGGAGAGCACTAACATCACGCTTCCTCCCCTTCACCCACAGCCGCCCGGGGCTGTGACTCCCGATCTGTAGATCGTGACAGGACTGTAGCCGAGGGCCTGCTTCTTACATCATCTCACTCCCCTGCCTTGCTTTCCTCCTCTGCAAAGCGCAGATACCAACAACAGCCTCCACAAGGCTTGGAGAGTATTTATAAAAATCCTCTTTGTAGAGCCAGGCAGCCAGTACGTGATGGTTGTTATGGTGATGTTTATGTCTTACCTCCCATGCTGATTGGCAGTTCTGTGTAAGTCCTTCTGTCTGGTTCGCCCCATGTCCTTCCACACCCCCTCTCTGTGTGCCAGCGGATGGGTTAGCTATGTGGCCATCGTGTCCTTGCTCAGCTTGAGTCAGAGGCTGCAGTCCTGACAGTCTTAGCTTCATGGGACCATAAGAGGCAGAAGTAGTAAAACATCAAGTCCCAGGTGCAGTGGGGGTCTCCCGGCACCAACCAGGACCACTCTGAGATGCCTGTGGCTGTGCCTGTCCCTTCCCTGGGGAGGAGTCGCCAAGGCAAGCTCTCGGGTCCTTTGACTTAGGTTCGTGACAGCCCACACACTCTAGGAGGAAGTCACTGTAGGTGACCACACCTAAGAACTGTGTTTGGGACGATTTCCTAACCATGCCTTGGCTTCGTCCAGAACTTTCTGTATCCCACGTCCTACTGGCCTCAGCTGTTTCTGTCCACCCCCAGATTCCCTTTTTGGGCACAGGCTTGGCTTATCTGTGTAAACATGTGGGTAAATTGGCCAAATTTCTTGACCTTGGGGATCCATTCCCTGAGTTCCCAGTGCTCACCCCAGCTCACACTTCAGCCTCTGCCCCGGGGAACACGTGCTAGCTAGGTTGGCTTCCGGAGCTTTGAGTGACAGGGCCTCGGAAGTTTCAGCAGTGATGACTGCAAACACCTGCAGTGTGTGCGCACTCATTCTTCAGCCGCTGCCCTGACCCTCATTTTACAGACAGAGCAGAGGCTTGCGCAGTGTGCTCAGAAGGGCCCCGACCAGGTTAGTGCCTTGCGGAGCTGGACCATTGGAATCTTTAAATTAAAAAAATTAATTTCTAAATGTACTATTGTGTGTACACGGCATATGGTGTGTGGTATGAGGCTTCGGCATATGTGTGGAGGTCAGAGGGCAACCTTGTGGTGTTAGCTCTCTCTTTATGTGTGCTCGGGAGCTAGCGGCTGTTTGACAGGCTCCTTTACCAGCTTAGCCGTTCTGTCGGCTTCTGGGCAGTGGCAGTTTGGAAGCAAGGAGCTATCTGTGTATTTCCCGACTACTCTTTGGTGGCCCACTTGTCACTCTGTCCTCGCACAAGAGTCCGGGCTCGGGAGCATCATGACTGAGCATTTATGCCTGACCCTGTGCCGGCCTGCTGTGGGAACCCGGGCCAGCACAGCTGTCTCTTAACACCTGAAAAGCAAGGTTGCTGCCATTGGTGCCTCTGCTGGGAGGCTTAGTGAAGTGAGGCATGGAGAGCACCAGCCTGATGTTTAGTGACTCCAGGTGCACCCACCGGCCATCTTTAAAGCCAGGAGGCATGGATTACAAACCACACACAGCACGATGGTAAGACTCAGTTAAAACAGAGGTGGCCTCCTCGCAGGATGGTGTCTGCGCAGCCCAATGGGTCATAGGATACTCAGGTCAAAGATGAAGTTGCTGACAGTGGAAGGGGTTGAGGGCAAAGACAAGGAGAGAGGTGTCACGGCCTGAGACTATCCACCATGACGGTTGTAACACATACCAAGGCATTGGCTGAGAAGCTGCAGTTCTCTTGGCAGGCTTTTTAACAGTTACTTAAACCTGAGACTCGAGGTCATGAATGAAATCAGTAAACAAAGTGTGCTGTTAGGTTGGCTCATGCTTTCAAGATTATTTTGTTTTCTTTGTGACAGGATCTCACTCTGTAGCCGCAGCTGGCCCAGGCTAGCCTCAAACTCTACAGTCTTCCTGTCTCAGGCTTCCAAATGCTAGGATTACAGATACGAACCACCACATCTCTGAAACTTTTATTTTTTTTTTTGGTAAATTGTAAATTAGGAGACATAAAGGAGTGTAGGTAACATCTTAGATAAGCATTATTAATTTCTAGACTTTCACATTTAACTTTACTTCTTTCGGTGCACCAGCAGTGGCATTAGAGAACTGTGGCTTTTTGTTTGTTTGTGTTTGTTTTTGCAAAGAGAGAGTGCATGTAAGTAAATGGGGGGTGATGCATGTGTGTTGGTGGCCCCAGACTTTAGGTCTCAAGGCAGGTTGCTGGTGACTTGTTACCCCTTTCCTGTCCTTGTTAACCTTCAACTTGGTGAGCTCATCACATTTACACCTCAGCAGAATCAAATCACTTGATGAACAGTTGCCAATGGGTAAAAACTACAGTGTTAGTGGATCTGGGAGTGGCCCGGCTCCAGCTGCTCTAATTACGAAGCTAATGAGAGATGGAGGCCAGCGATTCAGATGGTTTTGGTGAGCCAAGGAGTGAAATGATGTCCTGATGTGGTCCACTCGTGCCTTCTTTTGGGAACATTGTGTGCCTGTGTGTTCCCATGAAGAAGTCCATTGGAAAATGAGTTTTCTATCTAAATTATGACTCCCTGAAGTCAGGTCAGAAAAATACTATTTTTTAATAGACTCCGCAGTGCTTAAATCACAAAAAACCACAAGGTCAGAACTTGTAGATGACTTTTAGCCCAGATCTTCTGAACTATGTAACTGCGCATGGCATTTAGACATATTCCGCAGAATGTTTTTAAAATGAGAAAAGTCTCCAGGCCCAGAGACAGGACCCAGAGGCCCATTAAAAAGACATGCAGATGATGTGTGATTGTAAGCACACAATTTTAAAAGTTTTTGTTGGCCTTTGCTGATAAACATGCTGTCTTTGCCCTGGAGATCTGAATCCTTGAGGTGACCCACATGGAATTGTGTCAACATCATATATCTGTGAGATAGGCATAGCAAATGACAGTCCGGCTTGAAAACATCCGTGTGTGTATGTGTGTGTGTGTAAGTAAACGTACAGGCACTTCTAGGAAACTAGAAGACCCTTTCATTAAGTTGCTGTGGGGCTGGGCATTTGGTTCAATGGTAAGGCGTGTGTATAGTGTGTGCAAGGCCCCAAGTTCCTTCCTTAGTACAAGGAGGAGGCAAAGGAAAGAAACCTATCTGAATTGTGTTTGGCTTGTCCTACAATCTGTGTAGTTTCCTTGGTAACAGTGGTATTACCTTTCCTAATGTATATAAAATGCTCTCTAATTTTTAAGGTTTCAAGTGGAATTTTAGCTATCACTTCTTTTGAAAAATCATGTAGGCCCTGGGTACAATATTTACCCAGAATGCATTCTTCTGAATTCTAGAGCTGCCGCCCCTCCTCTTCACTCAAGTCACAGGAACTGGGAAAGTGGCTGAGGGAAGGCCACTGAACATCATGTTATTTCTGGCCGTCGGTCTGAAGGGAGAAGTGTGCCCTGGAGTACAGACCATTGAACACCTGTTGGTGCACCGAGTGGTCCTTGGTGATACTGCTCAGTTACGGCCTCCCAACTCCCACAGCCACTTTTGTTTTCAGCATCTTGGGTTTCTAGGACCAAGTCGAGATCAACAGCTAACTTCCTCTTTCCTTGAGAAAAGTATGGTGTGCTATTAAATACTGGTGTTGTCCATTGTGGAAAGTGCGAACATTAAAACCTTATGACTGTGGGCTGCAGAATTGACTCAGGTTACAGGCATTGGCTGCTCTTCTAGAGGACCTGGATTTGATTTCCGGCACCCACATGCAGCTCAGAACCACCTGTAACTCAAATTTCAGGGGATCCAGTGCCCTCTTTTGGCCTCCGAAGGTACTAAGTACATATGTGGTCCATAGACATCCATGCAGGCAAAACACTCATACACATAAAACAAAAAAATAAAACATTGACAGTAATTCAAAAAACACATAGGACTGTTGGAACAGTATGTTTATTCCTCAAAAAAGTACGCACATAAGCACAAGATTATCACTTCTCAGGCTTCTATAATAAAAGTGAGTGTCTGCCCCCAAAAGCATGAACTGGAAGGGGTTTCCATGCACCCATATTAGAGCAGCAGTGTTCACATGACAAGCTCTGAGCTCCACCCCCAGCACCCCATAGAACTGGCATGGTGGTGCACACCTGTAATCCCAGGATTCAGAAGGTAAAGGCAAGGGGATCAGTTCAAAGTCATCTTTTGGCTCCATAGTGCATTGAAGGCCCGGGCTCAGAAATAGACAAAAGCAAAAAGAATTCCTGACCTATCTGCAATGGGGTGAACCTTGAGAATGTCATGCTAAGTGAGATAAGCCAGACAACGAGGAGAGTGCTGCATGAGTCACGTGTTTGGTGTCCCTGGCACATTCACAAACACACACAGAATAGAAGGCTGTGAAAAGGGGTATTGTTTCATTTGGCCAAAAGCAACAGTGTGGTTACATTTAATGCTATCCAACTGTTCACCTAGACTGTGTGGTCAGCCAGGTAGCTCAGTCAATAAAGGTGCCCTTATGCCTGGAGTTTGAGCTCCAAGATCCATGTAGGGAAGGAGGGAACCAACTTCCTCAGAAGGTCCACAGACACCAAGACACGCACCCATGTGCTGTTAAAAACCCAGCCGTTCTGAGAAGGGCACTTGGGACTCTGGTATGTGGACAAGTCAATCAGCTCAGGTCCCTGATAGCCCTCTCCCCATGTTCTTATCATCTGTATTTGTAGAAAGACTGTGGTTCCTAGGCAAGCTGAGGGAGGGAATGAGAGAGAAGACTCTTCACTGGCCATGCTAATGCTAGTATATCATGGAACTTTGTAACCTTTTTAAAAAACAACTTAAGCCTGTTGTAGCTAATGGCAGTGAAGAGATAGATATAAAAATATTTATTTATATAAACATAGATCCTTTTGGAGCCACAGGAGAGCTGTCCCCCTGCAGGGAAGGTTGAGGATCATGGGAGTCAGTGACATACAAGGACGTAGTCTCCAGGAAGTTCGCTGTCTTGTTTTGTCGACTTCCTGGGCAGGTGTTTCTGGCAGCGGGCCATATCTGTGTGCTTCCACTCGTTCCTGACTGGGGGAGTTGTCTGGTCATGTCTTCAAGCCTTTGATTCTTTTGGCATCTTTCTGTTGGGGATTACAGGGTTTTCCCCTGCATTCGCCGACTCTTCCTGGCTGGCGTCTTACAGCCGCCGGAGTGTGAAGCCAGAGTGAGGACCTCGCTGAGTTGGCTCCTGCTTGGAGCTTTGTGGAGTGTGGTGGTCACCACAGTGACTGTATGCCCTCCCAGCCTCTTCCTCTGTGTGTACTGAGCAGATTCCCCTCTTGAGGGCTTGATCATTGATTTTCATTTTTTACCTTATTCTGGCCACCATGTAAGGAGCAGGAAAGATGGCTCAGTGGGCAGATCACTTGCCATGCAAACTTGACAGCTTGATTCCCTATCCCTAGGCCCTGTGAAAGCCAGACATAGAGTGCAACTTGTCTGTAATCTCAGGGCATCCATACCAGGGCATGGAGGCAGAGAAAGCAGAGACAGGAGCTACCAGAAGCTGGGAGGCCATCTAGCCTGGGGACACAACAACGAATAAAAAGAGACCTTGTCTTAAACCAAGGTGAGGATTGACATCCAGGATTGTTTTGTGGCCTTCACATGCACAGCCCAACCATCACAACCTAATCACCTCCTAGGTGTTTCCTGATTCTCTCAACCCCAGCTGGAGATTCCAACATAAGGCTTTGGGGGAAGGCAGACAGTCTAGGGTAAGGAACCACACAGTTAAGCAGCCTGTTCGAGGTCATGCAACTCCGGGCAGCCAGTCAGTTCTGTGTCTCATTGCGTTGGATTGCTTGGGCTAATAAGTGTTCCCAGCTTACATAATAACAGCTCAGAGTGCCCTCAGGAAGTTTGGGATCTTGATTTAATACAAATTAAGGGAGTGGGGGGGGGGCTGAGAAAGGAATCTGGAAAGGGTTTGTGGTCTCAGCACCTGGTGATGGAGGGAAAGTTCCATTGAGTCAGGCTGCTTCACCGTGGGTGCCTGCAGCCACCTTCCTTGGTCCATCCACCTCTTCTCTTTTCCCTTGGACAAAACCCAAACAAAGCAAATGAAAGTTCAAAATCAAAAGCAAACAGAGCGGTGATGGGACCCGCTGTGTGTGTTCCCAGGATGGCTTGAGGCTTGCAGAGAGTATAAGCCCAAACTTGCCAGGGCTTACAGGAGGCGCCAGCTGTGCCTTCTGGAACTTCATTCATCAAAGCATTAAGTAGAGCTTGGACTTCCAGGCCAGATGGCTTTTTAGTTTTTAGTTTTTTTTTAATTAATTAATTTATTTGTACACCTAATCAGGTAGAGAATTACAGAACTAAGTTTTCTATTAAAAAACATTAATAATAAGTTGCTCAAGTTCTTCAGCTACTTAAGCCAGTACTTTTTCCCTCTAGGGGCAATACCAGTTTGTAGCAGGGTGCCAGTCAGGTTGGGGTTTTCTTTGATGGGGGGGCAGCTGGGATGGGGCAGACTGTAAGAGCATCCCAGGCAGTGGGTGCAGTAAATAGACATGCAATTCCAAGGGGAGGTGTACCGTTACAGGCAGATGAGCCACGGAGATGGTCTGAATGCCAAGTGGATGGGAGCCCAGGTCTTCAGGTCTTCAAGTGGATAATTAGGACAGGAAGGGGCCAGACGCTGGCCTGCTGGCGCCAGGAGCACTGAGATTTTGTTCCGTTCAGGTTGGACAGTCTGAGAGCTGAGATGGGCGAACAGGCCTATTTCCCCTGCCAGCTATCAAATACCAGCAGCTAACCCCGTGTCCTGGGAGTTATCATTGAGAGTGGGAGGGGAGGGGATAGGCACATGATTAAATTGTTTTCTCATTCTTGGATTAACAAACAGTTTTAGTGTGAGCATAGGCCGAGACCAGAGGTTAGAACAAGTTGATATAGGTCGGCAGTGGGCGCCCAGTGTCCCCAGGCCAGCCTTGACTGGCCAGCACAGCCTGATTTCCACACTTGGTTTGTATTCCAGCCATCTTGAGCTCGGTGGCCTTGAGCACACCACTTAATTGTCTTTGTATTTTATTTCCCTATCTATATAAGGAGAGTCGTTGTAGTATCCATCTCATGAAGTCATTATAATGATTAAATTGTTTTCTTCTCAGATGAAAACAAAACCCCTTTGCTCCTGCTTCGGGTTTTGGATGAAGTCCTGTATTCGTGAGGCAGAGAGTTTATATGCAAACTTAGAGCAGATGAGAGGGTGTTGGGACTCTTGGGATTCTTGCTGATGCTGGGTGGCCAGCCTTTTTATTCCTCCTTGGAGGAAGATCTTGGTAAGCAGCCCAGGTTAGCTTGGAACTCACCGTGGAGTCTAAGTTATTCTTGAATTTGCAGTCCTCCTGCTCAAGAGTCCTAGGTTCTGGTATTACAGGCAGACGCCGTGCCTCAGTTAGGAACGCCTAACGTTAGGCGTTCCTAACTGAGGCTCTCATGGTTGAGTGTCTGTTCCTTGTCACCCATGGATCTTAACAGCTGCTGCAATGCTGCTGGATTGTGAACTCACTGGAGGCACACCAGCTCAGCTGCTGGCTTTCAGAGGTACAGACATAGTAGGTCCTCAGTGATTTAGGAGGGGGAGATGGGTAGTTGGAAAGCAGGGGTGGGGGAACAAGCAAGTAGATGTGATATGTGACAAATGTTTTTACTTAGCTCTCCAGGAAAAACAAATTCTGCTTTGTACCATTTGCTAAGTTTCATGATGTAAATATTTCTGTCATGGCTGATTGCAAGCAAGCAATGTGTTATACTCAGTGTTATCATTATACTTGGTGTTGAGATGACGTACACGCAATAGTTGTTGTGGGATAGGACAAGCCAGGTCCAGCTATCACTCGTGGAGTGAGTGTGCAAAGGCGAGGAAGAGTCAGACCATTGATCAGCAATAATGATAACAGCAGCAACAGCATAGTTTATTGAGTGCTTGGGTTCTGTTCCGGGTCCCTCCCCGTGATGTTCTCATTGTATTCTGTTGGCCAGAAGTGGGTCGCCTGACCTTTTCTAGCTGCAAGGAAAGCTTGTAAAAGGGGAGTGTCGGTGTCATGACTTGGTTAGACCATCAGTATATCATTGCTCAGGATAGGGCCCCTGAACACAGGTATCTGCTAGCCAAGAAAAGGGCCATTGCTTGAACAACCAAGAGTCTAAAAAGGCACAGCTGTTCGAACATAATAGTTTATTTTTCAACCTCAGAATTGCCTTTCCAGCCAAGCTCACAAACCCCACTGTTACCAACATGTTGAAATCTCTACCTGCCTTCTTCCAATTCTGTGGGTACCAATGTAGACATGGTAAATAGACCTGGCCCTTGAGAATGGTCTGTTTTCTAATGCAGACAGATATCAGCTACAGTGATAAAGGAGGGGGAAAGAAGGGACTGTGTGCAGCTTGGCAGGATAGGACTGTGGCAAGCATTCAGAAATGCACACACAGGTGCCCAGTGTGGGGCCACATGGGACCCAGGCTGTGCCATCCCATCTGCCTTCCAGGTGGGAACCGGTTGTGGCCAGAGTGAGGATCAGAGGATGAGCAGGTAGGATGATCCCCTGGGCGATCCCTCCCTGAAGGTCATCCGTCCATCTGCATGTGCTCCTGGGACTGCTCACAGCCCAACCAATTCCCATGACTTTCCAGACAGGGACATTCCAGACAGAAGAAATGTGGACATCGGGGCTGGCATGAAAGGAGAGAGGACTGCCCTGTCCTGAGGGATGCTCAACATCCTCAGCATTGTGCTTTCCTAAAAAATCAAAGAAATGATTGATGTGTTCCACACCCTCACAAACACAGGGAGAAAGAAGATGCAGAAGAGGAGGAACCGAGGGGAAGGTTCAGTTGCTCTGCCAGAGGCGGTTTGCGATGGACAGCTCTGAGCTTTCTCTGGTTGGAGGTGGGAACAGTAAAGCCAGAAGCCCTCTGTGTTCAGGATAGGCCCATAGTGCAGCTGAGAGGAACCATGATAGAGGCTAGCTCGTTATCACAGGCAGTTACCACTGCTTAGCCACTGCTGGCCAGTGGGAGCCAGAGTACACACCTCCTTGACCTCTAGAGCTGTTTGTCAAACCAAGTTTGAAGACACTGTCAGGACATTCTGAAGAGACAATGGTCCAGAGAAGCACTGGTTGGAGGTGACAATTCTTGTGAACATCTTTACCTCCCTCCCACAAAGCCCTTTTCCCCACATGCGCTGGATTTTTGTGTTGTATGTACTGGAGGATCTGGGTTTTCAGTCAGAAGTACTTAACAATGCTGTGAATATTGCCTTGTTCCCCCAACCTGGAAGGAGTCAGGGCATTAGTTTTCTTTGCATAAACAGGCAGCAAGGAAGATTGGACCCCAGGTTGTTGTTTGTCACCCTTGGTGTCAATCAGTTTAGGTGGCATGGAGCGTTGATCCATGTGCATTGCAAAATTCAACACATTGTTTTGCTAAAAGACTATTTCTTTGTCTGAAACAAGAATTGGGAGTTAAATTCTAGTTTCTCCTGTAATAATGAGCTAGCCAAGGGGTAAAGGAGGCAGAGAAGGTCTTTGGACCAGTGTGTGTTGTGTGTCTGTGCGTGTGTGCGCGTGCGCGTGTACTCACCTGATGGCTTGCCCTTGTATTTCTATTAGTGTAGCAGCCATCTTTTTGTTAACAGTCTGCCTGAAGTTTACTTCCCCCTAAGTCCTTTTTAGGCCCTTGCTTCCTCAGTTTCTTCTTTCCAACAGTCTGGAGAATCCTGTCCTTCTGTTGAGACCAACTCCAGCTTATTTGTTAGCATCCATTTCAAAGACTGCCCACTCTAGCTGTGTGGTGTGGGTTGCTCTTCTGTAGCCTGTCTCCCAGATTGTGCGTATACTTTCTTGCTTTACAAATGGGATTTCCCAGAGGAAGTGTGAGATCAGGTTGCCAGCTCTTAGACCCTGTGCCAAGGTCAGGGTCTCCAAGCACCAGTAGCCTGATTTGTAGAGGGCGGGACGGCGCTGGGAGGTTCCTCCCCGTGCATCTTGTGTCTGCCTGCTTTCAGAAGCGTGCAGTGAGCATGCGGTAAGAGTAGTGAAGCTTCAGGAACTAGAAATGCTGCTCTTGTTGCTGGGATGCCCAGATTCAATCAATTGGAGGTCTTGCAAAAGCAAGGAACTATCGCCGTCCTCCTCCCTGGCCTGCACCGTCCTCCTCCCTGGCCTGCGCTGTGCCAGAGCGGTGCAGACAGACTCCATGAAGAGGCAGGATTTACATATTCTGCTCATCACAGCTGTCAGATTCCTCGAAGTGATCTGATGGTGGGGAGGCCTAACAAGTGTGAAGAGTATTTTTAACCACGCTGTGTGGGGTTGATAGCCATTTAGGGACTAGTCATGGAATTTTAAGCGTCATGGGAGGCTGTGGGGAACAGCTCAGGCTGAGTTCTTGAGTGCTGAGCAGCTGAGGAGCCATCTGATCCTGAAGGAGGCTCACCTTTTCCTCCCCTTCTGACAGCTGTCAGTCAGCTGCTTTATGGGGCATCAAATGGACACCTTCCTTATCTGGCACAGGGACCCCTGGATGTCTGGTTGTTAAAAGGGTTTAGAGTTGGAAACCTGCTATGCAAAATGTTTGTTCACTTATTCACTCACTCACTCACTCATTCATTCATCCACAAGCATTGTGTGCGTGTCACAGTGTGTTTGATTTTCTCATAGAATGCCTCATCAGGCTGTCTGCTAAGGGGCGGATCCTGAGTGCGTGGATCTGGGGTTGACTGAACCCCAGAGTTTCTAAGTTGCTCCCATAGGTGCTGCTGCAGCTGCCAGCCCCAGCAGCCATACCTGAGTCCCAGGGTCTGAGACTCCATCCCACTTTGGTGAGATGAGATAAAAATAGGGGCATGTTTTTGCCTCGGGCCTTGCTCCCTTTTTGCTCGGCTTTCTTCTTTTCGTTCATGTCTCAGAAATGTCAGTGCCCTAGAAAGACTTTTCCTTCTAAATTTAAAGTAATTCCCCAAGTCCCAGTTTGAGTTCTATTTCTTTTTACAAAAAACTTTTCTCTGTGTTTGGATGGTTATTTATTTATTTTTATTATCATTTTGTTGTTGCTAAAACAAAGTCCCTGAGACTGGCTAACTTATAAAGAAGAGAAGTTTTTGTGGCTCCCAGTTCTGGAGGCTGAGGAGGCCAGGAGCACATGTTGTCAGCGTGTGATGATGGCAGAGACTTTCCTGCATGATAACCTGAAGCCATCAATCACATGGTGAGGTAGAAGCATTCATTCCTTCCAGTGGGATGCCGTAAAGGATGGAGCCACCCAGTCTTGGACTTTTATCTTCCAAGAGTATAGACCAAATAAATCCCTTCTCTTTAGCTGTTTTGTTATAGTCTCAGAAAACAAAGTCATAAGACTCTCAGCCTATCAACTACACGGACTTTGTTCCATGTAGAACCAGAAGGAAAAAGAGCTTGAGGCAGCACTGAGCTTGGTGGGGTGGGTAGGGTAACTAGACCAATAGAAAATCTGATTTCTGGCTGGCAAGATGGCTCATCGGGTCCAGGTGCTTGCTCCCACACCTGACAGCCTGAATTCCATCCCCGGGACCCACATGGCAGAGGAGAGAACTGACTTCCCAAAGCTGTCTTCTGACTTCCACGTGTGTGCCATGGTATGTGCATGCCCACGCTAATACATGCAAACATGTATGTACACACAATAAATACATGTAATAAAAAGAAAGTCAGTAGATGTTGTATGGGATGGAATGGGAACCACGAGAATGGAAGGATGAAAAAAATAAATAAAAAGAAAATCTGACTTTTGCAATGTATTTTTGTCTTAATAGAAGAAGATGTAGGCCTTAGAGTGACTGCTGGTTTGAATCTTGGCCTAACTGCTCCCAGCCGACGAGCCCTTGGAGGAGTGACTCAGCCACGGGGAGCCTCCCACAGCTGTGCTGGAGAGGCTGGCTTCTAGTCTCACGGAGTGACAGTGTTAAAACTCCATCTTCCCCAGAGCCAGTGCTCTCAGGCAGATGGAGCTGGCAGCAAGCCTGTCTCCAGCGCTACAGGTGGCGTGCTGGTGGTGCGCAGCTGCTGGCTGAGCCGGGGTCCCGGTGGGCAGGAGAGGAAGGCGCCCACTCTTAGCCGAGGGAGGGGAATACTGCATGTAGGGAGGTGACTCTCTGCCACAGTCTGACAGAGGCAGCCCCACTCACAGGGATCCCAGAAAGAAGGGGCTCAGGGGAGAGGGAGCTCAAGACAGGGTCTCGGGTAGCCAGGCTGGCTTCAAAGTTGCCGTGTAGCTGAAGGAGGCTTTGAACTTCCTTAGATTTTTTTTTATATTTGTGTGTGTGAGTGTGAGCGTTTGGGATGTGTGTGTACACATGTGTCCAAAAAGGCCAGGAGAAGGCATCAGATCCCTTCTGTGGGCAGTAGCGAGCCCAGAACTGGCTGTTAACAGCCACGGCCTGTGCTTATTCCCTCTGGCCTTTGTGAGCTAATTGGAATCTGTAGCAGCGAGGTGGTGTGATGCCACATTTTACTGAGAAACTGAAGCTCTGAGAACTCAGAAGACCTGTTCCAGGTGAAGACTTGAAAAGGGATGGGGCTGTGATTTGAAGAAGACTTTGCAAAGCCTTCGTCCACACTGCACCCTGCTGATGGGAGGCCGACTGGAAGAGGCTTCTCTGTGACTCAGGGCAGGTGGGAGCCTCTGCTTCCCAGAGCCTCACACAGAGTGCCTCTCCTGGTTCTAGGGGCTGGCTTGGCTCCTCTAAGGCACCGAGGGAGAATGCCTCATTGCCAGCCCCTGCTAGATACTGGCAGTCGTTGATGTGTCTTGGCTTCTAGATGACCTCAAGCTCTGCCTCTGTCTTCACAGGGCCCCATGGGATACTGTAACTGGTGACTAGGCTAGAACCTAACGGTACTTGCACAATGAGCCAGGCCCTGCCCTCTTCAAAGATCAACTGAAGGAAGAGGGAAATCCATTCTCACTGTATTCATACTGGAGACCAAAGCCACAGTTCTAATAGCTAGAAGGCGGTGTCTGAGGGGCTAGCAGTAGTACAGGGCTATATAGCAAGGGATGGGGGCTTGCATTGCTGGCTGCCCATTTTGAATCTTGTCTCAAGATGTTTATCCTTTGAGCCAGCTGTCTCCCAAATCCAGGAGCACTGCAGGAAAGAGTGACCTGAAGCAAAGACAAGTCAGGAAGTTAGGCCCTTAGTTCATTAGCTCAGGGCAGTGGCTGGAGGCTTCTGTGTGTGTCCCTGTGGTTGTTAGGCTGGTGATTGACATCTTTGAGCAATGGTGGCCTCAGGCAGTGTGTTGGCAGAGTGTTTGCCTCCTGTTCACAAGGCCCTGGGTTGGTCCCCAGCACCACATAAGCCAGGCAGGGTAGCACAAGCCTATGATCACAGCATTTTTGAAGGTAGAGCAGGAGGATTGGGAGTTCAAGGTCATCCTCCGCTACATAGTGTTTAGGGTGAGTGGTGACGTGCTGCTATATACATAGGGTTATATAGTGCACTGGACTAGAGACACTGTATCAAACAAAACAGAGCAACAGACTCCAAATAACAAAAAGCAAAGCACTCTAGTATCTCTTACCCTGGTGTCTCCGGCCTGGCCTGGAAGGGGACAGCTGCCAGCTCATGAGTGACAGGCTAGAACTTCAATAGCTAATAGCCTATGAGCAGAGTTGAGCAGGAATCTGGCCGCCCTAATGCAGCCAGAGGTCAAGCTTTGATCCTCCGAGCTGTACACTGGGTGTCTGCAGGACTGAGAGACGAGCCATTGCACTTCAGAGAAAGCAGGCTTTGGGTCCTAGCAACACTGTATTTTCACGCTACTGATGTCTCTGTGCTGCAGCCGCCCTCCGCCTGACAAGATGCCAGTCATTAAATGAACACTCCATCCTTCCTTTCCCCCTCCTCACCATCACTTCATCTCAATTAGATTCCATTTGCAGTGACCCTGTTATCAAAAAAAGCCACACAAATAGGTACTGGGACATACATGAAGACAGATACCTTCTCAGGAACACAGTTCAGTCCACAAGAGTGGGAATGACCATTCCTGATTACACACCTGCAGGATTCTAAGTCACTGTACACAGAGAGGTTTACACCCCCATGCTCATTGCTGGGCTCGGCACAGTTCTATTTTTAAGAAATGGAACGAGTCTAGATGAATGAATAAAGAGAACGTAGAGCATATGCATGATGGCTTTTCTTCTGTTGCAAAAAAAAAAAAATGAAATTGTGACATTTGCGAGAAACTGGATGCGACTGATAATTGTTACATGAAGCAAAACGTGCCAGACTCAGAAAATAAATATTGCAGATTTTCTTTCATGTAGAATTAAGTGTGTGTGTGTGATAAAAGTGGAAAGGGGGGTCAGTGAAATGTCTCTACTGGTGAAAACACCTGCCACACCAGTAGGTTCATGGCCTGAGTTCAACTCGTGAGACCCACACAAAGGTGGAAGGTGAGACTGGACTCTACAGAGTTGCCCTCTGACCTCCACACGCACACCCTGGCATACCTGCCCCCCCGCCCCCGCATCATACACAGGTAAGCACTCGTGCACACAATCAAGATCAGTAGCAAAAATAGAAAGAGGAGGCGCATTTCAAAGGCAGGGAGAGTGTGTGAAGGAAGCAGAGGGAAGAGTATTTAGGGGGACAATTGGGGGGGATGAGGAAGTGGGGGAAGGGTGGCAGACAGTGAGAGCAGTGCAAGGTTCCAAAGTAATGGAGTGTAGGCGGGAAGTGCATGGTGGGCACGGGGATGGGTGGGTAGGGTGTGGACAATGGGGGCTGGCACCGTCGTGAGGGTCATGTGGAAGTTCAGAGGTGAGGTGAGCAAGGTCTGCGCTCAGCCACTGCCTGCCAAGGTGGGTGATTTGAAAGGAATTGGGTGGTAGAGTGGGTAGGGTTTCACAGAGAAGGAGGAGGAACATCAGGTGTGCAAGGCACAGAGGGTTCACGGGCGGGGGCGGGGTGCTCATTCCTGGAAGGAGCAGAGATCATGGGGCAAGAGGGGTGTGGAACCCAGGTCATAGGGTCTGTGGATGCTGGGTTCTTTGTCCAGAGACTTAGTAGGAAATTTAACTGGACCCAGTTTCTCCTGAAGCTTTCTCCTGCCTAATTCCGTCTTCTGGAATTCCGCACCAGACTGTAGCAATCCGGGAAGAAGTCATGGGGGAAGTTGGTCAGACTTGGAGGAAGGGTGTCAAAGGGTGGGAAAGCAGGGAGGGAATTTCCGGGCAGGGACAGCCAGTGCGGAGGCCAGAGCTGACAACCAGTGTTACTTCATTGAGGCTACCACGGGGCAGCTCTGATGGCCGTGGGAGCCTTCTCTGGTGGCTGTGGCCACTGTTCTTGTAGATCTCTTTGCAAGCATTCCTCATCAGAACCCTAATCTCTGCCTTTACAAAGGCCTCTGGGCCACTTCACTTTTCCCATGAATAAAGGGGAGGAGGGTGTGTTCCCATGGTGATCATGCCGGGTGGGGCATGTGGACCCCTTGTAACTTCAGGTAAATGAGACTTCTTAGGACCAAGTTCCTGGAAGCCCGTCCTTGTCCCCTCTTCTGTTCCTATCACAATAGTTTTTTGTTTTTTTGTCTTTTTTTTTTTTAAGGAAAAGATGGAGGTGCCAAGGGTTCCCAGTCCTGACAGAAGCCACTCTGTCATTTCCTTCAAAGGGGGGTTCTCATACCTCACCCCTGGAAAGTGATAGTACCAGCTCCATTGTACATTTATTATTCAGGCTCTTTTTATGGAGATGCCTGATTCCTTGTCTTCAGGTACCAGAGACATCTATAATAGTCTCTTCCAGATGGTTTGAAGCTTCTGTGTGGGTGACTGTAACCTAAATGAACAGTTAGTCATGACCCTGTCATAATATGCTGGGGCATTCTCCAGCCGAGCTTCAGGTTCAGACTGGACCTCGGGGCAGTGTCTGGGGTAGCTGAGTCCTCTGTCCTCAGCTGAAGGCAGGATTGGTGGAGGCCTTGGGAAGTGGCCTGCTGTGCTTCTGTGTTGCTGTGGGCACCCTCTCTCTCTCAGCGCTTGCAGCTGAGGTTATAACCTCTAGTGCTCACTCTAGCTTCAAACTCAAGGATAGGAGCGCAGGCTTTTTAAAATTGCGTTTCTGAGTGTTTGGCTTTTTCTTTTTTCAGTCTGTGTCCTCAGAACCTGGCACACTAGTTGACACATGGCAGATGTCCCACGAATTAATTTATCCACTTGTTTCTTGGGCGCTTAGCACATGTAACCTGCCAGGTCCACCTCAGGCTCTGAGGAGGCAGCAGTGTGAGAAATAGACAAAGCCCCGTTTCAGAGCACATCCATCCCTGTGGGGAAATCAGTTTCCAAGCACATTCCCAGCATGTAAGCTAATTTTTGGTGGGTAGTGATAGTTAAAGGTTGACTTAGAAGGGTTGGCATAGGAGAGCCTCTGGGAGGAGGTAGTTTGTGAGCAGGACTGAGTAGAAGAACAGGCTAACGTGTAGACCAAACGTGAGAGTGATTGAGCATGTTGAGGGAAGAGTGGGCTAGATTGCAGTGGGGGGAGTGGGTAAGGGGCGGGTCCTGTAGGGTCTCAACACTGTGTGCCTTAAACCTTTTACTGCTGTAGAAAGTGTTTAATTGGGATTGCAGTTCCAGAAGGTTAGAGTTCATGATGGCGGAGCAAAGGCAAGGTGGCAGGAATTGCTGAGCATTCACGTCTTCATCCACCATCAGCAGGCAGAAAGGGCACACTGGGAATGGCATGAGCCTTTTAGAAGCTCAAAGCCTATCCCCTAAACCCCACAATCCTTCCCAAACAGTTCCGCTGACTGGGGACCAGGTTTCGAAGCCTGAGGGAACCATTCTCATCCACACCACTGCAAACAGAATACTTAATTGACTGTAACCTAGGGCAGTTTTGACTCAGGTGCTCACTGAGAACCTGGAGGAGACAGGGAAGGGCACCTGGGTAAATAGTGCCCTTTTTAATTATATTTGCCATGGGCCTTATGTTTTGTCTGTGGAGACATAGGATCAGATTCAAGTGAGGCATTCAACACAGAGGAGAAACAGGACCCTCCTGCTGAGCCATTATCAGGGCTCATGGCACCTTCTAGAAATCCAGTCTTGGGTGGGGTGAGTTTGATGGGTGCTGTTATAGCTTAGGATCAGCACATAGCAAACCTCTGGAGATAAGCTAGGGATGTCTGGTCTTGCCTCAGCAAGGAATGCTGTACTTTGTAACTGGGTAGCAGAAAACTCACCAGACTTAGATTTGGAGGATCTCACTCCCTTTCCTCACTTATGGGAGGATCTTGGGTCAGTGACCTCTGTAAGCTCAGTGTCCGCAGCTGGTGCTGGTATTCTGCGTGTCCTGGAGAATCTGAAGACAGGGTAGCCTATCCCAGTAGCCTGCATTGTCTCCTGTACTTAGACTTGGTTATGGACAAGGGCCCTCTATTTTCTACTCTTGTGTTCCTTGAATCCAGCAGCAGGGCCTGGATTTGGTATGAGTTGACTCTCAGCTGCGCACCTTAGGGACAGATCTGGTATGTACGTGTCATATACTGAGGGAGCCCCGAAACAGAGCCACAATCCCCCTGACTCAGCCTCTTGGAGATGGCTAGCTTTGGACTGGTAGCTAGCCGCCTACTTTCCTCCATCTTCATCATCTTACCAAATTGTCTTGGAGTGTGTGAGGACCAGATGTCATGGTTCATGTCAGCAACCATGATATCCCTCACAAAACAGTTTTGCCAGGGCCTGTATCATAGCTTCATGATGCCAGAGCTCAGATGTCCCACCTCTGTTTTCTGTCCATGTGGTGTGGGACAGTCCTTTACTACAGACCTGGGTCATGAAGTTTAAAGTTGTGCACAGTTATAAAGTTTTGCACAGTATAAAGGACTCCCTTTGCTACAAATGGAGGAAACTGTATGTGTGTTGAACAGATTCTCTACACTCCATACTCAAGGCTCCCTGAAAGGCACAGGCCTTCGCTTCCTCTGTGCCCAGAATCTGATGGGATGAGAAATGGCTTCCCAGAATGAGAAGCCAAGCATTTCTGCACAGCTGTGAGTCACAGCAGTAATGGCTGTGAGTCTAGACTTATTTCCATTCCAAGCGGCTTTCACTTTATAGACACATCACCTACTCAGAAAAAGAGAATTTCACACAGGAGACAACAATGGCTAACGTGTGTGAGACAGGTCTTATGATTTACAGTCTTAGAATTAGCAGGACAGTCCTTTGAGCTGGTCTAGGCACTAACAAACATATACTTCCTTTTTTAGTGTGATCACAGAAGACATTACTAATGGATACATGCGTCTTTCTTCATGTTGAATCAGAATGGAGCCTTTGAACCCTTTTATCCCAGTGTTTAAGCCTGAGCAAGTTTATTCTTGTACAGTTACAGAAATTGAGACCTGGAGCTTTAAGCAAATTGCAAAGCGGGTATTCTTGTTAAATGGGTAAATGAACATGGAAACTCACATAGACACACACAGACACAAACACACAAAGTATGCAATCACAGACACATGCATGCACAGACTCACCCAAGCACACACTCACAGACACGAACACACACACACCTACTAGTGTATAAAACAAGGTAAGATCAACTTCTATGTTTGTTACTTGGGTAAAAGAAATCATAGAAGGAGCCCACCTTAGCCTCCCAGTCCACAAAGGACACACAACAAAGAACCTGTTAGATTTGTCTAAAGGAACAGAGAGGGCATTCCGAGCTGGTAAGGCAATAAGTTCCCTATTGGCTGGGACTGTGATCTGAGAGACAGAATCCCTCCCTTCTTGGTTGGTCTTCCAGACAAGGCACTGTGCACCATTGACTCAAGAGGGGCCATCCAAAGACTGCCCGTTCTGTTTGCTAATCCTCAACATGTGGATTTCTGGGGCCAATGACATCACAGGCCACCTGGCCAAGGAGTGTGCTGGCTGTCAGAAGCTGAATTGTTATGTTTGAGATGAAGCACGGCAGACTGGAAGAGTCCAGACTAGGAATTTGGGGTTCTGATTCCATGGGACCCCCTCAAAGGTTCCTAGCCTGTGTCTTGGGAACCACTTGTACCAGTTCATGTGGCTCTTGTCCCTGTTGAGTGACAGGTCATGGCAGTCAGAGCTTTAGTGACTTGGTGGGATCTGGAGGTACTGTGGGCTCCACTGGTGCCTGAACTCAAACCCCTGACATTCACACCCCTAGCCGTCAACCCTGGCCATCCCTTCAGAGAGATGTGTTCTGCATCGTCATTCTTGCTGGAAGAACTGTGTGATGCAAAAGGCCCTTTCAAGGCCCTTGGTCATCTGAGCAGCCTTAAGCCGCATTTTGCTAAATTGCTAAACACAGACGCAGTTAGCAGTCTCAAGGCTCAGCGTAGCTGCCTCCCCTGAAAGGGACAGACACCTCCTGTGCCTCCGAGTGCTGTCATGTCAAGTGAGAAAAGTCTGCGCACTCTGGAGCAAGCTTGTGATTCCAGCTGAGTCCACTGAACTGGATGAAGCCAGATTGCTCCCCCGTCACAACAACCAAGGGATTCAGTTTCCAAGTGCTGGGCTTGGGTATGCGCTCCCTCCCCCCACGCCTGTTTATTCCTCCCTTCATCATGGCCTTCCTTGTTGTTCTGGGAGGGAAAGTTGACTCATCCGTAGCATTTCACAAGCCACCCCCTCCCACTGGGAGGTGTGTGCGCAGCGGGTACTTCTACCATCTGTAAACCCTTCACACTCCAGCACACTCTTTTTCTCCTTCTACTGAGTTTCACATCATCTCTGTGTCCCATCACTGTATCTTCTCTGAAATCAGGATGTGAACTCGGTGGATGAGGAGTAACATAGGGTGATCTCAGGGAGACTCCTTTACTTCCATCCTCTGAAAAGAGTGTGCCAGGCATTTCATGTTAGTGGTGCAGCACTGAAAAAGAGGTTCAAGCCCTTGGAAGCTCAGAGGTTTGGGAGGCACAACAACAGCATGGATAGTAACAGTGATTGGAACTTGAAATCCCCGAGTTCTGCCCTCAGCCCCCAAAACAAAGGGTGCTTGTTGAGCATTCAGGATGTCCAGGTGGCTGTGCGTCCTTGTGACAACCCCGTGATCCTGGGAACGCTTTGAGATGATGGCAGAGGCTGAATTAATCTACCGATGTTACCCTTAGTGGGCGATGAGCCCACTGGTCCATTCTCAAAGGACAAATGTGATTATCAGTAGTAACCTGCGTTGACTGCCCACTGTGTGCCCTGTATCAAGCGCTTGGTATGTGTGCTGTCCTTCAGTCTGCAGCAGGGTGGTTTGAGCAGAGAGGGCCGTGGTTTGCTGAGGATGGCGCTGTACGAAGTAACTCATACGGAAGCTGCTCTACATCTGGAAGTTTTCGGCTTCTTATCCCGAGGCTGTTATCAGCTTTCTCACATCAAAATCCAGCTCCTTTGCTGAATGAAGTTGGAACATGAACTCCAGAACGAAAGTATAACTTGGATGGCTGCAGGGTGGCTGGGTTTGTGTTCACTCTGGATGGGTCACATGATTCATCATCAGGTACTTCCCAAGTATCAACACTGTCCCTTCAGTGAACAGGCCAGAGGAGTCCCCTGGGCTCTCTGTCATGGCCATATCACCAATAAGCAGCAGTTGAAGGGAGGAGGAGTTTGTTCTGGCTCGTGTTTGAGGAGATACAATCTGTCGTGGCAGAGAGGGCTTGGTGGTGGAAAGGAGGGCGTGATGAGCATGGCTTTCACCTGTGAGCACAGTGAGCTTGGTCTTCAGGCAGCATGTGAGGCGTGTGTGGCTCCTGAAAGGCCAGGGCCGAGGGTGTTCCTTCTCTTGTGCCCTTCTTCCTTCTCAGGGCTCGGGAGTTGCTGACTATAGTGTTCCTCTGCCTGTTGCCTGGGGAACACAAAAGCTGGCAGTTAAAAGAAAATCCGTTCTTGTCCGCACAAAGCCAACAGACCACGATTTATGACAAGTGGGCATCTGTGTGCTCTTTAACAACAAGTGAGAACGGTTGTTGCTTCCACGCCCTGTACCCTGGGTAGGAGTCGGGCCATCCCACCACACTCCTGAGCCTGATAGTAGCATTCATTAAGCGCTCCCTATGCGCTTCTCCCTGGTTTGGGCGCTTGTCTCCCATCAGCTCATTGAATTCTCAGGATGCTGTTTTTCTTCCCGTTGTGAATATGTGGAAACCAAGGCCCACTGGGGTGATCTCAAAATAGCTCAAGTTCCCGTGCCTAGAATCCCTGACGAAGCAGTAGGGTGGGGGGGAGGACAGAGATATGGTGGAGGAAATTGCCAAGAGGGGAGTGGGGCCCAGCATCCGTGTGCCTGTCCAGCTCTGGCTGACACCCGCTAGCCAGGGAAAGCCAGAGAGCACTTGGTTTGTTCAAGAACTGCCCAGTGTCATCTTGAAGGCAGGTTTCAGAGTGGGAGTATTTCCCAGACTCAAGAACTTTTAAGGCAGAATTCCCAAGCCTGGGGAAGGGGAGGGGAAGATTATTGAACCAGGGCTTTGATTGGGAGGTCTGTGATCTTCATTGAGCCACCTGGCCATCCTGGGAGAGTCTATACGTTGATGAGCAGTGGTCTGAACTGAGGGGGCATCTGTGGGTTCCTGTAAAGGTTCAACCTGTTACACTCAAGACAGAAATGGTGGACATTACCATTAACAGCCCCCAGACACTTTGGGGACCTGGCGCCATCTCATTGGCAAACTGTCAGTGTGGTTGGGTATGTCCCATACCACTTCTCATATTTTAAAAAACAGGGTTCCTATGGCAATCTGGGAAGCTTGCGGGCCAGCGAGCCTGGTGTACACAGCCCAAGCAGAAGCGATGCAGAGGCCCTGCCTTAAACAAGACAGAATGGCAGGACTGACCCCCAAGTTTGCCTTCTGACATTCACAAGTGGACTGTGACACATATGTCCCACTCCCTCAGGTAGGCAACACTCACACACACACACACACACACACACACACACATTCTGAATGCTTACTAGTAGCTTTTCAGCAGCAGTGGGAAGAGTGGGGTGCTTGGTGACAGGCCCCTCTGAGTTGGTTGTCTCCATCCTGGGTGTCTGTTGGGAAACTTGAGCTCACACGGAGGAGCTGCAAGCCACGTTCAATTCTCCATTTCTACGTCTTGAGTGAGACAAGATGGTGTATATCCATTGTCTGGCCAGTGCCACAGGCAGCTTCCCCTGCCTGCTTCCATCTCCCTGGGCAGAATAGAGGATGTATGTCTAAGCCATCCTAGCGGCCATACGGTGCACACCCAGCATCCAGGATGCCTCGGCTGGGCTCTGAGATGCCGGGATGTGAGGCCTGCCTGGGTGAGACCCACACAGACGGGCCTTGTCCACCTAAGAAGAGTTCTTCTTTGTTTTGAACCTTGGGTCAACAAAAGCTCTGTGGACAGCTCACCCTGCTGACTCCTTGCAGCTGTGGCTGTGGGGCTGCGGTTCTCAGGTAGCGAGGAGAGCCACAAAAGCCAGCCTGTTCACCGAGGAGCACCACGCCAGCGGAGTGCTCTCCAGCGCTCCCGCCACACGGGGAGGGCGTGAGGCCAGCAAGTAGACTAGGTAGGGAAGTACTGTCCTCAGCAGGGATCTTAACACAGTCCACCTTACTCCTGTGGAAGGACATGGGGACCCAGAGTCAGCCTGAGAAGTGACGACAGAGCCGGCGGCTTTCTGGTACCGTTTGTCCTGTCCCAGAGTTCCAGGGTGCCACTCTGTGACATTATGACCTGGGAGTGAAGGGAGCACCCACCCCTATCTGGAAGCCAGACCCCTTTCATTTAGAAGTAGAAACTGGGAAGTCTTGGACTCTTGTAATGCCTGCTTGTCTCTCCCACAGGGCTGGGTGTGTGAGCTCACTGAACGTTAGGTATGTCCTGAGGGGCTGTTTTGTGTCTGGCTCCACTCAGAGAAGACACCAAGACTAGCCTGAGGCTGTCTCTTAGAGGAAGGGCAGTGAGGAGCCCTGGGTGCCTCTGAGGAGAACAGTTTATGCCCTTGGGCTCTTCTTCTCTTTGAAGGGGGAGGGCAAAGTCCTAGACAAGCTCCCCCACCCCCTCTTTCCTGTGTCCCCAGTACACTGTGGATGCTTAGCGGATATTGATCTCCTAGTGCCCCCTCCCCTGCACCCCTGCTGAGGCAGCCCAGGGTGGAGAAGTAAGACCAGGCTCACATTTAACCAGGTTTGCACCTCTTGGTCAGCTCATCGTCTCAGGACAAGTTCCTTCATGTCACTGAGCCTCCATATTTTTCCCCTTGTGACCTCAGGTGCATCATTGAACCTCCCTGGCCTTGGTGTCTCCTCTGTACAATGAGAGGCTGTGGGAATGGGTGGTGCAGGCTGCCAGTGAGCCCCCCCCCCCATTTGTTATTCTTGAGCCTGTATCTGAAATGGGCTGTATGTCACTCTTCTCTCTCACAAGAAGGTTGGAGAGAATGAATGCATTCCAATGCAGGTGGCTTCAGTTCCCCCACGTATGACACTTGGCTTTGTCCCCAGCCCCCCAGTCCTGACTCTGTCGCTGACTTCCCCAGCCTGGCTGTACTGCGGGGTAAGTCCTTGCCACTGGAGTAAAAGCCGAATGCTTAAGGATATCCAGCAATGCCAGCCTCTGTTCCCTTGGACCAGTCACACGCTTTCCATGAGCTTTGATCATCCTGGGGACATGGACCTGTAATTCATGATTGAGGACCACAGGCGGGGATCTCAAACAAGAAGGAAGAGTGCAGGCCTAAGCCAGACTCTTGAAGATGAGTTTCTAGACTTGATGGATGATTCTGTGCTCGGCAACCACAGTGAACCCAGAACCTTTCATTATGTGCAGAAGCTATTTTAAAGCATGTGGGCCGCTGAAAGGGGGGGGGGGTCCTGAGTCACGTAGATTTCACATTAAACTACTTGTTTCAGACACTGGGGGACTCTGACCTACTTGAGGTAGAGTTTTAGACCCTCTAACCATGTAGGCATGCCTGTTGTAGATGCATGAAGGGGCAATTATGTGAATATTCAAGAATTCTAGAAAAATGTGTAGTGGAGGCTTGCCTTCTGCTCAGTGAGTATTGGGTCCCACCCTCCTGGAAGTTTGAGGGACATGAGCCTGATTTCCTTGCATTTGTTATATGTGTTTCAGGATATAGCTAGGCCGGAAGGATTTTTGCCAAGAGGTGGGTATCTGATCCTCTGAGGCTTCCTTCTTCAGCTGGGAGGAAGGGGATTACTGCATTTCCCACAGTCCTCTTTGCTGAACTTGCTTGAGCAAATGAGGTTCTTTCTAAAGGATCTTCCATGCTCACTATGAGATTTAAAAATAAATAAAAGTAATTTATTAAATTAGAAATGAAAGATAGATATTTGGGTTCCTTTCCTATTCTTCCTAGCTTCCTGTGAACCCTGAGTCTGTTCTGATCTCCTCATCTGGGCCCTTGAAGGCCTAAGGAAGCCAGGAACACCCTCCTGTCACCCTTTCTTGGTGGAGTCTGGGTACTTCTTTCAGCCTTCTCTCTTCTGGAAGTGGGGTCCTACCCTCAGGGTGTCAAAGTCCTTCTAGCTTCTGCTGGAGGATGGCTCGCATCTGGTCAGGTGGCAGACCATCTGGCAGTCATTGTAATATTCTGTGGCATGGCTGAGCCTCTAAAAATCCAGATGGTAGAAGCCTGATGCCCAAGTAGAGGTCATGCTCGGGGGGCCTTGGAGAGGCAATTCAGATTAAATGGCCTTGTTAGGCTGGGGTTCTCATAATGGCGCATGGCTGTGTAAGTTGAGGTAGAAAGACCCTGAGCTAGAACTTTTGCACTGACCTCACCATGTTAAGATCACCATGTGAAGAAGTGGCATGGGGGCCTCACCAAAGGCCAGAGCTCCATGCCAGCACCCTGCTCCTGGGCTGTCCTGGCTCTACAATCTAAGCTAAGTTAACTCTGTTCTTTAAGAATGATCAAGGTCTGCCGTACTGGGGCATTGCAGAGATCAGGATATGCAGAGGCAGGCCCAGAATAGTGATGCCTGTTGAGATAGTAACGCTTTTCAGGCCTATATAGGGGCAGCCATACTCACGTACTGCAGTTAAACATTTTAAGGCAGAGAATTTTGAGAATTGAGATCGCTCTCTTCTTTCTCCCCTCTCTCTGTGTTCCTTTGGATGTACGTACATGTCCGTGTGTGTGTATGTGTGCAGATGCTAGACATGAACACTGGTAGCTTCTCAGCCTGCTCCCCACCTTCCGTTCTTTTAAGGGCCTCCCACTGAGCTTGGAGCTTACCCATCTGGCTGGGCTCATGAGCCAGCAAGCTCCATGGATCCTCCTGCCTGTACCTTCCCACCCCCATTACAGATGCGTGCTCCTCCGCCACCCAGATAGCGTAGGTGGTGGCCAGCTCGGAACCAGACCTTTTCTGCAAATGTGAGTACCGAGCCTCATGCTCACACAGCAGCCCCCTTGCGACTGAGCCACCTCTGCAGCCCCACCCTGCAACCCCATTTGCTTTCGGTGCCGGTTTTTCAGGCTTTGAGAGAACCGGGTTCCCTTTGACCAAACATCAGAGGTTGTAGAAGCCACAGAGGGGCACGGCTTTGAGTGGGATTGCTGGTCACAGCCAGGGCTGGGGCAGTAATGACGAGGAGGGTCACTGCCTCCGTCTGCTCTGAGAAAGCTGTTTATGACACTGAGACCTCTGTGTGTGCCTTAGCCCTGTGATGGTGGTTACACCAGGCCTCTGACTCTGCCTGTCTACACCTGAGAGTTACAAGCCCCTTACTGGGTTAGGGTGGGGGGGCATTTTGGTGTTTTGTTACTTTGCCATTTGGACTTAAGAGCATTTGTCTGATTTGAAAAGAAAAATCATCAAACTTGCAGGCAATTAAAAAAAAAAAGCCACGGTGAGGAAGAGCCATGGCCGTGGCTCAGCAGGTACTGTGCTTGCTGCCGAGCCTGCCAACCCGAGTCAGATCCCCGGAACCACCTGCTAGAGGGAGAGAACTGGCCCCTGCAAGTTGTTCTCTGACCTACCTATGTGTGCACATATGCATAAAGTAAAATAGATGAATGTAAAGAAACTTAGAGAGAAGAATGAATAGTCTAGTTGGTAATTTGTCTTTGATGTGAGACAGACCCAGATCTGTAACTGAGACCAGGCATGTACTTCCTGTGCTTTTTCATTGTGACCGTCATGCTCTCATCTTCATCACCATCATCACCACCTGCTGTCTCAAGTCTGAGAAAGCCACTCTGGAGAGCTGCTTCTGCTCTCAGAGAACTTTGCAAGTGTGAAGGCAGCAGATGCTCTTGAGAGGCGGCAGCCAGTGCAGTCGGCAGTTTCACTTCGTGTCGCCCTCCGAATAGCTTTGTAAGCGTGTTCTCTCATCATTACCATCTTAGCAGTGACAAAATAGGGCCACAGAGGGGTCAGGAAGCTTGCCGTTTGATGGAGAGGCAGGGTTTGAAGCAGGACTTCTGACATCCTCTGCATTTGACTAAACAGTGTCAGACATGCTTGTGTGTGTGTGATCATATGTTCATGAGTACAGGCATGCATGCTATGGTTCCCATGTGGAGGTCCAAAGTTCAAGCCAGGGAAATTGCTTCTTTCCTTCCACCATGGGATCTGGGGATCACACTACAGTCCCCTTGCTTGGCAAGTGCCTTTACCAGATGAACCACATCACTGGCCCTGCCCTGTTGCAAGTTAAACCTGTGTCCCAGTGGCTGTCATTCAGGGATAGGCTTCTGTCCTGCACCATGAGGTGCCTGCTTGCAACTCAGGGAGGCCATAAACCTTTCTCTGAGTATTAGTATAGTGAATCTATCCTTTTCCAGCTGTGTGCCACGGGCGAGAATCTGAGCTCTTTTCCTCGTCTGTTCCGTGGAGATGAAAACTGACAGTAAGTTGTGTGGAAGAGGTTAACTGATGTTCATTGAAATGCCTGTCAGTCAGTGTGCAGTGCTCAGGACACAGAATGCACTCTGCTTAGACCCATCTCCTCCTGCCTGGATGACCCAGACAGCAGGTGTCAGCCAGCGTAGAACCAGACCCTTCTGACACACTGGTCATTTCTACAGATGCCAGCCACTGAGGCTGCCTGTAGCTGAACCTGATTCCATGGCACAGATGGCCTGCCTGGCTGACTCTGGAGGACTTTTAGAAGCTAAATGCAACCTAAATGTTCTGTTATACACCAAGAGGCCACACCTTCCAATACCACTGCAACAAGGAGCTTGGGCAAGGTTTTTAGATTTTCCTGGACAAAGATGGGACTTTCCTCTGCATTCTTTCTGTCATGAAGCTTTTTTTACTTAAGTGGGGAAAGGTCTTCTAATGCTGAGCATTCCCCTTGGAGAACTCATGACAGTCATCTGAAGGTTTTTCTGTTCTTTCTTTTTTTTTCCCTTTCTCTTCTTTCCCTGTATTCACTCCCATCCTGCTTCCTGGCTGTAACGAGCCTGGGGAACCAGGTCTAGTGGCTTCTTGGATGCCCAGGGAGGGGGGCAGCCTTGAATGTGGGTGTGTTTAATAGGATGCAGCTGCAGTGGCCTGTCCCTGCCGGCCACACTTCAAGGAGAAGATTTGACACACAGCACAGCTGTCCTTGCCCCCACCTCCCCGTCCGACTGTGGCCTTTCCCCAGCACCCGCTTTTGTGCCCTTCACACCTTGCACACGCATTCAACAGCAGCAAGTAGAGTTGTGTGCACACTTATTGGAAGCTTGAGATACACACTTTTCTCCTTTGCAAGATCTGTTGTCTGGAGGAAGGGATGGCTCAGTGTTAGCAGCAAGTGAGGCCCTGGGTTCCACCCCCTCCCTGCAGGGGAGGTGGGAAGGAGACAGAAAAAGAGCTCTGGCTCAGAGCATCCCCATTTGGGGCTGCAGATAATGTTTTGGTTTTCTTTGGGGCTATTCCAGCCGTTTGTTTAGAGCGTGGCTTTCAGTTACATGGTTAGCACCGGGTCTGGCGTTACAGGGAACGGAGAGTGTGCGGAAGCCACTCTCCACTCCTCTGTTCTTATCGGCTGGCTCACCCGTGTGTCTCTGTGAGATCCTCACCTCCTATTTGAATTTTGATGCCCCAAACCTGTTTTCATGATTTTAATTATAGTAGCATGTTTAACTCACTAGTAATGGACCACCATGATTTACTAAAACATGCTTAAGTGGACTTCATGAAATTACCCCTCTAACTTCAGCCATCTCGGTGTTTCCACTGTAGAAAGAAACTACAATAACGAATGTGCATTCGTGTGTCCAGGTGTGCATGCCTGTGTGTGTGTCTGTGTCTATGTTTAGACCAGAGGCCAACTTCAGGGTATTTCGCTGGAGCTTTCCACTCCATCTGTCCATCTGTCTGTCTGTCTGTCCATCCATCCATCCATATATGGTATGTATGTGTTTGTATCTATCTATCTATCGATCGATCGATCGATCAATTGATTTATCTATTTTTGAGGCAGGGCCAGACCATGAAGCCTTGGCTAGCCTTGAACTCTCTTTATAGACCAGGTTAGCCTTGTGCTCACAGAGATCAGCCTGCCTCGACCTCCCGAGTGGTGGGATGAAAGACATGTATCACCGTGACCACCCACTTCCAGTTTTTTTAATTGTTTATTGTTTTTTTTTTTTCAAACAGCGTCTCTGAACTGGCCCAGAGTTGGCAGGTAGGAGAGGCTCCCCCTGCCAGCCCAGGAGTCTGCCTGTCTCTCCTTCTGTCCGTACTGGGATTGCAAGCATGCATTGAGTCAACTGTTTAGTGCAGGCTCCGGGTATCATATTCAGAGTTTCATTTTTGTTCCACAAGCATTTTGCCAGTTGAGCTATCTCCCAGCTCCTGCAGTAAGGATTTCTAGCCCCGCTTTGCTTCTTTTTGGTTATATCTTTCTCTTGGTATCACTTCCTGGAGGGAATCTGGTAGATTTGAATGGTTTAAACCCCCTCCTGGCCCCAGTGCAGTGGCACACGTGGCCGTATTTTTCAAACAGTGTTCTCTGTCTTGGCCTCTATGCCAGAAATACATCAGACAAGTGAGTGATTCAAGAGATAATTCCCTGTCTTTAACTCACTTAGACACACAGAAAGGAAACTGTAAGGTTGGGTCACTGCTATCTACCTTTTCATGTTCTGATCTTTGTGGCTTGAGTGTCTGTCCTTCTGACAGGATTGTCTAGCTGCTTTTTCAGAGGAGAGGCAGACCCACCATCCAGCAGATCTCTGAGCATCTGAGGTTTCCCACTTATCTCCAGCAAGTCCATGCTCTCGACCTCTGCATGGGATGCTTTGTTTAGGATTCACTGCAGCCTTCGGGGGGAGGTACACGTCTGTGTCCTCGTGTTAGTGTGCTAGGAGCTTGTGACAAATGAGCACAAACTGGATGGCTCAAAGAAACAGAAGTCTGTTCTCCCACATTCTGGAAAGTTGACATGCAAAGTCAAGGTGTAAGCTGTCTTGTCATTGCATCCTCCCCGTGCCTTTAGCCACCTTCTCACAGCTGTCTTCCCTGTGTGTATGTCTGCCCTCTTCAAATTGGGCACCAGTCATGTGACTTGGTGGGCACCCTCATGTAGTATGACCTCATCTCTATGTAACTATAATTACATTAGCAAAAACCCTATTCCCCAATAAAGTTGCATTTTGAGGTTCTGTAATATGAATTGTGGGTAGGGCACAAAGGAGAAGTGGTCTTGAGAAAAACAAAGGTGACAGTCTCTTTGATGCTCACAGGGGCCGTGGGAAAGGCAGTTGCTGTGAGCAGGAGACTAGCTGGCAGATGCAGCCTGCCCTGTCCAGCCGACTGTGCGGGCATGAACACAGGGAGCCAACAGGTTTGGAGCTAATGGCCCCAGCTTCAGTAGCTTCAGCAGAGTGACCCAAATGACTTATCACCAAGAGCGCGTCACTTGTCTGCAAGTGTTGGGGAACCCCAGAGGCAGACACCAGTGTGTCCAAATTGGAAAGTCAAACTTGGAGCACCAGACACCAGGAAGAAAGTATGCTGGCGCGTTATCCGCAGCCTGCAAAATATATTCATAGGCGTTCCAGGAAACTTCAGGGCTGGGGGTGAATTCCCTAGCAGTCAAGGCAGTAACTGAAAACTTAACTGTTCAAGGCTCGGATGATTTCTGTATGGTGGATGCGAGAAATGTGTTGCAATGCTGTCTGCTTCATCTCATCAGAGGGGATATAAAGGGAATTTATAGGGGCTTTTCTGGGTCAGCTGCCAGCTCGGCTCTTTGAACCACTTTTCCATAGAGTCTTGAGTTTCTCAACTATAAAATTCTACCACTGTGTAGCTTCAGAGATAACTTACGGTTAAGTTTGGGATGTGAGCTGCTTTATGGTCGGCCTAAAGTAGCCAAGCCCTGGCGCTGATGTTAGCATAGGCTGCCAGTTGTGTACCAAAAAGGCTTATAAAAAAAAAAAAATTAAAGTCCCAAATTTCACGGCCTTCCTCTAAGAATCTCAATAAACTCAGCTAACATCCAGGATGACCTTTGATTAATATTTAGCCTTTAAGAAACGTTTTTAGCTTGCTTTTAATAATTTAAGTTGCGTTTAAATTTTAAAGTCCCTTTTGATACTTCAATTCCCTGAAAAAGAAGGGCAACATCTAAATAATATAGATTTAGAAATGTTTTCCGGGACAAAAATACTGTTCGATTAAATCTCACTTTTTAGTATTGCTATGTGGATCTTCTCAAATCAATCAAAAATCTTGAAAATATTAATACTGCCAGCCTTATCCTGAGAACACTGCTGTGCTTATTTTTGGAGGTAGTCTTCCTGAGCTTTGAATATATATGCATAAATTACACTTGCTCTAAGTGTAGCGTTTTATGAACTGGGCCTTACTGATAGAACTGTGCAGGCCCTCCCCCACAGCCCAGTTTAAGTTCCCCATCATGCTAGAAAGAAATCCATGCCTGTCTGCTGTCACTCCTGGTCCCCAGGCCTGGCTTTGGGCAGACACAGATCTCCTCTCTGTGGCTGTAGATTTACTTCTTTTGCACATATGTAGTCTCTAATACTTTTGAAACCATCCTTGGTTTTAAGTTGAAAACTTGGTCTTTTAGGCTATTTTGGAGTCACCTTTTGAAACCATTCTGTGGATGACAGTCCCACAGGCCTGATGTCTTATGATCAGAGCTGAGCTCAGTCTGAGTGCAGCTCTCGTAGGTAACAACAGGACTTGAGTCACTGGCTGTCCAAGTCCCACATATTTCCACCCATGGCCAGCCCCACCTGCCTGATCCTTGGTTCATCTTTTAGGCTCACAACAGTGAGGTGCTGAGGAGAGAGCGGGCGGGCCCAGCCAGTTCTGAGGATCTGTTCTAGAGAGCCACTCTACTGTCCCTGTTAGGACTTGAGAGGCCCGGGTTCTAGCCACAGTTCCTGGATCCATTTCTCCATGCCTCCTCATTCCTTCCCTTCCCCCTCCCCTCTGTTGTGCTCTCAGTCAGTGAGTGGCATTCTCCGCTGGCCAGCAAATCGTTTTCTGAGCTTTGCATCCTCCTAGCCCATTCTGGCTTCCGTAACCACCAACAATAGACTGCATGGCATCTAAACAACAGAAATGTATTTCTTCCAAATTTAAGATCAAGGAAGGTACTGAGAGATAGGAGCCTGTAGAATACCTGCTTCCTGTATCATGGACTGTATATTATGTGTATCCTCCTGGGACATTTTTATGCATTTTATACCATACTCTTCTTAAAGGCTCAGACCCCATGGCTGAATCACCTCCCAAAAGTCCCTCTAGCTCTCTGTATAGAAATCTCAGGCAGCTACAAACATCCTTCACATTGCATACCCCACCAGTTAAGGGCCATCACACAGAATTCTGAAGATACTTTCTCTCAGCCCTGCACACCCAGCCCCTGTGCTTGCAGGAAAGTCATTTCACCAGCGGCCTCTAAGCTGCCCTCCTTGTCCCCCATGAGCTCGATTTAAGGCTATAATGAGTGGTTTTCCTTGTGCTTTTGGAAGTAGGTGCAGCTCCCCACTGGGTCATGTTACTGCAGAGGGCCAGAACCTTCAGGATAGGGAGAGGTGATTGCAGAAGCCGTTGGTTTTACTGAGTCCATTCAGTGGCCATTCTTTATCTAGCAGTTGAACTTCTGAATGAGCCAGTCTGTTCTTCCACGCTGGGTGTTGGAGCCCCTTGGGAAGGCTTCCGCTCAATGAACTCGCTGATTCTGAGATGAATGCTATTGCTTGTCTTTCCCGTAACGCTAGGGATAGTAATTGAAGTCTTAGATTTATGTCTTGACCTTCAGCAGCTGAAAGTTGTATTCAGCATGGTCCTGCAGGGTATCAGAAGGAGTCTTTGCTTTATGAGCTTAAATATTAAAGGACACAGATTATGGGGACTGACTGTAAGAGAGTAGAATTTCCCCCAAATCTGTACAGCCTGAGGAGGGAAGGTAATGGGGTCCATGTAAGCCCGGGGTTCATGTTTGCTAGGCAGCTATGAGTCCACTGGACACATACCACAGTACTGGAGAGCGTGCTGTCTCGTATTAGTTTTTCTAGATGCTTTTGTTGTTTGCTTTAGGTCCTTCCATAACTCCTGCATATGTTTATGTTTGTATGTGTGGCTGTGTATACACGTATGTGACTTGTGCAGGTGTGCATGGAAGCCAGAGGACAGCTTCAGGTGTCACCCTCAAAGTCCTGTCTGCACCCTTTGAGACAAGGCCTCTGACTGCCTGGAGGTCACTCCTCAGGTTGGCTTGTCTGGCTGATGAGCCTGGTCTCTGGATCCCCGTCTCCCCGCCCCTGTGCTGATTACAGGAGTGCGCCAGCAAACCTGGCACTTTCTTGTAGGTTCTGGGGAGCAAACTCAGGTCCCTAACCCCACTCCTGCCTCCGTCATCCTGTCTCAGCTCTGTTGACCGAGGAGGCTAAGGTAAACCATCTTGAAGGAGAGCTGCTCTGTGGAGAGGGGCCTGCTAACAGTCTCACTGACTTTGTTCTGCCTCATTCTCCAACATCCGTCTGCAGAATCAGCGCGTTTCAGTAAATTCCCTGAGAGCTTGGCCTCTGGCTTCATTTTTGCTCCTGTCATACATCTGTACTCAGAATGTCCCGTGGATTCACAGAGGGGCAGTGACAGCTGCTGTGGGACCTGGATGAGATCAGGATGGACTGTGCCATCCTGGCCAGCTCCTCAGGCCTTTCCATCCAGTCTGAGAACGAGCAAGCGTGGCCAGGAGTTTAAGATCCCTCAGACTCTGAACAAGTTGGATTCAAAGCACCAGAGATTCTTGGTGCTAAGCTGTAAGCTCGCAGACACAGGTTCCTGGTAGGTTTACATTGTTGATGGGCTGGGTACAGATGTGGGTTTTGTGAGGACTTATGGACTGTGTTTACCACTTACAAGCACGGGAACTGCTTAAGAGGGCAGGATCCATTTGGGTATTTGCATAGACTCTGTCAGCTGGTCATTCTGTCAGTCTCTTGAAAATTGATGAATTAATTAAGTGTGTGCGCGCGCGTGTGTGTGTGTGTATGATCAAAGGACAGATTGCAGGAAGCGGTCCTCCCCTTCCACTGTGTGGAGTCTCGGGCATCAAACTCCATCGTCCGGCTGGGCGGCAGGTGCCTTTACTCACTGAGCCCTGAAGTCTGAAATCCAAAAATCCAAACTGTGAAACATTTGGAGCACTGTGATGCCCTGAAGGATTTTGTGTTCTGCACACTCACGGGCCTTCTGCACAGGGCAGGCTTGTTGTCACACATATAAAGAACACACAGGCTCCTTTGGCTTTTGTGGACTGGGGTGCCAAAGTCAGTTCACATGGCGCCGCATGAAGTCACAGGTAAAGGACCAGAGCTGCAGGCCTCATACTGTCCAAGCTCCTTAAAGACCTTGTTTTAGAAAAATAAACCAATTAAATAATACTGCCTCCTGTAAAAGCCGGCTCTTAATGCGTTCCACGGTGGGGTGTTCAGTGTGGCGGGTCCCGATGAGCTTGT
Source organism: Pachyuromys duprasi (assembly GCA_028658305.1). Classification (NCBI taxonomy): domain Eukaryota; kingdom Metazoa; phylum Chordata; class Mammalia; order Rodentia; family Muridae; genus Pachyuromys; species Pachyuromys duprasi. Next base: position 83,175,766 of record CM053766.1, read on the forward strand.
CTGCTGCCGTGGGGGGACTTGAGCCTTGCACAGCGTGGCTGTAGTTTCACACATTTTTATGGTCGTGTTCTACGCTCCACGCGCTGCTCCGCCATTGCACAGAAGGACCTTCATGCCCTCAGCAGTTTACCTCCTCTTTGGTGGAAATGAAAAATGAAGTAATAAATTAAAGAAAAACACAAAGAATTTCTCCCTCACTTTCCTAGGCAGCTGGGGAGGAACAAAGAACCAGTGTTTTTGTTTTTTTTCCCCCTCTGGACAGCCTAATCAAATTCTAACGGCTTTTATGTGTTGACTTTTGCTCAAAGATCCCTCCTCCCATGGGAAGGCCACTGGGCTTACAGGCTCTGTGCAGAGCTTGTTTTGGGGCCCCAGGCTCCAGGGCACAGATTCGCAAACTCCAGCCTCAGGGTCAAACCCTGCCTACTGCCTATTTTTGTTAAGCCATTAAAACAAAACAACAAAGGAAGTGTATTCCACAGGAAGATGCAGTGAGCGTCAGATTCCTGTGCATAAAGGCAGCTTGCTGGCCGTCATTGTCACTCTTGCTCTTCTTCTGTCTGTTGTTCTTTCACCCAAATGATGACACAGAGCTAAGTGCCACTTGCCCTTTCCAGAAAATGCTTGCCAGCACCCCACCCCACCCCCATCTAGGAAGGCTAGGAAAAGGGGTGAGGACACGTGGCCTTTTCTCCCCAGAATGGATGCCTTCGAGTCTACTCAAGGATCAACGGGTAAAGTTAAGGGAAGGGGTTGGTTCACTTGCTGCTTATGAAAATTACTCTTCACACTTGTGTGTATTTGTGTGTGTATGTGTGTGGAGGGAAGTGGTTCATGTGTGTGAGTGAGTGCACACGTGTATGTATTTGTGTGTGCGTGTATGTATGTGCATGTGTGTGTATGAGTGTGTGTAGTGGCCAGAGACTGATGTCAAGTGTGTCCCTCTATCATGTGACACCTTATTTTTTGAGACCAGGTCTCAGTGAGTCTGGAGCTCAGCACGTCAGGAAGGTTAGCTGGCCAGTGAGCATCAGGGGTCTCATTTCTTCTTCTCCAGAGCCAGGGGAGTACACGCCTGTAGACATGCGCCACTGCACCTGTGTTTAATGTGGGTTCGGGATCTAAACTCAGGCCTCAGGCTTCCATGGTCATCACCTTGCCAAGTGAACCATCTCCCAAGCCCCAATCTCTTCACTGCTGAGCTCAGGCTGACCTCTGGACAGCAGCCCTTTACCTAGCCCCCTCAGTCTTTTATCTTGGCTAAAGTGTGCCCAAGTCACTCTCAGCCCACTTGCTAGTTCAGGAAGTTCCACCAGCAGCCGGGCAGCACTGATCATAGATGGCTATGCACAAATCTAGTGTGTTCTGTAGAATGGCTTCAGGAATCTCTACCTTGGCTGTTGGCCAAGGATCAAGGAGGCTGCACTGTAATTCATTCAGTCTTCGAGAGCAACCCAGAGAGATTCTCTTTCAGCTCCCTTATACAGGCAAGGAAACAGAGAGAGTCGATGGGTGATTTGCCTAAGGGCACGCAGCTGGCACATGGTTAGGGGCACAGTCAAGCCCAGGCTGTCTGCTTCAGGGAATGAGGGAATGTGCGCTTGGCTACCACCACACACCAGCATGTACCCTAGACTTCTGGGAGGCTGTGCTGTCATTGTTCCCTTAATCCTTGTTACAGTGATACTGCCTAATGGGCTGTTTGATGTTTGCACAGGCCCATGTTCATCAGTTCTTCCCCCTCCCCAGCTCCTGCCCCTCCCCGTCTCCTTCCTTCCTTCTCTCTTTTCCTCTCTCCTCTCCTCTGTGTGTAGTTAGGGTTAGTGTGTGGAGGTGCATGGATCCAGGGTGTTTTGTGGATGGGGAAAAATGAAAGAAAGGGTTCTAGAACCACAGACCTTCATCCTTTCCACCTCAAGCTGATATTGTAGTAAAAATGCAAATTGTGGAAGACTTAGGAGAGACCAGAGAGAGGGGCCTTTTGACTTACCTTGGAAGTGATTCACCGCATTTCCAGAAGTCCGGGTTGTGGGGCCTGGAGGAGGAGGTATGGTCTGAAGGTGTTGCCTGCACACTGCATGTCAGGGATACAGGCAGAACAGAACTCTGTGAGATAGGATGGAGGTGAAAATTCCTGCCATAGTGACACCTTTGCCAAGGAAACATCACAGAGCTGCCATAGCAGGATGATCCGGGTCTTTAGCGTCACTGCTGAAAGCACACTGAAGTTCCTTGAAAGCATGGTGCACCCAATCAAGTTCAGGATGTGACGTCAGACCGTGTGTGAGCCATGCTACTGGTTTGTATTTACTTCACTGGTTTTTATCATTACTCTGAAATGTGTTTCTTCCTGTGAAGATGCTGTAATGGCTCGTCTTAGTTGTCAGACCGTCATACCCAGAACAGGGGAACCTCGATTGAGAAGTTGCTTCCATCAGACTGGCGTGTAGATAGGGCACATTTTCTTTGATGGCCAGCTTACCGTGTGTGACGGTGCCACCCCTGAGCAGAGCAGCTGGTCCTGCATGGTCCCAGAAAGCCGAGTGAGCCATGAGAAACAGAGTCAGTCCGAAGTGTCCCTTCATGATTCTATATCTATGTCCTGCCTCCAGGTTCTTGTCCTGAGTTCCTGCTCTGTTTTCCCCTTCATGGTGAACAGTAAGCTGTTAACGTGAAATGAACCCTTTCCTTTCCAAGTCGTTCTTGGTTCTGGCATTTATCACAGCGACAGAAAGTGAACTGGGACCTATGCTCACAGTGACTGTCTTCCATGTTCTGCCTCAACAGCCTCATCACTAGGCCTCTGTGAAGAACAGTCTCATCCTTCTCAGTGTGTGTGACTGTGTCACCGAACTATGCAGTCCTCAGACCACAGCCCTGTTGCTAGGTGATGTGAGGCTCTGCCAGTCACACTGGTCTTACAGAGCACTCTGATACCATCTGGAAGGGGCTGTGTTTCAGTGAGCCTTAAGTACCTGTCTTTTCTACCTGTGTGGGATGGGAAGAGTTTTTAGTGTGGTCTGCGACACCGGGGTATGGCTGTCTGAATGCTGGGGACAGAACAGAGCCAGAGCGGTGCTGTTGCAGCCAGGGATGGCAGTGGGTTCTTTGCTAGAAGCTGGTTTTTCTTGCTTTGCACCCTGCTTCTTCCTCCTTCCCAGATGCCTTCTCTGCTGTCAGACAGCGAACCTTTGAAGCGGTTTTCTGATGAGCTTCACTTTCTTTCCTCAGTCATGCGAAGGAACCCCTTTGGTGTGGACATCTGCTGCCGGAAGGGATCGCGAAGTCCCCTGCAGGAGCTCTACAACCCCATCCAGGTAGGACCCAGGACTGCGGTGCTGTCAGTGTGTTCTGGAGACTTGAAGTGCCCTCCACTGCCCTCCGCTGCCTGACATTTTGCCTTTGCTGATTGCCTCCACATTCCACATCCTTAATCTGAAACACTCCCAGACCAAGCCCCTTTGAGCAGCAACATGGTGACACAAGTGGAAAATTCTACGCCTGACCTTATGCGACAGGTCACAGGCAAAATGCAGATACTGTGCAAGTTATTTATCTCAGGGCCTCTGTATGTAAAATGCATATACAATATAAATGAATCTCATGCTTAGACTTGGATCCTATCCCAAGGTACCTCTTTATGTATGTACAAATATTCTAATATTTGGGGTGGGGGAGACCCCAAATATGAACCACTTCTTGTCTCAAGCATTTTGGATAAGTGTAGTCCAGGAACATTTTGGAAGTTGCAGGGGAAGCAGTTTAGAGAAGTGCTGAGGATTTGTGCATTTTTGACCTTCCCGGGGTTTGGGTCTCTGAGGTCCTGTTGCTCTAGATCTTAGCAATGGGACTTTGAAGCTCAACAGCCAGCAAGGTCCTGCAGCCCCTAGCTGGCATGCTCTTGGAAAAACTCAACCTGGGGTTACCAGGAGCCAGTGGTGGCCTGCATGCTGCACCTCACTGCAGAACATCCCAGGGTTGGGGTGTGGGGGTAAAGCAGCTGTCCTGTCTTTCTGGCTCGTTAGTTTAACAAGGTGGCAAGCATACATCAGTGGTGCTGAGGAGAACAGAAAGCTGGAGGAGAGGAACTGTCAGGAGCTGGTCACCATAGCAATAGGCTCGGGTCATGTGAGTCCTTGTGTGGAGAGCCTTGGGCTGGTCCTTCTGCCGGAATGTTAGTTGATCGTTGCTGGTGACTGAGCCACTAAGCCACCGCCAACTGACTTGGCGTAACTGCCGAGGAATGAGAGCATGTTGTGGAGTGATGGCCTGGTCATGATCTGGTGCTCTACCCTCTGCCGAGTTCTCAGTCTTGTATTTCCGTAGACCGTGGTACCTGCTGGGAGAAGATAGGGATGGTTGGATCTCTTCAAGGAGAAATTCTTAGAGTCATTGCAAAGGCACGAACCTAAGAACTTCTTTGTCCGACTTTCTCTAGCCTACCACCTGTGTTTCCATCTTGGGGCAGAGCAGGGGCGGGGGGGCCTAGAGCCTGGGCACCCTTGGTGGCCTAATGGTGTTCAGGGGTGCCCTGTTACTTCTCTCTCTTGGGGTTCTAGGTGTGACTTGGACAGAGCAAACAGGTGACCGCAAACTCCACGTCTCCTGAGGCTTCCTCTGCTGGCCTTTGCAGACACTCAATGGCGAGCTGATATTTGGGGTTTCTTTGCTGCGCCAGTGACCTAGCCATTGTGAGGATAGGCTTCCTAGCCTGTCTACTCTGCCATCTTCATGAAGAGATCAAAACAGGCTTTGGCCACACATAGGATCTCTGGTATGTTCTATTGCGAGCCACTCAGGCTACTCTGTCAGAAACCAGCCTCTCTCTCTGTGTGGTATGTTCTATTGCGAGCCACTCAGGCTACTCTGTCAGAAACCAGCCTCTCTCTCTGTGAGCGGCACAGCATGTGTGGGTAGAGTCACTTCTCTCACAGCTGACTCTCTGGCTAGAAAGCCCATGGACTGCAGCTTGCCTGCCAGGTACCAGCCTGATACTGGGCCTGGTTGAGATCAGGGGTCTCCAAATATCTGTGATTTTTGGAAGAGTGAAAGCCAAGGTTCAGGTTCCCACCTCCCACGTATCTAGCTGTGCAAGCTGGAAGCCGTGACAAGTCCTCACTAGGTACTAGTTTCCCATCTGAGCGTCCTTGCGGAATGCCGGGAAGATAACTGTATGAGCTGTCACTTTCCTCAGCTTTCACAACAGACTTGGTGTCAGAGTCTGGTGACATCATCTTCTAGCTTTGTGACTTTGAACAAGCTACATGACTCCTCTGAGGCTGCCACCTGCTTTTATAATATGCTAGGGCTGCTACTAACGACTGGGTTCAAGAGGCCATATGGTGACCTTCCATGCTGGCTGTGCGGGCCCTGGAGAGTGTCTTGGCAGACCAGAGGAGAGGTGATCATCCCATCTAGTGTCACCCCTTCCTCACAGTGGTAGAGAGTGTTGTGTTAGTGCGAGGCACAGTTAGTCCTGGCCTAAACCTTGGAAGGCTGGCATCCCAGGGTAGGGCGTTGGTAGGTGAGTCACTGTCTTTCAAGGATGTCCTGGGCACACTGTCTGGGCTCTCCAGCTTATTCAGGCAAACATTGTTTCAAGAAATGTTTCCTGGGGGTGTAGTCCAGAGATTTTTTTTTCTGGGTCTAGCTTCCTTTACAGGTGGCAGTTATGTCCCATTCCCACGCGAGCCCTTAAGCAGGCTTGTTTGGGGGGAGGCGGCCCTGGTTAGTGGTGGGCTGCTGAGTGAAAAGAAGGGGACAGACGCTCTGGTGAGCACAGACAGCGCCACTGTCCTGAGTCATCGCCAGGGACTCACTGGCCTGTGCTCCTCATGGACTTTCTTGTGTTTTCCTACCAGCTAAACTGCGGGGCAGGAAGGGTACGGTCAGCGAGGCAAGCAGCAAACTCCTTGCTCGCTCTAATTGAACTGTGCCCAGAAATGATGTTCGCAGCTTGTTTTGTTTTCTCTTGTTTTGCTAGTTGTCTGTCTGGGCTTGGTATAGGGTGGTAAAAGCAGAGACTGTTTTATATGACAGGAAATTTACCCTATGGCAAGAGGGCACCTTCTTACTTACCTTAGACACATACCTTAAGCCAGGTGCTTTCTGGATCTTGGATTCATCTCACTGGACCTGTATGGTGAGCTCTGGGCTAGCTAGCTCCCCATTTATGAATAGAGTACTGAAGATAGTAATTGTGCATGATTTATTCAAGCCCAGGTAGCTAATAGGAACCAGTGAGGATCCAACCGCAGAAGGGACCCCTCCTCCCAATCTGGGTCAACTGTACTCACAGTTACTACTGATTGCTACTAAGTTACCATCACCATGGAAACCCCTCAGCGGGAACAACCCTCCTCCCTCAAGCAGCTGTTTAACCAACAAGGTTTTCACTGGGTAAAGACCCAAACCAGTGCTGGGAGAGTTGGCTCGGTTCTGCCTTCTGCATCCAGGCCTTTCTTATTTTAGTACACTGAAAACCCCAAACCATTCAAAGGACAATTGGTTAAGAAAAGAAAGAAAAAAAAACCCAAAATTTGCAGCTGATATTCTTAGCAAAATAACACTGTAATGTCTTATAATTTTCCTGGTTCTCTGCTGTCTCCCTGGCCCGAAATAAAACATAATTGCTGATCAGATCAGCTGGCGCCGAGTCACCAAAAGTTCAGGAGTTGCCAACCACATGCTTGTGGGCCGAGCCATCTGCAGGCCGCCCCGGCTCAGTGCCGACCCACAGGGCAGAGTGCCACTCTCGGCTGGGTGAGAGGGTGTAATTGTCCCTGAATGCCAGCAAGGGCGAGACAGCTTGTCCTCCTGTCTTCCCACCTCCTTGGCCCTTACGGGTTCCCTGAAGTCTTCGCAGTGTCATTTTCGAGGTTTGGCCCTGCCCGGCTACAGCTTTCTTTAGCGTGTGTGCCTGTCCTGTTATTAAAGTGTTCTGAGGGGAAGGATGCATGGCTCAGTACTATCCATGAACTTGCAAGTGGCACAGCTAGGTTTGCACAGGGCTTCCTGGGGTCCCTGGGTCCTGGTGTTCAGGCATCCAGTAGTGTTCTTGGTGAACTCTTTTTTTCTTTTCTTTTTTCCTTTTTGTGGTGAACTCTGATAGAGGAGGAGAAGGTCGTGTGATGCTGAATGTGGCTGAAGCTCTGAGGTCCCACCACAATCTTGGTATGCTAACATGAACTTTTGTCTCCTCCAGGGTGACACAGGATTAAGGATGGAGGGAAGGGGAAGGGGGGGGGGAAGAAAAGGGAAGAAGAAAGGAGAGAATTGCTGTTCACAAACATGTGATTACGTCTGTGACTGTTCTGGACATTTTCTAAACACATGTCATTGATCTTGTTGTTGTCCTGTTGGAGAGAAAACCCAAGGCCCCCACGAATACCACTGAGCCACAACCTAGCCCTTCACTGAACCTTTACAACCCCCACCCCCAGATGAAGCTCTCTGATAACTCGATTTTCTCGGAAGGTAACTGAGTTTCTGAAGGGTTAGACAGCATGCCAATATCACATACCACCAATGACAAAACTGGGTCTTTCTCATCTGCCTGTAGGAGGAAGGGGTCTTAGCACTTCCTCACCTCCAGGTAGAAAAGAGCCTCCAGAAGGATCTATTTCCTAATACATCAAGGTGAGGCATGGGCCCACTCTGGGCTTGGGTCCTTGGGCCAAGATAGAAAGCTGTCAGTGGCAGGAGCAGAGGCCAGAGAGTGATGTGGAACACACAGTAGATCCCTGTGAGCAATGGCAGCTGGCAGTTTGCTTTGTTTCAGAGTCTGTTCTCTGGCCGGGAGCAGGGAGAGGGCTTTGTCCTGGCCGGAGCCAGGTTAAGCAGAAGTCCTCTCCAAGATCTCTTGCTGTTGGGCAGTGGTTCTCGATCCTTAGAGGTGTCTGTCCAGTTGAAAAATACTATGCTGATGGAAGCTGCCATGGTCCAGGGCTGGAGGGAGCTGGTGGGAATGTTTCTTGCCCTGTCCTGGGTAGCATCTTGCTGGCTCTACGGATTCTTAAAGAGTAAATGGAGAGAAGAGGCCTCAGAAGAGAGACTGCTGGGAAATACGCTCACAACATGAAAGGATGAGAGATGTAGTGTATTAGCACCCCACCCCCATCCTGTGCACAGTGGGGATTCCAGGAGAAAGAGGTAGCCCCTGAGCCAGGCCTTTGAAGATGCAGAAGATGCTAGGAGAGAACAGCAATTGCCGATGATGAGAACGCACAGCAGGGTGGGGGCCACAGCCATTTAGAGAAGGAGAGTGGCCTGGAGTCGGGGAGATGCTGGGGCCCGGTGGGAAGGGAAAGGGGAGCAGACTGGATCGTATTCCTCATCTAGAGCGAGTGGTAGTCAGGGTCGGTGGACAGCAGGGTTCTCCTGAAGCAGCTACCCAGCTGCTTGTCAAATGGTCTGGCTTCTCTAAAGCAAGAGCCCCCACCTTTTGGGCTCAACACCACTGTCTGTCAGGTTGATGGTATTGTGTTTAACCAGTGGCTCTGAGGTCTGCTCACACATGAGATTCACTTAGAGACATGAAGAAATGCCCAGAGCCTAGGCCTTTCCCCTAGCGGCTGGCTTTTGCCAGTGTGCCAATATGTCCCAAGGCTTCTGAGAGTATTGGTCCGGACTTCAGAGTTCAGAAGCCGTGGCTAAAGGGCCCTTCAGAGCTGTCACTTGCAGACACTTTGAGTCTAACACAAGCCACCCTATGTCCTTGTTTTAGTGATTCTCTCAGGTCTGAAGTCTTTCCTTATGAAGGCAATGTTTTCTTCAGGATAGGAGGGTCCCTGCTTTCTGCAGCCACCCCAGAAGCTGCGCCCCAGATAACAGATTGGGACAAAGTCCCCCTGAAAGGGATACCCGAGCCTTTCCTGTGAGAAGAGAGGAAGAACCTCCAGCGCCAGGCCAGGCCTCAGGGATCAGTTGCACCTTCCAAATAATCAAGAAGTGGAAGGGCCGTCTGTTTCCACAGTTGTTGTTTGGGAAGAAGGTTGGGAGTGATACCCATCAGGGAAGGCCAGAAAGGGCAGCTGTTGTTCAGCCCCAACCCTGCTGCATTGATCCCTTCATTACCAACCACCTGGTAAATGAGGAGCCTGCCTCATTATCTTGCTTTGACCCAACAGCTGTCTACTAGCCAAAGAGGGATTGATTTAGTTGGAGACTGGCTCCTTATGCAGAGCTGTTACCGATAGTTGGCTTGGCAGAACAGCAGCTGGCTGGCAAAGATGAAACATTACATTAACCTGTCCCTACCTATAGCGCTCTCTGGAGTGCTACATTATTCATGGCAAGTGACATTAGGCCAGCGAGGATCCCCTGGAAGCCAGGGACAGTGGGCTGCCCTTTTTAAAATTATTACTTTTTTTTTTTTTTTGGCCATCCGCTAGCAGCTCCATTATACTTGAGCAGAAAGCTACCCTGGTCAGATTTCCAATCAAGCTAGGACAGGTGGAGACCCGGCGTGAGATGCAATCCAGGTCATAGGAGAGGACTGGATGCTTGAAGGAAGTGAGGGGTCCTAACTCAGGTTTACGACCTGGGGCCATTACCCGTCCTCCTCAGACCTGAGCTTCCTCATCTGTAGAGAATTAGGAAGTTACAAGTTTGTGAGAGTCAAAGACATCACATACCAAAGGCTAAGTAAAGCAATGGCCTGTTCAGTAAGGGACTTTCATCAAAGCAGGGGCTCCGAGTTCTATTGCCAGTACTCACACAGAAGGTCGGGCATGGCAGTGCACACCTGCCATCCCATCAGGGTGCACACCCAGGAGGATCTCAGAGCTTGCTGGCTCTGAGGGCACCGTCAAGGTCAAACTTAGTAGATCAGTTAGGAGCCACGCAGCTCTACTTACTGAGAACACAGTCTGTTTTTGAGTCCTATCTCAGGCTCTGTGTGAGCGTCTCTGTCTGTCTACATGGGTGGCATTTGTACAAATGTGTCCACTGCACATGGGTTCTAGACACTGAGCGGACACAGTCGCATGGTTTGAAAGGCTCCTGTGTTTGTGTCTGCCACAAGCTCCTTCATAATTCTCTGAGCACCTTGGGGATGGTGGGGTTAGCCTGTGAGCTCATGGCTAACTGTGGCTGCTAACAGGCTGCTGCTCTGTTCCAGACACAGAAGATTCAGGAGTGCCCCCTCTTTGACTCAATACATGGAAAAATATGGAGAGGAAGTGCTTGGAACTGATGGGGGGTTTTCTCTGTCAGTCTGTGCAAACAGAACCCTGCACATTTCCAGTGGAAGAAGCAACATTTGGGTGACAGAATGACCTCAGCAATTGCCAAATGGTAACGCAGCTGGACAAGCCGCCATTTATGGAAAGTTGTTTCCCGAATTACCCTCAATTAGGAGAGGCCTCTTCATAATTTGGTTTTTTTTTTCTTTCTGTAAATTGCACAAACTCAAGCAGCTTCTTGGCCTATTGGAATATGACCTTGTCAGATGTAGAGAAGTGTGCCAGAGCCTGGATTGTTGTCAAGCCCTGTGGGCACTACTCTGCAGGGAGGAGGGGTGGGAGGGGGAGGAAAGGGTGGGGTGGGGTCTCCTCCTCCCAGGACACATGCTGTCAATGTAGATCTCAGGCAAATGACTAAGCATTTTCAGCACTAGAGACTCCGACTGTTAAACAGGGATCAAAACAAGGAAGAGCAAAGGTTTTAGCTTTTTCAGAATTAGTTCTAGGCGTGAGCCAGGCTATGCTGCTGCTGTTGCTTGTTCTGTTATCACTGTTGTCTTTGCTCATTCAGGAGAGCCCTCCTGGGAAGCATTCCCTCATTCCTTCCTCTGGAAAATTTCTGCTAGCCACTGAGGGGGACAAGGAGAACAGGTGAAATGAGTTTTAATAAGGTATTTCGCCCAACCCAGCGCACTCAAAATATCTTCATTTCTACTGTCATTGTCCTTGTTTTCATACGATGTCTGGAGTATGGGGTTGGAAACATGTCTGGCTTTGTTCAGCCTCTGGAGACCACACTGGACAATGTTGCCATTAAAGGGGCCCTCTCTATCCCTGCTTCCTGGTGTGTCCCTGTTCCTTTGCAGGCTTCTTTAGGTAAGGAGCCCTCTAGAGGGCAGGGACTGTGTCCTGTGAGCCTGGGGAAGCGGGCTGGCTTTGTCGCCAGGCATAGGTAGAGACTTTCTAACCTTTCTAACGTATTCTAAGGAATGATGGCAAGGCCGCTAGAGTTGCCATTGGCTTATTACGTATGGGTGTCAGACAGAAAGCAGGGGCAATTTGGCAGAAAACTGCCAGGCTGTGCCCCTGAGACCTGTCTTCCAGCAAACCACTCACTTCCTCCAGCTTGGCCCTCCTGAAGCTTCCACAGACCCCTTCCCTACGTGGTACCACCATCTCAGGACCAAGTACTCAAACACAGGAGCCTGATGGGGGGGATTTCACATTCAAAACCTAACATGACATGTTGAGGTTGTAACCGCCAGGTTCAACCTCCTGTGAGTTCAGCATGTGGCTGGGTTCACTCCCCAGAGCCAGAGACAGGCAGATATCACAATGGAGGCCCTCCTGGGTGTCACAGTTAGGGTCACTGTTGCTGTGAAGAGGCACCAATAACCAAAAATTCTTGAGGGAGAAAGGATTTGTTCAGTTTTCGATTCCACATCACAGTTCATCACCAAAGGAAGTCAGGACAGGAACTCAAGCAGGGCAGGAGCCTGGAGGCAGGAGCTGAGGCAGAGGCCATGGAGGGGTGCTGCTTACTGGCTTGTTCCTCATGGCTTGTTCAGCCTGCTTTCTTAAAGAACCCAAGAGCCACCAGGCTAGGAACAAAACCACCCACAATAGGCTGGGCCCTCCCCCAGTCAATCACTAATTAAGAAAATGTCCTACAGGCTTGCCTACAGCTTCATCTTAGAGAAGCATTTTCTCTCAATTGAGGTTCCTTCCTCTCTGATGAATCTAGCTTGAGTCAAGTTGACATAAAATTAGCCAGGACTCTGGGGTTCGGGGAAGAAGGGTCCCTTTCCGCTCTAGGCTGGAGCCTGTACCATCCCCACACGGGCTCTCTGAGAACGTAAGCACAGACTACAGAGGGCTGGTACCTGGTGGGAGGCAGCCCTCCCCCTTTTCACCCTACCTCCCACCCTACTCTGTGATACAACAGCTCTCCAGCAGCACAGTGAAAATGAAGGAGGTGGAATTTGGAGCCCTAAGCCATGAGCTCAGGTTCTAACCCTTCCACTGACTGCCAGGGCCACCTTGTGGGAGAAACTCAGTATTTTAGGGGCTTTGATTTCCTCATCTAGAAACTAGGAACAACTTACTTAATGTCAGCTAACAATGCTGTGTCACCCGACAGTTAAGACTTGGAGTTTAGCATCTGCCTTGATAGTCTGCAGGGCAGAGCCTTTTAGAGGCCCTCTGTGGCAGGCTCCTGACTTCAGAGAATCTTATGAAAGAGGTGGGAGATAGTAAGACCTGGAGAGTACAGGAGCTCCACAAGGAGAGCAACTGAACCAAAATATCTGGGCACAGGGGTCTTCCCTGAGACTGATACTCGAACCAAGTACCATGCACGGAGATGGCCTGGAACCCCTGCACAGATGTAGCCCATGGCAGGTCAGTCTCCAAGTGGGTTCCATAGTAATGGGAACAGGGACTGTCTCTGACATGAACTGATTGGCCTGCTCTTTGATCACTTCCCCCTGAGGAGGAGCAGCCTTACCAGGCCACAGAGGAAGACAATGCAGCTACATCTGATGAGACCTGATAGACTAGGGTCAGAAGGAAGGAAAAGAAGACCTCCCCTATCAGTGAACTTTGGGAGGGGCAGGGGTGGAGAAGGGGGAGGGAAGATTGGATTGGGAGGGGAGGAGGGAGCTACAGGGGGGCGGGTTCAAAGTGAATAAAGTGCAATTAATAAAAAAATAAAGACTCAGGGTTTTTAAAGCCAGATACTCTAAGGGAACTTAGGTATTCCTAATCTCCCTGTGCCCCAATTTCTTAATCTGTAAAATGGGGATACTGAAAGCTTCTAGATCTTTAGGTTGTTACAAAATGAAATGAGCTGATTTATATGAAGTCCCCAGAACAATGACATGATGACGAACAGCCAAGTATACCAGCCAGCATTTTTTTTCTTAACCTTAATGCTTTTATTCTTAATCTCCCCCTAGGTCCTGATGGGTGGATTTGGGGAAATGGGAGCAGTGAGTGCATCCTTTGCCTGTGACTACAGTCCCCTTCCTGGCTTGGCCAGCTCTCCCACAGACTCACACAGGCTCTTTGTGAGCCAGGCCAAGCACTCCCAAGCCAAGAGACGATGTCTGACTCAGGCACATTGCAGGAAGCTAGCACTTCTATGGGTTTGGAACATTCTTTTTTGTTTCTTAAAATACAAAAATAAAACGTTAGGCAGCTGTTTTTAGATGTTCCTTTTTTGAGCCTTCCCAGCCTAGACATAGTAACCGTGTGTAAGTAACTTTGCCTCATGCTGGTGCTCCTTGCCCGCAGGGGTCTATTTCCGTCATTGTACCGGTTCTTCAGATCTCAGTGGAGGTGGTTTGGCGGCCATCTTTCATCCACGTGCTGAAGCCCCACCAAGTAGTGGTTCTCGAGGAGGAATGCGGCTGGCAGTGGGTCCTTCCCCCCAATTAGCAGGAGGCACAGGCCAGTGAGAGCCAGCACAGGCAGGCAGGGGCGGGGCAGACCTCGAGCTGTCCATTCAGAGAGGATCTGAGGCACTAGTTAGTAGTGGACTCACTGGGTTTCTGTTGGTGAAAGTACTGTCTCAATAGCCCGGGCACAGATGCCAGCTGAGGAATTGGGGGGCGGGGAGCAGAGATAGGGTTAACTCATCCAGAAAATTCGCAAAGCCCTGGGTTTGATCCCTAGCACAATATGGTGGCATAGGCTTGTAATCCCAGAACTTGTAATATGAAAGCTAAGGGATCAGAGACTCAGTTCTCCTTATTGAATTTGAGGCCAGCCTAAGCTACATGAGACCCTGTAGCCTGTCAATGACAAACACGGCCTGGGAGATGGCTTGGTTAGTTAATGCTTGGTAGAACTTGAATTCAGATTCCCAGCACACACACCTAACGGGGGGGGGAGGGGAAGCTGGTGTTTGGCATTGTGTTTAGGGTGGTACCCTACATTATAATCCCAGCCCTGGGGGCATGGGTACAGGAGGATCCCTACAGCTCACTGACCAGTAGTCTCACAGGATCTGTGAGGCTTCAGGCTCAGTGGGAGTCCAAAATAAATAAGTGAGTAAATAACTAAATAAGGTAGAGAACACCAGAGGAAGGTACCTGAAAGCACCAGCAGCACACACAAATGCCACGCCCACACCACACACCTGTGTGCACATGCACACACAAATACCCACACTCCTATGCATGAGATGCATACAAAATACATAAACCAAACAGGCAGCCCACTGGTTCCTCTGGACAAGACTGGAGAACACAGAGCCGTAGTTTTTGCCTGTGGAGCATTCTAGTTTCTCCTTTTCAGCAGCAACCAGAAAGACTCGAGAAGGAACACCATCCAGTCGCTGTGTAGGGACAAATGTAAACTGGAGAAAACCCCCTCAGCACAGTGTGAGCCTAGCCTTGTACCCAGTAGGCAGCCTGGGCCGTTCTGTGACATTCCCAAAGACCTATACCCCAGGCCCTGTGGGCTTGCCGAAGATCACGTCCTGATTCGTAGGGAGGTTGCATTCTAGAATGATGGTTTGAAAATGAGGAGATTTAAAATCTGTCTTGAGACTGGTCCTTCAAAGGACGAGTCCACCCCCGTATCCCTACCACCTCGTCTCCTGTTCACCACGCTTGGGTTTCATGTCCCCTGAATGGCATGTCTTCGTTCAAAGAGCCAGTTGCATCTCTGGAAGCTCGCTTTCCTGAGGCAGAATAAGTGAGCTGGTGTCCAAGAAGTGTGACTCTGAGGCTCTGGGGTGTGCACAAGCAGCTGATGCTCCAGTTATTCCTGGTCACGGGGGAGCCAGCTTGAATGAGGCCTTTCCACTGGGAGTGGCCTACATCCCACATTCCCTTAGCACACCAAGGAATGGGCGAGCGCTGTGCAGTCAGTGAATTGCCCACCGTTTTCTTAATGAGGACCAGCTAGTGAAACAGAAGGCCTTTGTTTATTTACTTGCTTGCTTATTCGTTCATTTGTTTATTTTACTACCCATAATGAAGTGTCTTTTATTTTTCTCCATGAGTTATGAGGGAGCAGCATATACCAGTGTGATTTTCTTTTCGCTAATAATAAGGTGGAGGGGGCTGGGAATGTAGCTTGGTTACTGGAGTGTTGGCCTGGCAGGCACCAAGCTTTGGGCTCATTTTATGTGCGGCATAAAATGGGGTGTATGTGACATAAACCGGCAGTCCCAGCACCCAGGAGGTGGAGGCAGAAGAATGAGACATTCAGGGTCATCCTTGGCTACATAATTTATTTGGGGTAGCCTGGGTTACTTGAGCCTACCTCAAAATAAAGAAAACATGTACACACATAGGCAGACACACACACAAAACGCTACAGAAAAATTAAGCATGGATTTTCTTGGAGTATAGAGCAGGCATGAGAAGAGTGGGAGAATTAGCTGGAGAATACTTGGTGCGCTCTCCCTCCAGGATATGATGATGTAACTAAATCAGAGGGAAGACGGGATAGCATGTGGTTAGATAGGGCCTCACTGAAAGAACACTGGCAAATTGCTGCCGCTTGTCAGGTGTGGTCTCCCCATCTCTGTCAGGACCCCATTCCACTTTACTTCCTGAAGTCCTTGTCTGGGTCTAGCACAAACCTTGGAAAGTCCCTTCACACATGACCTCACACTTTACATGGGGTGGGGGTGGGGTGGCTCCTGTGCAGAGGCCACAGGACACAGGCACCTGTTTGGGAGGCACCTTCATCGAGGCTCAGACCAAGGATTTTATGGAGAACCGAAGCCAAGGCAGCCTTCAAGAACTCTGGGCTGCTAAAGCCATGCAAGGGACTGGCATTTCTCTGTGCAGCTACCTTGACCTTGACCGTGGTCATTAGAACTGTAGTTGCTGGCTTCTCCAGCTTTGGCAGGCAGAATGCTCTCCCCCAGCACGAGAGTTTGCTGCCTTGTGAGACGGAAGGGATCGTGCAGCCACAGTGAAGAGTTTTAAGGTCAGGTTGTCATGGACTGTCTACACTGTGTACCATAAACCCTAAGACGGAGGCAAGGCCGAGACGCTCACAGACAGACAGAGTGGGAATGTAGCTCATTTTTATAGTGCATGTCTAGCATGCATTAAATCTTCAGTGTGATCCTTAGCTCCATGGAAACCAGGTAGGGTAGAGTACTCCTGTAATCCTGGCGCTTGAGAGGTTGATGTAAGAGGATCAGGAGTTCAAGGTCATTCTCAGTTACATGCAGAGAATGAGGACCACCAGGGCTATCTGAGACCCTGTCTCAAATATAAGTAAGTAAATAAATAAACAAATGCAGGAAAAGGCAGAGCGGCTTTTCCCTTGGTGTCTCACAGAGGAGTCTAGATTGCCTACACCTTGAGTTTAGTATTCTGACCTCCAGAATCCCATGAGAGCGAACCCTATTGTATTAAACCCCTGAGTTTGGGGTAATCAATTGTAGCAGCAATAGAGACCTAATAAGCCCACACACCTTTGCAGTTGGAGCTAAGGGGCCCTTTCCTGCATGTAAGGTCCAAGGGGAGCCCAAGGGATGCAGGGCCTGTGATCTCAGATAAGCAGAGTCCCACAGCCCATTGAGTCTAGAAAATGGCCCTTGGGTACTCTGTGGATTTATGCCCCAAAGCCCAACCTAAAGATAAAAACTTCTAGTGACAATAGCAAGTCAGAGGTTGTCTGTGCTGCAGATCACGGAGGGAATCCTCCTGCTTCCCTTAGAGGGGACTGTGAGGACCACTCGAGATCCTGTGAAAAGGCATAGCTAAGCCAGGCCTGGGCCTTGCTTCACAGGTGACCCTTCTACTGGCTCGCAACCCACTTACACTGCAGGAAACAGCCAGGAGGATACAGCTAATGCATCTGCCTCGTCTGAGAGAACAGGCGCCGCCCGAAATTCTCATGCACTCAGTCCTCTGTGGACTGCAGGCGGCAGGTACCAACAACAGAAAAGGGAGGAAGGGAAAAAAGAATAAGTAAGTTAAGAAAAGGGCTGAACCCTGTGGCAGTCCCCGGTAAAATGTGTCAAGACTTTGTCACAGCTTTGTGGCAAAGCTCACAGAGCACTCACAGGGTGCACCGCACCGAGGTACAGTCCCGTGAGGGCAGCAGGTGAGTGTGCTGGTTTGGTTAGAGTGTGTCCCCACATGCCCCATGTGTGGTGGTCATGGCAGGTGGGGGGCGGCTTTGAAGAGAAAGCCAGATAGATGTGATGAGGAGCATTTGGGGCCCTGTCCTGGGAGACAGGGATTAATGGGGTTCTCCCTGGATGCCAAGCAGTTCTCTGGAGAGGAGGGTCTTGAACACTCCCTATAGTCTAGCCTCCTGACACTCATGTGAGCACTCTCTTCTGCACATACTCCTTAGGGCGCTGTTTGCAGGAATGGGCACCGTGAAGTTTGGACTTTCCACTTCATAGGTTTATTGTGATCACTAAATGAAGAGACGGAAGCAAAAAGCCTTGAGCTGTTCCGGACGCGTACCACCACATGATACAGCAGCCACAGCCGAGGTCACAGGCTTCCAGTTCAGGCATCAACGGCTGTAACATCTGCCTATGCTGAAGTGTCATAAAGTTGTTACTTCAGCTCTCTGTAGTTACCCATCTTGGGCGTGGCTAGAACCAGCCTCCTCACATTCCAAAGCTTTGCTAAGACAACTAAAAGGGTTCTGGGACTTCAAAATGATCAGTGTCCCCTCCAGAGCTAGTAAGCCAGCCGTGGGTAGCTGTTGGCAAACTGTAGAGTGCTACTTGAGATCCAGTTGGTGATATTTCCCCATGGTTGTACCATCACACTCAGAGCCTGCTGTGGTATGAAGTACTGGGCACTGGCTGGGCAGGCCTGCCGCCTGTGGTCACAGACGAGGTCAGGAAGAGTTGTTTGATTTTGGTTCTGTTCATCTTACGCTGGGGTTGGAGAATTTGGCCCCTCCAGCGGCCCTCTACTGACGTGAGGTACAGATCGAGCCACAGAGCCTCGTTCACCGAGTCTGTCTCCATTCTGAAAGCGGCAAGCGAGCAGAAAGACTGTGATGAATGAGGGCCCTGGAGAGCTCAGAGCACAGCGCTTACTGTCGGGCAAGCTGTGGTTCCCCAGCCACGGAAGATGGCAGAATCGTGGGGCGTTGGTAAAAGCCTTGCACAGAGCAAGCCATCTCATTAAGAGGCCTCCTGCTCCAGCACAGCTGCTAGGGAACTGTTGGAGCAATTACATTCAAACCTCAATGAAGATTGAGGTTTGAAAGGGGGTCAGTGCATAATTAGCAGGAGGAGAAAAGGAGAGGGACGGCTTGAAACAATAGGTATAAGTGGCTGTCGCAGCCAGAGAGGCTGAGCTAGAGGGGCCAGACACTCTGGTCAGATCCCCAGAGGCTGAGCATGGGTGGTCTCTGAGTCACACATGGGCCTCCTGGATGTTGCATTTGGGCTTTCTTGGAATCAAAGGGATTCTGGAGAAAGTTGTGTGGTGCTTGCGATGTTTGTTAATGAAGGAATGAATGAATGAAGTGATTGGTGCTAGTCACCTGTTTATCAAATGGATGAATGGAGGAGGAAGGGAATAAATGAACGAGTTAAGGTAGGAATTCGTATAAAATGAGGGTAATAATTGTGCCGCCTTGTATGGTGGTGGTGCGTGAGAGCTGGGCAGGCAGAGCCTGGCAGCAGCCTGCAATCTGCTTGAACTGAAATCTCCATGACATTTTCAGGCTCATTGGTCGGCTGGGACGTGACGGCCATAGCAAGGTGCCCCAGGCTGATGGCTTTCACTGTGAGGAGCTGGTGGCCCCCGTGTGTCAGCTGTTTTATCACGCTTGTGGAAGCTGAAGGTCTGAGCGTGGGGGCTGGCTTCCTGTGAGCCATTCTTCCACCTGTACCCTCATGGCCTTGCCAGTGCAGCAGCCTCTGGTGTCTCTGTTCTTCAGTCAGGGCCTGACCTCTGTGAACTCTCCTTTCTGAATTATCTCCTTAAAAGCTCCACCTCTTGTTCAGGGAAGCACAGCTGTGTAAGAATGAACACCAGAGACTCTCCAGCCTGTGGGAACGAGGTGCAGCGAGAACGTCTGTAAACCCAGCACTGGGGAGGGATGGAGACAACAGGGTCCCTTATGCTCACCTGCCAGTCTGTCTAGGCAAATCTGTGAGCTCTGGGGTCAGTGGGAAACCCTATCTCAAAAAAGAAATTTTTGGAGAGCAGCTGAGGAAGACATGTGACATTTACTTTTAGCCCCTGCTCGCTTGTGCAAACACACACACACACACACACACACACACACACACACGCACACCCGCAGCCTGCCTCTGAACACACACTGGAAATCAAGGTGCTGCTTAAGCCCCAACACTGGGCAAAATCAAAGCTGGCTTTTAAAGTCTGTATTTCTGGCCTTGCCTCTGAGCAGTTGTATGAACCCTCCTGAACGCACGGAAGTGCCCTCCTCTTAGAATGAGAAACCAGAGGGGCCCAGGGTTCTGAAGAAAAGATGAATGTCTAACAAGACATAACTTGCCCTGGCCATGCCCTTCAGGCTCCCAAGGTCATCCTGGGTTTCACTGTGAGACTAGTAGAAAGCTCACTGATGTTTGTTGCTTTTTTCTGAAAAGTAAACAAGGCTCTTGAATGTCTTCCAGAGGATGTGGATGCCATGGGAACCCGAGTCTGGGTCCAGTGGAGCACTAGGAACCTCATTTGTTTTTCCATTTTCCTTCTCATCTCCAAATCTTGCCCGGAAGACAGTGGGAATCTCATTAACTTGGCCTCTGTGCGTTCAGAATGCAGCATTCCCTCCGTGTTCCCCTGCAGAGGGGCTGGGGGTGCCAGACGACTAGAGGGAACGCAATTAGGGAATTCGGTGGAGCTGGAGGCACCCAGAGCTGGCCAGCCTGTGGCTCAGTGAGGAAGCTGAGGCCCACCGAGGGCCCGTGATCCCTCTGAACACAGTGCACAGCAGGGTTGTTGACCCTCACTAAGGACACTGACCAAACACGAGGTCTGTTTGTTCATGAGAGACACAGTGTTTTTCTTAGCAGTGGGTCCCTTTACTGTGTGGACTTAAAGTATGAAAAATGCTTTTTTTTTTTTGAGAAGTATTCTGCATTTCAGGTTTCCCACTAATTATGACTGGCTTTCTCCCAAGTTAGTTGGAACTATTTTGGGGAAAGGATTTATAGTGATTTAATAAGAAAAGCCTTCCGAAAGCCTCATAAAACTTTCTGTGCAATCCCTTCTAACCAGCGTTCCCTCTTACAATTATGTCACTAAAAACTTCCTTTTTAAAGAGCAGGACCTTTGTCTATTCATGTGACCCTTAAAAGAAGCATTCACGGAACCCCTGAGCGCCAGGCATGCCGAGACTTTATAGGGTCAGGTGGGCCACGAAGGGGTCCCGCTTGAGGCAGCAGAGTCCATGCTTGTTTCACTGAACCTCTCCCCTGTCTGTGGACGCAGACTGCCTTCCTGGGGAATCCCCAGCACTGGCCTGCTGCACTTTGGGACTTGGTTTATCTGCACAGCCTCGTCAGCTGATCATGGAATCCTGGAACCAGGACTCCAAGCTACCCAGCTCAGTCACCAGGCTCTTGAACCCCAGGCTCGAGGAGTATTGAGGGAGACCAAATGGTCAGCTGAGTGTCCTTAAGCTTCAGAGTATTTACTGCATCTCTGAGTCCATCCAGGGGGTGGAAGATTAGAGGAGATCCCCAGCCGTGTGTGTGTGTGTGTGTGTGTGTGTGTGCCTGTGGACAGTGTTATGCTGATGGCAAAGATGACAGGATCAACGTTGGTAGCCTCAGTGGCCATGATGGCAGTGGTAGCCTTGCTGTGCCCAGCTTTGCACATGCTTTCAGTCTTCCCAGTCCAGCAAGGCGGGCACTCCCCAATTTGGTCTGAATCCAATCTGACCACCACAGGCTCTTACACTTGAAGGCTGCTATTTTCGGAACTTTGTGAGTTGAAGCCTAGCTGGGGGAGGGAGGTCCCTGGAGGTAGGCCTGTGAAGAGTCTGCCTAGACCCTGTCCCCTCCTCACTCTCTACTTCCTGCTCATCACGAAAGAATCTCCTCTGCCACCTGATGAGGTCTGAGCAGGTGATGGACCGGTGACCATGGACTGAATCCTCTGAAACTGTGAGCCAAGATACATCCTTTCTTCTTTTAAGTTGTTTATTCCATGCATTCAGTCACAGCAGGAGAGAAGTTAGGAGGTGTGCAGGTGGTAATGCTCAACTTTAAAGAGGTTAACAACTCAAGAGTCACTCAGCTTCCTTGTAAAAGTCACAGATGACCCTCAGCCATTTAAGCCCATAGCTCCTTCCCTCTGCCGAGCACAGGGTGCTAAATGATGATCCAACAGGGTTCTTAAGCAGTGCAGAACACATGCAATGATGTCTTTGGGCACCAGCACTCATTGGAAAGCTGGGGTCAAGGGCAGGTCCCTAAGCTTGTAATCTCAGCTCCTTCAGAAGCTGAAGCAGGAAGACCACAAGTTGAAGGCCAGCCTGGAAAACTTTGTGAGACCCTGATTCAGAGGGCTGGGGTAGAAAGCAGAGAAAGTTAGTTTGTCTAGCATTTGCAAGGCTCTGGGCTTAATCCCTAGTACTGCCAAGAAAGAAGCAAAGGAGGGGAGGAATGGGATGGTTGGTTTTAACATAGACACATAGACACGTGGGAAGAGTCCAGTGAGGGAGTGCTTAGGTTGAGTTGGCCTGTGGGTGTGTCTGTGAGAGGCTAGATTGAGGTAGGAAGGCACTTCCACGCTTTCCGGGAAGAGATCATGTTAGAGAGAGCCAGCTGAGCAATGGCATGTGTGCGTTCACTCACTGCTTTCTTCTCTTGGTTGTGGGTGTGATGTGACCAGTCGATTCAAGTTCCTTATCAGATTGTAACCTGGAATTGTGAGCCTAATGAACCCCTTGCTCCCTTACGGAAACAAAACCAAGACAGAAGGTGAGAGAGGTCAGGAGGCAGGAAGCTTCCATTGTCCCCCTCAGCCCAGCAGTCCCGCTGTCTGCCTCCTTGGGAGTTTGCCTCCAGCCCACCTCATGCTGGCCCCGCAGTCCCCACTGACCACTCATACCCGGCCTGCCTGCCTAGGGTTGTTTTCTACATTTGAGAAAAGAAAAGGGCAAAGATTTCTGTTCTCGGCTGGCAGGCACATTAGCCAGCCCAGCAAGGCACGGTGTGTTTGAAGCACTTCCAGTTTCTATCTCAGAAGACATGGATTTTGACTCTGGGCCACGGATGCTCCCTGAAACAAGGGTAGTACAGCTTTGGCTTCCCCTTTCCTGCTTCCCTCTCCCAGTGTCATCATAAAGCAGCCCTCCCACCCCGCACTCTGCTGCCTCTTTCTGGGTCTCTAGTGCCCTTGCAGCCTCTGGGCCTTTGCCCCCGGCCTCACCTCTCCTCAGCAGATCCCCACACAGTCCCAGATCCAGCATTCCTTTTCATGTCTCTGTTTGACACCCTCTTGTATGCTGAGGGCTAAGGTCAAACCACCCACCTCTGTGCCTGATGTGAAAGCAACTAGAGCTGGATGGATGGGCAAGCTGGCAGCTTGGGGGGCGGTGTCTAGAGCCCCAGGTTTTTGTGACCAAGCCCCTTGGCCTTTCCTTTTTAAGATCTGACCAACAAGGCACAGGGGCCCTTGGCCCCTGCAGTCAGGCCACCTGGATGTGTCCCAGCCCAGGTCCCTGGGAGCCAGATTTGTGTCTGTGTCTGTGAAACAAATGGCAGTCTGGCTGTTCACAGAATAGAGTTTTTTTTCCCCCTAGTTTCCATGAGCTTCCTATGGTGAAAATGCAGCTGGTCCCCTCCTTGGGTCTTGTTGGTACTGGGTCCCCAGTGCCACAGTGTCAGGGGCTGCAGCCTTTTTGAGTACATCAGTACCATTCCCTGGGGAGTCCCTACCCTTGGCAGACCATGTTAGTCCCCAAGAATGTCCACTGTTAGGAGGCAGGCCCTCCCTCTTATTTCATGGCTCCCTTACACATGTTCTTACTCTGCTTTTCGCACCAGCTCAAACAGTGCAAGGGCCTGCCCGGCAGACAAGAAGAGCTTGGATTTCCTCTTTCCAAGTCACCTCCACCATTTATAACTCTCCCGGCCTCAGGCGTTCTGTTATAGCAGCAGGCGAAGGCAGGGCACGAGCAATCCAAGTGCAGCGTCACAGGGTCTTACTAGACCAGGCCACATCAGAGCGCAGCCTTCTATATAGTGTGGAATCTTCCAAACCCACATGGCTGTTGGTAGAGCCGTTTCTTAATAGGTATAGGACTCAGAGGAGCTTGATGCTTCAGGCCCAAGACTCTACTCTCTCTGAGCCCTGAGAAGACCAAGTGTTGTAAAGGATGATCTCCTGATTAGCTAGGACCCTCTCAGGATACACATGCTTCTTTTGATTAGCACAATCAATCACAGAATGAGTTCACTTACAGGAACCTTTCACCAGGTCACAATAGTGATATCCCATTCTAACCCCTTCATACCTTAGCTTCCAGGGCAATGGACACTATGGATCTGGGGGCACAGGGAAGGAACCCCAGGGTTCCACTTAGAATTCTAGTGGCCACGCTGGCTGTGTGGCTCTGGGTGTGCTGTTTCACCGCTCTGTGTCCTGTTTATAAGTGAGTTGATTGATGGAATCTGCCTAGCCCAGAGCAGTGCTGAGTACGGAATGAATGTGAGCAATTAGAGCCATACAGTGATAAGACTCTGTGGCGTCTCAACTCCCGTTCCGGAGTCCGCCATCTGGAAAGTTCACTGAAGGTGTGGGGAAGGAAGAGGCCTCAGGGCGTTGAAGAGTTGGGATGCCACCAGCATCAGTTGCCTTGGGCAGGAATGCAGAGCCAGTGGAATGGCCAGCACGGTGGATAAGTGGGTGCATGTGCCCTGGTTTAGCTCCTGCCATCAAAGCACCTCAAAGCCGAGAATGACTGGGCTTGGTAGACAGGTTAGAAGCCTGCGGCCAGGGATTGTAATGAAGAGGGGCATTGGGGAGGGCTGCACGTGTGGCTCAGTTGGTAGAGGAGTGCTTTCCTCGCACACCCATGGTCCCCGGTTCAGTCCACTGTGCCGCATAAACCAGGTGGTGGTACATGACTCCAAACCCAATACTTGGGAGGTGGAGGCAGAAAATCACTTCATCCTTTGCTATATAGTGAGTTGAGGCTAGCCTGGGCAACAACAACCCAAACAAAACAACAACAAAACCCAGTAATGTCTGGGAAAAAGAGAAGTGAGTTAGACATCCACATCCCCTTTGCCACCTGTTGTGGGGAGAGGCTTCCTCCCTAAAGTTTCAGGGAGAAAGCCTAGGTTCCTCCCAGTTCCAGGGAACCTGGCTTATCTCCTCTGAGGCCCACAGGGACATGAACTTCCCATCTTTGCACCACAGACAAAGGCCCAGAGCAAAGCTCCCTGAGGAGCTTCCGTGTGCTGCGGAGTCCTGTGCCCTTCATAAACAGAGGAAGCTTCAGTAAGGCAGGTCCCTGTGGGTGTGGGCACAGCGTGTGAAGGGAGAGGATACCACAGCGCTCCTCAGTGAATTCCTCAGCGGGTCCCCCGGGCAAGTCCTTCACACTTCTCTTCTGTGCAGATATGGCATCTAATAATTCAAGTCATTTATTGACAGCAGGAGTGGAAATCACTGGCACCCTGCCCAGATTCCCTGGTATCCCTTTGAAACTCCTGGGTCGCTCCCCAGGGCCTGTGTACTTTGCCTTTAATGGTTCCAGTGCACCTGCACACCTACCCGGGGTAGGCGGAGCTGGGGAATATCCTGTTGGGGTTGCCTTCAGCCTGGTTTCCTGACACAGAACAAAGCCAGTGGACTATCACCATGCCCAGAGCTCCCTTTAGAATCAAGTTGGGGACTGCCCCGAAGCCAGGCTGTATATGTTTGGGGTCCTCCACTTCCCCAGGGGGTTCTCAGGACTCACCACATAATTTTCAGGGCCCAATGCTGAATGACAGCTTGGAGCCCCTTGATAGAAATGGTTGACAATTCCAAGATGGGGACTGCAGAACTCAAAACAGTTACAGGGCCCTGAGCAGCTGTACACGTTGCACAGCAGCCAAGCCTGCCCATCCTGCTCCCCCAGTTTCTTGGGAGCTCTTTCTTAGTGAGTCATTTGCATGTGAGTTCCTGTCCTGCTCCAGGCTTCAGTGAGCTGACATTGGGAGTCCACAAAGGTTCTGAGCAGAAGTGAGAGCATCTAAGGCAGATATAGCACTGTTGCCTCCCTAGGAAGCAGCTCTTTAGCAGACATGTTGGGGTCCCCGCAGCATGAAATGTAGGTAGAGGCCAGGGCTACTACACCAAACCATGTGTGCGAGAACGGGGTGATGGAGTTGAGTTTGAACAAAGGACACACTTGTTCAAGGACACACGCTAATTATGTGTTTGGCCCCAATGACTTGGTCGTGAAAAGACCAAGTTCCTTCCCCTGATGCCCACACCCAGCTCAGGTTGAAGACTGTGGGAGGAAAGGCTGAGCTGATAGGACAAGAGGAAGTGCTAGATGGTAGAGACCAAGGCTAGTCTTTTAGCAACTTATTATGGGGTTTGGGGAATTCTTGAGAATTCAAAGAATCTTTAAGATTCTCAAAGAATGACGGATGTTTCAGAAACCCATGAGCTGCTGGGGTTGGGGCCAGGGGCCAGAGTAACCTCTTAAATTGTCCCGTGGGATTGGTTCCCTCATCTCTGGTACCAGCCCACTGCTTTACTTGTACAAGCCTGTTAAACCCTCTTTCCAGATTGTTTGATTCTTATCCAGAATGGCTGCAGTCCCTCAGCCCCTCAGCTGCAGACAGAACTGGGCTGGTGGCAGGGTCCTTCAGGAGGACCCCCCCTTCTTTGTTATGGAGATACAGACTCCTCACTGTTCTTCTAGAATATGGAAGCAGTCCTGGGCCGTGGAGTAGCTGGATATGGTCCCTGCTGGAGACTTGCCAGGAGGTGACAGTGTAAGGACATGGCTTTGGAGGGGAGGGCTTTGTTTCCCTGGGGACACTGTCTC
Source organism: Pachyuromys duprasi (assembly GCA_028658305.1). NCBI lineage: Eukaryota > Metazoa > Chordata > Mammalia > Rodentia > Muridae > Pachyuromys > Pachyuromys duprasi. The sequence goes on from CM053766.1 coordinate 83,201,934, forward strand.
AGCTCTCAACATTGCGAGGCCAAAGCTGAGCCCCGCTTTTTAGAGTGTGCATGAGCAGCACAAGGGTCTCAGAATGTACCACTTGGTGGCCTTGTCTATGCACTGGGCCACTCCTCAGCATCTTTATCAGCACAGGGATGCCTTCTGGCCTTCGGGGACGGAGGAGACACACGCCTCTGTCCTCTTAGGTCTTATCTTCCAACTCTAGGTGCAGCCGATCATAAAGGCATGTCATTTCCATGCCATTCCCCATGAAGCTGGGGGGCAGGGCCAGCTCTGTCCTGGTGACAGTCCTTGGAAGCCCTGGAGTCTCATAGGCAGGCATGGCAGCAGTGAATGATGGCTGCACTGGAGATTTTGGGTTAGCTGCATGGCTGTTTCTTGCGCACCCTGAGCTGCCATGTGCAGAGGCCAATCCAGACTGGATGACACCTGAAGGAAGGGAGGGAGGGAGGGAGGGAGGGAGGGAGGAAGGGAGGAAGGGAGGGAGGGATAGGCCACAGCCCGTCTGCAGTTTTCTAGGACCCAGAGCTTCTCTCAGGAGAGCTCAGACCTTAACCCAGGACGAGTAAGGCACGCACATCTCTCTTGGGGTTCTGTGCACGGTTGCTTTTAAAGATTCCAGGAGGCCAGGAGCCTCTTTTCCACCTGACCACTTTGTCCTTGCGCTGAGTGTACATGCTCTAAGATGGCTCGGGCTGAATCTGCCTCATTGCTTCTGAGGCTCACAGTCCATCTTCAACCCAGCGTCCAACTCTGGAGACCCCCACACTGTCACTGCCACATGGCGTGACCCTTCCCAGAGAGGGAGGGCGCTCACATCTCCCGGCTGCTTATGTGGCCTGCACCATCTTCCAGCTGAGACCAGGAGTGCCCTCAAGGCTGACAGGCTACAGATGGAAGGCAGCATTCCCCAGCAGGCTGCAGGGCTAGGCCAGCACAGGGCCAGCAGGACACAGGGTATGTGTGTGCCTGTGTGTGTGTGTGTGAGGGGGTAATATCTGCTTTGCAGGTAGTGAAGGCCCTAGTGATGCCCAGTGTGGGAGAATCTTCACACAGGCCGAGATGGGAAGTGAACAGAACTGTGTAAACAAATACTGAAGATGCCTGTGGAGGGTTGAGGCTCCTGATGTGCGACTGATGTCTCTGCAGGACATGTGGGCGGCCCCTTAGCAAGTACTGCTCTCAGCCAAATTTTGTGGTTCCCCACGTTCTGCTCTCGATAAGGTTCACACGTAGTTCTAGTTTCGTCTAAGAGGAGAGCAGGAGCTCCTGTGCGGGTGTGGGATGGTGATCTCCATGGGAGCAGCCGGTGGTGACAGGCTCTCCGGGCATCAGCACCAGCCCTTGCTGACGCCAGCATGTTTGTGCTTCCCACGGGAGTGGTTTCCACGCCTGGCAGGTGAACTGCCTGATGGCTTCTGTTCAGTTGAAGGGTGCTGGTACTGTTGATGCTGGCTGAGGCCGTAGTATTTGCCAGGAGGAGGTACGGGTTTAAGGCTCGTACTCGGAATCAGCCCCACTTCCCAGACGGGGTCCCTGAGGCCCACACCCACAGTTTTAAAAAGCTGAATGTGACGGCGCAACTGCGTGATTCTGGCACTGTGTTGGCAGAGATACAAAGACCCTGGGGGTCCCTGGCACCCCGGACTAGTCTACTGTTGAGCTCCAGGCCAGTGAGAGGCAGTCTCACAAAACTAGGTAGATAGTGCTGAGGAATCGCACTCAGCGTTGTTCTGTGACCTCCATTTGCACCGACTCACGCACACATGAACCTGTACACACATGAACCTGCTCCCACAAACACATGCACACACGAGCCATCACAGAGGTAAAAGTATTGTCTTTTAAAGCCTTTTGCCTGTGTGCCTGTGGTGTGGGTGTGCATGCAGACGCAGTGTACTCTGGTATCCACGGGGCCTGGCTACAGGGCCCGCACAGACTGAAACATCTGCAGGTACTCAAGGCCCTTGCGTGAAGTGGTGCTGTATCTGTGTAACCAACACTCGCCCTGTGTGCTCGGAAGCCTTGGTGAGGCAGAACACTTAGAGCAGTGTGGCGTGGCTGCGGTGTCAGCACCCACCGCACTGTGCATGGAATAAGCACAAGAAGAAAACAAAACCAAAACTAGATGTCTTGAGGTCAGATGCAGTTCGATCTACAGATGATTGCATCTTCAGATGTAAAAGTCTATGGGCAAAGGCCTGCTCTACAGGGCATTGTCACTGTGAGCCAGAAAGTCACTTCTGTGTAGCACAGTGACTTCAGCAGCAGGAGCAGAGTCAGGTCCGCCGTCTGCCAAGGCTGAAACGCTGCTGCTGCCAGGGTGGGAAATCTTTATCAGAGGCACTCAGCTTTCACGGTGAGAGTGTGGAGCACGGGCAGGTCAAGGTCTGCGCAAACGTAGGGATAATCTCTTCAGAGACCTAGCCATGTGCCTGGCATGTGCAAGGACACAACTTGTTGCACATTTATCCCCATCGCCAGTCCTGTGTCTCCCTGGTACCAGTCACACGACCCACCAAGGTGTGCATGTGTGGGGGAGCTACCTACCGGGCCCTGCAGCCCCTGTTATTGGCTGGCGCTTGTTTCCAGCTGTCTTCTATGCTTCCTAAAGCGAGGAAGACCAGCAGTCTTTGAACTTAACAAACCCTGAACGCAGTGGCAGGCACAGATCCAGAAAGCTGTGCACACGGCTTTGGTCCTGGCAGCCAAGCGGAGGATGTCTTTTCTAGAAATGTCAGCTGGGGAGCGAGAAGCCTGAGAAAAATCAATGTAGAGCGTGTTTCCTTGTCTCTCGACTCGGGGGCTTGGGGAGGTTGGGGTTTTCACGTTTTCACAGTTGTGTGTGCCGTTTGTAGCTTTTAGTTCCCTGATGCCCAGAGAAAGTGAGCTGTGTCTGTCTTATCTCTTTTGGAGTTTAGGCGTGTCATTTGCAAAAAAAGGGGGGCCCTTGGTTCTCCTCATTTTGACTGTTGTGAGAGGTGCCGGTTTTCAGGGTTTCTGCTCAGAGCTGGGGCAGGGTTGGAAATGACCACAGGGACTGTCTAGAAGCTAATGGGAAATGCATTCTGCAGCCACCAGCCAGATGGAGCACTGCCCCTCCATACCTGTCCACTGAAGTGTCCAGACAGTTCTAAATGCAGCTGGGAATATGGGCCTGGGGATCTAGCTCAGTTGGCAAAATGTTTGCCTGGCATACACAGAACCAGTGTTGGGTCCAAGCCTCAGTACTGCATAAGCTTGATTTATCGCCAGCAGTGCAGAAACTCTGCACCTGGGAGGATCAGGAGTTCAAGGTCAGCCTCAGCTACATAGTGCATCTGAGGTCAGCCTGGACCAGAGACATTGTCAAAAAGCAAACAAGAAAATAACACAGGCTGCCTTTGACCCTTCTTCTCTGTGACATACACCAACCTCCCATTGAGATCTTCTTGTCATTTAAGTGATCCCCCCCCCACACACACACACTTTGGCTCCATTTTTCATCAAGGCCAGATTCTGTGTGTCCAACCTGCAATGTCTGCCGTGTAGCCACCGCTTCCTTCAAAGCACAGCTTTAGCTATCTGCAACACCTGGGCTCCCGCAGCTGGCACGTCTCTTCCTGGGCGTCTTGCCCAGCCTGGAAGCTGTCCTTTTAGTAGCCCCATCCTGCTTTGAATTTTAAAGGCCTCACAGCACAGGGTGGAGGAGGGGGAGACTCTGGGCGGTGGGGGGGGGGGCTGAACCCTGAGCCTGCCCTTTGTAGCTGGCAGTCCTGGCAGTGGCCTCAAGAGTCCTCGCAGGTGACTCTGTCTTTCGGTGAATGGCAGGACTGAGCCACCTGTGTTGGGAGGGGTGATGGCATAGGGCTTACCCTCCTGAGAGCCGAAGGTCTGTCCCACCAAAGCAAAGCTAGCTAGATTGCTTGCTTGCTTGCTCTTTCCTTTCCCTTTTCCCGTTTTCCTTTCCCTTTCCCCCTTTTTTTTCCCTTTTCCCTTTCCCTTCCTTTCCTTTTTTTCTTTCCCTTTTTTATGACCAGTAATGCTCACCTTGACTTCCATTTCCACATTCCAAGCAGGAACTTGCAGTGATCTTCAGGGCTAACTTTAGCTTGCATCCCTGCCATTCCCATGAGGAAACTGAGGATGCACCTACCCAATTCAGCACCAGGGCCATGAGCTGGGCCTGGAGCTCTGGCCTCAGTTTCATCTGGGAAGAAGTTACTGGTGTTGGAAGTGTGGCCTAGGCTGGAAAGGAAGCAACCACAGGAGCTGTGTCACCATGGCCCCCCAAGTTTGCTGTTTGTCCTCCTGAGTTCTGGAGGTCCTTCTGCACCCTGCCAGGCATGAGCCTCTGGGGCCCAGCCCTCCCTTCTCCCCTCCTGCTGGCTACACTGTGACTAATCCCTTTTCCCATGAGGTGAGCCAAGACAAGATTAGAGCTTTATTAAAAGGAAATTAAGCTAGGAAATGAAAGGATAAACAAACCCCAAATGAAGAGGGGAAGAAAAAAAAAAACAGACCCCTAAGCAAGTGAGGTCACCTAACCCAGGTCTCCATCCTGCTGGAACATCCTGCTTGCACTCAGGCCAGGCTTCCAGCAGGTGGCCTCCGGCCTGGCTCCTGTTACAAGTCCTGCTAGTGGCTATGGTCACACTGGCTAATTTCATGGTAACAGCAGGTGCCTTCTTAGGGTCCTGGGTTATGGCACCCACAAGTGCCTTCCAGCACTCTGCCCAAACCAAGGTATCCTGGGACCTTTTCTGATTGTCACATTCAGACTGCTGCCAACTGCTTCCTGGAGAGGCTGGTGATACTTCTTCCCTCCCCCACCCCCCTTGCAGGGGTAGAAACTGCGTTTTCTGCCCCTGTGAGCCTGGTCCAGCTCCACACTCCTCTTCACCATCCCCCCCACACCCCAGAACGAGTATGCCTCTCCTCTACCTGCCTCTCCTCTACCTGCCTCTCCTCTACCTGGGCACCTGTGTCCTCTGCCCCACCCCTCCCAGCGGCCATTGCTGCTCTCACCTGCACGCCCCTCTTCCTTCATCGCCTTTACTCAGCTAAGCCCTACTTGTCCTAAATGTCGCATTTTTAGGGACAGTTCCCCCACCCTTAGTGTATTTCCTGTGGGGATGACAAAGTGAGTGGAAGAAGAAACATGCATTTGGCTCAAAAGAGCCACTAACACCATCCCAGGGCCCCGCCCTCGTGCCCCAACCAATCCTCATCAGCTCCTGAAGGCCTCACGTCTATATCTTTTAACATAGGGATTCGGAGATTTGATCTCCTCTGCCTTCCTTGAATCACGGCTCCTTGGCCTTCACCTTTGTCATGGTGGTGACTAAACACCTTTCCCTTTATACTCCTGACACAAGGCTCAGTGAGAACCAGGCCCCATGTGTCACACTCAACCCTGAACTCCCAGAAGGCCTGGCGAGTGAGGCAAGCATTCCCCGAGTGCCTGCTCTGTACCGGCTGCCACACCGCCACACTGGGTGCTGGTCTGCAGGGAGCAGTGGTAGAGTTTGCCACGAGACCTCTCTGTGTTCCTGGATGACAAATCATAGTGGGGTGGTGCTCATTCTGACTGAGCAGAGGTGTTTCTGGCAGTGACAGGGATGGATGGGTTGCCTCATGCATGTGGAGGAATTCTCCCTGTCATGAACAGGGAGTTGTGGTGCGTACTAGACATGACTGACACTGCTGGTGAAGTCCCTCTTCCCCAGTCTGTGGGTCTGTGGAGAGGAGCTGGCTGGCTGCTGTTATGAGGCAGCCAAGCTAGGTGACAGAGACAGGTGGGGAAGAAGAGATCGGCTCGAAAGGCGCGTTTCCTTTTCACGTCAGCCTTGTGGAAGTCAGCCGGCTCCTTTTGAAAACAGGAGCCAAATATTTTCGGTTTGTGTAAAATAAAATTTGAAATACCCGCTTAAAGAATATACTGGAAAGCATTTTAAGTATACTTTTTTGCAGACTGTAAAGTAATCATTTGGGGGAAAAGTATAGAAAAACTGAAAAAAAAATGAGAAGTACTTTAATTCCTCTACTTCAAGGTAATTATTGTAAACATTTAAATTTATCTTCTAATGTTTTTTTGAGTGCCCCAAAGCACAAATTGTTTCAAAAGATTAGATCATATCTTATATGTACTTCACTATACTTAATAGATTATGAACATTTTTTATCTTGATAAATATACAGTAAGAGTTTTATCTGCTATGTGCTGTTGCTGTTTCAATCTTATCTGTAAAATAAAACAAGTCATGCTTAAGGGATGGGGAGGGAACTCCGTGGTAGGGCATTTGCCTGGCATGCAGAAGGTCCTGGCAGACTCCACCACTGGCAGCTGGGAGATGTCTCAGAGGTGAATGTGTTTGCTGCCCAAGTCTGAGGACCTTAGTTTGGATCCCCAACACCTCTGGCTGTACTGGTTTGGACCTATAACCCCAACACTAGAGAGGTAGAGACCAGCAGGCCCCTAGAATGCGCTGGCCTCTCATTTCAGCTGAGTCTGTGAGATTCTGGTTTAGCGGAAAACCTATTTCAGGAAATTAGTTGGAGAGTGACTGCCTGAGGAGGCCCTGCCGCTGACCTCTGGCCTCCGTGTGCGGGGACGTGGTTAGAGTACCCGCCGTGTACCTCCACACAGAGCTCATGCTCTCACTTCTCCCCAGCCTTTCCACCGGACTCCCAAAGTAGTGATTGGCTTTACCCAGATTGAGTGAGAGCTAATAAGAATCTCTCTTCTGTGGCCTTGTAATTTCCTTTTTAGTTTCTGTCTTGATGACCTTTTTTTTTGGTGTGTGACAAGACACTATGACCAAAGCAATTTATAAAAAGAAAGCATTCAGTTTGAGGCTCACGGTTGCAGCTGGTCAGAGTGTATGCTCACCGTGACAGGGGGAGAGAGAACCAGCAGGCAGGCATGGTGCTGCAGGAGTATCTCATCCATGAGCCTGAGGCAGAGAGAGCTGCAACGTACAACCTCCAACAAGGCCACTCCTCCTAACCCTTCCCAAACTGTTCTGCCAACTGGAGACCAAGTATTCAAACACATGAGCCTATGGGGTGCCATCCTCATTCAAACCACCGTCACAAATGACACCATTTGGGCAGGATCTGATCTGTGATACAGGCCTGCCCTGTTGTGGGTGGGAAGAGGCCATACCACAAGATGATCATGTGAAAAATATTATACCCACACCATCCAGCTTCCACAATGGTAGCGTCTCAGCCTGCCCCCTCTTGTCAGGCGCCTCTGCTGTTTCCACTGTTTTGCTGCATAAGGAGCACACACTCCCTGATTGAGAATTGCTGGGTCTGCCTGTGGCCTTACTGCAGGATTTCCATGCCACAGGCTAGGAGCCATATGCCCATTTGGGGCCACATCTACAGTGTCTCCTTGGTATCCTTCACTTAACACATTTACAGAGAGAATCCCTGGAGGGGTTGTCAAAGTGACTTATTGGGTTAGGGGAGCCAGACCGGAAACAGAATTCAGCTTGAGAGACTCACAGAAGGCCCCCTGGGAGGGATGAGCAGAGACTCAGAACCCACTAGAGATGGAGTACCCTAAGACTTATCAGAGATAAGATGCTGGGACCCCAAGGCTTGAAGGCACAGAGTGACAGAGCTGCTCGAACCATAAAGGGGAGGGGCCCAACCTCAGTCAGGCCCTCAGCCCCCCTGCTGCCTTCATTTTCTACCAAGTCCTCATAGTGGCTAAACTGAGACCATGATCAGCCCACAGCCAGTGGTTTGTCTATCCGTCCATCAGGCCCTAGGGGACAAGGCAAGTTAGAAGAGGCCAGAGAATGGGGGACAAAGGATTCTAACACATCCAGGCCTATGGCATTTTCAAAATGTCAGTAGAATACGGGCTGCTATGTCAGCAGAGGAACTTGGTCCTCCTTGCTGTCAGTAGGGTAAGGTGATTATTAACAGTCATTACAACAGCAGTATTAGCTATCATGTGTTAAGTATTTTCCATGTAGAGGGCAACGTGTTACATTACAGGGCATTTTGCACATGGTATTTCTAATTTTTATAGTCAATCTGTTGCGCACATGTTGTTACATATCTGTCTCAGGCAAGGCAAAATGAGTGTGTAAGGCTCAGCCTTCTGCCTGAGGGCACAAGAAGAAATCAGTAGCAGAAATGGGATTTCTACTCAGATCTGGATAACTAAAAAAAAAAAAAAAAAGGCAGCGGAAACCAAGCTACAGAGGTAAACAGGTGGCTTCCTCCACAGTGGAATAGTGATTGAAGAGGGAGAAAGAGAGGGGACAGAGAGAGGAGAAAGAAAGAGAGAGGTCAGGAGGTGATCCTTAGCCCACCAGTTCATCTGGGCAGTTGTGGTGGGGTGTAACATCTGGACAACTCTAGTATTGTCATAGAGTTCAAAGAATGCAACAAACAGAGACCAGACTCCATGCAGTAAGAGCCTGAGGACCACCGGAGTCCGTGTGGAAGCCTTAGGATCTTAATGAATGACAGAGGCAAGCCCTCCGTGGAGGCTCCTGCTGCCCCGGAACACTGTCCTGGCAGCCCCGGGCACCTGAGGGGTGCTTCCCAACCTTCCCAATGATGCACCTGTTTAATTCAGTTCCTCATGTTGTGGTGACCCTCCATAACCATAAACTTACTTTCATTGCTATGTCATAACTAGAATCTTGCTGCTGTTATGAATCGTATTGTAAATATCTGATATGCAACCCCTGTGAAGGGGTCATGACCCACAGGTTGAGAACCATTTCTCTAGAAAAAAAAGAATCTAGGATAACTGTCTGGAAGCGGGGGACAAGGGGGAGCAAACGAGGGTACCACAGGGTACTGATGCTCCGCTCAGCTGCCCTAATAATGAAAGTCACGTGCTTTGTCCCCAGTGCTGAACACAGGGTAAAATCAGCACAGGAACGTCTTTGCTTTGTTGTGGTCACATCATTTGGGTTCTTCCCGAAATGAAGGAGTGGGTCAGGCATGTTGTGCCAGGGAGGTCACATGGCCAGCCAGGATTCGATCTGAGGATGCTACGGTGCCACTCAGGGGTCAAGTGCACCACTTTGAGCTAGTCAGACTTGGGGGTGGGGTCAGGGGTTACTTTTTACTTCTTTTCTGGGAGAAGAATTCGCTCCTCCTCCTTCCTGACTGTAGGTCCCATGACTGAAATAGCCCATCAATGTTATAAGTGTTGGCCAAGTCACTTTGTCTGATTGAAGACTCACCCAGATACAACTGCTCATGAGCTTTGAAACGTCAGGCCCAGGTGGCCAGGTCCCCTGCCAACAGGCTGATTTTATGTGGAGTGGAATCTGGTCTGATGCTAAAAGCATCAGAAGTGTGGAAGAGCTTTGACCAAGTTCCTGCACACAGTAGGTCTTACTCAGCAGAGGGCCTCAGTGCTCTAGGGTGGTAAGATGTGGGGTGCAGGAGCCCCATGTCTGAGGTTTACATCTTGTATCCCGTGGCCACAGACAACTCAAATAATTGTTTCACTTTACCCCAAAACAAAAACCCAAAGTGATCTAAAAATCTGACCATTTCTGATGTCACAAGGGGAGAGTCTCACACCTGGCCTAACAGGACATCACAGTCCAAACTGTAACCTACTAAAAGGTTTTTTTTGTTGGTTTTTTTTTAAGTGGAGTCAGGCTGGGCTGGGGAGATGGCTTTGTGGTTAATAGTAACTTGTGTTTCCCTTACAGAGGGCTCAGGTTGGATTTGAAGCACCCATGAGGCAGCTCACAACTGTCACTACTCCAGTTTTGGGAGACCCCACGCCCTCTTCTGAGCTCCATGGGCACTGCACGTGGGCGCGCACGCACTCACAAAATCCGCACATACAATCAAGTTCAAAGCTTTAAAGGTTTCAGGCTGCATGTACAATGTAGATATAAAACAGAGTGAATCCTTTGTCTAGATTTGGGTTCCAGCCTCTGTGCTGTCTCATGTGAACACAATTTTTTCAGCAGATGAAAAGTGAAGAATGAAATCTCAAGCATTTTGGATCAGGGATACCTGAGCACAAAGATGTTTATTATTCATGAGTATTCTTCCTTTTCGACCCATTTTCTAATATCTAGCCTGACCTTTTATACATGGATTTTTTTTCAGCCCCTTGGCCAAATGCTCATCTCATATCCCGTTGTTGAAAGCCATCCAGCACACCCACAGCGTCAGGTGCATTTCTGAGTTATTCTAAAGCCTTCGTATCATTGCTTGTTTGCATTAAGAAACGGAATGCTAGACTCACGAAACCTAATTGGCAATTTGGTGCCCACTCAGATGGAAGCGGTCTGTGGGTTCTCGTCTCGGATTCCTGATGGGCCAGGAACAGGCCAGCCTGGCCTTTCCTTCTTGCAGGGAAGGCTTGCAGGCATATGCAGCAAATTGTCCCCACTCTGTGCTCTGCTGTTATTACTACTGAAAACAAAACAGTGCCCATGAACCCCAGTGAAGGAGACTGTGTCCAACCTGGGGCTTAGCAGAAACACCCTGCACAGCCCCTCTCATCACCTCAGATGCTGTGGTCCTGTTGCTCAGGCCCCTGTCCACAACTTCGTGCTTAGGAGACAGCTGGGCAGAAGTGTCATTCAGAGTCATTCAGAATCATTCTGGAAGGTTCTGAGGAAACAAATCCAAAGTCCATGGCATCAACTTGGTACTGTTAGTTCTTCCTTTTTTATTTTATTTTCTCTTCACTCTAATATTAAAATAATAATAAGTTGTTCTTTCTGTTTCTTTCTGACCCTTCCTGGCTCCAGGCTTGGACCCAGTCTCAAAAACCAAAAGACAAACACCCCCACCAAAGGGCCAGAAATCTAAACTGTCCTGGGCAGGACTGCTGAGAGCTGGGTGGCTTACAGGATTACATGAAGAAAGGGTGTTTCTGGTCACAGTTGGGCACAAGACCATGGGAAGTTGCAAACCACGTGTAGAGAGCCAGAACGAGAGCTGGACTTTGGCTGGAATGTGCCCAGGGAGGCAGCTCAGGGTCATGGTGGCTGTTTTGTCTGAGTTCCTTAAGGACATGGTGCACAGGGCCAGTAGCACTGTCGTCTAGAAAGCAGCGTGGGGCTGCGGTACTTACTGCTCACTCGCTCAGCCATGGCAGGAAGCTGTCAGAGCCTGGTCTCCAGGGCACCATTTGCAAGCCTCGCTGGGGAAGGTGACCACAGTGTATGTGAAGAACAGTGGCTGTGACTCCATCCCACAGCTAAGGGAGACAGCCTGCTTTTCCACTTTAATCAGTCTGCTGTGCCCCGTACTTAGTGAGCATCAGGATTTTAAGGATGCAGTTCCCTTAATTTAATTTATTGCGTATTTGTCCATTACGTATGTGTATGTGTGAGAGAGAGAGACTTGCGGGAGTCATTCTCTCCTTCTACACCATATGTCCTAGGGATGGAACTCAAGTTGCCAGACTTGGAGTCAGATGCCTCTGCCCACTAAGCCATTTGTTTTTCCATCTCCTTATTTTAATTGTGGTAGAATACATATGACGTGAGCTAGGAATGTAGTTTAGTGGTAGAACATTTGCCTGGCATGTGCAAGGCCCTGGTTCTGTTCCCATTCCTGGAAAAAACAAAACAAATATAATGGACTAGCCAGCCACATGTCCACGGTCAGCTCCACCCATGATCGTGTCCACTAACGGTTTCCTCAGAACACTGGAGCTATACTCCCCACCTTCCAAAGTGGAGGCCGCAATCAACAGGAAGGTGTCCTAGCGTCTTCACCATCAGGACTACCTGGCCTGGAGGAGCCAACCCCGGCGTCAGCAAACAAGCTGCTCGCCCTCCTCCCTCCTCTGCGTCTAAGGGTCTCACCCCTTTCTGGAGGTCTGAGAAATGATCTGCAAGTAGGGAATAAGTTTATATATATCCAGGAACCAGGGATGGGCATGAGAGGGGCTTTGTTGGGCTGCCAGGAAGGTGTGAGCCCTGCTCAGAGTTGGGAGTCTGGCTGGTGACTGCCAGTCCCTGCAGGTTGCATGACCCCCTGCTGGAGCTTAGGCGGGTTTTCCTAGTCTTTGAGATTCTTTATGTATCTTTTTGTTGTTTCCTGATTGATGGAAGAGCTGCCAGGGTGGAGGCCAGCCTCGGTAGGGTGCCTAGGGACAGATGCCTCTCTGTTCCCAGTACCTTCAGATTTCTCAGCCCTGACGCTGGACATCAGGGGCTGTCCTTTTGACTCTTATGAGGAGAGTGGGCCTTTCCAGGCCAGAGTTCACTAGCAAAGGCCAGCTGCCCTAACTCAACACACAATACACCAGAAATTCAGTTTAACAGAGAAAGTGTTAGAGTTAAAACAAAACAAAACAAAGATAGGAAATGTAATAACTTTGAAGCAGATGGGCACTGGGAAGCAAGGGTTAACCCTTTGACACAATGATACACTGTTGCTATCATCTACAGTTCGTGAGCACAATTGACTTACAAAAAAAATAAATAGTATAAAACAAAAAACATTTTAGGTAGGTTTCACTTTTAGATTGGACACATTCTCAGGTATCATGGGGCGTGGCTGGGCATGGGCCCACTGCAGGTCATGTGCTGGTGTCTGCCATGTAATGGGATTTCTGTGCTCTCCTATGAAGCCACAGCAGGCTCATCATGACGTGCTCGAGAGCCTCAGTGTCTGTAAATTCACAGGTGTTCCCGCTGTCATCGCAAGCATGGAATTAGAGATAATTAGAGATATGCTTGTGCTACATTTTAAAATGGCAGCCGCAGATTTATTTTGCTGTTTGTGCCTTTTGCTTTCCCCCACGGTTTTAAGTTGTTTGCTGCACCACCAGTCACCATGCCTGAATTCCAGGCAGCAGGAAGGAGGAGCAGAGTGTGGTACCTTAGCCTGGAAAGCAGGACTCGTGAGCAGTCCCCAGACGCTTTCTGCGTACAGTTTGCTGGACAGAGCGTGTCCTCTGTGTCTATTCCCAGTCAGAGCAGTTTTTCCCCAGGCGAGGAACTGAAGGGACGCTCGAATGAAGTGTGTCTATCATAGGCTGGAGGTTCCCCAGTCAGTGCCTCTGACTCAGGCCTAGAACCCAGAGTGGCGGGGGTCAAGGGGCCCTCAGTCATGCTGTGTGGCCCCGCTCCTATCAGTCTTCTCCCTGAGGCCGTTTCTGGGGCGAAGGCTTTTACTGATTATTCTGAGATACTTAGTGGCACTGCCATCCCCATCCTGTGGCATCCAGATGTTGCACCAGCCTGGGAGATAGCATCACCCTGGCCACGCAGCATCTTTTGGACTGGAGAGGGAGCCACCGTGGAGACGAGGAGACCTGTTACTTACTCCAGTCTTTCTGTCCAGCATTTGTTTCTTGACCCCTTCTAGGTTTCTCACGTACAGAGGTCACTCAGCTCAGGTCCCTACCTTCTAGTGCAGACTTGCAGAGTCCTCCTGTTTGTCACACAGAGTCTGTCGGACAACAGCATGCCGGGAAAGACCCTCTGACACTGCTTCACGAGTACATCCTTTTTAACTGATGAAGAAAGCTGCAACACAGAGCCCCTGAGCCACTTAAAGGCATGAAGCCTCTGTCAGCACCGGGCCCCAGGCTGCGGGCACTAGCTCATGCTTTTCATTTTGTTTCTAGTTTTCTAACAGTTTCCACGATCAGGTGTGGTGGTGCAAACTTAGGTTTGCCGCACTCTGGAGGCTGAGGCTGGAGGATTGTGGGTTCGGTTTTAAGCTGGGCTTTGTAGCAAGATCCTATACTCAATAACCAAGCCAAAACAAAACAAAACAACAACAACAAAAAAAAACCCCTACCATCAACAACCAAACTTTGGCAGAATTTTTTCCCTGGTCTACAAAGCATCTTTAATTCTCTCTGCTGGTCTCTCTCTTGTACAAGAGAGAAATACAGAGAATAGATGTTTCAAGTCCTTCTGCCTCCAGGAACATGTGGCCACGTGAGTTGTCGGTGATCTGTGGTCTTTCCTATCCCTAGTAGTGTGTCTGAGACTTTCAGTTCAATCCGAAGCTGCTACACACTCATTATATCCTGTTTCTCATAAATTTTAACTCATTCATTATGCATGGCTATACATCAGAACAGTTAGAGCATGATTGTGTTTTGGGGTCAGAGGTTATCTGAGCATAGGTACAGTGCAGTAACAGCTGGCCTGGCGACTAAGACAGCTCCTGAGTTACCAGCAGGCCAGTAGGGCAAGCCTCTAGGATTCATGGGAAAGAGAGGTGATCTGTGGCCTAGGCAGAATGGCCCTAGATCACACTGCTCAGAACAGTGTCCATTTGGAACTTTTTCATTCTTCCTAGAATTTTCCATTTCAGGCTAAGGCTGCATGGGGCTTGCTGTATTTAGCTGATTCTTCTAGGTGACAGCCGTGATTGGCTAGAATTTTAAAAGCCACCTGGAGGAGAGGGTGAAGTCTTCAGGACCTGAGGACCTACCTCTCAGGTAAACGGTTTTCTGGGACAAAGAATTGGTCTGGAAGTGACAGCTCCTTGTTTCTTCTGCCACAGATAAGAAAGGGGAAAAAAGTTCACAAATCTGTGGCAGCCAGGTCACCCCACGTTCTCTCTGTGAGCCATATAAGTAATACAAGTTGGACTGCACAGCTTGGAAAATTAGCAGTCATTGTCTCAAATTGCTAGAGTTTGGAAGGCGTTCTTCTTTCTCATAATTTCCAGGTACCCATGTGTTTGAATAAACAGGTCCTTGAGTGTGGGTCACAGAGAAGCAATCCATGTCTCCAATGGCCACAAATGCCTCTGTGGGTCCAGGGGCTCCGGAGTGGCGGGACGGACCTGGCTTAGTGAGTGCCTGCTTGTCTGCCTTGGCCCAGCCACAGCATGGTGTCCAAGAGAGGCTGGCCCGGAATAAAGACAGGCTTTCTTTCCCCTTAAGCTCACAGAGGGGCTCCTGAAGGTAGCAAGGGAACAGAGCGCTCAGTGTTCTGGGGACTGGCCCACCTTTCCTAGTACTTTTCCACCACGACAGTCCGGTGACCTGCGCTGGCCTTGGAGCAGGTTTTACAAGCCCTGTGGAGAGGCACTGGTGAAGTCTCCGCCACAGCGACTCAGAAGCTCCCAGGGGAGATGAGCAGGGATGTGTCTACCTAGGGTGAGTCTGCAGAACAGAGAGCCACAGACTCAGTGGGAACACCAGATCCTTTCTGAGTCTGGAAATTCAAGCTGAGGGTGCAGGTAGAGTCCGTTCCACTCTGAGGACAGCGAGGGAGGCAGTGCTCTTGGCCTGCCTCTGTGGCTGGTCCATGTCCATGTTACCATCCTCCTCCTCAGCTAACTCTGTGTACATTTCTCTTACTTAAAAGATGCCTGTCTTATACAATCTAGGGCCACCCTAAGAACAACCTCAGTGTTTGCTCCTTTGAAAAGGACTGTCTCCGGGTAGTTTCAATCTGACACTGTACCTCACAGGCCATCAGGAAATGAGAA
Organism: Pachyuromys duprasi; assembly: GCA_028658305.1. Classification (NCBI taxonomy): domain Eukaryota; kingdom Metazoa; phylum Chordata; class Mammalia; order Rodentia; family Muridae; genus Pachyuromys; species Pachyuromys duprasi. Next base: position 83,217,345 of record CM053766.1, read on the forward strand.
GCAGCCCTGGGACCTGGATGAACACTTCAGAGTGCCCCTACCCATCAAATCCAGGTCCTGCTTATACCCTCAGAGTAAGAGCTGTCCCCCATAGGCGTACCTGTGGGTGCCATGCAAGTACTAGGCATTTTAGCTTATTAGCTCCTGCAGGTCCTCAAGTGGCACTTGAGGCTGTTTGTTATTTTCCACAGTATACATACGAGGTTGCTGAGGCACAGGGAGAGTAAGTAACCTGCCTGAGGTCACATAGCCAGGAAGTGGTAGAGCCAGGATCCAAACCCAGTTGGGCTGGCTGCCTGAGGGTACATGATAAACCACTTTCTTTTCCTTAATAGACTTAATATCCACCATGAGTCCATTCGTGGTCTACAGAGGACTCCGGGTACATTGCCCTTTGACCTGCACTATAAGAGAAGGGTAGATCAGAGGGCAGAAGAAGGGTCCTGACTGGCTTCGAGGTCAAGAACTGAGAACATGTTGTAGATAAGGGCCCATGATCTACATCATTCTGTATCATTTGGAGGCCGCCATGTGCCAGCGGTGTGATTCTGAGGAAGCAGTGTACCCTCTCCGTGCCTGACTTTCCTCATCCTGAGCGGGGCTGTCCGTGTCTTAGAACTGTCTGCAGAGGATGACAAAAAGGCCAGTCATAGCAATTGATCACTCTGTTACTATGGTGTGACGTCATTTCTCCTGGGAGCATTGCTGTCCCCTCATCCTCTGCCCTCACCATCTGTGGTGCTGTATGGTGGCCCCAGCTCCTTCGAGTATTTGAAGGGCAGCTACTGTGCATTAGGAATGGTTGTCAGGACTAGTGTTTCCATACCATGCCTGGAAACCTTCCTGCAAATAAAGAATGCAAATGGGGCTGAAGAGATGGCTCAGAGGTTAAGAGCTCTGTCTGCTCTTCCTGAGGTCCTGGTTCAGTTCTCAGCAACCACATGGTGGCTCACAACCGTCTATACTGGGCTCTGATGCCCTCTTCTGGAATGCAAGTGTATGTGCAGTCAGGGCGCTCATACATAAAATAAATAAATGAATGAATAAATAAATAAATAAATAAATAAATCTTTTTTTGTACAGAATACAAATGATCACAGCAGCATTTTATATTGATTAGGTAGTGGGAAAGGATTTGTTATTAAAGAGCCTCAATCCTTTCCCATGTGGCCATTTGAAGTTTGAAGCCCCGCTCATGGTCACGTTCTCCTCCCCTGGGGCTGTATGATCTGGCTGAGAGAGTGAGTTTGGAGAGGTCCCTTCTCTCTTGCTCACTGCCATGTCCTAGTCATAGTGCAGGCCTTGTAGGGCAGTGGCTCTCAACCCCCCTAAATGCTGTGGCCTTTGATACAGTTCCTTATGTCACGGTGAACCCCAACCATAAAGTTATTTTCGTTGCTACTTCACAACTGTAATTTTGCTACCGTTACAAATTGTAATGTGTATATCTGTATTTTCCGATGGTCTTGGGTGGTCCTTATGAAAGGGTCGTTTGGCCCCCAAAGGGTTCTGGACCCACAGGTTGAGAGCTGCTGCCATAGAAGATAGCTGGTGGTACAGTTTTGATAGTAACAGCTGATTTGTTCTTAGACCCAGCAGTCTGCTGGACGCCAAGGTAGGACCAGATACTGCTAGGCCCCAGCACTCAGGGGTTAGCAGCTTGGACCTCTGATTCCCTGGTATTGGTGAACTGGAGAAGGTAGGCTGAATGGAGGCATGTGATAATCTATCACCAAGTCTTTGAGGGAGTAGAGCTATCCTTGCTCTTCTGCCCAAGAAAAACATGTTTCTGGAAGTTTCTTCTGTTGCCAGTGTGTTAGAGACATCAGGTGTGGACAGAGAAAATGGAAGCTCATTTTGTAGGCCATAGGAAGCTGCTGGGAGAGAGCCATGCCCCGTGGTAGAGAAAGGCTGGGAAGAAAGTTCCACTAAGTTCCATGGTGGGCTTGGCTCCACACAGAGCATTTGGTGAAGACAGGGGACTTTCTTTATCCCTCTGCCCCGTCCCTCCACATCCCTTGATGCCGGAAGAAAAGCCTGCCCTTGTTCCTGACTGGGCATTCCTCTGACATTCCTCTGACTTGAGGTCTCATGGAAACAGAGTCTAGTGCTACCTGCAACCATGACCCATTCCAAGGGTTAAGTCTGCCGGTAAAACAGACTAGATGAGGTTGCTGAAGAGAGGTGGAACAGGAGTGGTCCTCAGGTCTGATCCCCTCCATGGAGACTGTCTGGAGATCTTGCCCCTCTGTGGTATTTCTACTGCTGGAAGGCTTCAACACTCAAGAGAAATCATCCCAGGAGTTCAAGTCCACACTGTACCCCACCCTACTATCTGCTCTCTAAACCTGGGCCTCCCTGCTCATTCTTCTATGGACCAGGATGTCAGAACTAGATGTATTTGATGTCAGTCAGTTATTCCCGGCCCCCCATATCCTAAAAGCATCACCTAAGTGTAACAACTTCCTTGAGCTTCAACTGCCCATCTGTAGGCTGGAAGGATGACCTGTCTGCCAGAGTCCTTGTTCACAGGAAGCAGGGTACCAGGCCTGCCTGTCTGCCACCTGAGCTCAGGCCTCCGTCCTGCACTCCCTTCTTGGTCCTCTGCAGCATGAGTTCCTTGAACAGGATGTGGCGCCAGGCTTGTCAGCAAGTTGATTCTTAACGCAGGGGACTGGGTACTCAGAGAACTCGAGGGACCGTGATCAGTCTTCTCAGAATTAGAGGTGACTACCATTCGTACTCGCTGGCTTTCTTGGAAACCACCTGTTCTTTCTATTTGTGTCAGGATTAGAACATGGAATCTTGGCAAAGGAAGACACTACTTTTAATTAAACATCCTGAGTCTCCTTCCCATTTAGAATGAATCAGTCAGTGAGCTCCATATGGCTGGAAGCGAAGAAGAGCAGGAAGCAGCTTCAGAGAAATACAAACTCAGATGATGGCTGAATTAGCTGGGATCAACAGCACTAGCAGGCACCAGGCACAGGGCAGTGTCTTTGTGTGTGTTCGTCCCTTGGCTTTGACATCATGCCTGAAGTTGGCTGTACAGCAGAGAAATGAACTTGGTTCCAAGATCAGTGTTGGCACTGTCTCTCATGTGTTGTGTGTCCTCATAAAAACCATTAAACATCTCGGAGTCCCAGATCTCTTATCTTTTTGGGGGGGGAGGGAGGAGGGAGACTGGGAATAGAACCTGGGTCCTTTGGAGGAGCAGCCAGTGCTCTTAACCACTGAGCCATCTCTGCAACCCCACCAGATCTCTTACCTTAAAAGTTGGACACTTTTACTTACTTAGTAGGGTGCTTGTGCGGCTTGAATAACTCAGCGGGAGAGCTTTTGTGTGGCAGAATCCCCTCTTTGTTATTGTGGATAACAACTGTGCATCTTTGAAGTTTGATCTAAGTGAATATTAGTCAGTTCCCAGCATTGATTCAAATTCAGTTTTGTTTTGTTTTCTAAATGGTCCAGTTTCTAGGTCATTGTTCTACTCTTACTATCAGGGTTGACGACATTTGTTCTGAGTCAGAGGCAGAGGGGGTCCCTCATCTTTTCTGCCCCATGGCTGAGTGTTAAAATGGTCTCCAGCCCACCTGGGCTCCAGATGGGTGCTCATGTGTTCTTGTGAGAAGAAAAAAAATCTTTGGAAACTGCTGGTTCAGGATGTTGGCTTAGGTCAGGAAAGGGGGGTCTGCTGTTGTTTTCTCCATGTACCGCAAGGAGGGTTTACTGTTTCTTGAGCTTTTAATTGGTTTACTGATATTTTTTATGACTTCTTATTTTAATGTTTACAGTCCCAGATGGCGACATTTACAGACTCCCGAGAAGGGACTGAGGAATGATTTAGCTGAAGTAGCAAAATTGGAGGCATTGTATGGAGTCAGGATTGTGCCACGGCGCCCACGAGGGGCCACTGGCTTATTTAATGTGATTTAAGTTGTATAGCTGTTCCTCTCCACAGGGGGCGGAGGAACAGATGCCCACTGTTCTTTTAGCAAGCAGGGGCTGCCCAAGGGCTTGGCAAGAACCTAGCAAAGCTTGGGGTCAACCTAGCCTGGAGTGGGGCAGCGACAAGGCGCCTGTTTGAGAGTCAGCTGTGGGCTGTGTGTGTACACGTGGCGGGGGAAGAGATTATCCAAGCATCTGTTTTTAAGACTGACTCAATGTGCTGTCAAGGCTGACTTCAAACTGGTCATTCCTCTGCCTCAGTACATCAACTCACAGATTGCTATTTACCTCACCTTGGACAGAACCCCTCTGACATTGCTCCTAACTCATAATTCTCTATTGGATCTGTGGTTTAGCTGGGGGTGATTCTGATCTAATTATTTCATGCTATCAGTTGTCACTTGATATAGGTAAGGGTGTGGAGGGCTCCAGGGTCCCATCCTTCTAAGGGATGTGGATAAAAGTCTCGTGTAAATGACCTAGCATTTGCATCCAGCTGTCTGTCTGAATCATCTGTAAAACACAGTCTCTGGGTGGTGGGTGTGTAGTTCTGGTGCCTTGGTGAAAGGATGGACTTATGAAATGAAAGTCCTGGCCTGTTTCGAAGTGTATCATTGTTATCAACAGTTTTAATGGACCCCTTCCAGTCTGTTCTTCCGGCTAGCCGCTTTACCGGGCTAGGCCCACATATTACTGTAACATCATTGCAGTGTTCTTCACGGTACTCTGTGGCTTTGCTTGGCCAGGTGCTCCAGGCACCATGCTGCCAATCCTGATACAAAAGGACCCGCCCCAGCAGAGTGGAGAAACTGGCTGGTGAGCATTGCTGCCTGGGTGGTTCTCAGCATCATTTCAAGGGAGCTGACTAATCCAGAGTCAGCCCCCTTTCTTAGCCCAGTTAAGGAACTGCTGTTTTAAGAGTTGGGAATAGAGGGGAGAGATGAAGACAGAGGGAAGGGTGTTGCATGCACACCACAACACATATTTGGAGGTCTGAAGACAACCTTTGGGAGTTGATTCTCCTCTTCCTCCATGCTTCAGGGATGTAACTGCACCTCAGGCTTGCACACCCACTGGGCCACCTTACCCACCCAGGAACAATCTTTAACAAATTGCTAATGACTGCTTTATTCTTTTTCCCTCCTTAACTTCCACCCTTTCAATCATCTAGCCTTCTGCTGCCTGCCCACTACTCATCTAGCCATCTACCCATCCATCTGCCTGCCTGCCTGTCTGTCTGTCAGTCCATCTAGCCACCCATCCACTGAACCAGTCACATAATTAGCCATCCAGCCACTTGCTCTTCAGCCACCCACCTCTCCATCCACTCATCCACATACTCATCCACCCATCTGCTTCCTCAACCACCCTCCTACCCACAGCTGTGCCATGCCTGGCTGGGCCCCACTCATGTGGTCACACTGTGTGGTAGGCATGGACGTAGCGATGTGTGCCGTAGGCCCTTGCCTGCCAGGGTTCCTACCAGCCTGCCAGCTGTCAGCCCCTCTGGCTGTGCAGTGACCCCATCTTCTCATCCATCTCTTCAGCTGTGGAGTCAGCAGGCCACACCTCCCTCCTCCTAGTGGAGGTGCCTCGAGAGATACCACGTCTTGGCCATGAACCACCCTAAGTACCAACCTTCCCTCTGGCCTGATGCACAGTGAGCCCAGGAGATGAGCTAACGTTTGGGGGAAGTGCCGCCGTTAGCACGACGGTGATGTTGACGGTGACGACGTGTGTTATTTAAGGAGTTACTCTATGTGTGTCTTCTCAGGTCGGGGAGACAGCAAGGCAGTTCTGTTCCAACTCAGCTGCAATTCCGGCCCTTGTGGTTTCTTCTGGAAGAGCATAGCTTCAAGTGAAAAGGAACGATTTCTTTCTTTCTTTTTTTTTTTTTTACCAGTAAAATGTATGGCTGAACAGCGGAGGAAGTTCCTGAGGCCACTGGCAGGGAAGCATGCGAGTATGAATGGACAGTCCCCTCTGCTTGTGAGCTTGCTGCCCTTTTTCCAGGGAAGTGGGCTGCTTTCTTTTCATGGTGCTGTTCCGACTTCCTAATGCTGTCACAGGTTTATAAGGAGACAGACGCCACCAAACAGGACTAAGTGACACCCTGAAGTTTATGAAATTGCAAAAACTGTTTCATGGAAACTCTGGTGTCACCGACTTAGGCCCATTTGTGACATTTATGGAACTCTGGGTGCCTTCTTTAAAATAACAGAATCATCCCAGGCAGATGCAGAAGGTAAATTATAGTAACAAGTGACGCTGTTACTCCTCAGAGACAGCAGCTCCCTGCTCTGTCCAGACGATTAGAACCTTCTACCTGGCATGAGTGCTCGCCCCCACGCCCTTCACCCATTCTGACCTGGAATGCCAGAGATTAATGAAATCAAGCTTACGATCAGCTGTGTGGCTAGTTCAAGGCCCGCTAACCTGGGATAATACGACCCTGTCTCAAAAAAAATTTTTTTTTCAATAAAGGAATGAATTTTGTTTTCCAAAATGCAGTACAGATTGAAAGGCCTGACTGGAGGCCTGGCTCTCTGTCACTCTGGTTACTAGCTGTGTGGCCCTGGCAGAGTTCCTGCCCCACTCTGGGCTTCTTTCTGTGTCTATAGAAGAGAGACATAAAAGTACTTATCTAAGGGCTTGGGGAGATAGAACTTTAATAGGAGCGAGGAAACCATAGAAAAGAAAATCCACCTCTAAAGGGAATGTGTGTCCAGGCTTTAGAGTTCTCTTTTGTGTGTGTTGCGTAGGCAGGTGTGGACATTGTGAGGGCAGATTCTGGAGTTGCACAGCCAAGGTGGACCTCGGCTAGACTGGTGAGTGGCTGTAGACCTTTTTTCCCCTTCTGGAATTTTGTCTGGTGACAGAGCAAATAGCCCTATTTTGTGAGGTCCCCTCCCAATTAGACCAGCAAACATAGAAAGGGCCTGGGGTCTGTGTCGAAGCTTCTGTCGGATTAACTACGACAAATATGGACTCCCCTTGCAGAAAAGCACGAATGCCATTCCTCCAGACTTGGCCCCAACAGTCCACATTGGGGGAGGGGGCAAGAACAGGGACATTCTTGCATGTCTGTGATCAGCAGTTGTGAGGTGGAGGCAGCCGGACCAGGAGTTCAGGGTCAGTCTCAGCTATATAGTAAATCCAAGGCCCGCTGCCTGAGGTATATGAAACCCTGTCTTTAAAAAAAAAACAAAAACAACAAAGAGTTTTGTTTTCCAAAATCTAGTATGGGTGACTAGAGATTACTCTAAAGTACAGCACGCCCCAGCCTCTGCCTTGAATCCTGCCACACAAAGGTGAGATTTTATTAAGTTAAGGCCATGTGATTCCCAGGGGTTTTCTCGGGACCCTGTGTCTGGAGTCATCTGTACCTGTGTGGTACTTAGTGGTTACGGAAGAATAAAATGAAATGAAGTCACTTGGACATCCTACCACAGGCTACTCTCCACATGCTGGAAACAGTGGACAGTCCGCCAGAGGCATGTGGGTGATGGCACAGGTCCCCCACCCACCCCAGGGCCTTTGTTAACTGTGGGCACCACTGGCCTCTGCTTCAGGGTCTGCCCTGGGGCTTAGGGGGCTGTGCTAAGTAAAGCCCCGGAAGTGACTAGCAAGGCCAGACAGAACTGTGATGATGGATTTCAGTGAGCTGGATTGTAGAGTCTTCAGGAAGCAGCACAGCCAGGAGATGCTACTTCATAGATGCTGGAGTCTGGGGAGTTTGGTTAGAATTTCAACATCCTCCGGATTACTCAGGAAGAAGGTGAAGTCTCTTTACACCTGATCAAGCCAAGCGGAAAGGGAAGATAGGACCCAAGGTGTGTAAGTCCCTGAAATAGTTAACACCCAGGAAGCCATAGCTTTCTCCTGTCCCCTTGTCTCTCTGCAGCTATAGGGAGTATATGCTGTCACAGTCCAGGTTTCCTGCTCAGAGTATGTCTGTGGCTACCCTAAGGCCTTGGGTTTCAAATGCACTTCTGTGAGTCCATTCCTCACCAACGAGGCTTCTCTTCCCCAAGGGTAGAGATCAGCTGTCTGGTGTAGAAGGGAAGAGGCACTAAGGTGTTTCTGACTGTCATTGCCTGCCATTCTGACCTTTATTGTGTCCTGTTCATCCGATGGTTTGTAGGTCATGTGGGGAAAGGGAGAGGCCCACGGCTATGTTTTAGAGGAAGTTGTGTCCTGGAGACCATGGCCCCAGTGAACTGCTTTTCTTTGGTGTCACTATCCTGCAAGAATACAGAACAGGCTCTAGTATCACTGTGTTCCCAAATCATGATGTCCTGGAGCAGCCATTCCAGCCCTGACATTTCCCTGTCCCCGTTTCTATAGAAAGAAGCATGGCCCCAGGAGAGGAGGAAGGCCCCAGCCCTGATTCTCCTTGGCCCTAGCTTCTCCTCCATAAGCACATGCTCTACAATCGGCCGCTGTGTCCCCTGGCCAGCCAGCTGGGCCAGTGTCCCAGGGCCTCCCCTGCCTGTCGGCTCCACACTTCTGAATGTTCCATTCTAACAGGTCACAATTGGGAGCCTGTTCCCTCTCTGGGAAAAAGAGCAGCCCACAGGCTTTTACACTCACTGACTAATTTGAGGTATTTATCACTATTTGGAGAGCTGTGCTTGTTTTGAACCTATTCCCCCTCCAGCTTTCAGAAGCTGCAAGTGAAGGCTGTGTCTCTGAACAGGAGCCTTCTGGGTCCTTCCGCTGCCTCAGGCTGGATTCGCAGGACAGACCTAGCACAGTAGCATGGTCTGTGCATTCTCCATCCCAACTGTCCAGATCATGAACGAGGCACCCTTGCTGCACCTCCCTGAGTCTAAGCCTGTTGACTGCGCCACAACAAGGGTTCCTGACATTCAACAGCAAAATGCCCATCCAGCTGGGTTTTGGATTCAGAGTGGCCCAGGTCCAGCCGACCCGGGTAGCTTGCTGAGTGACCTTAGGCACAGTTCTTAGGGTCCCTGGCGCAGAAATCATCTGTAGAGACCAGGCTGCTTAGAATCTAGCCCCAGCCCTGCCACAGCCTTCCCTGAACTTAGCCGCCTTTCCTGGAGGTTGGATTACCAGTGTACTCCCTCCAAGGCTTGAACAAACTCAGGAGTCATGCCCATGTCTGGCACATAGAAAATGCTTGATTCACCAAATATTAGTTCATAAAAAAAACAAACTCCTGGTAAATCTGCTTTTCCTTTTCCCATTCTGGGCATTTTTTTTAACATATAAAGGCTAACCAGAATCAACAGCTGGCCAGCAGTGGAAGCTTGGCCACATGGACAGGAGGATCTCTCCCCGGCTTGCTGGAGACAGGGTCCACCTGTCCGTGTGTGCTCTGGACAGTACAGTGTGTAGGAGTCCTCTGACACTGCTTCTCTTCCTCCTTGAGATGCCAAAGAGGCTGCCCTCAAAACCAAGACATTTCCTCCCATCCCTCTAGATCCAACACTGTCTGCCTGAGGACTTCTCATTCACACCTCGCCATAAGCTACTTCCACCTTCCTTTCTCTAAGCCAGCCTCTCATGAACACACACACACACACACACACACACACACACACAAATACACTCCCGGCTTTGTTTTCTGCTTTTAGTCCTCATATGGGGTTACCCAAAAAGCCAAACTTTTTTCCCCAACTCCACCCTCCAGGGGTGGTGGGTAAGTAAGAATGAGATGGGGCTGTGTGTGGAGCCCAGTGACTCCAGCTTGTCTCATGGACATGGGGTGGGGACAGTCATCTTGCCCTGCAACCCTCCTGTTCTGGTGGCATTCCTTCCTCCTGAGACCTCCCTACGTCCTGCCTGGTCAAACATGGTTCCTTTGTATTTTTATGATCCTAGCCAAGGGACATGAGAGGCACAAAAGTGCAAGGGGGCAGATGAAGTGCCGTCTCTGGTTGCCTTTTTGTGTGGCATAGTTTCTTCCTCTGCAGAGTGTCTCCATTGGTGGAATTGTTGAGAATCCCAGTGAGCGGAAAAATCTCTCTTTCTGGGACTGGTCCTCCCATTCTTGGCATCACTGGGGCCTTAACAGGGCCAATATAAGTCCCTCTAAGTCTTGCCCATCATCCAGCCCAACAGCAAATAAGTATCTTTTTCAATGACTGAGTGTGGGCAAAAGATGCAGTCGAGGGTGTGGGGTCACTTGTTCTGTCCTTGAACAAAGATTCCCCTCAACTTACCTTGATGAGACTTTTCTGAGTCACATTATAGAAAGGGAAAAGGGCTGTACAACAGCCAGATGGAAACCCATGTCTATAGTTAGGATTCTGATAGAGTATAGGAAGAAAGAGAGAACACACACACATATCATATATTTACAGGATTGGAGTTCAACTATCCAACAATGACTCTCTCTGAGGGAAAGTCCAGGAACCCAGTTGTTCAATCCACGAGGCTGGATGTCTCTGTTGGTCTTTAGTATATGCTGGAATCCTAAAGAAGTAGGCTGTAATGCCAGTGTAGAAGTAAACTTGACAGAGAGAGTGAGGACAAGCAGGCACAGAGCAAACCCTTCCTTTTCCATGTCTTCTATATAGGCTGACACTAGGTCTAAGGTGGGTCATCCGCCCCTCAAATGATCCAGTCAAGAAAAACCCCTCATAGGTGTGCCCAGTAGTTAACTGAGTGGTACTGGGTTTTAGTTCATTCCAGATGTGGTCAGGTTGGCAACCAAGAATAGCTGTCGCACCCATTGGAGGGCAGATAGCTGTAGGCTACTGATGTCCCCTGCATCTCTTGCTAGTCGTGTGGCCATGGAACATTGGTGTCAGCCAACTGGTTGATGACTCAGCGTTTCTTCAGTGTGACAGGGCGGAATGGCTGGCGGATAAGAGCCAACTGTTGACTGAAATGCTTGGCACGGTGACCACCAGCCTGCTCTTGAGTGTTCAGCCGCTGTGTCCTGGTGTTGGGAAATGCCATTGTGATAGGCCAGGAGGTGGAAACACTGAGATTTCTGCTTTGGCTTCACATGCGTAATAAAAACAATTAAGATGGCCCGAGTTTGTGTCTCCAACTAGGAAAATGCCAAACAGTGTTGGCCAAGGAGGCCTGTCCACGTAGAGGACACTGCCTAAGTGGATGGCGGTACACCGGACAGAGTAACTGCTCGCACGAATGACTGTCAGGGGCATGTGCAGGGTCTCGCTGCTCTGCAGACACGTCGCAAGTACCTGTGCCAAAAGGGCCAGGAAGGAGTAGGCAGCTCCAGGGAGGGAGAATAAAGAGGCATTGGTCCTGCTTCCTGGCAGAGTCTGCCAGGATACACAGCATGTGGGAATGTGAAAGGAACCCCCCTCCATGAGCCGTCTTGTGACTCGTGCCCATTGATGGTGCTAGCAGGTGTTTTGGAGCACTGGCCACCTGCCTGCCTTCAGCCTCCTGCAGTGCAGCAATGTGGCACAGGCCTGTTAGCTGTGCCGGGAGGCGCCTCCCAAGTCTGCCCTCCTTATACTCCACAGCTTCCAGGGACCAGAGTTCTGGAAGCATCTTGTAAGGATAACTATGTTTCAAGTAAACAGAGATACTCCCTTCAGCCCATCTAAGCTGTTTAGAATGAGTTCTTTTGGTCCCTGAGTAGAGGCAACCACAAACGTTTCTCTCCTTGGTTTTCCATCCCACCACTCGGCTCTGAGACACCCACACCTTATCTGTGTGCATGGTATGAGAAGGATTCGCTGTGTGGCGTGAGCAGGTATCAGAAGCTCTCGAGCCCTAGTTTTCTGGGGCTTAACACACTGCACATACCAGGCATGGGGACAGGTCTCTGTACAGTAACCTGAGAAGTAAAATGCAAAATACTTTGTCATGTTCTGAAGACAGGTGCTGAAGAACTCTTAAAACATTTTTTATTGTACTTGAGGCTGAGATTAATACAGATATTTCTTACATAACCTGTGTCTTCATACTGATCACTCCAGCCAGTGGTGTGTTTAAAATATCCTGGCCAGATGAGAAAGATATAAAGAAATACTTGTAAAAGTGAGTCAGAAACACATGATAGCGAGCATCCATTGTCTGTGAAAGGTGGCAGTCCCCCGTGGAGATAGAGTTAATGAAGAGACTCTGGCAGACCAGCATGGCCGCACTTCTCTCCCACTTGTGTCTTAGAGGAGTTGTATGCACCCAGGAGCCTCAGCCCCAGCTCTGCCTCTTGCCCATCTCTCCTGGTAAGGTGCTCTTGCCCTGTGCAGGCTTGTTTAGCTATTTAGTGGAAATGGGATGCTTTTAGTGTCTTTATCTTCAGGACAAGAAGCTGAGGCTCTGGTGAATGGATACATGGATGAGCAAGTGAATGAGTCATTGAGTCAGTGAATCAGTGAGTGCTGGATCAATGAGTGACGGAGGGAATGGATGCATGAATGACTGAGCGAGTGAGTGAGTACTTGAAAAAATAAGCAAGAGGGAGGGAAGAAGGGAGGAAAGGAAGGAAGCAGTGAATGAGCGAGTCTGTCAGTGAATAAGTGAATGAGTGAACAAATAAGTCAATGAATGAATGAGTGAGTGAGTGAGTGAGTGGGGCTACCCGGAGCAACAGCTCTGAGGACTGATGGAAAGGCCAAAAGCTGTGGGACTGGACTCCTGGTCCTCAGCTATGTCCTTGAGCAATGCACCTTTATGTGCTTCAGTTTCCCTTCCTGTAGAATGGGTTGCTACCAGGACTGTTAGGGTTTGTATGTGAAGTGTCATCCAAAGGTTATATGTTTTGAATACTTGGCTCCAAGATGGCGATGCTGTTCTGGAAGGTCATGGAACTCTCTTCAAGTGAGTGGCTGGAGGGTGGGCTTCAAGAGCTGTAGCTGGGCCATGTTCTAACCCCGCCTGTCTTCTCCCTAACCCCTCACTCCCAGCAAGAACCTCACATCCACGCTTTCCCAGCATACAACACTATCCCCGTAGACCACAAGCCAAAAACACTATCCCCCTCCCTGCCCTCCAGTCCAAAGAAGGTATTTTGTCACAGTGAGCAGAAAAGTCACTAATACAAGTTCCCTTCACAGTGGCATTCTGAGACTAAGCTGCAAACATACGTAAAGCCTCTTGCATGCTATCTGGCCAGCTCAAAGCACTCAATGTGCTAATGTAGGGTCCTTAGAAACCTCGCTGGCGCTGTTTTGTGTGTGAGGGCTTAAGGCACTAAGCCTGGAACACCCATACCCAACTATTCTATAGATAGCACAATGCAGGAACAATGCCCTCAGCCACTACCTTGCCCATTTTCTGCATCTTTGAGCCATTTTTTCTCCTTGGGTCGGGAGGTCACCCTTGTATCCATACTGTGTGGGTTTCCGGTTCCATCCTGTGATGATGGAACGGGGTTTTTTGGCACACTGATGACTTCTTACACAGTTGTGGGGATTCAAAGATGGAGATGGGTCTCCTGGAGACAAAAGTCAAGGTTGCCACCCACCCAGCCTCTCTGAAGGTTCTGGCGAGACTGTGCTCCTGGCTCTCTTCAGCAGGCATGCATAGCATGACCTGCCTCCTATAGGGGAACTGTGGTAGCCCTGGACTCACCCACCATTGTCCCTTCCCACCTCACACTAGTCATGACTGCAAGGTCTCTTGGCCATACTAGTCACAGGTTCTAGGTACTAGGATGTGACTGTTTTAGGGAACCGTTTTCCTGTCTATCACCCAGCTTCCTCATTGTCCTTGACTCTGCCTTCTATTCCTTTCCACCGGTGCTTCTTAGTGAACTTTTATAATGAGACAGATTAGCGCCATCCCTTTCTGCCCCGAAAGCCAATGCCAAACTGCCCTTTTCTTTCTGTATCTCTGTCTTTCTTTATCTTTCATGGTCCCTCACTTCCTCCTGTCCTTTCTAATCTGAAAAAAAAATGGTGGTTTTAATAGCAGGGTTGCCTGGCTGTTGAGAGTACAGAATTATCCACTGTGGAAAGGGCATGGTCCTAATTGGCTCCAAAAACTGGGAGCCATTCTCCCCGTGAAGGCTCTGTGATGGTTTTAATGCCTCTGTAACAACAAACGGTCCAGTGACTCGGCGTGGTCAGAAGGAACAAGGGCTTCAGCTCGCCAGTCAAAGGGTCCCAGTAATGGCCTGTGGAATGCAGAAAATAACAAACCTGGTCCCAACTAGTCAGAACCGGGCTCCATGGGGAACAAAAGAGGTATTGAGCCGAGTGGGTGATGGGTGTGAAGCAGGAGGCTTGAGCGCAGGCATCGGCTCAGCAAGCGGCACGTTCATGTGAGCGAACACCGAGGATCAAGGCGTTCTTTTGTCACAGCGTGTATATTAAGAGAGGTTCAGGATATTTATGGCCCCGATCACCTCAATGGCCACCCTGTGTGATCAGCCTTTTTCAAATTATGTGATGTTTCCAGGAGGAATTAGGAATAAATCTTCGCAGGAGTCCGATTGAGATGGGAGAAACCACTGGAATGTGAGGGGCAGGACAGAGAGCAGGACTGGGGTTGGGGGATCCGCAACCTTTGAGCAGCCGTGGGAGCTCATTAGAAAGTTGAGTATAATACATGGCCGTCCCGGGCTCCACCTTCTTGGCCACCATCTTGCCAAGTTGGCTGTTGGAAATTGAAACAGGGCTAAGGTGCTGCTTTGCTCATCAGGACCTCTCCCGTCCTTCTGGTTACATTCCCTCCTACCCCGCACCCTCAGTCACTGTGACTCTGCCGGTTCCCTCAAACCGGCTTTATGCAAGGACCTGGTTGTCTTGTTTTTACTCATGGCCACACTTCCTATAGCCCTGGCCTCAGGGCTTCCCACCCCCTCCATATCACCACCAGAACCAGTCAGCATCATTTACCCACCTGGAGTCTTGCTCACTACCTACAGACGATTACCCCTGAGAGAAGGGAGGGACTCCCTCACTGACCGCAGAGCTAGGAAGCTCCTAGCACATCGTGACATAGTGATATGTTAACTCCTGACACAGCACACTTCTGGGAACCGCCTTGCTCATTCTACATATTTCACCTGTGTCCATTTGTGTAGTGAATCCATTTTACAGATGAAGAAATTCGGGGTTGCTACATGAAAAGGCCAGAAGAATAGACTCTGCAGACACATCTACAGTATTGCTGAGTTTATTGGGTCACTGTTGCTTATTTGTTGCTTGTGATAATTTTGTGTACCAGGATACCCCTTTTCTTCCTACTGTCCTCAAGACAACAGAGAAATGGGAAGAATAAGTTTTTGTTTGAATATTTTGAGTGGAGGGGGCAGAGTCTGCCTACACACACACACACACACACACACACACACACCATCACCTGAGGAGCAGGGCTAAAACTCAGTGGCGCTAGACTTAGTCAGTAGACTGAGTGGCAGTCTAACGCCATCACTTACGGGATGGGTGACGAGTACTCTGGGCATGGACCTGCGTTAGCATCGGAAGTGGGGTATCTTTGTGGGAAATGCTGTTTCTTGAGAGATGTGTGTAAGCACTTTGCTTCCTGCCTGTGCTCTCTTGGAGGAAGGTGGCTTCACCTGTGTTCTCTCAGGCTCCTCAAGTTGGGAGAATAGAACTAGCTGGGCAGGGGAGGAGGAGGATAGGGTGCCCAGGGGGAAAGGCAGAGATGCTAGGACAAACAGGTCTAGGTTCATGATGGCTATGTGGTTTTAGTTCCTGAGGGCTTCTGAACCCCAGTGGCCACAGGAATAATAGCATACAAATCAGAAGTCTGTGGGAGGATGAAATGAGAGAGGAACTGCACCTGGGCCAAGGTGTTGGAAGCTAAAGCAGCCAATCTAAAGGTTTCATTTTTCTCATATATTATTGTCTTCAACATTGATATCCTCCTCCCTTTTTCTCCTCCTCCTCCTCTCTTTCCTCCCTCTGTCTCCTGCTCCTCTTCTTCTTCTTCCTCCTCCTCCTTTTCTTCCTAGTTCCAGGTGTGAAACCTAGGACCTCATGCTTGCTAGACAAGCATGAACCCCAGCCCTGACCCCTCTCTCAGTCCTTGCAGGGTACAGTACCAGGCAGAGAAGCAATGCCGTTCCTCTGATAACAAGACCTGAGTGTGGATGAGCAGGAGTTGAGCTATATGTGTCTACACACTCATATGAGTGATGGTCAAGTAGTCAGATCATTAGTGATCTCAAGTCTAGGCGCGTTGCAGTGTGAGTGAGCTTCAGAAACACACCGAAAGAATGAAGCCCCTCATACAGTCCACAGCCATGTGATTCCATAAATGTAGCATGGGCAAACGTAAAGGCAGGAAGTATGTTGGTGGCCGCCAGTGGTCTGGGGTAGGTAGGAGGACAGGCAGAAGTGACTGATGGAAGTGGGAGGTTCTAGGTTGTGATAAATGTATTTTGCAATCAGAGTACGGTAATGGTTGCACACCTCTGTAAACACACAAGTACCACCATATTGTGCATTTTAAATGGGCAAATCTCTCACAGAGGCTTGTCTCCTAGGTGACCCTAGATCCTGTCAGATTGATAATGTTCACATCATAAGTATTACTAATACAAAAATGCATTATCTGAGAAGATGCCCTATTCTGGTTTATCTGCCCTTACCTTATGGGACATTAGAAGAAAAGATTGAAACTTGAAGTCAGCAAAGTCCTTGATTTGAGGAGAGATGGTCTAGAGTCCATTACAGAGGTAGGGCTGACTGCTGACCACTCAGACATCTATGTTTGGAGCTCAAAGATGCTGCGCCCAGCTCAGCGTGGTGGCCGTCTTCAGGGAGTGTGCAGCAGAATGGGCTGAAAACCTAACCAGGGTTCCTGGAGACTCTGGCTGCCTACAGCTTTCCATCAAGACAAGGTGTGCAACAACTGATTACAGGCGCTGGTGAGTCCCTCACTGCACAGACCCAAACAGTGGCTCATTTCCATGCCCTTTTGATCTGTTTAGTCCTTCAACTACAGAGATGGAGCCCACCCACATTCAACAGGGACCCTACCTATCCTGTGTGAGGAGCACCTGCAGGCACTTGTGACTCCAAGATCCACTCTTGGAGTCAAATCATGAATGGAAATGGACTACTGTTCAGATAACTCAGGATTGCCCTGGTGTGGGTCCCACCAATAGTATCTGGACCTGGTTTTCATGCAGGGCCCATTTGTATAGTGTATATAGTCTTTGTTTTTGCTACATCGGCACTGTGAGACAGACAGACGAGGGACAGGGGTGGTGTTCCCTTCATGGTCCAGAGATTTAACCATCATGGCATCTGTTTATCGCGGGAAGCCATTTTTGTGGGTACGAGCTGTCCCACACCATCTATTAAGATGTTTCATCCAGCAGTGGCCTCCTCCAACAGAGAGCAGCATAAGTTGGGGTCTGGATTTGAATGTTGCTGCTGGCACTGCCTCACCAGCTTGGGTAACCATAGCAACCAGTCATTGCTACAACCTGTTCTGACTCTGCTGGGAGAATGCACAACAAGCTTCGTGGCCCATCTCTGCACGGATCTCACAAGGATAAAATGTACGTCTTTGCTGCTTAGTTTTGTGCTCAAGGTCAGAAGTCAGTCCATTTTAAAAGGTGGCTGACCTTTGGCAAGAAAGGAGAGAGCAGGGAAGGTAAAAGGAGAGGGGTGAGCAGAAGGAAGGATGGCTGTAAGAGGTGGGGGTGAGGGCTGGGCTGGCACCTCAGCCTCAAGCCTTCTGCTCACTAATGCTGACAACCTAGACAACCAACGCCAAGGCTTTAGCATGCCTGGGACTGTGCTGTCCCCATGAAGGAGTGTCCACATGTGAAAGTCATTGATGTAATCGTGGGAAGTGAGTTGCACTTGAGCCGACTTTTGTGGTTGAATCTCATTTTCACTTTGAATCATATATAGTCATGGCCCTGTGGTTTGTTGGGACATTCAAACCTCAGAAGGTTGAAATCCAGCTTTGACAGCACTGTGCAGTTTTCCTGTAATGTCAGGAAGCAGTGTAGTGGACTCAGCCACCATCATTCAGAGCAGCACCTACGGATGAATTTTTCTCAGGAAGTAGTAAGATGTGATATTCCCCAGCCAGCCACCTGCCTGAGGCCTTGAAAATTCCGGGGGTCCATCCTCACTTTGCGAGCACCGGGCTGCTGCTTAAAACCTACACTTTTATATGACATCTGAAGTTTGTTCATTGTTTTATCCCTTAGGCCAAATACTGGGCAGTTACTAGACTCCTGGTAGCTATTTATTGGGTGAATGAAGGAATATACAGGTAAAGAAATTGGTATGAGTTGAAGGTATGCCTTCATGTGTATGGGAAAAGTAAGCACTGGATTCAGTTCCATCAAGTAAGCCAAGCTGCTGGGACCTGGAATCCTACCAAGCCTGGAGAAGAGAAGGGCAGAGAGGTGAAAGAGTGATCTCATAATAGTTAGCACTTGACTGTCAGCACATGCTGGAGAGGGAAAGCCAGCAGATGGGGGAAGTGAGGAGGTACAGCTGAACCTCCTAGGCAGACAGGCCCCAGGCTGGTATGTTATTTGTGAAGAAAGGACACCTGAGCAACCATGCCCGCGTACATTGGGTGTGTGCATAGAGAAGTAGCCTTTCCACTTTTCTTTCAAGAATGATTATAGAACAAATACGAATTGGTATGAAATACAGGTGGGTAGATAGGTGGGTGGATGAAAAGATGGGTTGGATGAGTAGGTGGATGGGTGGGTGAGTGTATGGCTGGCTGGGTGGATGTGTGTTGGATGATTGGACAGGTGGATGAATAGATGAGTGGGTGGGTGAAGACGTATTAGGTGAGTGGAAAGGTGGATGGATGGATGGATGCTGGAGTGGTTATCTAGATGAGGCAGTTAAAAGACTATTGTATTGGCCTTGAACAGGAGAGCTGCTCACTTTCTCAGACACCAGCTCTGCTGTCTTCAAATGGAAACGATACTACCGCTGAGCCTCCCTCACCCTGGGGGCCATGGGGACGCCCCCATTAACAACCAGGCGCTCGGGACAGAGAAGGGCTGTGCAGTTCTAAAGAGCTGCTCTCTCCGTAACCTCTTCCTCCCGAAGCGCGAAGCACCACCAGCATATTATGATTAAAGTCCGAGACTGAGTTGAAAGCCTCGTGAGCCCCGTGATCATGTTGGGATTCCTCCAGCAAATCTTGCGTGAATTCCCCCCCTCTCCCATCCCCAGCTCCCAAGCAATTTTTCTTCCAGCGGAGGTTGCCAAGTTTTTATGGCTATTTGGTTATCTTATCCATCCAGATGGTTACTGTTAATTTATGCTGAAATAAATGTGCAAAACCTCATTTGTCATACTGCTGCAGAAACATGAGGTGTAAGACCTAAAAACCCTTAATATATAGCCTCCTGCAGGGGCCGCGGTGTGAGAGGCTTGCACGCTTTCTCCTTCATTTGGCTTGAAAGCCTGCTTTTCTGTCCCTTGATATTTATGTATAAGCAAATTAGGTTGTTCGGTATATAAGAAACGTGGACTCATTTTAAGGCTTTTAGTACATATGCTTGCCTTGGGTTACTTAGCTGCTTTTTATTGAGAAAAGAAAATAAAGCTGTGATTTATTACCTGATGATAAATTTCAAACACCTTTTTTTGTACTTTTTAAGACATTAATCATTAGGCATAATGTTAGAGCCGGTGACCAGAGATTTAAAGACTCATTAGCTGTGTGGCCCCCGGTGTGCTTCTTAGCCTAGCGCAGCTGTGTCCCTGTCCTTGAGTAAATACTGCTTCCGAGCCCTTTGTGAGGATGGCGTGGCAAAATACACGGGGTGCCCTAGGAATGTGAATTGCTTGTATTCTGTAGGACTGTGCCGGCAGAGCTGATGATGACCTAGAGACTGGACTTCCCTGTGGAGAAGGAGTGTCAAAAGCGACCCTGGCCCTCCTTGGACACTGACTGAGATGGAGGTCTCAGTTTCTGAAACTCCCCGGGTCTTTTGGGAACTTCTCAAGTGGAAAGTTACCAAAGTTCTAATAGGAGCCAGCGTTTCCACGTGATGATTCATGGGGCTGACTCTTTCTAAAAGTCGGATTCTCTGGCTGTGGTCCAGAGGCCAGGCGATGGGACAGTTTCATGTGGTAGATAGTCATATATTCCCTTGGGTACCAAAGGCACCAAGCACTGAGTAGGTGATTCATGATGGCTGCGATAAAAAGAGAGATGCTTGCCTCTAGGACTAGGCCCACCCAAGTTCAGTTATAATGTGTCACTTCCTGTGGGGCACTTTAAGACTTCCGGTCAAGGCTTGCAACTGTGAATACTGTGGTTTCGAAAGAAACTGTCTTCTAAGTGGAGACTTTTGGGGTTTTATTGGTGTTATCTTGTTGGGGGTTCTGTTGTTTGTTTTTAATTTTATGAACTATTCCTTTAAAAAAAAAACATGCTGAAGGGACTCTGGCCAGCCTGAGCCTGGCGAACACGAACACGGCTCTGGCAGGCCCTGCCCCATTCCCCCGTCTTGCTAAGAACCTTTAGATTTCATTCCTAAAGCTAGCCCCCAAGGTCCATTCCCTTATTTTTCCACTTCTTCCTCCTGAGGCTGACTACCAACATCCAGCTATCCATCAGAAGCAACTTTGGCTCACCTGATTAACATGCCCAATTAAAATGAAACACCTTATCCTAACACAGGGTCTCCCCTTTTACCTTTATAAACCACCATTTGCCTATGGGCCACATCTGTCTCCTCTCTATCCAGAGGTCGTCCCTTGTCCCCACAGACAAATGCCTCTTCCCCCTCTTTCATGTCCCTTTCTCCCTCATGTTCCCTTCCCCTCTCCCTCATCCTCCCTCTGGGACTGAAGGACCAACAGGTTATGTGACAGACACCAACTCGAGTTTCAGAGGCATTTCTTAAACGTTTGAAGTTGCCTATGTTTTCTTTGCTCTTGGGTGATCAGGGCATGGTTATTGACTGACCTGTTGAAAGCATTGTCTGAATCAGAGGCACTAAATGAACTGTCTTGGATCCCATGATGATCTTTAGATGTGAACCAGACAAGTTGAGATGGGACTCAAGATCAGTACAGCTCTGGATTTCTTCTTTCTGTCCAGAAGGACAGAAAGCTCCGAAAACATATGTCCTTTCGTATGTTCTTCAAGGTGTTTGTACATAAGCCATGCTCTCCTTCCCCGAGAGCGTCACACTGGGGGGTGGGGCTGCCTTTCAGCATTTCCTGCCCTTAGCTGCCAGCGGAAGTGTGAATTTCATGCTTGAATTTGGCAACAGTGTGGTCATGTTCTGCCTCTCACCTCCCTGCCTGGTGTCCGGGGCCCCTTATAATTCTCAAAAGACACTGTAACAGAGAGTCAGTTACTTGTGTGGGTATCAGTTGGGGTCCCTCTGTGTGCTTCTGGCACCCCAGTCTGGTTGGCAGAGGAGTGTGCTGAGACCCTCTGGCCCTGTTCTCCCATTTGCAAGCATTCTGAAACCTGACCATGGCTGGTGGGTTCTGGAGGGACAGCTTGCTGTTACAAACTAGGAACTGACAGAATGCTAGCACTGGAGTGAGGCCACTGATGTTTGCAAGTGTACTGATGGATTTATCCTCACAGCTCTCCACGGCAGCCCCTGTGCTGACCATGTGATCGATGGAGACACCAACTCAGGGGAAGCTAAGTTACCCGCCGTGGTCCCTACACCATACAGAATAAAGTAGATGCAGCCCCAGGACCACGTGCCCCAGTATATGAATGCAGGCAACCAGCACACGTGCATGCACACACGAATACACACACAGATCTTTAAACCTTCAGATTCATGCAAAAAGAAAAACCTTAAAAACCCTTGGCTGTGTGATTTCTAATAAGACACTGTCTTATTAGACGCTGTCTAAACACTGCACAGGAAGACAAAAGTAGGGGCTTAATTAAATAAGTTGTGTTACAAGTGTATATTTAAAAATGGACAGATGCTTTTTACTGCTGTTGTATGTGTGTGTTTTGAGACCGTCCAGGCTGATCTTGAAGCAGCTCCTGAAAACTGTTCCCTGACCCCCAAGCAAGTGCTGTGGCCTAGGCCCACTCCCACACAAACACACAGTAATACTATATGATTAAAACATGACCGCTTAGGCATGTGCAGTTCTTCTTATATCTAGGACCATTAAAAAGTAGAGAGGCCAGGCAGTGAAGTGCTTACAGTGCAAGTGTGAGCCCTGAGTTTGATCCCCAGAACCCATGTAACAAGGGCAGGTGGGGTAGCATGCTTTGTGATTCCAGCCCCAGCTGGTTCCTAAGCAAGTTCCAGGCCACTGAGAGGCCCTGTCTCAAAAAAAAAAAAAAAAAGGTCGACACTATAGTGAGAATTTTGATTTCTTTAAAACCCAGTATGTTGTGTGAATGTGTTTTTGTTTTAATCCCAGGTGTGGGTTATGGGGCTGCTTCAGATTCTCCACAGCCGTATGATTGTCTCATGCACTAGCAGGGATATGATTTTTGCCAGCTGAGGAGAGCTGACATTTGGAACCCTGGGAACTTTTTAGAGAGGAGTTAGAAAGGATTAAGGTGGAATAAGGGTTAGGAGGGTGGGAGATCGAAGAATCCAATAAAATAGAGAAGAAATACGCCAACCACTGGGGCCCCACACTGGGCCCCACTTGTCGGCGCCATTTTTTTTTCTATTTTATATAGGTTCTTATACCTTCTACCCTTCTCCACCCCAGTCCCTCCCAACCCCCCAACACTAGGCAGGTAAGAAAGAAAATTAGAGGGGAAAGGGGACATAGATCCCTTTAGAGTACTTTCTGCTGATTAGGGCTGTTGGGTTCCTTGGGGCAAGTCCAGTCTGCATTGTCAGGATACCTCCAGGTTCTTCTTTTTCTCATCAGACCCTCCACTGGGTGAGAAACAGCCCCTGGAGAAAGAGCTGGAAGGTGGCCTTGAGTCAGCACCTAGGATCTGGGAACAGTGGGGCTAGGAATCCTCTGACGCTAGGTGTGCAGCCTTCAAGTCCTGGTACCACCAGCCCGGCCTAGGTGTGGCCATAAACAAGTAATCCTCACATCTCCAGACCTCAGCTTTCTCACCTGTAAAATGGGCACACTGCTGCCTGTCCAGCTGCTTTGCCACAGGACTCAGTTGCAAAACTTGCCATTTTGCAAGTGTGCAAATGCTTGCAGTGGGATTCTTTTTAAAGTGCCTTTTAAGACCCTACGTGATGGCAGTCCCGGGGCAGAGTAGTTTCATGTGTGTTCTAAATCCCATTCAAAATCCTCAGCCATCAGATGACAGTGTCCCAGTAAGAGACAAAACTCACACACGCTCGGGTTCTTGTTTTACATGTGTCTGAAGGTTATCTTGAGAGAGAGAGTCCACATCTTCATGGTTTAGTTACTGAATAAGCATTTACTACATGCCTACCCTGTGCATAGCTGCAGAAGTGCATAGGTGATAACACACAGTACCTGAGCATGAGGGGACCGACTCAGAGCTAGTGCTGAGAAGCCATTGCCTCCCTCTCACAACAGTCCCATCTGGTAACGCATGACCACGAGCAGCCCGGCTCACCTGTCACGGCCTCTCGAGTGTCTGTGGTGGTCCTGTGTGGGGGCAGACCTAGCAGGACGCTTTGCAGTCAAGTTGTACCTCCCTGGAGGTCCTGTGGGAATCAGCTGGGTGAATGTCACCCTTGAAGATGGATCTAAAGAAAAGCTTATGTTAAATAAGTGAGACACTCTCCCATCCCCAGCCTTGGCAGGGATTTGGGGCTGACAAGGAAAGAATATTTGTTTGCAGAGATTTGAGTGGTTCTCAGGAGTGATGATGCTGAGCCACCGTGGAGCCTGCAGGAGCCTGCGGGATATTATAGAACTATCTGCGTAATTCCTTCCTGGGTACAAGTAGAGTGATAGGGTTGGGCAGATGCTTCCCAGGCCTTCCCCTGGGCTCTCACCCACGCTACCTAATTTTTCCCTCTCCAAATATGAAATATCTGGACATTTTCTATAGATTCAAGAAGTGATCAAACACTCTGTTTTCCTGAATTAGCAAGTGGAACATTTTTCTGTATTTGCTTCAGGTCTTTCTCTCTCTTTTTTAATATGGACCACTTCACAAATTCGCATGTCATCCATGCTAATCTTTTCTGTATCGTTCCAAATCCAGGGTGAGAGCTGCTGAAGCCAGCACTGCTTCAGGTCTTGTTAGAAGTCTAGATACCCGCGGGGCCCCAGGACAGATACAGTGGTATGTTAAGAACTCCCATCTCCCTGTCCTTCCTTGTGTGGGTGAATTATAATCGCTAATTTTGTGTGACTCCTTGACCAGGCTGAGGGATGCTCTGAAAGCTGGTGAGACTCGGTGGTTGTGTCTGTGGATGGAATGTCTTGTAAGTGTCTGGCTGTTGTAGATTCTGGCCTCATTAGCCCTTTCTCTTCCTTAGCAGCGGTGGTAACCATTCTTCCCCAGTTCTCACCCCTGTAATTTTGAAGCTACCGGGGGCTGTGTCTTGCATACAGAGGGTGTTTAATTAAAGCTCCTTGGTGAAAGCCTCCTACACTTAGCCTGTCCAGCAAAGGCAAGGTTCCCACCAAGTCCTTTGAATGGTAATTGGTATTGCAGGCATGATTGAAAGCTAGTTTCATTTTTAAGACAATAAGCTGCATTTTTGAGAGTTGAACACAGAGCGTGTAGATGAATAGACCTTGCACTTAATCAGGAAGTCTTATCTGTTCTCTAAAGGGATACCTGTTTGCTGTGAAGACCTCTGTATTTATTCTTTATACCGGAAAGTAATTCAACTGAATGTGATCAAGCTGTCTTTAACTCAGACTTGGCCTACTAAGATCAGGATTTTTCTACCAGGTTTGAATTGGGGATTCATCCTCGATGCCTATCCTCTAAGCTCTGTTAAATACAATGCATCACATTAGTGACGAGGCTGCAGCTTGCTAGATCCAAAATGGCTGCCTCAGAGACCTCTGGAATGCCAGAGAGCAGCCTCCCTGGCCTTACCCTAGATCTAGTGAGTAGACTCTGGGCAAGGCCTGGAAGCCTGTATTCTGAACAGACTGTTCGTGTGCTTCTCATGCATCATGAGTCAAGGACCATCCATGTAGACCAGTGCTGGCCAAAATGGCCTCCGAGCCACCTGGGACTCTAAAATGTCGCCAGTTTCAGCTGAGCTGAATGCCCTTGGTATAAAATAAACTCTGATCTCAAAGTATCATACTCAAAGAGAAAAATCAGTCTTTCGTTAATGTTTGTTACATTTTGTTTATTCACAATGAAGGATAGTATCTTAGATACAGGGAGTTAAGTAAGTGATTTGCATCAGTTCCTGTTTCATTTTATTTTTTACTGCGGTGCTTACAGTTTCCAGTAGGTGGCTTGCATTCTGTCTCTGTGGGACAGTGCTGGTCTCGTCATTGAATCCCTGAGAACACGTGGCATCGGGGGAATTTGGGGTAATGGATGATCAAGAACATATGGCTCCTATTTTGGGACTTTCACAAACCAGTTCACTTCCTTGGGCCTCAGTTTCCTTCTGTGACATAAGCAGAGCAACGGAAACCACTCCATTTGCTTCCATTTGGAACTCAGTTGCTGAGGCCAAGCTCCTTAGTTCTTCCCTCAAAGCAGCAATGACCTAGAAGGCTCTCCCGTTGGAGCCAGGAAGTGACGCCTCCCAGTGTCTAGAGTGATAAGCACAGATGCCCCTAGGGGCTCTGTAGTCTTGCCTTCTGCAGAGTCCTTCCCAGATCTCCTCATGGGCTCCCATTTCGGAATAGTCCTGCTTGCATTGAAAGTTGTGACCTCCTGTGTTGCTTATAGCTGTCCCCATAGAACTACACACCTTTTTTTGTCCTGCTGCCTATAATTTGTGACTCCAGTCTAGAAATGCCAGGTTAAACCGATTTGGATTAAGATGTTGGGTTTATTCATCTACTCCCCACCTACTATTTAAAAAAAAAAAGATCAGAGTATAAGTAAATGTTTAATTCTTTAACTAAATTTTAATACTTCAGGGGAAGTGAGATAGCAGTACATTGGAGGGGGCACAACAGGAAACTTTATTTAAAATTAATGCAGAGGCTTGAGGCAATGGTTCCGCCAGTGAAGAGCTTGCCACACAAATGGAGGATCCAAGTTCGATGCCCAGAACGTACATGAAGGAGAGCGAGAGATGGTAGTGTGTACTTCAAATCTCACCACTCAGGAGGCGGCTCTCTAGGGCTTGCTGGCCAGACAGCCTAGTTCCATCAAAAAACAACTCCACAAGTGAGGGTGCCTGCCTCAGAAAGACAAAATTAACAGCGCTCGAAGAGGAGCATCATCCAAGGGTGTCCTCTGACTTCTCCTCGCATGCACGCATGCTCGCACGCGCACAGGTGTGCATGTACACACACGTACACATACACACACACCTGCGCACACACGCACACATACACACACACACATGCATGTACACACGTAATGATGGAACTACCAAAAAGAAAATCATATAACTCCATCCTGAAATCCCAAGAACACAGAAACACCTGCCTCCTGCTTTGGGTTACAAGAAACTTATCTATAATGTATTTGTTGTATTACTGTAAAAATAATGTTTGGGGGGCAAAACAGTGGTCAAAAGGCCATTCTTGGCTTGAATGCCTACACCCACCATTAGGTGCCTACTTACCTCAGTGTCCTCGTCCATAAAATGGGGAGGATACAAATTAGACACCCCGAAACCCCAAATGTAGGCATGAAAAATCCCACACTAAAAAACACTGTGATGTACACAAAATCATTTTTTGTAAGTGTCTGAAATTACTTTCAGCCCATGTGTAAATCAATCCCATGTTCAGACTTAGGTTGTATTCCCACGATTTATCATTTTAAATCTGCAACTATTCCAAAGTCTGAAAGGGGAACACTTTTGTGCCAACCTTTGAATGAACAAGGAAAATCAGGTTTGCACTAGTGGGTAACTCACATGGCAACAGAGAGGGCTAGGTGAGAGTAAGGTAGGTGAAGCAGGTAGCTCATGCCTGGCACCTCGTGAGATGTTATTATTGGTTGCATAGTAACAACTCACCCAGCAACCAGCTTTATACTCTTCCTAAAGAAGGGATGCTTTTCATGCCCTGCAGCAGGATTTCAGGAAATGATACAGTAAAGGGATACAATATCAACAGCTGTGAGGCTGGAAAGGGATGCCATAAGGCGCTGGATGGACAAATCATAAGACTCCCACCCTGGTCAGGCCCCATGCATGTAACACCCAGGGTCTCGTTCCTTCTCCCGACCACTGCAAGCCCAGAGGGAGGCACACCCAGTAGGAACATTGGCATGGAATAGGAGTTTGCCATTCCTCAAAAACCTGAGAAATCTTGGGCAGTGGCGGGCCCTGCAGGAGTACAGATCTCTCACAAGAGTCCAAAAGAAGCTAATTAACACCACAGTGTTAGGAATAGGTATCACTGAGCCGCCAATGAGGTGCCTTTAGGTCCAACCCTGGGATGTGGGGACCAGGACTTGCGTCATCAGTATATTTGGTTCTAGTGGGATTGGCCAGGGCCATACTCCCTACACCGGGTGTGACAGAAGGCGTGATGACCCTGGCACAGCTGTCCTCTCCAGTCATAGGTTTCCAATATTTCCCAAGCCTAGTTCACCTTGATAAGGGGTCAGAATGGACTCAGAGGTTCTTGTTCATGGAGCCAGTGGTACAACTCACAGGGCGTGTCTGTTCCAGACACCTTGTCGTGGGGCCACCAGAGTCAACGTGGATTCTAGAAACCAGCTTTTAAAAAGTGTGTTCTCACCGTGTATTCCTGGGTGGCCTGGAACTTTGTGTGTAGTTCAGACTGGCCTCAGGCTCAGAGATCGGCCTGCCTCTGCTGTTATGAAAGGCCTTTCTCACCTGGAGACCCATCTTTTATTCATTCGACCTGTGGTCTCAGAAAGTGCAGTACCCCATTTGCAAAGACGCATGGTGGAGGGAGTGGCTCCGTCGCAGGTGGTGACCTCGGTCTTGCAGTTTCTCATCACAGGCCTCAGTTGAGGCCCGCACATTCTAGCAGCTTAGGAAGTAGTAACAGTACCTAACAGTATGTACAGAGCTGTGCTCTGGGCTCTTCTGCTTTATCTTCTGAAACAGTCCTAATCTGTAGGTGTGGACACTGAGGTATATGGCTGTGTCCTGGGCCCAGCTCCAGGCTTCAACAGGAAGATGTAGATGTTTGGATCGCTAGCTCAGGGAATCCTTCTGCTCCTTGGGAAGCTGCAGGAAGCGGACAGCTCTTGCCCCGGTGATTGAAGGGCTCCCAGCCACTGGGGCAGATGTCTCTCCCTGTTCCCTGGGCCCCTTGCCCAGTTCCTCTCTGCCCTGCACAATGTCTTAAAAGCATGTTGGAAGCATTAACTCGTCCCCTGCTATTCATCTTAGTGAGGCTAGCTCTGACAGTACAATTTCAGGGTTCCTCCAAGGAGAGACAGTAGGTCACAAGAATCGATAATGGATCCCAGGTGGTTGGACACAGTTCAGATCTGCTAGAAAGCCGCACCTCCCTTGTACTGAGTGCCAAGCCCCAGCTAGCACCCACAGCTCCAGGGTACGGACTTTTGGAAATAGCCTGGCCCTGAGGTACCTGGAGAGATGGCAGGATGATTGTCCTGGCTGGCCTCCTGGCTTCCTGGGTCCCCCTGCCATGTTGGGATGATAAGGAAGACAGTAGGTGTCGACCTCCTTGCACTGTTCTTATCATCTGTCCCTCCGTAGGCCATTGCCCCTGCATACTCGCCAGGGCCAAAACTTTCATCTCTCCTGTTTCCTTCTGTGTCTTCTGCACCTCTAATAAAGACAGCTGGACACAGCATACAGTTGTTCCTTTACCATGACGGGGCTGGGGGGATATCTTCTAAGACCCCCTCAGATACTAAACTGCACATCCCCTCTATGAAATTTAATTGCATTTGCGTAGAACCTACATATCACATGTCTTTCTGTAGTCTCTAGATTAACAACTGAGAATGATGTAAATATTCCATGAATGGTGGTTTTTGTGTACCATTAAGGGATTAATGAATAAGGGGTGAGGGGAACTGTGTTCAGGACTGATATAGTTTGATCCACGGGTGGTTGAATCCATGGGTGTAGAACACCCAGGCCCACTGTGTGTGCTGGGCGGGTGAATGGTGGCCACCATCCCAAGTGCATGTACAGTCTCCTGGCCTCTAGCCTTGTCTCCTGTCTCTTCCCCCCATGCAGCACATGTGGCATTTCTTAACCTGAGACCAGCCCCACTCCATCTTCCCCCTCCCCCAACAGCCAGTCTCCCCAGCTGTCATAGGAAATCCCCTCTGTGAACCCTCCCTTGCCAGACTGTATGTTCCACTATATGTGGAAGCTCAAGCCTGGCCTTGAACATGGCTTCCCTCACCTCCACTGCAGTCTCCCTGGCATGCAGTTTGGGCTGTGTTCACCCGAATTTGTCTTTCTCCCACCTCAACACCTCCCTCGCTGAAGCCAGAGCTGGAAGCACAAGTTGGATCATCTCTCTCCCCGACTGATGCCTCTCTAGGGGTCCCACTCAGCTCTGAGGGAGTGCTGGCATAGCCACCTCTGTGCTCATGGTTCACTTCCGTTTTCAACAAGGCCTGACTTTGAGGACCCGTAGGGTGGCATGAGAAAAGTGCTCAGGACAGTATCCCCTCTATAGCTGTTAGCCGCTGCGTGTATTTACAGTGGTCCCTTGGGGGCCAATTCCGAGCAGATTGTGTTTGCTCAATGGGACTCTGGCCTGGTGCCAGACGGGAACTTGAATGTGAATGGAATGGAGGCAAGGAGATGAAGCCGGAAGACAGTGTGGTGTGAGCCTAAGAACTCTGCAACCTGGAAAACAAACAAACAAACAAAAACCCATGAGAGCCAAAGGTGGACTGGGATAGGGACTGCTTCCCTGGAGCTTCCTGCCCATACCTTGGGAATTCCAGATCCAGCATGTTCTTTCTCTCTCTCCCTCCTTCCCTCCTTCCCTTCCTGCCTCCCTCTCTCCCTCTCTCTCTTCCCCCCCCACCCTTTCTCCCTCCCTCCCTCTCTCTCAAGTCATAAGCCTCTGCAGATGAAGCCTGTGACCCAAATCTCTTGGTTTCTTTCCAGAAAACCCACACGAATCCACTGTTCTCATTAATTCATAACTCAAAACAGTCTCTATCCTCAGACAAAGTCACCCCATTGGGGTCCCAGAACCCCAGCCTGAAAAGGCCTGAAATGCGGATTGGTTTGACTCCTTCGTTATCCCCTTAGATACAAGGGAAGTGGACAGTATCAGTCCTACATCACTGGACCTCTGCGGCGCCAGGCGTCTCTCTCATAGCACTTAGGAGACACATAGGAAGACTCAGCCTCTGAGCTATGAGGGGTACACACTCTTCCTGTTTATGCTCCAACGTGCTGACTTATGATGTTAAGAAAGAACAAGCTTGGAAGCTGCCAATGAATAATAGCTTAGCCAGAATCTTTCCTTCCCCAAGGCTGGCAAGCAGCTGTCTGCCAGCTGATAGCCCCTCAGCCCTTCTCTGTGGCACAGCAGAGGGGCACACCATGCCAACCTTGGGAGAGCCTGGCTTCTGTGAGTGGAAGCTTCATGGTCAGGATGGTTGGGAGCCACTGAATCTCAGTCTCCAGCTCTAGGTCTGTCGTTAACTCACCCCCATGAGCCTCTGCTTTCTCATCTCCAAAATGGGCATAACCATCTTGCAGGGTTTCCAGGAGGACTAGGGATTAGCAATCATGGGCTCTGTGCATGCTGGGTATCCAGCATATAGGAGCTGTCCCTCCCTGGCCCTGGCAGCAGCGTTTATTGAGCACCATCTCTGTGTTAGTCAGGAAAGAGAACACCTTAGACAGAGAGACAGATGATGAACAGTCAAACAAGTAAATAGGCATTACGTTTGTTTAGGTAGCATGGTCAGGAAGGGGCAGTTCGTTGCATAGCTAATGAACTAGTGTGCCACTCTCAGCTTGTTACACCCAGCCACTGCCTTTTGGTTTCTGAACCAGATGACTGATAACCCCAATCACCCTCCATCAGATGGGCCGAGCCTTCAGGGAGTTGGCCTTAGTAACAGAATTCATCAGACTAGGTGTATTTTCAAGTGTTCCAAGGGAGGAAAAATGGATGTGCTCCATCAAAGCACTACCAGGCGTTAACATGGAAAACTTAGAGAGACTCTGACGAAAGGAGAGAGGAGAAGAAGGCTTTGAGGAGGGTAAAATCTCCTCCTGCAGCTACATCAAGGTAGCTTCCACCCTGGGGTGGTGGAGACCATCGCAAACCAGCCATCTTCCTCATCTTCTACCCTCCCCTCCACCATCCACCGGTCTATCCATGTCCCTGCCCCTCCCTGCCACTTGCTCGTCTTTGTCTCACTTTGCAGCTTTCATATCCAGGTCTGACTGTAAGTGCCGGCCCCTGACCAGCCCACTGCGTTTCCCTTCTGGCCTTTGTCCCCCATGAAATTCTCCAGGGTGTTCCAGGTCACATATTACTTTATTTGTGAAATTTAACATGCCAGGAGGACTGGAAACCTGTCTCCTGAGAACCTAGAAAGGAAGGTGACACAAAATAGAATTGTCTTCCCCTTATCTTCCATTTCACTTTCTGGCAGTTTGAGTTGCCTACGTTTAACCATGTTGCAAAAATATTAAATAGAAAATTGCAGCAGTAATTCATAGGCCATAACTTCTGTGCTGTTCTGAGACCTGCGATGAAGTCTTGACACCCCCCCCCCCACCTTCCCTGAGACAGGACTCGACTCTTTGTGCAGGTTTCCGTGAAGTATGTACCGCCCACCGTCAGCGGCTCGCCGCTGTGGTTAGCAGCTCGCTGCCTTAGATCGTGGGTGACTCAGTTTAAGGTCAGCCCCAAAGTGCGGAGGGAGTGGTGCTGGCCATTCAGATCCAGCAGAGAGAGGCTGGAAAGTACTTCTTGTAGTGAGAAGTTGAAAGTTCTCAACTTAATAAGGACGTGAAAAAAAAAATCATTTTGCTGAGGTTGCTCAGATGAGCGGTAAGAATGACTCTTTGTGGAATCGTGAGGAAGGAAGAAGGAATCTGTGTTAGCTGTGCTGTTGCTCCAGACTGCCGAACTTACGGCCACCAGGCCTGAGGGATTAGTCAAAATGGAAGAGTTCTCAGCGACAGGGCCCCAAACCCACCGAGTCAGTGGAACATGCTCTCCCCCCCCCCTTGAAAAGGGACCGCTGTAGCCGCTTGTTAGATGCATGGTCCCTGAGTGTGGAGCAAGGGTAGTTTCAAACTGCCACAGTGGAGAAAGGATTTGTAACCAACGTTTGAAAATAAAGTGGATGAGACCTTTTTAAATGTCAGTGGTAGAGCACCTGGCTTGTCTGTGTGAAGCCCTAGGTTCAACTCCCAT
>CM053766.1:83250081-83318307 GCA_028658305.1 Pachyuromys duprasi
GCAGGGAAGTAAGGCCTCAAAGCAGGAATGGCAGCTCAGACTCAGCCCCGGCTTACTCATTACACACAGACCCCCCAGCCCAGCATTGCTGTGGGCAGCCTTCTACTACCTAAAGCCCTGTCATGTCTTCATAGAGCATTTGCTGCATGAAATAGTCTTTACAAGGCCTGCTTCCTCCCTTTGATAGCCCCTTGACGTAGTCCTTTGCACAGAGAAGATTAATAACTTTCCTGAGTTCACACAGGCCATCAGTGACAGAATAAGGACTTGAGCCCAGGGACCTCCAGTGGCCCTGTCCTCCCTGGTCCTCTGCTTCTGTGCCCTTCAAGCTGCCTGTTCCAGTTCAGTGGTACACCCCAGGTGAGGAGAGAGATTCATGTTAATCCCCGTTGCTGAGGATAGGAGAGTGAACGAGGGATGATAGCGTAGCTGGTCTCCGGGAGACCTCCAGGCTCCTGTGTCCGCACCTCACAGCCCCGCTGTCTGTCATTAATGGAGAATCGATGGCGGTTGGCTGGTTCTAGTCCCCCAGCCCCCACACAGGTAAGTAAATATTCACAGTGCTTAGCGCTGAGATGGAGCATCGTCCCTCTGCCCTTGCAAGCCTTCGGACTCCGCCAGACACTAGCTCATAGCCCTTTCTGGGTTTGATAAGCTCCCTTATACGCCTTCCTCGCTGAGGGCCCCTCATTACTACACATCTTTAGGATGACAGATCCAAGGACAGGCGGACCCGAGGCCTCTGGGAAGGTAACAGCACCAGGAGCTCCGGGACCAATCCCCTCCGTACCACGCAGCCCAGGGCACAGCTCTCTGCTTGTGTCCCCTGATGGGGAAGGTGTTTACACATCTGCCCTAGAAGGCCTTCCCAGTAGACTTTTCCTGCCCTTGGCGTTCTCCACACCTGAGGTCTAAGGATGTGGTCTTGTAAGCATGGCCCTTGCCGTAAATTGCCCAGGTGGACTTCTCTGGTCCCATAAACATTGTGAGAACATCTGGAGATGCTCCAAGCAACTTTCTCCTCAGACGACCCTGAGCACAGTGAGGCTCTGAGGACATGGGATGTCCTGGAATAGGGCAACAGCCTGGGCTAGACCCAGCTGCAGGCCCTCCCCAGGCTTGCGTCAGCCACTGCACACCAAGCGGGATGAGCTATATGCATTCCCTGGCCAGGCAGCTCTTCGAGGGCCTCTCAGTACCCGGCTTTCCCCTCGGAGCAGAGCCCTCCCCATCTCCGCCAGGGCAGAAGGCCAGTCAAGGCACGGCAACCACGGGTGCCTGGCTGTGCTTGGAGAAGAGCCACCAGCTTCCACGATCTTCCCTCCTGATGTGCCATTCGGAGGAAC
The DNA here is from genome assembly GCA_028658305.1 of Pachyuromys duprasi. Lineage (NCBI taxonomy): Eukaryota > Metazoa > Chordata > Mammalia > Rodentia > Muridae > Pachyuromys > Pachyuromys duprasi. Next base: position 83,251,428 of record CM053766.1, read on the forward strand.
AAAGAGTATCAGAGAGGTTCCACGAACAGAAAAGCACAGACATCCACACACAGAGAGACTGCAGACCACTGATATGGCTCAGCAGGTAAATGCGCTGCCAAGACTGTCAATCTGAGTTGGATCCCCAGGACCCAAAGGTGGAAGGAGAAAAGGGAGAAAACAGTTTCCTGAGAGTTGTCCTCTGTCCCCCAACACACACTTAAAATGTAATTAAAGTAGTTTTTGTTTTTGTTTTTGTTTAAGGAAAAGGCTCAAATTCACACATACAAGTGGGTACAGGTTAACTACTATGAGTGCTTTTCAGAATGAGAGTGTGAGGTCCTGGCTCCTGCTGCCTCTTCAGCAGCTGGGGTCCATGGGGTTCAGCAGCTAGGGGTCTGCAGAGCTAGGCGAGGGGGTCAGACAAGGCTGGGAGCAAGGTCACCATGCACACTTTAACCATTTGGTGTTTCTGTCCTTGGCCGCCCGCCACCTGATTCCACACGTACCTCCGTGTGTCTTCCCTCTGCGTGCTTGTCTGTGAAGGCTTTGCTGCCACTTGTCCTTGTCGACAAACCCTGCCCTCTCCGCACACACACCTGCCACAAAAAGGTTCCTTTGGCGCTCCTGTGTCATCAATCCTCAGTGTGACCTTGAGGGCCACAGCCTGCCCATACATAGGGCAACCATCAGGTACAAGCCTGTCGGCACCTTCCTTACATTCCTCTCCCTAGCTTCCCTTACACCTTCCAGCCGTAATTTCTTATTTGAAACCCCAGAATTTGCACCTCACTCTTCCATGAGAGCTGCAGGCACTCTTGTCTGCCACCTAAGGAGACCCTTGCTTCCCAAGGGAGCTAGTCCGTAGTCACATTAGAGGCATGTTTTACTTTTAAAAATCCAAAGTTGTTGGTATATAAAATGCTATCTATAGCTAAGCCTGGAGCTCTCTGCAAAGCCACACTTTTTCTTTTCTTTCAGTGCAGGACCTCACCCTTGCTAAGTAAATACTCTGTCACTGACTATGTTCCTAAATCCTGTCTTTATTTTAAACTATAGTATCCTGTCCCCCAAATCCCACTCAGAAATCCTGACACACTCGGTCAAGACTGTCTTCTGAGCACCTTCAATGCCTACCCCTTCCCAAACGACTGTTTCCGTGCTGCATGCCTAGGGCTGGGATGTACATTTGACAAGATTAAGTCGCCAAATACAATAGGAATGGCCTGCCGAATATCTTCCCTACTCCTTTGCTGCCACTCAACGCCCTATAGCCACCATGTTGACATCTACCGTCTTGGTGTCTACATCTTGACAGCCAGCATCTGAGTGCTCAAAGTTGTCAAAGGACAACAGATGATCTTTTGCATCTTTTGGCATTGCCCTTCTCTGTCCATCCCAAGGCAGTGAAGTGAGATTGGCAGGCACAGCAGCTGTGGTAATGACATTCAGAGCCAGACCCCTGTGAGCAGACAGCAGGACCAGCTCAGGTCCCTTCCTGAGCATCAGAGGGGCAGCTGCATCCTTCCCATGGATCGAAATGACAAAATCCACCATCAAAGGCTCTTCCACCCTTGACGCCAGGTCCAGCTTCAGTGTTCAAAGGGAATTTTTTGTTCCTTTCATTTGCTGACATTTCACTTGGAAGTTAGGTTGAGGGAGAGGCCAGATCAGGCACCCTGCCACCCGCCCTCCCAGGTGTAGAGCCCTCTACATGTTCAGAGAAAGCCAAGGCAACGCATTGGAAAGAGAAAATGAAGGGGCTTGTAATTAGAAGGCTGTGGTATAAACCAGCTGCCTGGAATTGGTACCTGGTACTCAAACTAAAAATAGACCCTTTCCACAAACCAAGCGGGGGGGAGGGTGGTTAAAGCAGTTAGAAGACATGTAAGGTATGTGCCCTCTTGTTCCCTGTTCTGCTGAGAGAAAGGAGTGCATCAGGCCCCCTCCAGAATGGGGTTTTCCATAAGGGACTGGCCTGGCATGCTGGTGGCATAGACTGGCTGCAGCATGCCAAGGTTGAGGGACATCAGTGGCTGTGTGATCTGGACTTAGTCTGGGAGCTTCTGTCGTCCAGGATGTTATAGACACCAGTGGCACACCTTGGCATGAATGTGGTGTTTATAATAGTGAGGGTTGGTATGTCTGAACAACTCACTGCCAGGCAGAATTAAGAGCCATGGAAGACTAGGATATGAGACAGATACGTTTTAGCAGGTGGTATCGAGGTATTTGGGGACAAACCCAGGACATGTCACTTGGTTGTTATTGGGAAGGGTAGTTCTGCCCATTTGATGGTTTTGTCTGATGCTCCCAGATTCCTGAGATGATTGTGAGCAGACAAGTGTCTAGGACCTGAAAGGAAGTAGGCTTTCATTTGGCCACCCCTTGATAATGTAGTCATAACAATGATAAATGACATGATCAGAACCTTCTAGAATGAACTATGCCGATCCTTTGCCAATCCCTGGGCATGTGAAAGGTCTGGATTGCTCAGATTTTGTGTCACACACCTTGAGGTCCTACATTTGAGGCCCTGCAACCCCATCAAAGCTCTTCCATCTCTCACTGAGCCCTTGGAAGAACAATGGGTTATGTATCCGAGCTGAGAGCAGAAAGGCAAGGGCCACTCCACAGTAGTGGAGTGGAGATGAGGGACAACATGCCCATCACACCAAATGCCCCTCGGTGTTTGTTGAATGAGAAAACAAGTCCTTCTGTTGTTGAGTTTAAACAGGAATCTATTCTTAAAGACACCCCATTCTCCAACCTGTCAGCCGTTCAAAGTCATCTACTCTACCCCTAGTCCAGAGAGCGCCAAGACACACTGCTTGAACTCACAGTGATAGTGGGCTGGAGGGGTGACAGAAAGAGCTGATGGCCACTATACATAGCATGGTTTTTCAAAACTAAACAACGATGATGATGATAAATAGGGGCTGAAGCAATGGCTCCGTGGGAAAAGAATGAAGATGTTATTTGGATCTTATAGCACCCATGTGCAAAGCCAGGCATGGTCATAAACACCAGTAACCCCAGATCTTCGGAGGCAGAGATGGGGGCTTCTCTGGGGTTCCTTGGCCAGCCATGCTTGCGAGTCGGTGAGATCTGAGTTCAGTGAGAAACCCTGCTTCAAAAGAAAATAGGTGGAGCGTGGCACAGGAAGGCTCCTGACGTCAACCCCTGGCCTCCACTTGTGTGTGTGTATACACACACACACAACCTAAGTAATAAAATGGTGATAATGATGGTGACGACAATGATGATGATAACTGCGCCCTCGCTGTCCGTCACCATCTTCTCCCTCTCTGGCTGCAGCCCTCATTGGGTAAGTGGCTCCTGAAGCAGTAATTGGAGTGTAATCAGCAGCTATTCAGGTGCTTCCACGGAAACTGATTTGCAAGTCTCTCCAGGGCTGGCCTGGAAACTTCCTCAAAGCTGTGAGAGCTGGCAAAGTGGACCTTTATGCTAGCTTCTGCTGTGGGTTCTAAACAAACAGGAAGAAGCATGCACGTCAGCTCTGCCTCATTGTCCTCATTCCAGAGGCATCTAGGGTGGACGGACCACCTTCATCTCCAAGCGTCTGTGTTGAGAACAGCACTGAGGCCATTCTGTACCCACTGTCTGTGCTCTTTCAGAAGCACAGGTCTGCCTTAAGCCCCTGAGCTCTCCTTTCTGCACTGAGCATGCCTTCTGCTTTTCCTGGCTCCAGTGGCTTCTTACTCAACTTCAACTCAAGAGACAGCAAGGACCTTAAAGTCCTGAGCTCAAGACCTTGGTTGTCATAAGGTCCCTGAGAAGGCTTCTCCTACCCACCTTCCTGGACCCCACCAACTCACAGGCTAAAGGGACAGGAGAAAGGGGATGGGAATGAGCAGCCACCAACACCTTCCTCCAGCCCGAGGGATCAGCGACAGCTGTACATCTCACTCTTGTTCCTGCTTCACTTTTAGATTGCGGTGGGGTGGCCTCTGAGGACTGGGGAAGGTGGCTCAGTTGGTAAAGTGCTTGGCACGCAGCTGTGAAGACTTGGATTTGGACACCCTGCATTCATGTAAAGTCAGGTGTGATAGGACCTGCCTATAACCCGATGGCTGGGAAGTAGAGGCAGGAGGATCCTGGGCTCCTAGCCAGACAGTCTTGCAGAACCAGGTAGCCCCAGGTTTAGTGGGAGACCTTGAGAAATAAACTGGAGAGCAATTAAGAAAGACACTGAGGTCAACCTCTAGCCTCTCCCATGCATGTGCACACACATGTATGTGCACCTTGAAGTGCCATCTCTGTGCCCTGTTCTCTGCTCTCCATCTCCAGCGCTGGCTCGAAGTCGCTCTGGAGACAGAGAACCTTGTTTCTCTCTTGCTGTGTAGCACGGTGTTAACTCCTCTGGCCTTGGACACTTGCCTGTACATCCAAGATGAGCTTGTGTAGGTCTCAGGGCCAAGGGGACCCAGTGTGGCCCGTGTGTGGTGGTGTTTCCTTTCCCTTCTGTATACTTTCCACCTGTGTTGTGATTCCATCACGCGCCTGTGACCTCTGAGGGGCACACTTGTTGACTGGGTGTCTTTTGAGTACCTGGCCCTGCCCTCAGCCTTGGGGACACATATGGGACAGACGTGGAGCCTGCCCCGTGCTCCTTCACTAGAGTTTTCTTGGAATCATCAGTGATGGCAGTCAGCGCATCATCTTTTTCTCTTGCCTGGGACAAGAGGACTAGGGGTGTGGCCCAAATCAGTCTCTCTGGAGAGAAGACTGCCGTGGGGTCAGCAGATGCGTTCTTCTAATGGTGCTTCATGCTGGGGTGGGAGGGCTAGTGGATTGTGACCAGACCTCCCATGAACTTCCCATGGAGGGCAGTCCATAGAGGACTCATAGGAAGGAAGCTGGGCATCCACACTGTGATCAGAGTGGTCTGGTCTAGCAGCAGCTGTCAGATCTGGAGGTGGCATGTCTATACAGGGGTTGTCAGGACGAGGAGATGGCAATGGAAGTCACACCCTGGTTCTGGCAGAGCCACCCGTATGGACAGCAGTGTCATCCCAACTATGAGACACAGATGTGCCAGAGACACCTTGATTTTAATCACTTGGTGTTTGGGGTTTCTGTGGAAAGGTCTAGGTGGAGTGGCTAAGAGAAAGTTAAGAATGTACTCTTCCCCCCTGACTTGTGAGTCCTGCCTTCCTAGTGCTCCCCACAAAATAGTCCTCCTTGTACCCCACAATGTATGAAAGAACATTCCATAGAAGGAATAGGAGGTTCGACGATCATGAAAACAACACGAGCCTAACATGTTCAGACAGAGAGAGGAAGTGAGAGCAGAAGGGACTGAAGACACTAGGAAGGGGGGAGGCCAGAAAACAGGCCTGGCCTCTCTGAGCTGCACACTCACCCTGAGGCACCCAGTTTAGCTCTGTGGTGTATTAGTTGGGTTCTGTGGAAGAATAGGACTTATTGTGAGTGAGTGAGTGAGTGAGTGAGTGAGTGAGTGAGTGAGAGTGTGTGTGTGTGTGTGTGTGTGTGTGTGTGTGTGTTTGTAGGGAATTTATTAGAGTGGCATACAGGCTGTGTTCCAACTAGTCCAACAATGGCTATCTACCATTAGAAGGTCCAAGAACCCAGTGGTTGTTCAGTCCATGAGGCTGGATGGCTCAGCAGGTCCTCAGTATACACCAGAATCCTGAAGAACTAAGCTCTCATCAGTGAAGGAATGGACTTGCCAGCAACAGTGAGGGCATGCAGGGAAAGAGAGCAAGCTTCTTTCTTTCATGTCCTTTACATAGGCTGGCAGCAGAAGGTGTGGTCCAGATTAAAGGTGGATCCTCCCACCTCAAAAGATCTGGATTAAAGGTGTGTCTTTCACCTCAGTGGTTTAATTAAGAAATAAATCCCTCACTGGTACCCAGCCCCTTTGGTTTTAGTTAATTCCAGATATGGTCAAGTTGACAACCAAGAATAGCCATCACATATGGATTTCCAGATGTTTCTGGTTAGAAGACTCTTAAGTCCGGAGACAATGCCTTGCCCTTCTGGGTTCTGGCCCAATTTGGAGAGTGCTCCAGGCCTACTGGGCTGCAGCCAAGTTCTTGAGAAGTTGCATGGGCCCCCCAATGAACGCCTCTGGGTCGCCTGGGAGGACCGGTACTGCCTCGCCTTGGAATGAGGGGCTTGTGGAGCAGCCATTGGAGAGGCAGATCAGTTCTGACCCCACACAGGTATCGGTGAAAGACAGGGGCCTAGCCCCCAACCCTTGGTTGTGCTAGGAACTGTATACACATTGCCCTGAAGCCCTGGCCTGTGACAGTTGGAGAGAAACACCCTCTGCTGCCTGAAGGTCTTCCCTGTGTGTCTTGATGGGAGCAACTATGCCTTCGGAGGACTAGAAGGCAAAGCCACACACTGGGACTGCAAACAGCTTTTAGGAAAACAAAAGAGCTGGACATCCCTTTGGCTCCAGTATGCATCCCTCTGAGCAGGGGCTAACTCTGTACTGACATCAGAAAGGATGTAAATTCAGTGTCTCCTATGAAGTTTAGTTGAATTGTGCTGTATGACTTTTACTACACAGATGTGAACCCCAGATAGAGGATCAATGACAGATCAAAGAAACAACTCCACCCAAACTAGGTGAGAGAATAGGTGAGCTCACTGGAGTTTGTGTGGATGAGAGGTTATGTATAGGAACATGGATAACTCAAGAGGCAGCCATATCACCAAAAAGCCCGCCACAACATGGATGGCAACTCACAAAAGCTGCTTTCCCAGGGCTTTATGCAAAATTTGCAGGCAGCTCTCTAGAGAGGCTCCTCTCTTCAGCAATTGTTATGTCTCTTATAACTTTGGGGAAGGGGCCTTGTAAGTCTTGTCTGTTTTAGGGACTTCCTGAGACTTGTGAGTTTTGTTTACTTTGCAAATCCTGCAAGTTTCCTTTACTGGCATTGCACTTGGAAGGAATGTTTCAATTCAGAGGAAAAGCTACACAAGGGTAAACCTTTGTTCCAGAGCCTTCTGTGGGCCCAGGAGTTTCACTCAAGGAGTCTATTCTCATGGATAGATCAGATAGAAGTCAAAGTCTTGTAGCCTGTGTCAAGATGATTAAGTACCCCAGCATGGGATAGTAGTGGTAAATTTCGACTTTGTCTGTTTTATGCTGTGAGCCTGGGAAATCTAACAACCATGTTAAGACCTAACTTTCAGTTTACTGATCTGTAAACTGCCAAGTGGGAAGTGGCTGGTATTTGAATGGACACCGGAGCACAGATGTCCACAGGAGCATGTTTAGTCAGTCTCCTTTTGCCCAGCCACCTTGGAGTCATAGACATGTTCGTGAATGAGCATGTGATCTAGAATATACTAGATCCTCTGTTTCTCTCCAAACTTCCCAGTGGCTCTCTTCCTAGTGCCTTTCTCAGGGAGCCAAGTGGACAGAGTGGAGGTCTTCCTGCCTCTTCTTGACAGACTATAGGTTTTTGTTTTTGTTATTTAAATATTTTTCATAAAAAACAGATCTTGGGAGATAGTAAAGTGTTTGCCCTGTAAGCATGGGGTCCTGAGTTTGTATATTCAGAGCCCAGGTAAAAAGTCAGACAGGCATAGTGGCACACGCTTTACAGTCCCCACACTAGGGAAGCAGAGGCAGGCCAGATCCCTGGGTCACTGGCCAGCCTGCATAGCCAAATTAGTGAGCTCCACACCAGTGAGAGAGCTTGTCAAAAAAATAAAAGCCAAAGTGGATGATACTTTAGAAAAAACACCCCAATTGACTTTATGCACACACACATGCGTGCGCGCGCGCACACACACACACACACAAATACAAAGAGACAGAATCCCTACCAGCTGAGTCTGCATAGGAACCTGGCCTTAAAAGGCTCGTGGGCAGGAGAAGTAAAAGCTGAGCCTCTAGGGAGCAGACAGACACCAGCTCTTCCCCTGGGAAGGCTGCGGGGCTGCCCCTGCTGTCACCAGGTGCCCTTATTCCCCAGAGCTGGGGGCAGTGGTCAGATCGAAGCAGGTTCTTCCATTTGTCACAGTCAGCCAGCCCCACAGGACCGGTCCCCAGGCCCTGCCCCCACTGGCTTGTCTAAGCCTCTCTGTTCATTGCTTTGACACAGAGAATGCCACTTAGAGTACAAAAAAAGGTCCCTGTCACCCCTCCCTTTGTGACCAGTGTAATTATGTCTGAAAGCTTCCTTCCCCTGGGGCCTCTCCACCCCAAGACTGGCCCAGCTTAGATGAATCGATCTATTCCTGAGGCCCTGGGCGCGCACACACACACAGAGCATGCCTATGGGTATACCACAGACTGAATCAGCCAGGATCTTGCCCAAGTCTGCCCTCTGTCCCCCAACCTCCCATAGCTAGCCGCTCCTTTGGTGAGCCTATTTCTGGCCTTTCCAGGGCTTTATTGAGCACCCCAGCTTGGAAACAGTCACAGGCTTTCTCTCTCAGCTGAACCAGCACTGTGTGCGTCTGTCTTGGTGGTCAGTCGGGGCTAACGTCACCCAAACACTCAGGCTACCTCTGTGCACTTTCTCCTCTTCCCTGCCCTGCGGCGCCAGCACTCCGAATGCTCACAGACAGCCATGCAGAAATCCCTGCTGGTTCCTGACTCAATAGCTGTCATTCAGACATGGTACTTTTGGACTCATTTTACAGATGAGCACACAGAGACCCAAGGAAGGAGTGTGATCTGGCGGCCAGCAGGTGCTAATTCTAGGGGTCTGGCCCAACTCTTTCCTAGCCTCCCCTAGCACACCCCTAAATCCTGTCTCTGTCCTCTGCCTGCCCTGCCCCCTCCGCCTGCCACTCTCTTCCTGAAATGTGTCTCATCTGGAACTAGGCTTCGCCTGGGACTGACTGCTCAGCTGTCCAGACAGGTCCTCCTAGGTCGGGAACTAGACCAGGGTAGATGGCCCACTAGACAGTTGACCAGTGTAGAGTCTGCTGTAAGCAAAAGGGCTGAGCTTCTCTCATCCTCCACCCTCTTCTTTATCCTTTGACCCCACCAATATCCTTCTGTCTTTCCACTCCCACGGGCCACTAATGGGAGCAGAGAAGCCAGAGGACCAGGACCACGAAGGTCTGTCAAAGGTGTGGCTTGACCCAAAGGTGACTTTGGGAAATCCTTGTCTTTTCACTGCCATGCTACTTCAAATTCCCAGAAGGCCCAGTGATGCGTAGGCATCCCTGTGTGCTGAGCATACAGTTGACCTGAGCCCCAGCTAACCACAGGCCTCCCTCCTGTTAGGAGCCCCTAGAGGGCAATACTGAAGCCCAGAATGTGAAGTGCCAGGAAAAGGCAGAGCCAGACCTTAACCCGGGCTGTCTGGCTGAGGGCAGCCTTAGTGGTAAAGACATACATTGTTTTCACAAGGAAAGACTCTGGCCTGGGTTTCTTCATGTCCCTCTGAGCAGCAGTGGACTAGGTTGCTGGCCAGATTCTTAGCAGACCAGGCGGGGAGGAGGGATGTGACTCAGCAGATAAAAGCACTTAGTACATAAAAGGGAAGGTCTGAATTTAATCCCGAAATCTCATGAAGGAAGGAGAAAACCGAGTCTCAAAAGATGTCCTCTGACCTCCACATGCATGTCTCAGCATACATACACCCACACTCAACGCACATACAGCACACAGATACACCAAACCCCAACAATACATAAAATAAGATGGTCCCCCGCCCCCCTCTGTTGAAGATAGAGTTTCACTGTGTAAACCAAGCTGGCCTTGAACTCAGAGAGCTGTCTCCCAAGTCCTGGGATTGAAAATGTGAATCAGCCCAAATAACCTCACAAGAACCTGTGGGGTATGTGCCGTTGTTAACGCTCATTTTATTAGTAAGAAAACGGAGTCTGGGAAGGTGGAAATGACTGACCCAAGTAATACAGCTATTGTCAGAGTTCACACCCTGACTTCAGAGTCTGACCTTGACCTGCGAACCCAAAGCCATTGACCTGCAGAGCAAAGCCCCTCTGAGTTTGCTCAGTGTTCTTCATGGGGGTAGGGGACTGGGGCACACATTTTTTACTAAATATTATGTCCTGAAATAGATATATTTAATGTCTTCTATTAAACCAAGCAGAGGCACTGTCCTTTAAAAAGAAAATCTGTCAGTTCCCAGTTCTTTGCTCATTTTAGTGAGTTCCCAAATCAGGCCAGCCCAGGAGTGCCGAGCCCACATTCCCTGTTACGGTTAAGAAAGTAGGCCACCTGCTCCTGCTGATTCAGAATCTACACCCGTCCAGACTCCACAGGTTTCCCAGACTTGTCCCCTGAGAGCTTGGGAGATGGCTTAGTCAGTAATGTGCTTGAGGACCTGAGCTCAGTCCCTGGGACCCACATTAAAAGCTGGCCATAGTGGCCACGCATGATGGTGCTCCCTTACAACTTCAGCCCTGGGGGGACAGAAAGGCAAGCTCCCTGGGGCTTGCTAGCCAGCCAGCCTAGAGAGTTCTGACCAATGGGAAAAGGAAAGTGCCTGAAGAATGACCAGAAGGTGTCTGGTTTCCACAGGTGTGCACGGGCGTGTGCTGAGGGGCTTCCACTTGGGTGGAGGAAGGAGAGAGGGCATTTCCTCAGTGCCCAGAGCCACAACATAGCAGCAAGCCCTGGCCGGCTCCTCAGGCCTGGGATTGTCCCTGAACCTCCTGGAAGGCTGCTGGTTGGAGAAAATGGGAAAGTCCTTCTCACTGCTGCGTCCTAGGAACCGGTGGCTGAGCATCCAGTGCCTTAAGTCCACACAGAGCCTGGGGGAGGGGAGGGAGTGGGGGGAGGATAATGTGGTTGGGAATAGATGGTCGCAAAGGAATGTTCCAGCCCTGAGTTATAAGCAACCCCTCCTACCCCCACACATGCAATAGCTGAAAAATCTACCAACTGCATGGTCTTTTTACCTCTGATGTTCCCAGCTGTGGGTGTCTTACTCATCTCCGGGCTCCAGGTTGTCTGTGTGGCTGTTGTGCACAGCTGTGAGCCCTCAGTTGTGGCAACGGGTGAGCATGCATTCCTCAGCCAGTGAATTCAGATGTGCTGGTTCCGGTAGCGCCCCCCTGTGGCCTTCCTGCTACACTGTCTCGAGGACCGCAAATAAACACCTTCCATGAAAGGTGACGGAAGTCTTAGCAGAAGAAAGACGGTAATGTGTTGGCACAAAGCTAGCCTTCCTTTTCCGAGTCCTGCAAGCATTAGGCACCAAGTCTAGGATGCCTAGACCTATGGCCCGCAGCCCTGAAGAAAAAGACACTAACTATTCGGTCATGATGATGTAATTATGTTGAAGGCAGTAGGGCCTGCTGTGGGCACGGTTCCTTGGGGCCCAGGTTTGTGGGTGACTTGTTGGAGGGGTAGAAGGTGCCTCGCAGGTGGGAGAGGGAGGAATGCTTTGGGGCTCTGTCTGCAGGGCTGGCTGTCTCTTTTCCAGCCTCTTCCCCGGAAGGAAGGGTGCATGGGTAGCTTACAGAAATGAGGGGGGTGGGGGAGGGGAGCTTGAAACCTGATACTCTGTTAAGAGAAAGACCGAGGGGCTTCAGAGATGGGTCAACTGGTAAAGAGCTTGCCACACAAGCATGAAAACCTGGCCTCAATCCCAACCCATGTTAAAAACAAAACAAAACTGAGGATAGCAGCACGTGCTTGTAACCCCAGCACCAGGGAGGCAGAGACAGGTGCATCCCTGGGCTCATTGCCCCGCAAGCCTAGCAAGTTTCAGGCCAAAAAGAAACTCTGTCTTTAAAAGGGGGTTGGATGGGGTATGGACAGCATCTAAGGAATGATACCCAAGGTTGACCTCCACAAGTACACACACACACACACACACGATCCTTTGAGGTCTCTCTCAACCACAGCCCGAAACCCCATTGCCTGCCCTAGTGAGTTTGCAGCTGCCTGGCCAGGGCGCTTCTTTCCTGCATCAGCCTCCTTCTGTCTGGGAGATACCAGAATTCCATGAGGCAGGCATCATGTGCAGATGACAGATATGTTTGGCAGGGCCTCCTCCTGGAGAAAGAGGCTCAGTCAGCAGTTCTCCAGGGACAAGAAAGCCACCGCCGCCCAAGGGCAGTGGCCAGGAGCAGGTGCCCGGACCCCCCACCCTAACCGTGCAGTCAGATTCCTGGGGTCAAGGAGTCACAGTTCCCAGGTGATAAAGGGGTTCGCCTGTTGCCCACCCCTTTCTAGACAGTCTTCTGAGAGGACGTTAAACAGAAAGGGAATTCCCACTTCTGTGATGTTTCCTGAGCCTCAGGCACGGGGCCATGTGCTTTCCTCTGAGCCCTCGACGTCACCAAAGCTGCCCTAAGAACCGCAGTTTTCATTCCCATTGTACAGAGCAGGAGAGCCGGAGCCTGACAGCGTCTGAGATGTTCAGACAAAACGTTCAGTAGAACGTGCTGCTGAATCTCTGGGGAGAGTAGAAAGGAAACCACACAGCCAAACCGTCCAGTCAGAGGCCAGGGGTGCCTGCAGACCCGAGTCCCGTGCCCCCCACCTCCCTGCCTCCCCAAAACATCACAGGAAGCCCAGCCCTGTGGGTGAGCTGAGAGAAGGGGCCCTGCTTCCTTCCTCTGGGGTCCCTAGAGCGTGTCAGCCAGCAGGTGCAAAGTCTGCCTGCCACGCTGATTTCAGATTTCTCCGGGACCAGCCTCCCACTCAGTGTCAGAGCCCTGCCTCTTCCTCACAATTGTCCCTGTTCTGGGCCACCATTCATGGGAAGCCAGTCCAGCTTGGCAAGGGGCCCATTCCTACACTTGAGCCCCTCTGCACCCAGCTCAAACTTCCAGAAGCCCAGAGAGTCTGAGATATAAATAAGGCCCCTCCAGCTGCATCTGACTTCCTGGATACAAGGCACCCCAATACACAGAGTGCTGGGCAAAGCCCTTCCAGCCTCCTATGGTACTGTTGCCCTCCAGCATGACGTGACTGTTCCTCCTGTTTCCTGGACCCACTCAACAGGTATCAAGCACCAGGGTTCTCCTCTCATCAGAGCTGTTGCAATTAGAGCCAATTTCTCCCAAGACACAGAGCCCATCTGCTAATGCTTTTGTGTGGCTTCAGACCCTGGCCCAAAACCTCAGTGGGAAAATAGACTAGGGCAGCAGATGGAAGCACCAGGGGAGTGTGCAGCCTTTCTAGTCACCAAGGACCTGTGCCATCCCTACATCCCCATTTCATTCACTCATACCTGCACCTATTCATTCATTTGTGCATGCATACATTCCTTCATGCATGTGTACATTCACACAGTAATTCAAACAATTTTAAGTATCTTTGAGTATCAACTTTGTGCCAAGAATTGGTAATAAAGCAAAGGGGAAAAAAGGTGGCAGACACCTGCACCCTGGAATTAGTATTCTAGGAGAGAGAGAGGACAGAAAGAGCGAGTGGCTTGTGTATGACTAGCATGCAAAGAAGTGAGTGCTGCCAGCAGAGAATGGGCCAGGCAAGGGCTGGGAGCTCAGAGCTTTCCCTTAATAAACTGATTGAGTGCTTTTTCTCAGGATGCTCACAGACTGGCTGGTTCTACCTGGCTTTTCTTTTTCCAGGGTCCTTAACCTGAGCAGCTAAGATGGGTGCAGCAAGAGCTCCAAGAGGGCACTTCCTTGTGAGCCTTATAGCCCTCAGATGCCAGGGAGGACATCAACTGGTTCCGGACAGCCCCGCAGGGCCAGTGAGATTTAATAAGGCTCACACCCAGGTTCCGGCTTGGTCCAGCCCTAGTAAACTGTTTATTTTGGACCCTCTGAAGCTTCGGTTCCTATGTTGGTAGTACTAGGACCCTGGGACTGCTGGCGGCAGCTGCAGAAGTTATATCCGACCTCTGGGGTAGGAGTAGGACCCAGCGTACCAGGGCTGTGAAAAGCCCCACCATGGCTCTGAGCTGCCAGGACGGAGTCCCTGGGTGACTAGCCCAGCGATGGCGGTCCCGGATGTGTCTTCAGACCTCAGGAGCCACACAAGGCAGTGTCTCAGAGCTGTCTTCCAGCACTCAGACTCCAGCCTCAGTTCCTATCTCTATGACCTTGAGCAATCTGCTTCTTGCCCTGTGCCTCAGTTTCCTTCTCTATGAGTTAGGAGTGCTGATGATACCTGCTTCAGAGACTAGGAAGGGCAGTGGCGCAGGCAGTGAAGGTAGTAGACATGTGTCTGTGAAGCTCTGCAGCGACTCCTGTGCAAAAGGGGCTCCAGAGCAGCCAACAGACATGGCGTTTGTGTTTGCCAGGGCTGTGCTTTCTACAGCAAATCCATGCATCTGCTGGTGTTTTCCATCCCTGAAACCCAAGACAGCAGGTGACAGCAGTACCACAGGAATGCAGGGAAGGGCCGCCTCAGCTCCACATCGCTGGGATTACAAGCATGCACTACCGTGCTCAGCTTTTCTAAAAAGCAAGTTTCAGGGAGTGACTCGGGCTCTCACACTCACAGGCAAGCATGCCACCAGCCAGCCATCCCCACAAACCTTACACTCAGACTTTTTAATTAGGAAACTGAGCCTGGACGCAAGCCAGCAGTTACAACACGCAGTTACCTCTTTATCTGGTTTTCCATTTCCCTGTGCCTCCTCCACCAGAGGCAGGGAGGTGGGTGCTGCTGGCCTCCGTGTGGGTGTCACATCCAGGGGGACTGCAGACCTCACAGGGCAGACTGGCTCTTCCTTTTAAGATGAAATACAGTAAAACTTTAAAGACTTCTTAAGACAAGCCCTGAGCTTGGTCCTCAAACTAATTACAGTTCCCTTTCAAAGCATCCAAATTAAAAATAGACATCAAATCATGCATGCCGGATGCAGCCCAAAACCAGGAGCTGTGTTCAGGACATCCTAGGCTCTGCCCTATACTTTGAGGGCATCACAGGGAGATGAAAGGAGTTGGTGGCAAGGCAAGGGCTGAGTCCCCGGCATCTGACAGTGAACTGTGTTCTGTGTTCTGTCATTAAGGGTAGCTGTGAATGGGTCCAAGATGTTAGAATACTGTCATTTCCACATAGCACAGATCTGCAGCTCTCAAAGCATGGTCCAGCACAGCAGCAGCATTTGGCATTCAGTTGAATTATCTCTCGAACTCCAACTCATGTTAAATTCAAATCTTCCAGCCAAGAGGACCCCAGGAGGTCACTGTAGTTGGAGACAGGGTCTTTAAAGATGCCATCAAGGAAAACAGGAGCTGCTCGGACAACATGCTGGTTCAGGGTGTCTGCCCAAGCAGAGGAGAATGTAAAGAGCCAGCAGGAGAGGCTGCCGTAGGGCCCAGGAATGAGGCTTCTCGGGAACGCCACCCTGGGGGGCTTCATCTTGGACTTCAGCCTCCATTACTGGGAGACACACCGCTGTGGCTGAAGCCTCGCTCCATGGCCTCTTGCGCAGTCTTGGCAGACCCTCTGCCCTGCCGAGTCTCCAGCTCTGGCTGGAAGCCAGGCAGTGCTGGAACAAGCCTCAGGGTGACTCCCACACGTGCCCAAGTTTGAGAAGTGCTAGCATAAAGGATCGGTGGTGCTGAGAGCCGGCCCAGGAAAAAGTGGCTGGGCTGGGCGCGAGAACTGCTCCCCCAGACAGGTATTATCTTCATGGATCCTGCCATCTCTGAAAGGGTCTCAGTGAGCTTCTTCCTTGAGAGGAATAGGGGGCCAAGCACATCACCACATTCTGTAGGCAAGCAGGAGTGAACCCCAACATTGGCACTCAGTCAGCCAAAGTCTCTGCCCTTTAAGACTCCATCCTGAGCACACTGAATCCACCACCCACCTACCCCTCACCCTCAACCCCCCTCCCCCCCCCACCCCTGACTTAATTTCCTTAATCCCTTAGATCTGGTGCATTTCCTGCTCACAAACAATTAAAAAGCTTTTCTCTTTGATAACAAGAGCAAGGAAATTTCTATCTCCTTCTCCCCTTTGTCCCCATTGCTCAGAAGCTCACAACCGAATAAGCTCCTAATCTCAACTCCCAAAATCATACACAAGTCCTCTGCTATGATCCTCTCAAATCCTTTCATGGAAAAAAAAAAAAAAGGAAAAAGGGAAAGAATGGGAATGCTGGAAGAAATTAATTTTCCAGGCCTGCTCATTGCCAGGGCCACAAAGCCCTCCTGGAAAAGCTAATGGAACGTGATTGGTCAGCAAGTAGCAGTGCTTCCTCACAGTGACGAGGAACAAGCTGTCAATGTGTCTTCTTTACCCCTTTGTCTTCTGCTGTCCCCAAAGAACTGTCCCTCAGCTAGCTAAGCCCTCAGACAGCTCCCGAATTGTGCGTAGAATGTACAGGGGATGTGTTATTTGCAAAAAGTTATGACTGTTACTATGGCTACCATGGGCCCTGGTTGGAGACAAGAATACCCTCCTCTAGCTGGAGGATGTGGACGTGACATTAGAGGTGTTTAAGTTGCCAGTCATAACTCTTCATTGTCCTGTGAGTGGACATCCAGGCTACTCTCCGAGGTCTCTCCATTTCTGTCTTACCATCTTGAGCTTGTTAGAAATAAACAGAGAAAGAAAATATGTATCAGTCAGGTAAGGTCACGGGGGTGATGGGGGTGAGCTGCAGTATTGGGTCCCTAGACTGAACAGGGACTATAACGAACTTTGAAGGTAAGCACCTTCTTTCTACAGACAGGCATGTAAGACTCACTGAAATCAGGGTACCTTCCTGCCTTTGGGCCATCCCACATGGCCTGTGCACATTTGGGGGTGAGGGGATGAATCATGCAAGTTGTAGTTCAGTATTGGAGGTTCAGGTCTGGCAGGCCCCACCTGCGCCCTGGGCTCCCTGATGTGCGTGTCCAGTGACTTGGACTTTTTGCTGATCCTCTTGTATTCTCTGGTCTTGAGGCTACTTATACTCTGGCCCAAAGAGCCAGTGACCGTGGGACAGTCATTGTTTGGTTGCCTGTGGCCGCAGGGAAAGCATGAAGTAGACTGGTGTTGTGCCGTGAAGGACACTCAAGGGTGTTCAGAAAATGGAACGGTATTTTGCAGTATGGGAGAAGAGTGTGTCGGGTTGTAAAGAATAGTCAAGCTTGTGTCAGAGGAGAAACGTGTAGAGTCTGACAGGACCCAGCCACGGAATGTGGGGGCAAAAGTGAAAAGTGAACAGGTGGTTTCTTGGGAGTACTCCCTGTTCAGAAAGGGTGAGATGTGGGCATGAGGCCAGGGAGGACAGATTGGCAGTGGACTGTGGAGGTCTAAAGACGTGTCAAATGGGGACGTTGTTCTTGGGGTGAAGAGGAACCCAAGACTTTCCACCACCTGACACTCCAGAACGGCAGCTCTACAGCCCCAGACCCTAGTTCCTCCAGAACCTCAAAGTCAAGAGGACAACAAAGTCCTTTTATATTTGACAAGGGACCATGTTGCACAAGCCAACTAGGTAAATGGCAGAGTGTACCAAGCTAACCCATAGGGTGCCACCGCACCACAGGATCTCTGAGCTTCAGGGTGTTGGGGAACAAGATGGTCACTGACCAGGGCAGACTAGATTTTTCTGTCTGGCTGAACTAAAAGAAATGGTTCTGACTGGGAGAGAGTAGCCGTTCTAGCTCCATTTCTGTTGCTATGATTTAAAAAAAAAATCCTTACCAAAAGCAACTTAAAGGGAAAAAAGGGGTTTATTTGCCTTACAGTTCTGGACTATAGTCCAGCACTGTGGGGAAATGATGGCAATCATACTCAGTCAAGAGCAGAGGGAAAATAAATGTTTTCTGGATCACTTACTGGCTTCTTTCCCTCTCACATAGACCAACCTAGGGAATAGTTCTTCCCACAGTGGGTTAGGTTTTCTTGCATCAGTTAACAATGGAGACAGTCCCCTACAGACATGACCACGGGCCAATCTAATGTAGATAATTCCTCATTTAGACTCCTTTGGGGAGGGGCTTTTGTTCTCAGAGAAGACAGACATCTTCCCAAGCCTTCCCTTCTGACCTCCATGGAGTCCAACACTAAGCAGAGAGGCCAAGTCTCACCTCACCCTGAGGAAGCAAGCTTTGCATCTGGCAGGGGTCTAGATGACTGTTCGGAACAAATGGACAGCTCTTCCGTGGTAACTACTTAGGGATGTTCTAGATAAACACTAATTTCTCCTTACTCTTCTGTCCCCTCTGCAGCTGGAGCTGTCCAACACTGCCATCCTGCACCAGATGAGACGGGACCAAGTGACAGACACCTGCCGGGCCAACAGTGCCATGAGCCGCAAGCGCAGGGTGCTGACCCCCAATGACCTCAAGCACCTGGTGGTGGATGAAGACCATGAACTCATCTACTGCTATGTGCCCAAGGTGGCATGTACCAACTGGAAGAGGCTGATGATGGTCCTGAGCGGACGAGGCAAGTACAGCGACCCCATGGAGATCCCAGCCAACGAGGCTCATGTGTCGGCCAACCTGAAGACCCTCAATCAGTACAGCATCCCAGAGATCAACCACCGCTTGAAAAGCTATATGAAGTTCCTGTTCGTGCGGGAGCCCTTCGAGAGGCTGGTGTCTGCCTACCGCAATAAGTTCACACAGAAGTACAACACCTCCTTCCACAAGCGCTACGGCACCAAGATCATCAGACGCCAGCGGAAGAATGCCACCCAGGAGTCCCTGCGCAAGGGGGATGACGTCAAGTTCGAGGAGTTCGTGGCCTACCTCATCGACCCCCACACGCAGCGGGAGGAGCCCTTCAATGAGCACTGGCAGACCGTCTACTCCCTCTGCCACCCTTGCCACATCAACTACGACCTCGTGGGCAAGTATGAGACGCTGGAGGAGGACTCCAATTACGTGCTGCAGCTGGCTGGAGTGAGCGGCTACCTGAAGTTCCCCACCTATGCAAAGTCCACCAGAACTACCGACGAGATGACCACAGAGTTCTTCCAGAACATCAGCGCCGAGCACCAGACGCAGCTGTACGAAGTCTACAAACTGGACTTTTTAATGTTCAATTACTCAGTGCCAAACTACCTGAAGTTGGAATGAAGGGGTACGGGGGTGGTTGGGGAGAGGGAGAGAATCCTGCTTTTTAATTTAAGATTTTTTTTTATTTGTCAAAAGAATTCTATGGATAACTGGGTTATTTTGTAAATTAATATGTCTTTGGGGGGATGCTGCGAGCGGCATGGTAAGAATTATTTAAATCCTCCGTGGGAAAGGACAGCTGTCTTTGCAGGAGAGCGGGGTGGATTGTCCCTGTTTTTAGAAGTGTATACTGCAGCACTGTCTCCATGGTCTCCACTGTCTGTGTCCTGGCGTGGTCCACAATCTGTGTGTTCCATAAAGTCTAATGAATCTTATTTATAGTTATTTAAACGTGGTCTCGGTAGAGGTTTCTTTTGTGGCAGCATGCTGCTCGTGTCTTTCTAGAAGAGGGTACAGCTTGTGCCTTCCTGGCTCTGGCTTGTTTGGGGGCCGTGATTGTCCCCCCACTAACCTCCCATGGAATCCCGTGGTGACAGCTGCTGGGATGTGAGGGTGTCACCATTCAGGAAACCCTGCTCGAAATAAGTAAATTGTCCTTGTGCTACGGAACAGGGATTAGACTGGTTCAAACCAATTGCTAACAACCCAAAGTCCCTGGCAGTAAAGAAATGCAAATTGTTTTAACCCAAGGAGAAAGCGGATGATAGCAATTTCTGTTCACCAAAATTAGCAGTCTATAAGAATAGGTTTTTTTGTGGACATTTTTAACTGGCACTTTCCAGTTCTAGTGAAGGCAGAATAACTGTTGCTTTGAATTCCATTAGTAGCTATTGAGCATCTACTGTTTTCCAGGCTCAACTGCAGGTAGAACATTGAGTGAACCCAGGAGCCTTGGCCCTCAACAAGCTTTATGTGAACACAGAGCATCCAGCTCAACAGTGAACCAGCCCCCATCCTTATGATCCTGACGTGGGCTTTAGACTACTCTCAAGTGGCCCAGAGAGTCCATGACCCTGGCAAATTTGCATTTTTCTGCAGCTCAAATTTGAAAACCACACATTTGAATCAGGCACAAGTACATTGCCAGCACAAGAAATGGAAGAAACCTTTTTGATCACGTGTATCTACTGCAGTTTCTTGGTAGTGGAAGCCTATAAGCCTCAGTATTCTCTAGACACAAAGTGGAGGAGTACTGTGATTTGATTAGTGATGCCTGCCTCAGTAAGGGAAGGGGAACATTTCTCAAGTGCCTCCTACTGTGATCTCCAGTCCACATCTTGTCCTGTCTGCCACTTAAAAGAGTGCATTGCATACACTTGGGGATTGGCAAAGATCGGGTGTGAAGGTCAAGAGTGGAGCGTTGGTACCCACAGGCACATGCACACCCTCCCGTGTCCTGCATTAGCAGAGCGTCCAGGACCTCCCTTTCCTCCAGAAGACTGGAAAAAACTTGGTGTTTCCTAGTCCTTGCTGGTCAACAGCCAAACCTGTTCTTCATTTCTGGTTGTTGCTGATGTTTCTCTGTTGACCTTTGAGCCACATTCCCATCACAGTCAGTGTCCGGGTAGGCAGCTGACGCTGTATATAATCATTCTAATGGTAAGGGAGGGAATAGGGTGTACATTTTGCTTTTTGTGGGGTTTTTGTTTGTTTGTTTTGATGCGGTATAGAGTGAAGTGTGAGAATATTCTGAAAAACAAAAAAATGAATAATTTATTCACAGAAACTATTACGATGGTATTGTCAGGCTCACGGCCCAGGAGCAGCACGAGCTGCCGCACTGCCTCACTGAGGAAATTATTTTGTTAGATGTGAGCCAGAGCTGGCCGCGGCTATTTATAAAATGCAGGTACCTTCCCCGATTTCTCCTTCCTCGCCTTTGGTAGGTAGATTTATGACATGTGTTTGACCAAGAACAGTGACAGACCTTGGCCATCCCTGGACTAGAGGGTCGTTGTCCTCAGAACCTGGGCCTGTGTTGCTGATGGCCGCACCACAGAGCCCAGGCTCTCTAGAACGTCTGTTGGGAGGGTTTGTGGTCACATATCCTTAGAATACAAGATCAAGTCAGGTTCCTCTCCACAAGACTTGGCAGAGCTTTGAATACATGGTCTGCCTCCTGAATCTGGGAGAATGTAGTATTTCTGGGCTCATGACCTGGCTGTCTTGTATGGCATACCATGTCTTAGTTGGCATTTCACACAGTAGCCTTTGGTGAGGGTGATCTAGCCTGTCTGAGGTCTGCCAAGATTGACAGCTGCTCCTAGCTCCCTCCACGAAGAAATGGGCAGAAACAGTGCCTGTCTGGGAACTTTATGAGACAAATTACGCTTTACCTAAGTAGAATGGCTCCATCTGGATACTGCCCAGGCAGTGATCCCGTCCCTCCAAGCACAAGGAGGGAGGGATGTCTAGGAAGTTCCAGGAGGGAGGTGGCATAAGGACCTAAAAATAACCCCCACTTCCTGGTCTTAAAGCCCGCTCAGTGGGGATGATGGCCTTGTGACAAACGCTTTTCACTTCCACCCACGGTTTGGAACTGTTCACGGCGTGCTTCGGGGTTTTTAAATGGAAACTCATGTTGATTTCCATGTTTTGCATTTCTGTTTGTCTGTGGTACAGCACTGTGTGCAGATGGAAGTTACTCCATTTCTCTCTAAAGTGAGAAAGATTGTCCCCTGGGGGTAAAGTATCAATATGCTTCTGGGATGAGGGACTCTTTCTCTTGTTTAGTGTTCACATCTTATTTTCTAGTGACAATTTGTTAAAATATGTATTGGTTCAACTGTTCTTATAGAGTGTAGAAAGTATTCTGTGTTCCTGGCTAAAGACATCCATTGGTGAAGTGTGCTTGGAAATCCAAGTATTTTTTACAGGAAAGAAAGAAAAAGTGTTGAAAAAGCTTTCTCTCACATGCCCCTCATGCTTAGGTAGGAAAGCTGCCAGTGTGCCAGCTCCGAGCCACTGTTCAAAGGTGCAGCTGTGCTCTCAGGAGCAGGTACAGTCAGGTAGAGCGTCCAGGGCATGCCTGCTTAGCTTACCCACCTATCAGAAAAGCCTAGAGGACCGGCCACGGTTCCCTGCTGACCGCCCTGTGGCCTTCCTCGCCCCCAGTGCCTTTCTCAGCTGGTCTGGGATGCAGGGCAGTCCATTGACCAGGTGTCAGACCGGCCTTGCCACCTGGTCCCCACGCAAGCCTTTCTCTGCTGCTTGGCCTGTTCAGTCCCAAGGAGAACTATGAGAACCAGAAACTTCACTCCAGCTGGCCCACGCTCCAACAGAGCTCCTGGACACCAGGCAAGGGCCTGGGGCTCTTCGCTCATAGGCTAATGATGATATCACTATTCTGCTTTAACTGACAAGACCACACAGGCTTTGCTTGCTGTGCACGTTTCCTCTGCCCAGGCCTTCTCTGTACATACACATTCACACGTGGTGCACACACACATACACACACACACACACACACACACATAAATTGCCCCAGCCTGTGCTCTCCTGGTGCCTGGCTCCCTTGGCCCACCTTTTTGTCAGCAGGACTGACCCTATCACTCCCCCACGCTTTGCCCACCAGCATCCCCAGCTTTTCCCCAGCACAGACAGACAGACCCTCTGAGTGGGCAGCAGCTGAACCCTTGGACGGCAGCAGGAAGATTTTGGCCTGCTTGTATCAGGTACAGAAGGCGGTGTCCGAGTTCTCTTCTGAGCGTGCTCAGTAAGGCATATGGACATAGAGTTTAGCAAAGCTGTGGACTGTGTGTTTTTTTTACATATTTGTATGCAGTCGAGGGCCTGTTGAAGAATTCTCTCCCTGTATCTTACTATACTGTTAAAGAAGCTGAATTCCATGTTGCCAACAGATTCGTGAAATGTCCCCAAACCTTCCTCCAGGAAAAGCCATTCAAGCTTGATTATTTTTCTAAGTAACTTCAATTAAATTGAAGGAAAAAAAAAAAGACGCTGTTTTCTGTGTGCGGACTGTTTGTGGGCTGGGGTGGGCCGTGCCTTCAGCCTGGGTGCCCTGCTCATGGGTGCAAGTGTGGAGATGAGACCTTTGTGGTCACTCAGCCATGGTGACACTCCTAGGTTCTTCTTGCTGACTGGATGTGTGGAGGCTTTGCTTCATTCTGCTTTTCTTCAGAAGTCTGTGCACACTGGAAGGCCCCGCTAGTCAGTGTGTCCCTGCCACGGTGTCAAGAACAAGGTAGGGAAGTCCCCTGTGGGCTGTGGCAGAGTCAGCGTCCACACACCCTATGCCCTAGCACGAGGCTGTGTCTCCCTCTGAGCAGATACCCCATTTTACAGCTAGGAAAGCACAGCCCTACGCCACGCACACCACCCAGCCCCTTTCTGATGTGCTGTATCACTTCTGCAGCTTCGAGATATCTTGGTTACATTTCTTGTGGATGTGACAGAAGCAACTTAAGGAAAGAAGAGCCTGTTTTAGATCCTCGGTGTGAGGGACACAGTCGTCTTGGTAGGGAGGGTGTGGCCGTGAGTTGGTCACATGGTGGCCATGCCCAAAAGGCACTTGAAAATGAGGGCTGGTGCTCAGCTCGATTTCTCCTTTTTCCTCAGTTCAGAATCCCAGCCCAGGGCCTGAAGCCACCCACATTTAGAGTGGTCTTATCATCTCAGTTAACTAAAAACACCCCTCACAGGCAGGCCTCGAAGTCTGTTCTCCTGATTCTAAATCCCGGTCGAGCTGACAGTCAAGATTAACATCACAGTTGGTACTGTCTTGCTTTGCCTTCTGTTGCTGTAACAAAACGCTTGAGGTGGGTACTTGGTGAGCATGCTTATTTGGTTCATATGCCAGCACCCTAATAGTCCCAGCACTCACTGAGGCAGGAAGATTGCCCTGTGCTTGAGGTAAGCCTGAACAAAGCTGGGTGACAGTATGACATTGTTTCAAAAAAAAAAAGTGTGGGTGTGTGTAGTCTGGAGGTCAACCTTGAGTATCATTCCTCAGGTGCTGCCCACCCTGTGTTCTCTGACAGTCCCTCATTGGCCTGAGCTCACCGGTTCAGCCAAGCTGCCTGCTGAGCCAGCCCAGTGTGAAGATTAAAAGTGCACACTTCTGTTTGCCCAGCTATTTTTTTCTCACATGAGTTTCAGGGATCTAGCTCACATCCTCAAGCCTGGGTAGCAAGCACTTTGCCGAGTCCTCCTACTCAGCCCTCGATTCTCCTGTGTATGATCCCTGATGTGTCCACTTGCCAGCTGCCTTTTTGCCACCAGCCCATTTCTGGTGTCACTGTTACCCTTGGAGTTGAGAAATGCCCAGTCCACAGGGCTCAGTCATCTCCAATAAGTAGGAAGCATTGCCTGTCAATCAGACTAGATGTCACCTTGTCAGCATCTGGTTCCTGTCCCTTCAGGGCCACTGTGCAGGTCCATGGGAAGTGGAGCAAATGAAGACCTTCCTGGCTGTCTCTTCTTCTGTCAGAGAGGCGCTGAAGGGCTTCCTGTCTGCAGCCAGCCAATCAGTAGGAAATTTTGCTAGTGTTTTGGGTGCCCTCTGTCGGACACTGGAGAAAGTGCAGAGACTGCAGCCTGTGTGGGCCCTGCAGAGCTACTCTCTCTGCCCTATCGCCTCACAGGGCCTTAGCATGTTTGCTTTCAAGGCGACTTCTCCCAAACTATGTATTTCCTGTGTGTGTTGTGTTGTGTTTGTATATGATGAGTGTATATGTGTGTGTTTGGCACACTTATATCACAGAGCACATGTGCGGGTCAGAGGTGTCGTTCTTGCCATCTACCTTGTTTTAGAAAGGGTCTTTCATTGTTTGAGTGTGCCACACACCATTGCTAGCTGTCACATGTCACCGGAGGCTTCCAGAGCCAGAGCCTACTGTCTCTGCCTGACATCTTCCCACAGCCGCACAGAGATTCCAGACGCATGCGCATCTTTGGGAGTCTCCTCCAGCATTTCAGTTGGTTCTGGTGACACAAGCATAGTTGTTTAGCTTCAAATCCCATTTGGTTTGGGGTTATGCACACACACACACACACACACACAACCTTGTAATATCACACCTGGTTACCTAGTTCACTTGCATATAGTCTACACATACAGCCCTCTCCAAGCAACGTTCCTAGCAACCTCAGCAGCCCCTCCTCACCCCTAATCTTGCTACAGATGGGTATAGCCCTGAACAATAGTATAGATTTTTCCACTCCAGCAACAGTCAGTTTTAGACAGTTTTTGTTCAGGTGTATTCACGATGTGTCTATATATGAAAAACAGAAGGGGTGATCCAGCCTGAGCTGGTTTGGGTTACGTGTGCAGTAAAGCAGAAATGTATCCTCTAGTGACCTTTCAGTGAGAAGCCCCTGCTGACCATTTCATGCCTATGCTTAACTGAGTGTACCTAACATTAAAATCAGATGCATTATGGGAAAAACAAATATGTGACATAACCTGTCAATCAAAATAGAGAACCCCCAAATCATCCCCTCAGTCACCAGTCCCTCCTCCTTGCCCGAGCAGTGACGGGCCTGTTGTAAGTCTTGGTAGCACAACCCTCTCCAACCCATACTCTTGCTTCAACTCTGAATAAAGCTATCTCGCATCTTTGCAAGTCCATGTAAATCCGTCCCTTATTTCCAATTCTTTGCTGAAGAGGCCAAGAGTCTGGAAACACTTGGAGAAGATGCCAACCACCAGAGACATGGGGATCCAAACCCAAGCTGTCAGCCTTGCCTGGCTAGATCTCTGCTAGCTGAGGTCTCAGCCTTCAATTATGTATTTCCTCCTCCTCCTCGTTCTTCTTCTTTTTTACATTTTATGTACTTATGTGTGTGACGGTTTGTGTGTGGATGTCAGAGAACACAACATGAATGGGCTCTCTCCTGCCATGTGAGTTGTGGAGATCAGACTCCTTAGGACTGGCCCCTTTGCCAACTGAGCATCGCGCTAGGCCCCCAGTTACATATTTTCATAAGAAAAGTTGACCTAAAGGAAGTGACTTGCATGCATCAATGGATAGCTTACTGTAGATTGTGCAAGGTGGTCAGTGCTTTTCATAAAAACAAGCATCGTTGGCACACACCTTTAACCCCAGCACTCGAGTGGCAGAGGCAGGCGGAGCTAGATGAGTTCAAGGCCAGCCTGGTCTACAGAGTGAGTTCTTCCAAACAAAAGCCCTGCCTTGGTGGCCTCTAACACTGCCTTCAAACGCTATTGGGCTGGGAGTTACTGAGTGTGGACCATTTACAAAGGCTGGTCTTTATATAAGAGCCAGTAGGAGGCCGAGTCCCAGAGATTTTGAACCGGTGAGGGTGAGCTGTGCTGTGGGAGGGCACCCCACCCTCCCCCCCCACCGCAACATCTGCCGGGAGGGGGGGGGAAAGCACTGTGTTCGGGTGACCCATCCCACAGCAGAGAGTCTCACAGCAAGCACTGTGGGGGTGGAGCCATTGAACTAGGACGAGGGACCTTCTCCAGAAGAGGCAGTGGCCAGACAAAACCACGGTAAGAGGAAGGCCGGTGGTCAGGGAGAGTGTGTTAGACACACTCTGCTTTAGTTGCCCAGGGTCTCCGTGTACAGACATCCCTCAGCAGGCCCGAGCCACGGCACACTTGTGTACTGGGGCAGCTCCATGAGCAACAGAGAGCCTGAGACATCCTGGCCTCCCTTTACCACCATCCCTAGGAGCCAGCAGCTGTGCAGAGAAAATTATTCACACACTCACTCAAAGGCAGAGGGCATCCACCAAGGTCGGACCCATTGCCAGGGGCAGGAAACATGAAATACTTCATCAAGGGAGAATGCAGAGATCTTTGCAGATGCTAGCACACAAGCCCAACCTTTTGACATTCGTTCAGGCTTAATGTTCTCATCTACAAAGTTCACACAGTGAGCCACATAATCAGGTCGCCAAATAAATAAATAGCAAAAAACTGTTCCATTCTAGGAAAGTCTCCGATTCTGCATTAGGTTGCATTCATCACTGTCCCAGCCCTTGTGGGCTTGTGTCAGAGGAAAGCTGATTTATACACAGACAAAACACCAAATTCTGCTTGGGAAAGAGTGGCCCCAGGGGTGGAGGGAAGGTGAGGGAGTGGAGAGGTGGCCCACAACCCCAGGGGATGTGAGATCCTGCACACCAATCCCCACAGCAAATAATTGCTCCCAGGGCCTGCAGCACCCAGGCTGGGAACCCAGAGTTCTTACACAAATGAGAACAGAAGGGGGTGGAACCCGAGGCCCTCAGGAACTGAAAAGGATGGGGGCAGGGAGGGCTGACACATGGCTGTTGACAGAAACTGGCAGAGGGAAGGACATGATGAGTGAAGACGGGCACTCGGGGACACCAAGAAGAAGCTCCTGCAGCTCATGACTCAAAGTGCATTCTGCAGGCCAGCGACAGGGCTGCTACCTGCTAACACTCACAGTTCCCGACACTCTCTAGTCCCCTGTGCTTTAAGAGGGTCCCTGTGAACACACCATGACAGAGGTGGAGAGCTCGGCTCGGAGGTAAGCTTTGAGGGAGAAGGACGCCTCGTACCATTGCTCATTCTCCTAGAAGCCTGGAGGCGCACAGGGTCAGGGGCAGCGGGTGGCCACACACGTTGTGCGCTGCACAGAGCCAGCTGAGGGGATGGCCGACATTTACCCTAAGAAGCAGGGCCCCCTTTTTGTATTCTGCCTGCCACGCTAATGGGCCCCAAATGGAGCACTACTCAGCACGAACATGAGGTGCACAGCACCCGTGGCTTCGGCAGTGCTCCGGAACAGAATGACTCCACAGTCCTAATCTGCAGTTTTAAAATTCATAAAACCCTTGAACATTAAGAAGGGAGGGAATCCTTAAAAGATTTTTTTTAAAAGACAGATTTGAAGTAAGCTCGCTTGGCAGCAAACCCTGACCTTAACTAACATGAGGCTAATTATAGTCTGCGCTTGTCCCACTTACTGTGAAAATATGAGCATTTTCTGCTGAAATATTCACGTTTCACCAAGGGAGAGCACCCTCACTCTCTGCCAGGAAGCAGGGGTGAGGGGCGGGGGATGGGTGAACATGCAATTTGCATTGTATTTGAAATCTAAATCGCATCTGTCCCAAATGTTTCAGATTCAATCTGGGAATTTGTATCATGTTCACTTTATTCATGGAGAAACTGAGACCCAAAAAGTCCAGGTCACGGTTCATTTCTTCATCTGTCCTCATCACAGGAGTTCTAAGAAGCTCGTGGAGTTTGGCACAGTTCTGAGAAGAGCCGGGGACCTCCTTTCACAAGCAATGAGGAAGTTTGTAGCTCAGAGCTCACAGATGAGGGGCAGAGGAGCAGAGAACCCTCTCACTTTCCCTGAGGAGGAGGATGGGTGCCAGAAGGTCAGCCCTGCATAAAAGCCACACAGAGGCCTGGGGCATCCAGCCCGAAGCTGTAGGGGTCCCCTACTGAAATGGCCCATCAACCTCTGCCCTGTAACCAGGCACAGCACATGCCAGTAATAAGGTCAAGGAATGGAAGCCAGCAGATTCTGGAAAGATCTGTGAGTGAGCGAGCCCAAGCTAACCGGGCCGGCCTGGAGGATCGCCAGTGAGCGCAGCATAGGTTACTGCTCCCGAGGCCCTGCCAGGACCAGAACCAGCCAGACTCCCACCTCTGCCCCAGCTTGGACCTAGGACATAGAGGCCTCTCTCTGCTCGACAAAATACAGCCAGCTCCCAAAAGCATCAGCAGAGACAGACCCCAGCGCCTTCTTCCTAGAAGCAATATAAATCTGGAAAGGAGCTTTGTAGGCTGCAGTGCCTCTGCCCTCTCTTACTGCCAGGAGAAAGTTGAAAATCCAGGCTTGTGCCCCCAGAGCCATTTCTATCCATCACCCACCCAAATCAATTTAAGCAACCTAAAAATATGTCCTTAAAAAATCTAATTTAAAGTATTGCAGTGAATACTGAACTCAGAATCACTTTGTAACTCATTTCCGAGTCTCACTGTGTACATCTGAATTGCACA
The DNA here is from genome assembly GCA_028658305.1 of Pachyuromys duprasi. Lineage (NCBI taxonomy): Eukaryota > Metazoa > Chordata > Mammalia > Rodentia > Muridae > Pachyuromys > Pachyuromys duprasi. The sequence continues at coordinate 83,280,256 of CM053766.1, forward strand.
TTCAGACAATTTGCATTGCCTTATGCTATTATGCATTCATGGTTCTATATCTTCTTCAACGAGCATCTATTCAAAGTCTTTGCCCATTTTCGTGTCTAAAGGCTTGTCTTTTTGTTGGGCTGGTTGGTTGGTATGGTTGTGTGGTTTTTATTTTGAGACAGGATCATATTATGTAGTCCAGACTAGCCTTGAATTCAAAATGTAGCTGTCAGCTTAACACAGACCTAGTCACCTGGGAAGGGACCCTCAGCTGAAGAACTGCCCTGGTCTGTGGTCTGTGACTGGTCTGTGGGCAAGTGCAATGGATGTGTGACTCACCATGACACCGAAAAGTTAGGGGCACTTCTCTAATTTAAAAAAAAATTAGGGAGGAGGATTCTGCAGGATGACTCAGAAAGTAAGGTGCCAGCCACCATGCTAGGACCCCGCAGTCTGAGCCCCAGAACCCACATGGTAGAAGGCAATTGACTCTTGCTAGTTGTCTTCTGACTCCCACACATGTGCTGTGGTGCATATGTGCAAACACTAAAACAAAACTAATAAAATGTAAAAACGTTAAATTGTAACCAATTTTTTATTGGTTTTTCTAACAATTTCTCTCATTTAGGAATCTATACAGCACCAATATTAGCATTACTATTTAAAAAAAAAACTCTTTTCATTTAAAGTTGATCTTAAGATCTCATTGCCAGAACAAAAGATGAGAGTAAGCCATTTCTCGGTGCCTGTTGCCATGTTTCCTTATTATCTCCAGAAAGCTAAGCATGTTTCTGTTGCCCTGGGAACGGGTGTACATATCTCTGCTGAATTGCTGGCTCTGGCCTTCACCACTTTAATTTCTTTGCTTCAGCAGGAACCGTAAGTAATGGTGCCTAGAAAATGGTTCAATTTATCTTTCCTTCTCCCATTAGTAGAAAAATTGTGCTTTTTCCCCATCGGATAATTGAATGTCTGAATTCCTTGTATACAAAGTATTCCTCAGCTATGACAGGTCAAGTGGAATTACAGTGTTACAATGTGCACCTCCTGACGTTTGGCAGGATTGTGCCATACTACCTCTTGTGGGGTTGTTGGGGTTTTTTGTTGTTGTTGTTTGGTTGGTTTTTTTTGTGTGTGTGTGTGTGTGACCCCTTAATCCTCTTCTAGTTTTTGTATAATCTTCATTTATTAGTGTTTCTTTAAGCCAGAAATTAGTAGGTTTTATTCTTGGATAGCTGTTGTATGCAGAGAGCTGATTAAATCAGCAGGCTAGCTGAACTGACTGGTGAGTTCCAGGGTCCTCCTGGCTCTGTCTCCCTAGCCCAGAGATTACAGGCACCTCACTGCCACCACATCTGGCTTTGCCCTTAGGTTCTGGGGATTAAAACTCAGAGCCTCATGCTTGGGGCAAGCCACTGGACACCTCACCAGCTTTGTTCTTAATGTCTTTATCCAGAGGATTTCATGCCTCCACCAACCCCATAGGAGTGTGCACACACGCGCTCGCATGTACACACACACATACACACACACTTGCATGAATGCATTTCTGTTTTCATCACCATGTAAATTCAACTTTCATCACTGCTGCGGCTTTCTTCCTCTCTGCATCAGCATAGGTGCTATAGGACATCACCAGGTCTCAGTTTCCCCCTTTCAACACATGCAAACAATGGTTGTCGCCACCGTCTTTGTCTGGTCTACCTAGTTCTGTGCCTTTCACACGGATCTATGCAACTATCAGAGGCTGGGATGTAGCTCAGTTGGTAGCTCAGATGTTTACCTAGCAAGCTTGACTCTCCGGGTTTTACCCCAGCTCAGATAAACTAGACCTGCTGAGGCAAGCCTGTAATCCTAGCACCAGGGAGCCATGGGGGATGGGGTGGGATGGGGGAGATACAGAAGAATCAGAAGTTCAAGGTCTTCTTCAGCTATAGAGTGTGTCTGAGGCCAGCCTGGACTACATGAGACATTATCTCTCAAAAAAAGCCTGCTAGGAACCCTGTGGAGGTCAGGCATGAGGATTAACCCAGGAATACCAACTCTTTAGGGAATTTCTAACTTCTGTGGCTTTTCGTGTTTTCTAGTCTGATTTATAAACATTTACATTCCCTTGCTGAATGCGCCTCTGGGAATGTTCAGGAGCGCTTCCATCCAGTTCCTGCTGGGACTACTGCCCCTCCCCAGGAAAGGTCTTGCAGCTGTGGGATCCAGAACCAGAGAATCCCTTCAGTACCTCTTTGTTCTAAAAGAAAGGTCAGCCTGCCTGTTTTAAAGGTCAAGTGGAAGGTCGGCCCCCCCTTTAACGGTCACCCTGGCAGCCCTGGGGAATACTATATGGCCTCTCTTACTGCCTTTTATTCTCTGTAATTGAAATTTGTTTCGTTCTTATGTCTCAGTGTTCCCTTTCTTCTCAGATCCTGGCAGCATCGACTCGAGTCACCTTTCTTCGATTGCAGCGACTGTGTGCGTGTCATTCTCTGCACTGCCTGGATACAGCTTGCCGTGCAGGTCAGAGCATTGATCTTCAGTGACCTCCAGTGGCCCGGGCCTTCCCACGGGAAGGGGTGCAGCAGCTTACTCAGTCCAGCAAGTCCCTCACAGGACTACCAAGGCCCGACCATTTTTCCTGCATGACGGTGGCTGCTCTGTGAGCCCGGCCCACCTTCCACCCCGTGAAGGGGCTCCTTGTGCCGATGTGGTAAACTTCCTGGTAGGTTCTGCAGGGACTGCAAACACTGGGGTCACAGAGTGGTCCGTAGAAGTGATGTCTGCGGAAGGAGACATGCCCTGGTCTGCTCTGGTGTTCAGTGGTGGCAGCAGGGATCTGAGGAGCTGTGGTGCCTCCTTATCCCTTCAGCCAGCTCCACACAAGACCCAAAGCATGCTGGGAGTCCCAGAGCTGACTAGGCTCCGACTGCTCTGGTGGAAGCTGCCTCCTCACTTCAGGGACGCCTCCCTCCTCTGCCCCGCCCCCATATTTGTGAGCCTGAGTTCCACCTTTCCTGGACACTCTTCTTGTCTTAACAAGAACTATCACTATTTCACACTAAAGCAAACCTTATCCTGATGCTTCCGTAAGGATCTTTGTAAATCTGGGCAGAACTGGTTAACTTAAAAAAAAAAATCTATTTACACTTACGGAGTGGGAAGAAGCCAGGAATGAAGTGCTTCGGGTTTCAAAACTACACATATGGGCTTCTTTTTATTTATTAACAGCTTTTATGTATTTTCAATATTATCCCTGAAAGCAGCTGTTTCTTGAGTTCCCTTTCACACCTGCCTGTCACTTCGGATTTCCATATGTTAATTTACAGACCGGAGCTGCAAATGATAAGAGCAGATCGCAAGGTGATTTTCCGGATTTGGAATTTTGCTTCCAAGCCCAAGAATTGCTCAGAGCCTTGCACACAGTGAGGCTCCAGACAGCCGCTGGCTTACTCTTCACCCCTAAGTACTATTTTTGAGGTGTTAATACAATACTAACACAGCCTTTGCCAAACGGATATTAGTTATGTTTATGTGTTTTCCCTCTACACTTCCTAAAATCTATTACTATATACTTTGCATTATGCAAATAAGTAATGCATAGTTAAATGGGGAAAGCTTTATTATTTTTAAGGAACTATGAAAAGTTTTTATTGGGGTAGGGGTGTAGTGGAGTGTTGGCTAGCTCTCATGAAGTTTACTCTCTAGCGTGGGACAAACTGTGATTCACACCTGTGTTCCCAGCACTTGGGAGGTGGAAGCAGAGACCGTCAAGGTTATTCTCCTGTATATTGAGTTTGACACCAGCCTGGGCCTTGACAAATGAAATAAGCAAATAAATGAAGTTCTTGTCATCTTAGCACTGAAAACAAGGATGCTCTTACACTCTGGTTTACAGAGGGAAAAGAGAAGGGGCAGGAAAGAGAGAGTGACGTTCCCTTCAGGTCTCAGAAGACAAGCTGCTCTGTAGGTTGTCAAATGGCAAGATGACTAATTAATATACAACCAGTAGTACTTGAATAGGGAAGTTTCCAGAGCAGTAAATAGACTCAAGTAGCTTGGGCTCACCCTGCTGGAAGCCACTCCTGATTTGGAGTGAAGGTACAGCAGTGACTACAGCCTTACTGTGGAGATGAGCAAAGCACAGGCCAGGAGAGGTGGCTTCCTATGGGCCTTCATGGGGCTTTATATGTTTGTTCTGTCTTTGGCTGACACTGTTAGGTGTGGACTTATTGGAAGTGACGGGGTGTTTGTTCTAAGCAAATGGCTGCTAGAAGGCTCATCCACTCATTCATGCCACAGAAAGCCACTTCTAAAGACACTGGGCAATGTTGGGAAGTGGTAGCACACACCTCTAAACCCAGCACTTCAGAAGTAAAGGCAAGTGGATCTCTGAGTTTGAGGCCAGGCTGGTCTACAAAGTGAGTTCCAGAATAGACAGGGCTACAGAGAAACCCTGTCTTGGGGAGGAGGAGAGACACCGAAGAACATCTAGATAAGTAAGTACACTAATGTGTCCACCAGTCAGCCTCAAAGGATCTAAGATCAAGATATCGTACCTTAGTCCATTTTCTGTTGCTATAACAGAATGCTAGAGACTGGGCAACTCACAAATAATATAAGTCATTTGGTTCATGGTTTTGGAGGCTGGGAAGACAGCAGCATTGGCAACCATCTCCTGGAAAGGCGTCCCTGCTGTGTCACAGCATAGGGGAAGGGAAGCAGACACGTGACCAGCGATGCACCTTTGTAACCAAAGACATCAAACCATTGGTGACAGCAGAGTGCCTGAGCGTCCCCACCAGCTCCTGCCCACGGTGTCCCAGTGGCAATCAAATCGCAACATGAGCTCAGTGGGGTGGAGGGCACAGTCGCACCATGGCACATTATAGGGACATAGCTTCGGGTCACATTCAGGCAGTGCTGTCTCGCTGCTGACCCTGGCCAGCTCGTGTGGGAACAGGCCTCCTGGAATAAATGCACCTGCCAGGTGGGTACAGAGCACATTCCCTCTAGGAACACCCAACTGCTGTAATAATTGAATTCTTTGCTATTGACAAACGAAGACTGTGCGTGACTCCTGAGTATAAGCACACAGCCGGAAGCACCCAGTTTCTCAGAAAGCCATCTGGAGCAAAAGAAAACACATGGAGAAAAGAGGAGGAAAATAAATCCAGAGGAACTAGAGAACATAAAAACAAAACAGCCAAGAGGTAAGAGACGATAGTGTTTACATAAACTAGAGGCACCGTGAACGAGAGAATAAGAAAGGCTCTAGAAAATTAAAACTAGCTTAGCCGAGACAAACTCAGCCGAAGGGTGGGGAGATGAAATTGAAGAAAATGCACAGAAAGGAGATTTAAAGTTACAAAGGAAAAGAGAGAGAGGGATGAGGGAGATGGTTAATCCACCTGAGAGGTGCAATACCCAGCTAATTGGGACCCTGAGAACATAAAATAACAAGCAGGAAATGATCAAAAAAGGACTAGAAGCTTTATCAGAAGTAGAGGACAGATTCTCTGCCCAACATCATGAATTAAAACTACCCACAAGAGGCTCACCGCCACAAAACTTCATAACACCAGGAAGAAGTGCCTGGTTGGGGAAAAAAAAAAAAAAAAAAAAGGACAAGTGAGTGAAGCTACTGATCACTAGGGAAGGTGAGTGCTAAAAAGTGCAATGTGGTGAGGGATCTTCTGCGTGTGAGACAGTGAGCTTAACCCCTCTTCTGCCTGGAAACCCATCAGCAACACAGTGGCAAAGGCAAGGTCAGGACCATGCTGAGAATGGAAAGGGAAAGCGTCTGAGGGTTTAGAGGATGGAGAAAGGGTAGGGTGACCCAGTGAGCGAGGAAGTGCCCCTCTCACAGTACATGCTACAGGTTCTTTCTTGCAGGACACTTCAGCCTCAGTAAAGGTCGGATGTGGGAGATATCAATGGATGTTATGGAAAAACATCAGATACTAGCTTCCCTCACATGCACCAGGGTAGGGCATTCGTCTCCAAGCTGGGACCTGAAAAATAACCTCTAAAGAATTCAACTAGGCCTGAAATATAGCTCGATCAGTAGAGTGCTTGCTGAGCATGCATCAAGCCCTGGGTTTAATACCCAGCAGGGCATAGCAGCAGGTGAGGAGGTGTACCTATAATCCTAGCTCTCAAAAGGTAGGGTCCAGAGGATTAGGAGTGCTAGGCCATCCTTATCTACATAGCAGGTTCTGAGCCAGCCTAGGGTACTAGAGTACAGGAGACTCTGTAAAAGCAAAAACAAAAACAAAATAACTACCTAAAGCAAATAGAAAAAAACAAAAGAAACCAAGTTATGATTTAGGGCAACTTTGTGGTGATCTAAACTCAATTTTCTGCCTGCTTCCAGCCCGACATGCTTTAGTTCGTTCAGTGATGCCACCATTCAGTGCTCCAGCAGCTGCACCTCAAACAAGAGAGGGGAGCAAAATAAAAAAGGAGATATAGAATAGGCTGTCATTCAAAGGAAGGGCCTGTAAGAACAGAACACCACACCAATTACCTAAGTGAATGAGCCCAGCATTTCAGCATTGAGTAGAACGGGTCACCCACAATGACATCATCCAAGGAAACACTCGTGCACAAAGGACAAAGAGCTAGGCTAGAGGAAACAATGAATCCTCCATATTAGTCGTCAGCTGCAAAGCTCGGTACTCCATCTAACTGAATTTACTCTGTTTTTCAATGACTACTGAGTGATCTGTGTGAGCAGATATGGCAATGAGCCATACAGACTCCATAAGGACAGCAGCCAAGAAGAGCAGCAAGTGCTGGGGTCCTGGGGTTGGAGCTGGCTTTGGACACAAGAGATGCTGCAGGGTACAGTACAGTCAGGGAAGAGAGCAGAGAGTCAGAGTAGATAAGTGCACATTTCGTAGAGGCTTTCATCTCATGGTGAAAGTCTCTTGTTACTATGAGGGAGATGGACAGCCACAGGAGGACTTTGGGCTAAGTGACCTGACTTTAAACAGATCCTTTCGGCTCTGGTTTGAAAAGACTCTAGGTGAGTGAGAACGGGTGCCATGAGATGAGTGAGGAGGGTTTTGCAGTGATCCATGGCCACGAGGATAGTGGTATGGCCCATGGTGGTAGGTGGAAAGACAAGCCAGCCCTTGTCTTTCCACCAGGAATATTTTGCAGCTACATCTGATGGGCTTTGTATATGGTTTCAGAATCTGCCGTGAGAAAAAAAGCCAAGGATATCTCCAGTTTTTTGTCCTTAGCACCTGGAAAAGCAGAGCTGTCTTCTATGGAGATAAATGGATCAGGCTATGAGGGGATGAGCCTCCAGGAAGCAGAATGGAGGAATGGGAAGTTGGTTAGAGACAAGTTAAATGGATGATGCTCTTTGCTACCAGAGAATGAGGCTTCATAGTGAGAAACATCATGGAGTCCCTTGGGTTCTGTGTGTCAGAACCAAGTGCCCTCTAGCCAAGCACCTCACTTTCAATGCTTCTCACCAAACAGCTGGGCATTGGACTGTGACTGCGTCTAAAAGTTTGACTGACAGTGAGGGGTTTCCCAGCTCACTCAACATGGCTTTGACACCTTTGCTTGCATGGCACAAAGGCCAGACCATGGGGCCATCTGCTGATATAGGAATTAGCTTTCTCCAGAGAGAGTGGTCCAAGAGAAGACCACAGAATGTCTAAACAGAAAGGTACAGCGAGGCGTGTGAGTGCGTGCGTGTGTGTGTGTGTGTGTGTGTTCTTATAGGGTAGGAAATGCACAAATGCATGGCATGTGTGTGTATGTGTGTGTGTGTGCTCATGTAGGGGATGAACAAATGCATGGTGTGTATGTGTATGTATGTGTTTGTTCATGTACAGGATGTACAAATGCATTACATGTGGAGGGGTCAGAAGACAGGCTTGGGTGTGTGTCCTCAGGTACCTTCCACATTGGGTCTGAGATGGGGTCTCACAATGGCTAGCTGGCCCATGAGCTTCCGGGGACATACCTGTCTCTGTCTCCCACATCACCAGAGCTTGCGTTACAGCCACATCCTCATCTCCATATTTTCACATGGCTTCTGGGGATGTGAGCTCAGGTCCTCATGCTGGTGAGGCAAGCTCTTTACCAACAGAGCCATCTCCTCATCCCCAAGAGAGTCTTTTATTCCGTAATTGCAGTAGCCATGTTTATAATTTCTTCTCTCACTCAGAAGTGAGTCAAGATGCCCAGTCTACCCATCCTTAATGCAGGAGGAGTGTACATGGCATGAATATGAGGCTCTGGGTCTCTACCCTGTGGTAAAGGCTACAGAGACGCTGGGAAAGATTGGCTTGGGAATTGAACCCAGGTCCTCTGGAAGAGCAAGTGCTCTTTGCCACTGAGTCAACTCTTCAGCCCTTTTGTCAGTCTTTAAAAGGTTGAGAGGAATCCTCTAGGCTGAGTCTCCATTGATATGTACAAGAACTGGTCAGGTGGGAGAACTAAAGCAGCCCCTGCAGCTGCTGAGAGAGGTATTATGCCTCTGTTCCTCCTGCCCTCCCGTATCAGCAAAACAGTGCCAGGGGATCTGAGTGGTTTCCTCTTGAAGCTAACTCCAGAATCAAAGTTTTCTAAGAAACACATTCAACTGCTGGTTTTAACTGTCAACTTCACACAATTTAGCATCATCTGGACAGTGTCAATGAGGGATTGTCTACATCAGTTTAAACTATGGGTGTGTCTCCGGAGACTGACTGAATTGTTTTAGCCAGACCACTGTAGGCGGCACCATTCCCTTTGTGGGTGAGCAGAGCAGTGTGCATGCATGCACTCTCTCTCTCTGTTCTTGACTGTGGGTGTGGCTCGCTGCTTCAAGTCCCTGCTGTTTGACTTCCCTGCAGGGATGGGCAGCAGCTTGGAGCTATGAGCCTAATAAACCTTTTCTTTCTTCAGGTCACCTTTATCAGGGTGTCTTACCATAGCAACAGAAATGAAAGATGTTGATGGAAGAACCAACATCTACATCTTAGATACAGGGAGCAGGAAATGCAACTTTAAAATGTTTGTGATGGGAAGGTGGAGTTAATATTATGAAGAGCAATCAAATGGAGATAATGTTCAAAAAAGATTTTACACACACACACATATAAACACACAACTGCCAGTCATGGTATGGAAACAAATGAAGTAGTAGAGCAGAATATAAAGGTCATGAAACAAATCTAATTGAAAAATCACAAGGACATATGGGTAAATATTGTGCCCATTAAAAACTTCAAAGCACGAACCCCACCCCCCAAAACAACAGAGATCATAAAGTAATCTTTGAAAAGTAAATACACAAAAGCAGTAATAAACTGGATAAGAGAAATGAATGAAAAAAAAATCTCCCAGAACATATAATGAAAAGGCAATGGAATGAAAAAATCTGAAGGAGGAAAAAAAAAAAAACAGAAAGCATATAAGATGAATCAGAGAAAAATGGAATTTAACTGAGCTATCCTAGAATAAGAAAGAGAAAGAAATTGGCTTGGAATTTTTAATTTCAAAAAATTTCCAGATCTAAGGGACGATATTCTCTAATGGTCTTCTAAGTTTCAAGGTTGATGAGCATGAAGTGACTCAGCGAGCTTTAGAGTTATGGCACTTCAGAGTACTCAGGATGGAGGGTGATGGGTTAATAAAAAATAGCTGGGCTCCTTATTCAACAGCCACGTCAGCCGTGCGGCACACATTAGTAAATTTAACCTTAGCTGTAGGGCCAGAAAACGTGAGTCAGCCTTTAAAAGCACTTTCTCCTGTTCCATGCCAGGCACTCACCGCCTCCTGAACTTCCAGCTCAGAGTGTTTAAAGCCCTCCTACAGAAGAACCACAGTGTAGAGGAGTATTTTGGAGGGGAGGGGGCGAAGATTCAAGGCAGGGTTTCTCTGTGTAGCCTTGGCTGTCCTGGACTCACTTTGTAAGCCAGGCTGGCCTCAAACTCACAGTGATCCACCCACCTCTGCCTCTCTGAGTGCTGGGATCACAGGTGTGCACCACTACAGCTGGCCATGTAGAGGAATTTTAACAACATGGCTGTTCTGGCAAGAGATCACATCCAAAGACCTCTAGGTCTGTGTGATCTGGCTGGAATGAAAACACACCTTTAATCCAGGAGACAGAGGCTAGATATGAGTTCAAGGCCAGCCTGGTATAGAGCAAGAATCAGGTTAAAAAAAAAAAAAGGTAGGTGCAGGCATGGTGCTACATGCCTTTAATCTCAAACAATGAAAATAGTTAGTCTGTAGAAATGTTTGAAAGTGATATTTAATTGAGCGGCAGAAAAAGTGACAGATCAGAGAAAGACTTGACAGAATAGGATATGCCCAAGTCTCCTGAGAAGAGGGTAGAAAGGGGAAGCTACTTATGGGGCAACACAGAGAGAAAGGAGGCAGTTTTACGGGGACAGTGTGATGACAGAACAAGCCAGAGAGTGAACAGGAATTGGAAGACTGGAGTAGGCTGCTGGAGTTAGTTTGAGGCCGAGCAGAGCAATTCAGAGGCTTCGAGAAAAGCTGAATTGAATAAGTCAGCTGGGAGAGGAGTTAGAGCCAGAACAGCTGAGTTCTTTCTGAGCTCAGAAAGAACAAGAAAGGGTGAGCTTATTAGGTCCTCAGAGGCTGAAAACATTCTAGGCCTAGGTTAGATTGTACGGAGGTGAGAGCTTCTAGGACTAGGCCTACATTAGCAGACAGAGGCAGTGAGCTTCCAAGGCAATAACTGAAGCAGGCAAATAGCAGTTCCTTGTACACCACAGACCACATGGCCTCCAGTGGTAGCACAGGCCACGGACAGCAACACAGGCCTGGCCACAGCAGACGGATGCAGCAAGACTATGGGACCAGACTATGGGCTCTCAGTGCAACCCGGGCTGGAATCACTATGTCCCCCATGGCAGCATCGGCTACCCACAATGGTATACTCTCCCCTCCTCCACACCAATCCCTGTGGCGGCATTGCTCACGGATGTCTGTGTGGCCTTCAGTGGCAGCACAGGCCACGGACAGCAACACAGACCCAGCCATACCAGTACTGATCTGAGTGGCCTGCACTGCCACCTACGGCCATGGTAATGTCCGGTCCATGCTGCCACGTCTGGGTCCGTGGTCTCACTGCAGCTGGGTCTGTGCTGATGTCCGCAGCCTGTTCGACCACTGAAGGCCACAAGGATGTGAGCAGCCTATGCTCAGGCCTGAAGCCGTGTTGATGTCTGTGATCCCAGCTGCATCAGAGGGTCTTGGCTGGGCTGTGACCAGAGAGCCCTTTGCATAACCCTGTTCGTGATCTGTGCGGATGCCAGAGACCATGTGGAAGCCCATGATCCACGCTCCTGTGGACTGTAAAGAGAATAAGCTACTTTGGCAGTGATATGATGACTGCAGACACACACAGCTGAGAAAGAAGGACATGGAAGATGTCTGTGACACCCTACCTGCACCCCAAGCCACTGACAAATAGTAGCAGCCTAAACAGGAAACCATTGGAAACTAGTCAAAAAACTGTGTCAGGATGCTGAGTGCACTCTCCACAAAAGATGGCTTCCAGCAGGGTGTGGGAAGGGAGGGACTCAGCTCTACTTAAGGGACGGGCCAGTGGGAGCTTGACCATGCTCCAGTACCCATATAGATAATACAAATTGGACTTTTTTTTTTTTCTGGGAGGGACTCACAAAAGCAGGGTGACAGGGAAAGAGAGGGAAGCAAATATGATAGGGCTGTATGATGTGAAATCCCCAAAGAATCAATAAAAGCATGTTGGAAAAAATATATTAAAATAAAGCCTCCTTGCTGGCCTTGACCTTGTAAGCATCTACAGTTACATGGCACACCCTCACAGACACACACAAAGCACAAATGTAAGAAAAACAGGGCTTTTGAAAAGAATTTTTGGTTTGTTTTTGAGACAGAGTTTCTTTCTAGCCTTGGCTGTCCTGGACTCACTTTGTGGACCAGGCTGGCCTCAAACTCACAGAGATCTGCCTGCCTCTGCCTCCCCGAGTGCTGGGATTACAGGTGTGCACCACCACAGCCAACTTAGAAAAATGGGTCCTTGAACCTTTAAATATTTTTAAGAATTAGCTACTATTTGCTTTTTCTCAAATGAAAATGAGACACTTATCCATGGGCACACAGCTCATGGAAAAAAGGGGTTCAAACCCAGGATCTGCCAGATCACTTTAATGTTGGTATTACATTCTTGTGGAATGTATACAATTTACCCTTGTTCATTCACATGTTGATTTCTCTACCCCATTATCTGGTTTCAATCTGGACATTGCATTGTGATGTTTATTCTAAGCATCACCTGACTCAAGTTTATTTAAACATGCCACCATTTATTCTCTGTATTTTCAATAAAACAACCAGTTAATGCTGAGCAATGGAGAGGACAGGGTGGGACATCCTGGTCCAGAGGGGAGGAGGAGTAGGAGAGGAGAGATCAGGAAGAGAGAACTTGGAACCATGAGGAGAGATGAACTGGACCTAAGATATGACTAAAAGCAAGTATAATGTGGGCAGTCTGAATGGAAGGAAGCTATGTAGGCTTGGAGGTTTAGGATGGAGTAATCATTGCCCAGCATTGTGCTCTAGGTTAACTAAGTACATCCTACTCTCTGTGTGGTAGTTTGGGATTACAGCTGGTTTACGAATGACCACTACAATAACAACCTACAACACTTTAATAACTTTTTTTTTTTTTAGAAAGCTGGGAAGAGCTGCTTCCAAGTTTCTGACAGAATAAAAAGATTTTGATGCAGAATTAATTTAAATATGAACCAAGTGTTAAAGATCATAACACATTTTCACATGTGCAAAAACTTAGTGCAAAAGCTCAAAAGTTCACTTCCAGGTTCGCAAAACCATAAAAGTATCGGCATGGTAAATGTGCTCGCTCCAGGAATCTGAAGTCACATAGCTAATGTGTTCCATTAACACCATGGCTAATCTTGGTCATCAGTTTGATAGGGTCTAGAATCAACTAAGAGACCTGACTCTGGGTGGATCTGTGAGGACATTTCCAGAAAGGATGAGCTGAGGGGAGAAAGCCCTCCCTCAGAGTGGGCATCTATTGGCAGGCATGGCTCCTCTGAGATCATAAGGAGGTCTGAGGAAGAAGCAGCATTGAGTGAAGCCACCCTGTTGCTGCCCTCCCTCACTGACCTCAGAATCCTACGTTAGCCCTCCAGCATGGATTGAAGACCACCAAAGACCAGTGACTCTCTAGAAATCTTCCCGGCCCTCAGCACCCGGCTGGGACCCTGGAGCATCCCGCCTTTTAGATGGAGCAGATGCTGTGTTCTCTCCAGGGCACAGGCAGCCAACGTTGGGCTGCCCAGACCACTCTACTATGTAAGCCATTCCAGTAAATCCCCTTTGGAACATATAGTTCTTCTATCAGCTCTGTTTTGTAGAAAACCCTGCATATTCCCTTCCTCTTGGCCAAGACAGATATGACCTCTGTTTCTTTGCCAGATGTGGATTTGACCCTGGGAGGGGTGCAGCTGGAACCTGATACCACTCCCAAAGAGACCGAAAACCGACACAGCAGGGACTGTGCCAAACTGCTGAGAAGGGACTGGCGGTGTGGGGAGGGGAGCGGGGGTGTGGGCCGGTCCAGGAACCAGGACTGCCTCTGGCCACTCAGTGACGCACAATTTTGGGCCCCAGGGACATAGCATCTTAAGAGTGGAGATCCGGGTCATCTGGACATGTCTCAGTTCCTCCACCAACAATTGCCCTCCACAAATGGGATCCTGAGCTGCAGAGCCAAGAGGACCCTAGCTGAAGGGAGATGAGATTCCCAAATTCTTAGAAATAACAGAGAGCCAGGGGCTCTGTGCTGAGAAAATCAGGCAATAAACAGAAGCTGGAAGCATGGGAAAAAGACAGTTGTCAACTTGGGACTTCATTTGTGCTCAAGTTGGTGAGGTATGAGGAAACTTAATTTTCATTTGTCTGGGCAAAGTTCTCATCAATACTGTTGTTGCTGCTGCCTGCTTTCCTGATCCACTGGGAAGGTGTCCAGGAAACTCACAACTCAGAGGCCTAGGACGGTAGCCCGGCTCTGAGGTGGGACAGAGTCCCAAGGGTATCCCATGGATGGGAGCCCAGGAACCTCACAGCTCTGAGATGTTGCAGCCCCCAGGGGAGCGTCCCAACCTCTGAGGAGCTATGGAGCCTCATCTCTCCTTCTTCAATTCTTTTTTCTTCTCTCCTTTGTTGCTTCTTCTGATGAGATAGTCACAGCAGGCAGTAAATCTCTTAAGAGAGATTTATTGGAGGGACGGATCCGGGAGGGGAGGACGGATCCAGGAGTGGCTGCCTCTGCTCCAGGGAGAAGTAAGGAACTGGGCAGACACAACCTTTATAGGATTTCTTAGGGGGCAGAGCTTTCTAGGGCAGAGATTTCCAGAGCGTGGATTGGTGGGCTTTAGTGGGAAGCTCAGGCGTTGGTCAGTTCTCCTGCTTGGGGATTGGTGGGGTTTTGTCACTTCAAGTTGGCATAATCTGGGATGAGTTCTTCTGAGGGGCTGGAGATGACAGTTACAGAGGTCTGGGGAGGGGGCTGGGCTGCTGGTGTTTCCTCAGGCAGGGGTTTGGCCACTTTTCTGCAGTGAGGGGTTATAAAGTACACAAGGAGTCCAACATTTACAGAGTCCACTGTGAAGGCTGAAGCAGGAAAGGTTGTCATTATCACGGACAGCTCCCATGGCAGCAGTAGGCATTCTGAGGCAGAAGTGTCGGCTCCCTTAGAGTAGGCAGAGGCGGGAAGAGTCACCATGGATAGCTGCCGGGAGCAGTCTTCAGCCTCCACAGCCCCAGGGCAGGAAGGAGGCAGGAAGGGGGTGCAGACAGCCTTCCATGTTAAGCTTCAGTAGCCTCCTACTGGAGAGCTAGACACAGCTGGTATGGGGGGGGGGGGGCAGTGGACCGCTGCAGCTCCTGGGAAGCAGCTTTAAGGCACCTCTCGCTGCAGCAGCCTGGGGTGTCTCCCGTGGCTCGGGTGCTATCTCTACCACTTTGATCTTGTTAGGGTCCCGAGCTCGCTGAAGAAAACACCCCAGATTCAAACAGAATGCAAACAGCAAAGAGCGTTTTATTCTGCAGAAATCCAGTGCACCGGGGTTGAGTTCACAGGTTTCTTTTTTAAGTACTCAGGGGGGATTTCACGGTGGGTTAGGTCATCTTTAGTATGATTGGAGCATTCAAACATATAAGTGTGGGCAAAAAAGCATGTGCAACTTTTGAGGTGGTCAGCAAACTCTTGGGCTGGTAATGAATTAAGCAATCTTATCTTTCCTGCCAGATGGCCCAGCAGAGGGTCCAGCAGAGGGTCCAGCAGAGGGTCCAGCAGAGGGTCCAGCAGAGGGCCAGGTGGCCTCTGATTGGCTGCCCATGTTCTGTGATTTTTCTAGTAAATGTTCACTTCAGGGAAATGGACGCTTAGGCCTGCTCCTTTTGACAGTGAACTGAGGCCTGTTATGGAGTAAGTCCGGACCTTCCTTCAGGTTCCAGTGGGGTCTCAAATGGAGCCTCAGCTTCTATCAGGATCCTACAATCTGTCTTGGTGAGGCTCTCTCCACTTTGGTGTGCCGTTTTGATCTCTACCTCAGCGATGAAAGCCCCACAAGTATGGCAGGCGAGCTCTATCACATCTGCTTTGGGGATGCAAACATCATTCTGGTCTACACATCTCATTCCACTCCGTCATTCTCACCATTAAGTAACCTCATCTTGGAGGGATGTGCAGACAGCCAGCAGCAGCAGCAACAAGAGGAGGAGCAGGAGGAGGAGAAGGAGGAAGAGGAACAGCAGTAGCAACAGCAGATCTGAGAACATCCAGGAAATACAGACTACTGAGCCTTGCTCCAGACCTACAAAACCAGCATCGCCCCCAGCAAAGGCTCTAAGAGATTGAACTCCACATTAGTTTGAGGAAGAAAGGGAGGGAGGAAGAGAGAGAGAGTTGTGCCCTTACAGAGGATCATGGGGCTTCCAGGCCCTTCTTCCTTCTCTTTCACAACCCAGCTATGAGGTAAGCAGTTCCATTCTGTCACACATTCCATCATGACTTGCTGCTTTGTCCTGGGACCACTGGATCATGGATGTGAACCTCTGAAAACATGAGCCAAAATAAACCCTTTCTTTTTGTAAGTTGATTAGTTTGGATCCTTGTTACAGTAATGGAAACTGACTGATCCACCATGACAGCCCTCTCGACAGGTTCAAACGGTTATTGTTTTCTTTCTCCCTACCGTGGCTTATCAACTTTAGCCGGCCCCCCCTCCAGTAAATAGTACTTTGCCCACTGTTGACAGGAGTCGTCAACACAGGATCTCAGAGATATAATGGATGCGATGAACACCACCAGCTAAGTCAAAGTGAAATGAATGACGGAGCAGTAACAGGAGCCCTGTTGATTGGACAGAGGAAGCCTCTTGATGTGGTGGGGATGGAGCCATGGGAAACTGACGAGACCTGAGGAGGGAGAGTGGGCAGGAAGTTTCGTCTACACTGGTGAATTTAATCTGTTGCTGGCAATATTTGTCTACTCAAAACCATATGCTGAAATGACCGTCAATTGGTCATTCTTAGAAAGCCACCTACCAAGCAAGTATTTTTCATGCACTTCTACCCTGGAGCCAATAATAAAATCCAATAAGGTCTTGCTAATTACACTCTCTAATGAATTGTGAGGCTGCCTAATCCACGGACCCGGGGTGGTATAGTCAATAGCTCTGTTCAATACTCTCAATTACTTACATAGTCTGTCTAATTCTGGTGTTAATTGTGCCCATTAACCACACAGAATGGTTTTAAATTCCTTCTGAACAGTTAATATGCCGACTCCTCTGAGGGCACTAACCACACCCTCCTTTATCCAGATTCTTAGCTGAGGCTCCACAAATGTGCCTCTGGAGAAAAGATCACAAAACCCAAAGGCTCTTTCTCAGATGGAAGTATTCACAATAGCATTGAACTCAAGCTCAAAGCCAGCCCTTCCAGTGTCCCCAGAGCAAAGCTTCGATGGAGAGGCTGGGCAGATGGTTCAGTGGGTAAAGTGAAACATGTAGGTTCAGTGGGTAAAGTGAAACATGTAGAAACATGGGACCTGGGTTCAAATCCTTAGAACCCACCAAAACAGGATGTCCTGGCATGTCTCTGTGACCCTAGTGGGGAGAGACAGATGAATCTCAGGGGCTTGCTGGGCAGCCCATGTAGCTCAGTCATTAACTCCAGGCTCAGGGACCATGTCTCAAGAAATATGGCTGCTCAGATAACTCAGTGATTAAAGGTCCCTGCCTCCAAGGCTGCAGAACTGAGAACTCAGTCCCCAGGGGGAAGAAGAGAAGCAACTCCAGAAAGGTGTTCTCTGACCTTCGCAAGCATGCAACAGTATGTACAGTACCCCACTCCATCCTCTTAATAAACAATGTAATGAAAAATAATTTTCAAATAAGATGGGGAACAATGGAGGAAGACACCTGACATCAGCCTCTGACACCGCCCCCAACCCGCACTCCCAAGACAGAGCTCACTCTGCTTTACTTTCTCCCTGTGGCCTCCCCAATCACCTCCTTTCCTGGGACCCTTTGCTCTGCCTCATCTTCTATAGAGATGCTCACCTACCAAGGCTCATGAATCTTTCAGCCAAGCTCTCCTTGCAGTTTCCATTTCCTCCAGCAGCTGGCGCTGGCTTTGAGTGAGCTGGTCCAGGGATGGTGGTTATGCAGCTCTTTTTGTTTTGTTGTGTTTTTCGAGGCAGGGTCTCACTCATAGCCCTGGCTGTTCTGGAACGCTCTCTGTAAACCAGGATGGCCTCGAACTCATAGAGATCCACCTGCCTCTGCTTCCCAAGTGCTGGGATTAAAGGTGTGCACCACCACTGCCCAGCTGAGTTCCGTGGCTCTTTACCCTGAAAAAAGGTTTGAAAATACACCGCCAAGGCTGAGGAGGCTTCATTTCCTTCCTGGGGCAGTAAGCTGCTCCTGCCTCGGTTGCTTCACATTGCATTGGGAGTTTTGGTTTCTCCCTGACCGCCGAGTGAGGCAACGGTAGAGGACAAGGTTGGGGCAGGGGGCCAAGGTGCACGTAAACATTTTGCTTGAAATATGTGAGGAAATACAATTACAAACAGCAGTATGCACTTTACAAATTAAGTGCTGACGGTCTTTACAATCGTCAACCCTTATTGACACCACATACCTTCTCACATGTGGATCACTGGCCTTCCCATGTGTGACTTGCTAGGAACACTGAACTCCATTCGAACTCTAAGTGGAGAGAAGGAGTGGTTTCATATAAGGCATGTAGTAAGGACTTTCTAACTTCACTATGGTCCACAGTGGCTTGCACTAATGCCCAAGAACACCTCCATAATTCAAAGCCATATGAACTCACCAGAGTGTGCCAGATCCAATTAGCCACTCACCACAAGCCATTCTCTCCACAAGCCAGCATCTCCCATTTTGTCCTATTCATGTTTTTAAATGCTGTTAGCAAAAATCGTTAAGTGGCCACAGA
The DNA here is from genome assembly GCA_028658305.1 of Pachyuromys duprasi. NCBI lineage: Eukaryota > Metazoa > Chordata > Mammalia > Rodentia > Muridae > Pachyuromys > Pachyuromys duprasi. Next base: position 83,298,748 of record CM053766.1, read on the forward strand.
AGCTAAACTTTGCAATGACGCCATCATGAATACATGTCTATAGCCCCAGAAACAGACTCCCTATCCAAAGGGAGTCATTGCAAGAGGAGCTATATCTCTGGAGAGATGGCTCAGACCAGGGTTCGATCCCAGCACCCACATGGAGGGTCACAGCTCTCTGCAGCAACAGCCCTCAGGGACTCAATGCCCCCTCTGGCCTCCACAGGCACTAGGCACACATGAGGCACAGACAGACATGCAGACAAAAACACACCCATACACATAAGACAAACAAAATTAGATAAAAGAGAAACTGTGTGACAAACCGAAGGCAGTCCTTAGTTAAAAAATATGTGTTGTTTTTAAGTGTATTATGGGTGTTTTATCTGTACATACGTTTGTTCAGTGCATGCATGAAGTACCCACTAAGATCAAAAGAGGGCATCAGAACCTGGATTTGGGTGTGGATTCTAGACATGCAACTCGGGTCTAGAAATGCAGCCAGTGCTCTTAACCACTGGGCAATCGCTTCAGCCCTTACTTTTTAATTCTTTGACACTGTTTATGTAGTCCATCCTGACCTTGAGCTGTTGGCATAGCCCAGGCTGGCTTTTAACTTGAAATGCTTCCGCTCCGTCTTTGGAGGGCCGGGGTTACATGCATGTCCCCCACCCTGCTCTTTATGAAGTCTGACTTTTCAAGCCCGCTCCCATTTCTATTCTGAGCAAGGCTGCTGCCAAAGAGGCACCAGTCCAGCAGTGCCCCGAGTGCCTGGGGCCTCTCTGGGTGACATGGTAAAGAGATGTGGGTACTTCGTGATGTGGGTGGCTTTCTAGGTGTTGGGGCTTTCAAAAAATGCCTATTGTAAAAAACTGTAGCTTCTTCAGATTTGGTGAGAAAGATTAGTTTTCAGCATTTGCCAAGCTGCTTCTGTTAAATTGGTCTGACCTCAAAAATATAAAAGTGACCCAGGCCCGCCTTTCTTGTCTGCACAGCAGCGTTTCCAGCGTTCTGTCAGCATCTGAATGTACTGTTTGAGAACTGTCTGTGCAGATGGGTAATTACTTCTCCTGGCGACAGTCATATCTGTGCAATTTTTTCCAGCTGAAAAGTTTAATTTTTTTTGTGTGTGTTGTTTTCTTTTTTTTTCCTGCCTCTGGGTCCTGATTCTTTAATCTTATGATGTAAAAATAGTCTATATGCTAGGGAGTTTCAGCCCGCACCCCTGGAGGAAGGGCCTCTGTGCTCCATCTGACTTCTAGGGTCACAGAACTTATTTTCTGAGCCCTGCTGGAGAGACACTTTCTGATTTTTTTCCCCGATTGCAGATGCTGTAATTCTGGGTCCCATGCTATTGTTATTTGAAACTTTGCATAAGTTATTTGGAGAAAGTGATATTTGTCAGGTACTTCCCACCTCCCTACTTTATCTTATTTAAACAAGACTTTATCTTGCTTAAATTTTTTGGCTGTCTTAGGAGGTGGGTATTGCTACTTCATTTTATAAATGAGAAAGAAACCTGAGTTTGGGGGATTAAAGGATTTCCTACCCAGAAAAATAAAATAAAATAGAAATAAACATGCATGCATGCATACATACATTCATCATACATACATACATGCATACATAATTGTTGGTCTGGAGCGATGGCTCCCCAGTTGAGAGTGTTTGCTGCTTTTGTAGAGAACCTGTGTTTAGTTCCCAGCGCCTACATGGTAGATGATCTGATGCCATCTTTTGGGCTCTGTAGGAACTGCAGCATATAGAACACATACTATGTGTAGGGAAAATACTCATGTGTAAAATAAAAATAAATAAATAAACAGCAGTCCAGGATTGTGCTGTGTAAGCATGGGAGCAAGTTTCAAACCCAAGGGCACTGCACCAAATTGAAAAAAAAAAACATGAAATTGTCTTTAAAAACAAGACAGGGTTTCTCTGTGTAGCCTTGGCTATCCTGGATTTGCTTTGTAGACTAGGCTGGCCTTGAAATCACAGAGATCCACCTGCCTCTGCCTCCTTCCCTCGTGCTGGGACTAGGCATGTGCCTCCATACCCAGCTCTGAATGTATTTTAATGTTACCAAAAACACCATTACTATCAGTTCAGCCCTTATGTGTATTTTACTCCCAAAGTTCACTGAGTCTGTAAGTAATATGTCGTAACTGTTTTCAAGAAAAGGAAACTGACCCTCAAAGTTGATTTTGATCAAAGTACATGATATACCAGAGAGAAACTGTCTGTGTAGAACCCAGCGCTCTGTATGGTGAACATACAACAATGAAGAGCAATTCTAAAGTTGATTTTCCAGAGTCAGTCCAGGTTAGGGGGTGGGACTGCGAGCATAGCTCTGGGCATGGTTACAGAGCCTCGCTGGTCTGAGGAAGCCTACGGGCTCTAGATGAGTCCTGAGGCCGATGACGGCCATCTGAGGTGAGCGACCCTTTCTTCCACATGTATCCCAGAAGTTCCTTGTGATGAAACCAGAAGATAGGAACTGGCCAAGAGATCCTGGAAGTGAGCAGTTATGAGTCTGGCGGTCTTGTTCTCAGCACTTCTGTCCTTGCACGGAGGCCAGGAATATCAGAAGGAAGATCTGGTGTCGTTTCTCATCCCCTAAATGAGCACACTGCCTGGGAGGTGTATTTGAAGATGTGATTGAAACAGGGAGGCACCTGGACATGTCATGCTTGGGCCAACAGGAGGCTCCAGTTCTCCCAAACTAAAAATCGTTAGTTATTCTTCTGTTACTGTGATAAAATATCCCAACAAAAGCAACCTAAGAAAGAAAGGTTTTATTATAGCTTATTCCAGGGGGATAGAGTTTATAAGGATGTGGAAGTTATGGTAAGGTGCTAAGTACAGGAAGCTGGCTGGCCATGTTTCCATCCACAGCGAGAGCAGAGAGAGAACAGGAAGTGAGGCAAAGCCTCAAAGACCACTCCCAGTGACAGTCTCCCCCAGCAATGTTCTATCTCCTAAAGGTTCCATGACCTCCCCTAACAGCACCACCCACTGGGAACCAAGTGCTCAAGTTCATGAGCCTGTGGGGGACTTTCTTTATCCACTCCACCCTGCATGACTCACCCCAGTTTCTGTCCAAAGTCTTTGGGCTGTCTTCTGTCCAAAGCTCGGTGGTATGCCATTTCTGGGACACACTCTGCTGTACAGTGTCCCTGCCATCTAAAGATACCTACCTATAATCTTCTAATGAGCTTACCTTCTGAGGCTCCCCTCGTGGGGCCAGTGAATTTTATTCTTTAAATTCACAAGACTACAGCCCACAGAAGGCTGTGTTAGTCTCAAGGACACCCATCTCCCTGAATCAGTGATTTGTTGGGAAGTGTCTAGATGATTTTAACAAATGTGCAGGGGCCTTTGGGGGTGATCTGACTCCAAGTGTGGCATTCCCAACAGACCTTTGGAAATTCCAGAAATTGCCTCAAAGCAACAGACCAAAGATACATAAGGTTTGGGGTGGCCACCCATGGAGAAGCCATGCTCATTAGGCACTGTACATAAAACATGCTGGATGCCAGGGTTGGCTTCCATGAGAAGTCATAAAGGCTAAACTGAGGGTGCTGTCTACAGCCCACCTGCTTCCTCTGAATGGGTGTGATAAGTGTGATACTCTATGACGGGAGACATTGAGAGGGGCTGGAGAGATGGCTGGGGGCAAATGGCACTTGTTCCTGCTGAGGACCCAGGTTCAGTTCTCAGCATCCACATCAGGAAGTCCACAACTACCTGTAACATGAGGTCCGAGGCCCTCCCTTTCCTACCATCTGTGGGTACCTGCAGACACGTGAACAGAGACATACATAAATATAAATACATTCTTAAAAAAAGGAAAATGGAGATCGTTCTTTCGGATTCACAAGGAAAGGAGAAAGTAGGCATCGCAGGGCAGCGGTGTCCGGTGAGCAGCACCCACGTGTTAACAGAGCCTCTTCCAACACACAAAAGCATGAATTGGGCATCCTGAGGAAAATTGTTCACCACTGACAAATAGCACATGGTTGTGTCTATGTTGAAGGTCATGTGACAGTAGTTCAGTCCCACTGGGTTAGGCCACTGCCCTTTCTTAGTCTCCAGCCTAGATCGTCATTCTTCCCTGAAAGTCTTTGTTTTCATTTTTAAGATTTGTTTATTTATTATGTATACAATGTTCTGTCTGTATGTGTGCCTGCATGCCAGAAGAGGGCACCAGATCTCATTATAGATGGTTGTGAGCCACCATGTGGTTGCTGGGAAATGAACTCAGGACCTCTGGAAGAGCAGCCAGTGCTCTTAACCTCTGAGCCATCTCTCCAGCCCTCTGAAAGCCTTTGTATTCGGATCTTTCCACCTTAAGTTCTGGGCTGCTGGGGTGTTCAGGTTCGACTCCTACAAAGACAGACCCTGAGTGCCTGGCTTCCCTTTCGCTATTGATTCTCTCATTGTCTGAAGTGATAGACTATTTTCAGTTTCACGTGTGTGTGTGTGTGTGTGTGTGTGTGTGTGTATGTGTGTGTGTGTGTGCATGAGCACATTATTGTCCATTCTGCAGGAGTGTGTCCAAATCCTTATCTGATGAACTCCTCCTCCTAGAACAATGCCTAGCACAACAAATGATTCTGAAACGCTTGATGACTTGAATCAGTGGGGGAGATGGCTTTGAATATTTGTCAAATTACACTGAATTAAAAGGCTTGGATAGGAGCTTCACTCAGAAATGGAAGACACAAATCCAAAATGAGAGCTGCATTCATTTGGCCACATTTGTTACATGCAAGAAAGCAAGGGAAGAGAAAGAGCAAAAAAGCAGATGGTGGAACAAGAGAGATGTGGTCCAAACATCAGAGAACTGAGAAAAGGAAAAGGCTGGCGGCTGGGGCTGCTAACAGGAGGCAGATGCAAATAGCTGTCAGAAAGAGAGAGCAGAAGCGTCGGTGGGTGCGGGCAGAGGCTGTGCTCGCTCAGGAGGCTCATAGAGCAGAGAGCTAGCTAAACACGCATCCATTTCCAGTGAGGTACCATACACAGATCCCACCATCCTTAGGTGGAGGGGAAAAAACTACACACACACACACAATTCTAGAAAGTTCCCAAATGCAAAACCTGACCTTGCCATGTTCCAAGTTTAAGGTGGTACGCACAATGCTAGAGTGAATCATAGGCAATTGTACCAAGTCCAGTAAGTATTCTAGGGATGATTTAAAATGCACAGATCAGGCTGGGTGGCAATTACCTGGACCCCCAGCTACTCTGGAGTTAGAAGCAGGAGTTTGTGGGTTAAAGGCCAAGTGTGGCGACTGTATCTCAAAACCAAGCACACCAAGTTAGTGACTATATGGGAAGATGTGCAGGGGTCACCCGCAAATGCTGCCATTTAATGAGGACCTGGGAAGCCAGGAATCTGGGTATGGGGCTCACTAAGGAACTATACTAATGCTGAAGAGAAAATGTGGGGAAGGGTCACAGGAAATGAGTGGGCAGACAAGACAGGAGTGTCCAGGCAGGACCAGCTGCTGTGAGAAGAGAGAAGAGGGGAGGTGGGCAGAGCCGGCCCACAGCCACCTCAGAGCATCTGTGGAGTTGACAGAGTGGGTTGTAACAAGCCCAGGCTGTGAGCATTCCACGCCAACCCACTGGCAATCCATGGTCTGGTAGAGAACTTGGAAAGGCTGTCTGCGGAAATCACCAAAAAGCCAGCAGCCGAAAGGTAGGCGATAGGCAAGAATTGTGGCCCCAAGTTCACTTACTGGTTTTTGTTACTTACATGCCAGAATTGTATCAGACTAAAATGCCCCATTTCCACAGAATGTCTTCTATTACCTGAAAAAATAAGAACAATGTTCACAGTAAAACAACAACAAAAAGAAAGAACAAAAACAAAAAACAAAAAATGAAGGGAGGGAGGGATGGTGGCTTGTGGGTAAAGCACCCGAAGCCCAAGCCTTGGGACCAGGCTTAGACTCCTCACACCCACATAAAAGCCAGACATAGCTACCTGTGTCTGTACCCTCAGAAGTAGTGGAGATGAGGAATGGAGGCAGGGTCTCTGGCCAGCCAGTCCAGAAACAGAGCTCCAGGCCCAACGAGAGACCTGACTCAAAAACTAAGGTTGAGAAGGGTGGAAAAAAGAAAGGGCCACTGTCACCTGGTGGCCTCCACATACTCATGCATGGCTAACTAAGCACATGTGCTTATACTATGTGTACACCCAGATGCGCGCGCGCGCACACACAGACACACAGACAGACACACACACACAGACACACACACACACAGACACAGACACACACACACGGACACACATACAGACACACACACAGGCACACATACAGACACACACAGACAGACACACACACAGACACAGACACACAGACAGACACATACACACAGACACACACAGACACAGACACACACACAGACACACATACAGGCACACACACACAGACACACACAGACAGACACACAGACACACACAGACACACATACAGACACACACAGACACACAGACACACACACAGACACACATACAGACACACACAGACACACACACAGACACACATACAGACACACACACATACAGACACACACACAGACACACACATAGACACACACACATACAGACACACACACACAGACACACACATAGACACACACACAGGTCTTTGTTAAATAAAACAAAGTATTTTCATTCCTAATTAATGTTTGAATATAATAATTAACTGTTAGTTTGAGCTGAGGACCTATTAGCCAGAAAGTAAACATTACTAAGTGAGGTGCTGAGTTCTCTGGAACTGTGACAACAGGTGCCTCACACGTGGGTTCTGGGAACTGAACCCAGGTCCTCTGCTAAGGTAGCCAGTGTTCTGAACCACTGAACCATCTCTCTAGTCCCTGTTCAGCTAGAACATTTCAAGCGAAAATGTTCAAGTTGAATACCAATGACGTGTTCAGATCAGGAGAACAAAGGCCCAATAGTTGAAACAGTACATTTTTGTTTAAGAGAATACATTTTCTTTAAAAATAAATATTTTTACATTGCTCACATTCTGTAATCCCAGCCCTTGGGAGGCAGGCAGAGCTCTGTGAATTGGAGGCCAGCCTGGTCTACATACAGTTCCGGGCCAGCAAGGGCTACACAGTAAGACCCTGTTTGGTTTTGTTTTAAGAAAAACAAAACACCCCAAGGCCAACCTGGGCTACACAGTGAGACTGCAGCTCAAAGAAAACATTTAAAAGACATTTTACGTAAGTAATACATGTACAGAGTTTAAAATCCAAAAGACCTGAAAAAGCACACACAGGCAAGCCCTCTCTGCCCCGTGTACCCACTCACTCTGTTCCACTCCCTCTCTGCGATGACTTTTGTCAAGGCTGTTCTTTTCCTTCTGATGTTTCTCAGTCCACACAATGGGAGACTACTTTCTATTCTCTCCCAAGCTTTTGTTTTAACCCTTAGTGTCTTGGAGGGCCCAGCACAGCATTTTACAAACACAATTCTCATCCTTTGCCCCTCCTGTTGTTTTCTTGTGCTATCAGAAGCCTGGATGTAGGTTGCTGTGTGTTTCGGGACACCCAGACTTGGGTATATGTGCAAGGGGCCCCTCGGATAGAGGCTTCTGGGCAAACACTCTCTGCAGAGACCCGGTCCTCACACACCATGTGGTCTCACATTGTTTAAAAGCCTCCCGGGGCTCCGATGGAGTGCCTTATCCCTGAACTGTAACAGGGAGACCTGTTACAGACCACCCCGAGGTTGGAGAGGGAAAAGTTTATCCAAACTGCCAAGGCTAACTTTCAGGGTGATGGAAGAACCCCGTCAGTTACAAAGAGTTGTGTTGGAGCAGGAGCTGCGTGAGCTATCTGGAACAGCCTGGGCATTAGGGTGGGGTTTTGATCTCCAGGAGGCTTGTTTGAGTTAACGAAGAGCTAGACTCCCTTCCCGAGATCGGGAGTTGTAGTAGTGGCAGCTGGGTGCAGTGGCATACACCTATAACAGCAGATCTCTTGAGTTCCAGGCCAGCCTGGTCTACAAAGTGAGTCCAGGGCAGCCACGGCTACACAGAGAAACCCTGTCTCAAAAACAGAACAAAACAAAAAGAAAGTAATGTAGTTTTTTTTTTTTCCTGGCAAACAAAGACCCCATTCACAAGGTTTCTGAGGAATGGTGATTTTAAGTAGCAGTCCAGTTTCCCCATCAGTCCAGTGAAGCCCAGATTGCAAGTCACAACACTCTGAGCAGCACTGCCATTTTGGGGGCGTGGGGAGGGCCCACTTTAAATAAACTGTTGTAGAAAATACAAATATGGCTAATACTGCTTATTATTAAAAACCTATAATTACTTCATCAGTTATCATTAACCCACTATCATATCAATAAGACTCAGATACCTGTTGTATTTAAATAAGCCTGGGGCTGGACAGATACTACTCCCTAATATCTTGTTATCTCTCAGCCCCACAGTCCATGCCACTTGCTGTAAGCATTCCTATCTGGGATACTTCCCACCCAGTATCTCCATAAATACTTGTGCATGCTTTTCATCCGGGCCACGCCCTTCATGCCAGACCGCCTCCCGGCCCACATGGTTCTTTAGCTAACCCATGCCAACTCAGCTTCCTCCTCTTACTGTACCTGTCTCATTCTTTCCCATGATCCTTCTGTCCTCTAAGCCCTTGAACTTCAGCTCTGCCTCTCATTTCTGCCCTGCCCAGGCTTCAGCATTTTTTTATTAACCAAATTAGGTAATTATTAATCAAATTAGATAGAGCAAGGTTTACACAACCAACACAGGTGTACGTGAAACTGTGCTCGTGAAACTGTGCTCGTATGGGCAGCAACCAGATCTTGGAGGTCGGTAATTAGCATCAGAATATATAGCACCAGACCAACCCCCAACAATAAACCTAAGGAGAGGCACTTGTGCATTGGAGTATTGTCCAACTAGCACAAGTGAAGATTCAGTGCCCCGAGCCCATGCTTTGTGTTTCTCCTCCTTGGCAAGCGTGTCATGTCTGGCTAACTTTCTGCTTTCCACCAAGAGAGAAAGCCCCATCACGGCTGCTCCCTGCACTGCCACAGCTCTTCAGGACCTTATGACAGTTCATTCAAAACTGCTTCCGTCCAGCACCATCACCCCCATGGCTCCCAGTACTGAGTAGTCAGTGTACTTTAAGGGGCCAGTCATGCACAGAGTATGTACCAAAGAATGTGTCCATTCGTGTCTCTGGGGTGGGGGTGACTTAAACTTAACATTCAGACTGTTAGAGCAGACGTGTATAACAGTGGTTCTCAACCTGTGGGTCACAAACACTTTGGGAGTCACCCAAGACCATCAGAAAACAGATATTTACATTATGTTTTATAAGCTGTAAAAGGGACCAGCCCCAGGCTGGGTGTCCTCCCCAGAGTGTATGCCTGACCCCACTGGCAGGAGCTCTCTGAGGCAGGGGCATGGTGGGCATAGTGTTAAAGGGCCAAGCTATGCTGTTTCTAGCTGCTCCTAGGTAGAGATTGGAAGTAGCCACAAATGCATTCTAACAAAACTTAATTGAGACTAGTAGGCAACAAGCAGATACGGTCACACAGCAGAGGAGGGCGCTTTATAGTTGCCTGTTCAGAGGTAATGGGGAAATTGGACAATCAAATGGTAAGTGCATTTGTGATTTTGTTAAAAATGACCTCTGTAGATGGCCTGTTGTCCAGTTCTACTACCATTGATTCTGTCCACCTCCCTACAGCCTTGCTGGAACACATTTTCTTCAGTTTTGAGTTCTTGCCAATCTGATAGGTAACACACAGGATCTAAGGATCACTCTAATTCATGTTTTGTTTTTGAGTCCTTTTTAATTAATTTGTTTTTTCGATTTACATCTCGGTCATAGGCCCTTCATACCTCTCCTCCCATTCCCGCCCTTTGTCCTGAATCCTCACGCCCCTATTCTGTAGAATAGGGGTACCCCCAACCCCACCTACACACTCCAGCTCATCTGAAGGGCAGAAGGCCTGCAGAGAAAAGAGAAACTGTGGGTGGGGGCATCTCTGTGACAAGCTGCAGACCTAAGTCAGAACAGGCCTCTGGGAGGATATGAGGAGAACTCTAGCTAAGACTCCTAGTAGCCATGGAGACTGAAGAGGACACCTCCTAACTAGACAAGCCCCTACCATACCGAGGAGAACCCCAACCCACCCACAAAAACCTTGATCTGAAACCTGCCCTGCCTAAAAGGCCTGCAGGAACATAGAACACTTAGCACAGAGATTGAGGGAAGGTCCAACCAATGCCGGGTCCACCCAAAGACCCACCCCATGGAAGAAAGCCAACCCTAACACTGCTATACTCCTGAACAGCAGGCTCCACCCAGCAAAGGTTTGGAAAAGGAGCTGAACACTGATGAAGCATAGGGAGTCTAGTGGAAAAGAGGAGGGAATAAAGAGGCCTAGAGGTAACAGGAGCTCCACACCACCACCAACAGAGGCAAGTAACCAGGGCCCAGCAGAGCCTGTGCAATCTGAAGCACCAACCAAGGGCCATGCATAGACTGGACCTAGGTTCTTTATATATATATATAGCCGATGGGCAGCTCAGGCTTCATGTGGAGCCACTAATGAAGAGTGGTTGAGATCTCAGACATGGACCATGTTGCCTGCTTTCTGATCACACCCCCCTGAGGGGACTGTCCTATCAGGCCACAGGAAAAGGCGGAGGGTCTCATGTATCCAAGGCTGAAGATGAGTTGCAATCCTGATCCTCCTGCCTCCACCTCCGAAGTGCTGTGATCACACCACCAGATCCCCAGCCCTCCCCTTGTTTTGCTTTTAAAGACTGGGTACCTACATTTGCTTGTCTCCGAGCCCAACCCCCCATTGGGCTGCTTTACTCCTGGATCGCTGTTTTCTTCCTGATTTACACAAGCTCTTCACAGCTGAGGGAAGTCAGTCTTTAATGTGTACTCTGCAGCCATTGACTACAGCGGGCTGTTGGAACAGCGAGGTCTGGTGGGTGATGTTCAAATGTCTGTGATGCCAAGCTATCAGAGATGGCACTGTCCCCAGGCATTGGGAAGTATAGTTGGGGAACCCAATGGAGGGGCTAGGATGAGGAAGGTAAGTTAGGAATTAGCATAGATGATGAAACAAGGATGTGGGAGACTTAGGGGAATAAAGCAGACTCTAAGGAGACACAGGCCAGCATTCCGACATTGAGAGACTGAGAAGAACCAGGGAAACAAAGGAAGAGGAGAGTCTGGTAGTGTAGGGAACACAGCATGGGCACATCTCAGAAGCAGAGTTAGAAGAATGACAAGTTAGAAGAATGACAAGCACTCTTCCATGTAATTAGGGAATGCTTAATTCTCCACTTTGTTGTTTGTTTCTTGCTAGATTGGGTACAATACAGACTGTTGGAGACCTGGAAGAGTGTGCTTTCATTGAACTGGTGGGGGCAGGTCGCTGTCCCAACGGCAAGTGATAACACCAGTGTACTCAGCTGCCTGTCATCAGTGCCAAGGTCACTTGATGTAAGACAGGGCAGAATGTGCACATCTTTCACAGGTCATATTCCATGGCTCAGGGCCAGGCAGAGAAGGGAGAGAGGAAAGAGATGGGAAGAGAGGGAGCGTGGGAGGGAGAGAGGGGAGGAGAGAGAACGTGAGCTATGTTTAGTCAGAGGCAGGTGCGGTCTGGAAGAGACTGATGGAGGCAACGCTCCATGTGGATGATGATGATGATGGAGGGAAGGCAGCAGCACTCCACAGGGGAGCAGCAGGGGGCTGGAGGTGTGGCTGGTGCCAGAGCCCGGTTACTAGGTCTCATAAATGGGGGGGGGGGGACCTGCACCTTGCTATGAGCTTTTCAAACACATTCTACATTCTATGGCCCATTGCTGACTGTAATTGAAAAAGAATCCACAAGGGCACGAGAGTATGTTTCTCAAGCTTTATTTTGACTTGGGTTCACAACAATCCCAAGGTGCCCAAGCCCACTACTGGTGGGTAAACTACGCCTTAGACATCAGAAGGGTAGGTACACCCACCACTAAGAGACTTTTAAAAGACTCATTTGGCTACACCATGGAGCGTCTCTACAGTGTGAGGTTTTCTGATTTCTCCACAAGATACACTACCATGTGTTTCTCTTTTATTGGCTTTTAAGAAACTTTGTTTGGAAATTAAAAAAAAAAAAGTGGATGATTAAGAATAAAAAAATACGATTTATTTAGCTGTGTGTATAATGGGCCTGGTAAATTAGTGGAAAAAGAGTTTTGGAAAGCAGGGTTGTGTGTGGTATAAAAATACTGTTTGTTTACCTAAGACTGATAATAAATGTTATGGCTAAATAAAACTTACACACTTACACGGAGACTTTCAAAGATCTGTGATTGTTTTTAGTGAAATGTATATCCCTTTACAATGCACTTAGTCCATGCCTATTTCTGCCCACCACATGCAGCTTGGGTATTTTGTTCTGACGATGGTTGAGCCTCGGCCGCCCACCTGACACAGCAGATCGAGGAAGAGGGTTGGCTTTTAGAGGCATTGTTCTTTAGTCTAAAAGTCTTCGTCATAGAATGGAAAATATTTTATAAAGTAAATATTCACTATTTCATTCACAGTCTCTCTAACCTTGGGAACACAAATAGTTCAGAGCTGCTCCCCACTGGGGGAAGCTTCCCTGCTGGCAATCTACGTGGCTAGAGCCACTGGACTGGAGGAATCCGGCTGGCTTTCTCTGGGTTCCCTAGGTGGGGATTCTCTGGACGCTCGGGGGTTGGACGCAGATGAGCATAACCAGGTTTACCAGTCTAGAAGTCTGGCCACTGTGTGGGTGTCAATCTTAAAAATGTCACTCCTCTGCATTTCCATGGCCCCTGCTATCAAATACAGACAGGAGACTCCTCTGTCCAGCTCACAAAAAGATAGCTGTCAACACCATTTATGTGCTCTAGAACGAGTCACAGCAGCCTAACACTGCTGGCCAGGGCTAACACTCGGGCCTCCTCTGCAGTGTGTGTGTGTGTGTCTGTGTGTGTATTGGAGAACCCCAGTTGGCTGAGGCAGGTAGATCTCAAGTTTAAGCCTAGCCTGGGATATAGAGCAAGACTCTGTTTCAAAAGAAAGAACGTACAGCTCAAATGCAGAGCCCTTGTTCACAAATGCCTTATAATAAAATGAAAGGTATTATTCATTTTTTTAAAAAATAAAATAATCTTTGCACCTAAATATTCATCCACTTAAACTTTATGCTTATTTTGTCAGAATGCCCACTCTGTGACATTGTAACTCTCCAAAGGAGAGATCCCATAATTAGGTCAGTTCTATGCCTTAAAAGTTTGATTATAAGGCAGTTGAACTGAATGAAGTTTAAAAATAAGCAAAAATATAGAACTCTAAACCACAGCCTCCACAAAGACTTAATACTTCCTCAATATATTTACAAACCACCTGCTAGTTACACAATAACACAAACGCATCATGGCAATCAACGCCATGTGCATGTTACCTCCTCAGCAGTTTAAGTTATTCAATATTTAATCATCTTGAAAGATTGCACAGATTTTTTTTTTTAAGTGGTAAGTGATCTAAAAGTGCTTGCTACTGAGTAGCCATGTGTTAGGTGCTTACGATACTGGCTGAAGTTTCAGGAATATATGAGAAATACTGCCGTGTATACGAGATGGTCCCGTGGATGAAGCCATGAGAAGCTGAAGGAAGCCAGCAACTCTTCCTCTGGAGGACAGTGGACGGCGGAGTGCCTCAGCGGACAACGGACCGCCTGTTCTTCCCAGCTCTTAGGTCTGCATCATATTAAATGGTACTTATTGTTGAAAAGAAATTACTTTGTGTCTCTATTGTCTCTCTTTCTCTCTGGTTTCTGTCTCATTTCTCTTTTCGCACACGCACGCACTCAGGCATGCACGCACTCAAGCACACACACACACTCGAGTGTGCACGTACACACTCAGGAATGCGCGTGTGTGTGCACACACGCACTGCACGAACTCAGGCATGCATGCTGGCATTCGTACCATCTTGTGCCCACAAATGCGGCTCAACTGATCTTCTGCTTTGATGACTGTTTTCTAAATTGGATGAACATTTTTCAACACACGAATGAGCAAAATGGCTCAGTGCTTTTAGAATCAGGAGGGGAACCCGAAGCTTGAGGGCTGCAAGCTGAAGCCAGGACAACATGGCCAGTCCCGTCTCAGAAAAAGGACAAGAAGATCTACTGAAAGGGTTACCTTTTGCAAACCTGCGGAGCTGAAACAAAATGAACATTGACACAGGGCAGTTTAGACACGGGTAAAAGTATGTTTGTCGTTAGGTTCAGCAGAATGAATTTCGTCAGTGAAGGAGTAAGCGGTGACCTCCGCCCCCGGGGAGGAGGACACAGTTAATACTTAGGAAGCTCAGCTGCACAGCTCCCGGTACAGCGTTCACAGCGTTCTGTGTAGCATGACACAGCCAGAAGACAAAGAAGGCTAAAGCTTCCTTGCCTCTAACCTCGCATTATAACTTAATAATAAAGTATATTTCTACTAAGTCTGTGGTTTCAAAATTATTCGTTGTAAACATCCTATATTCTTTCCTAATTAACTTTAAAGTGTGAGCTTTATTTCTGTGTCTATGTCTGTGTCAAATTATTCTACAAAAAGCAGCACAAATACTGTTCATTGTGTTTTCAGCACAAATTCCTTAAAAAGTACATTAAGGCCTTTTATGGAGTCAGGGTGAACCACAGACTACCCTGGCACAAGTCACATGACAGACGCAGAGCTTTGGGAGGGGCAGCAGGGGCCGCCTGTGTTCTCCTGGGTAACCCTGAAACAGCTTGTGGGATCCATTAGTCTCCAACGTCTCCATCTCGGTCTCCAATAAGCCAGAGAAAATGGAAACTTAAGGCCAGCAGAGCGGTCCCGAGCAGATCCCCCAGCGCCGTCAGGTAGGGGATGGAGAAGCTGTCCGGGTCCTTTCCTTTCCTCCAGAAGCGATGGACCATCCAGTCAGCGATCCACAGCAGGGTGAACACCTGCAAGAGAGCACCAGAGATGATGCCGGTTGCCTGCATCTCCCTGCCCCTGACATGGCCACGAGCCCAAACTGCTTGTTGCGGGAAGGAACAGCATGAGTCAAGGTCAGGAACCATGTTTTCGAAGAGACAGCAAATTAATGAGAACATATTCTTTAAGACAAAAATGGATTCCTCAGATGCTTAAAGCGCCCCACTTTTCACATGCACTGCCTCATCTTCATCTAGCTGCTGTTAAATTCATATGGTACCAATCTCTGCCTTGGGTTATAAATGGCTAAGCGCTATCATCTGGCTCAGACATCTTTACCAAGAAGGAGGGTGGCTTGTCCAAGTCAAAGATAAGCTCACAGGGTGAATGTCCGACGCCCGGGGACTCTGACAGAGCATCACACCCTGAGCCCTGCTGTCCACGGTGAGGCTCATGCTTCCACACTGCTCCTCTGGCAAAGGCTGCCTTGCAATCACATGAAACAAATTCAGACTATCTGGTTTGGGTGGATAGGAAGCAGACAATATTAGGATCTTGAACTTTTGTGTTGCAGGATTAGGAATTTGGCTTGTGACCCCAGCACTTGGGAGACTGACATGGATTGCTATGGGTTCAAAACCAGCCTGGGCCATGGAGCGAGTTCAAGGCCTGCTCTATGGTACACAATGAAGATCTGTTTCAAAACCAAAAGATTTTGATTTGATTCTCAAATTGTTCTTTGGGTAGGTTTCTTATGACTCTGAACGTCTACCTTCTTTTTTGAAGGAGAAGCTCGCTCTCTCTCTCTCTCAACAGGGCCTTAAAAACTCAAAGTAGCAAGGTGTCAGTAACCTAGACCGCAGCCCAGCAGGCCTGACTGACTCAGGGCCCCACCAGCATTAGACCCATTCCCTGCAGCTAGTCAGCCTAAAAGCGAAACCTCTGCCTTACAGAAGGCAAAACCAAAAATTTACCCTAAGTGCCATTGCTAGTTGCAGCCCTAGGTAGCAGCCAAATGCCTGGCCCACCAGAAGCCCTGGATCAGCATGTGTCTTGCTTGGTGGGAGTCTCCTTTGGCATCCGGTAGCCTTGGGATCAGAGGCTACAACCCACAGTCCACCTGTGCTGGCCTCCTCCCCAGCGCGCTAACACCAACGGCAATTGTAAGAGCCATACAGCCAGATCCATGAAAGGTCTCCTTTGTGTTCCAAACCCTTCAAAGCCACTGGCCCCAGCACCACCTATGTCCACCGTGTGTCTCCAGAACCATGACCGCCATGCCACAGTCCCAGGCATCTCCCACAGAAACCTGGGAGTTCTGGGGAAGATCTTGTGGAAATCCTATAGCTACTGTGGTGTTCCTTGATGTCACCTGCACTTGCCCTGAAGGACCTAAAGACATTCCACTGTCACAAAGACTGCAGAAGCAGCTGCCACCAAAGAACTATTGCAGCCAGACTCTGAAGATGCCTCTGGATATTCACCTCCACTGCAAGGCCACACAAGTCTCCTCCGGATGCAGTCTAGACTGCAAAGAGGCTCACAGACATGCTGGCATTAGTTAGAGGAGAAAATGCATGAAGACCATGCTGTTTGCATGTGGGCCCTCTGTAACCAACCCCAAGTACCCAAGCTGACTGGCATTCTATGCCCCATGTAAACACAAACATCTTTCCTATGGGAGGTCCTTCACAAGATCAGAAGAGGCGAACACACCAGCCACACAGACACCAACACAAGGACACAGGAATGCAAAACAAACACAAAACTATAAAGAAGAGAATTCTCCAGAAATGATCTCATTTTGAAGGGATCCTGTGAGGTGCAGTGAAGAGGCGCACTATCTAGGGGGAGGTTAGAAAGCATAAATCACACACAGAAGGGAGCCAACATGAGATAGCACGAGCTAGCCCCACCAGACACAAGCAAACCTTAAACAACATAATGCAGTGAGACAAAGAATGTTGTCATGAAAGGAAAAAAGGCTGCATTTGGGCTGCAGAGATAGCTCACCAGCTAAGAACACTGACTATTTGTCCAGAAGACCCCTGTTCAAATCCCAGCTCACAACTGTCTGTAACTCCAAGATCTGACATTTTCAGACAGATATACATGCAGGCAAAATACTAATGTGCATAAAAGGGGGGATTGACTCAACAAAAAGACAAAGAAACTGCAAAAATACACATACCCAACATGTGACCCCCAAAATATGAAAAGTAAATATGATTAGATGTAAGGGAGAGATTCTAATCCAGTAACAACAGGAATCCTAACACCTCACTTTCTTCAGTGGACACATCAGCCAGAAAGAAAACCCACAAAGGAGCCCTGGGGCTTAAGCAAAGAGCAGACGCTCTGCCACGTGTGTAGACGATGCTGCGCAGCAGAGCAGACTGCTCACCGGCACACACATCTCCCAACACACACCATGCAGCAGGCCACAATAAAGTCCCAACAGATTTTAAAAGTTGACACGATTTTGGACATTTTCTCAGACAAGAACTCTAAGGAAGCCAACAAGTGAATTCAGAGCATACAAACACAAAAAGCAAGGGACATCCTCTAGTTGACCAATGGTGACTGAAGAAACTAAAAGTGAAAAGTTTTTAAATCTAGAACACAATGGAAAGACTTATGTTTACTGAATGATCAATGGTGACAAAAGGGTAAACAAAAGTTTTGAAGAGAATAGGACTAGCTCATTCTATTATACTACTATAATTCAAGCTCTAAGGGCATAATTATGAAATTACGATATATATATATATATATATATGTAATCTACTAATTCCTGGTATGATACAATATGGATAAAATCCAGCCTAGCACCTAGCTTCTTCAATTGTGTATCTCAACCCTACATGGGTTATATAACTAAATATGGGGCTTTCAAAAAAAATCTAGCAGCAGGAAAAGGCTTCTGAATATACAATTATCAAAAATTAATTCAAATCAAATGCATAAGGACTTTGAGGTGTTTCTGTATTCCAGGATGCATCAGGAGGCTTCAGCACGGCCTTGGTTCTAAACCTAAGACACTCACACTTTGCAGGCGGTCACTCTCCACAGCGCCAGTGAACGCTGCCTCAGACACTTCAGCTCAAGCTTGACACTCCTGTAGATTATGGTTGGAGGGGGTGTTATTTTTCTTATTTTATGTACAGTTCTCTGCTTTACTTATGGAAATAAAGACAGTCTTATCCTACTGTCATTCCTCAGCGTCTAAGTACCAAGTTGTTTTTATTCTGTACAGTGTTAGAATGTTTTATTTTAAAAGTTTTTATTTTGAGTTGCACCCTTAAGTTTCACACACACACACACACATACACACACACACTAAATTTTAGTTTGGGATTTGGGCACATTTTCCCAGCTTCTGAAATGAGCCCAAGCATACTCCTTCCATTTTGTACTATATATTTATTCAAAGTGGCATTCTTGGCATTGATGTTTACAAAACCAAAACACTGATCAACTCTGGGAAATGTTAAAGACACCACACTCCACAAAACCAAACAGTAAGGCAAGACTTCATTCCTTACACACACCAAGCAAATCCATGCCACTGGTCTGAGAACTGTCTTTTAAAAAACATTTATTATTGTGTGTGGGTGTGTGCCCACAGTGAGTGTCTGGAGGTCAGTGGACAGCTCTGGGAAGCTGGCACTCTCCTTCCCCTTTATATGGGTTCTGGGAATCAAACTTGGCTTGTCAGGTTTCAAGACAAGCACCTTTATCTGCTGAGCCATCTTGGTAGCCCTTTGACCTATAATTAATAGTAAAAAATTGAAGCTTAAACTGGGCATGGTAGTGCACACCTGTAATCCCAGTACTTGGGAAGGCAGAGGCAGGCAGATCTCTGTGAGTTCAAGGTCAGCCTGGTCTATAAAGTGAGTCTAGGACAGCCAAGGCTACACAGAGAAGCCCTGACTTGGAAAAAAAAATTAAGTTTATCAAATAATTCTTTTAAAATAAAATTTTGCTATGATCTATCTATTATTCCATAAAAGTTCTATGTATACACTTGTTTTATAGATCCATGCACCATGATCCCATAAAAATTTCTTAGGAGAAAAAGGTCACAAATGGAAAAGGTTGATGAAGCGCTGTCCTGAAACAGGCATTGGCAATACCATCTTACGAGCCAAATTTACTATTACTTACTTCTGTAAAGAAAGTTTTTATCAGAACACACTCTATTCAGTCCTTTACTTACTTCCTGTTGAGTCTACTTTTGAATCCTTGCATTTTATTGCTTGTAAGAGTCACTTGGAAAAACTGAGTCAGAGAGGTTTAAATAAGCACACAGTTGCCACAAAGTGGCAACCCGCAGAGCTTCAGGAATTTATTTTCTGTCAATTTACAGAAAATGGTGTGGACTTATTCAGAAGGAAAGAAAGAAAGAAAGAAAGAAAGAAAGAAAGAAAGAAAGAAAGAAAGAAAGAAAGAAAGAAAGAAAGAAAGAAAGAAAGAAAGAAAGAAAGAAAGAAAGGAAGGAAGGAAGGAAGGAAGGAAGGAAGGAAGGAAGGAAGGAAGGAAGGAAGGAAGGAAGGAAGGAAGGAAGGAAGGAAGGAAGGAAGGA
>CM053766.1:83318807-83339542 GCA_028658305.1 Pachyuromys duprasi
AAGGAAGGAAGGAAGGAAGGAAGGAAGGAAGGAAGGAAGGAAGGAAGGAAGGAAGGAAGGAAGGAAGGAAGGAAGGAAGGAAGGAAGGAAGGAGATAGGATAAGCATACTGAAATCTATACACCTAAGGAAGATAAACAAGAAAGAGGACCTGGGGTAAGCGGATTAATCCTCACTTAGAAAGACAAATGGGATGGACATTGGATGTAGGAGAAAACAAGTAGCAGGACAAGAGCCTACCACAGAGGGCCTCTGAAAGACTCTACCTAGCAGTGTATCAAAGCAAATATTAAGATACATAACCAACCCTTTGGCAGACTGCAGGGAATCATATGAAAGAAGGGGGGGTGATAGTATGACCTGAAGAGGACAGGTGCTCCGCAAGGAACAAATATATCAGGGCACAGGGGTCTTTTATGAGACTGTTTCTCCAACCAAGGGCCATGTATGGATATAGCCTAGAACCTCTGCTTGAATGTAGCAAATGGTAGCTCAATATCCTAGTGGGTACCCTAGTAAGGGGAACAGGGACTAATTCGGACATGATCTCAATGGCTGGCTCTTCGACCCTCCGCCTCCCCCACCAAGGGAGGAGCAGCCTTGCTAGGCCACAGAAGAGGACATTGCAGCCAGTCCTGAAGAGACTTGATAAGCTCGAGTTAGATGGAAGGAGAGGAAGTCCTCCCCTATCAATGGACTTGGAAAGGAGGAGGGAGGAGATGAGGGAAGGATGAGGGATAGGGAAGGAATGTGGGAGGGGGCTACGGCTGGGATACAAAGTACATAACCTGTGATTAATATAAAATAAAAATGTTAATAAAAATTATGAAAAAAAAGAAAAATACAAAAAAATATCGCCTAAAAAAAAAAAAAGAAGACCAACAGAGTCAACAAATCTAGACCCATGGGGCCCTTCAGAGACCAGCTAAGAACCATGTTTGAAAAGGACCTAGACCCCAGCTCAAATGTAGCCAATAGGCAGCTCAGTCTCCAAGGGGGAGCAGGGGCTATCTCTGACACGGACTCTGTTGCCCACTCTCTGATCACCTCTCCCAGGTGTGTGGGGGGCATTGCCAGGCCACAGAGAAAGAGGGTGCAAGCAGTCCTAATAAGACTTGATAGGCTGGGGTCAGATGGTAGGGGAGGAGAATGGGGGGAGAGGGAGGGAAGATGGGACAGGGAGAAGGGTACAACCGAGATGAAAAGTGAATAAATTATAAAACAAATAAATATAAATTTAAAAAAAAAGAAAAGAAAGAAAGGAGGGAGGGAGGGGAGAAGGAGGGAGGAAAGAAGGGAGAGAGAAAGAGAGAGGAAGGAAGGAAGGAAGGAAGGAAGGAAGGAAGGAAGGAAGGAAGGAAGGAAATGGCTACTACAGGATGCAGGAGACTAAGGCAAGAGAACCTTGGGTTCAAGGCCAGCCTAGGCTACATAGAAAGACCCTGTCTCAAACATTACCACCTCTAAAAAAAATAGAAAAAAAGAACGAAAACAGAAACTGCCAGCCTTGCCTCACACCTCAACAGAAAGTGTAGGTAAGATGTATATAAAGAAAAATACTTTATATGGGGATGTAAGAGAATATCTTTCTGATCTTGATTTGGGAGATAAATTTATAAATAAAACATGTATTTTATAAATGAATAACTTATTAAGCTACAGTGAACACTTCTGTAGTTCAATAAATTAAAATCCTGCCCCAGGCAAAGCATCTCTACCTTGCATTTAACTGACAAAGAATTAGTATTCAGAATATGTTGAGAAACTACTGAGAATTCCTGCAGTTTACAAGAAAAATAATCCGACAGGGGAGAAAAGAAACACAAGAGCCAATAAGCAAGGTGCTTGATCTCACTAATAACAGGGGACACAGATCATTTTGGTTTTCCCATGAGATGAACAGGAAATGGAATACAGTGTTTTAATCTGTGTATTCCATTTCATGCTCATCTCATGGAAAAAATGTAAACTACAAAAATAGCAAACATTGTCTTTTAAATGGGCTGTGATGAGACCATGTGACATTCAAAGAGGTCCACCACACACAAACTGGTTTATTTCCCAGACCACTTCTACAGTACAGTGCGGGCTATTATCCTGCTTTGGCACAGGAGAAAACTAAAGCGGGCAGAGTGCAGGACAACTGCCCAAGATTGCCAACTCAAAGCTTTGCTTCCGGGACCCCAGGGCCACTGTCGGCCAAGCTCAAGGTTGCCCTGGGCCACACACTGCCAGATGAGCATTAAATGTCTACAATGTGGAAGAAGATGAAACTTTATTAAACATAAGGGAAAAGTTGGCCATGGAAGATGCCTAATGAGCAGGAGAAACCAAGATATGAAAACCATTGCCAAGGTGGTGGTGGTGGGGGGGGGGGGTTCCTGAAGACAAAGGGGAGACAAGAAGAAAAGGATGAAGAGGAGGAGGAGGAGGAGGAAGAAAAGACTAGGAGGGGGAGGAAAAAACGAGAAGGCAGGAGAAAAATCTAAAGAAAAAAAAAGGAAGAGATAAAAAAGAGATAAAAGTCGGAAGAGCAAAGCTGTCTGCAGCAGCGGCAGCCAGCACCCACAGAGTTTAATAGTCAGGGTGGCTGGGAGACAGCCCCACCTGCACGGTACTAGTTTTGCAAGCATGAGTCCAGAACCCATGCTAAAAGGCCAGGTGTGGCAGCGCGCACTCAGCATCACGGCTCCAGGTAGCCGTGCTATGCAGTTCCGTGCAGAAGCAGTGGTTGTGTTCCCTCTCGTCCCCTGGACCACCAGGACAGAAGGGTAAATTTATCAAGCTAAGGAACTGGGTTCTTCTCTTCCCAAAAGATCAAAAGAAAAACCTTGTGATCCTTCTGGAAAGCCGGAGAAATTCTTACAGGAGTGTATTGAGAGGTAAGCAAAACACTTTCCACATCCTTCCTGTTCTAAAAGCCCAGAGCTGACCATGCCCGAGAGGAGACTGTACACGTGAACACTAGATAAGAGCTGAAAATGAATGAGGGAACATGGCTATATGACAATGTGCCAAAAGCATGAAGTTGTGAAAGGATTCCAAAGAGCCAGGGGTGGTGGCATGGTTTCACACCATCTTAACTAAGGGCAGTCACATGACTGGCAGCCATCTTGGTTATGGAGGAGTTGTGGCCCAACACTGTCTTTGTTGTGGGCTGCCACTGTGTTTGTACCCTGTTTAGCACCAAGTGCAACTTCTCTCCTTTATTTTTTTGCTGTTCAGTCTTAATAATGCAATGTGGTAGGATCAGCAAGATTTGCCAGTCTCTCTATGAACTGTATCTATGACTGAAAGTTTTGCTTTGATAATAGTTCAGAAATATATCTAAAGTTATGCTAATAACTGATGCAGTTGATTACAAGATTGAGCTTTAACTCTTCTCCTGTTTACATTTTTAAGGTTAAGCCTAGATGGGTAACTACAAAGTTAGCCTATCTAGATCTAATTGAAATAGATATGGTCCTAAAACACTTATCTATAGACTATGCCATAATTATAGAGTATAACATTCTGTTTCATGTTGACAAGATACAGTTTATAGCAGATAACTAAAGACAAAGATTAATTCAGATATGTTGGCTCTCAAGTTTGTCATCGATCTGCTGACTATAGCATTTAACATGTATAAGCTTATTATGACAGACAGAGTCCCAAATCCTAGTAGTAGCTCCCCAAGGTCTCTGAGAAGATTTGGGTACAGTGACAGATGACTCCACCTCTGGACTGCGGTATGCTAAGCCCTGGGCAAGACCGTCCCCAATGCCTCGCCTGCAGCTCAGCAACAGCCTGAACTATGGACAAAACTAGACACCTGGAGAATCATAGTCTCACATTGCTGAAAACAAGGTGAGGTCAGTCTCTCATCTTCTTCTTTCACAGAAAAAGCCTCTTGTCTTCTGGCCATCAGAAGTTTCATGGCCACGATGCCATGAAACCACAGGAGCTGGGGCAACTGTCTAGGGACTGACTAATCATCTCTGTCATTTTGATTAGTATATAGATTTTATTTAGGTTACAATGTATCCTTTTCAGGTCCCTGAGCACATTGATGGCGAGGCTAATAGTAGCTTAACAGCCAGAGAATAGACAGACCCACTGTGGTTTACTAGTCAATTCGTTAGCTCGTTAGAACTACCAGGTACTAGATCTCTTGTTTAAAAAGGCGAACAAGTTTGCCTTGCTCACAGGCTTCATGTGAAAAGGTAGGCAGATTCCAGTGTAACCTTTCACCACCTCTTCACTTAAATGACTGCTCCAGTAATCAACCACCTGTGTCCTGAGGTGAAGAACTGGATAGAAAAGGTATAAAGTTTCTGTAAGTTCTGAAGATATGAAAGTTTAAGTTATGAGGATCTAAAAAAAAAAAAAGTTTGTGGGTCTAAGAAGGTACTTTAAGGTGGGTAAATGCAAGTTGTAAAGTGTTTGAGGGTCTAAAAAGATATTTTAAGGTATGTAAATGCAAGGTGTAATTCTAGAAGAAAGTGATTTAAGCTATATAAAAATGGAAAATGTTTCAGATTCCTCTTCCCCCTCTATGCTATACTTCTGTTGTTATATAAGATTTGAAAAGTTCAAAAATTTAACATCGATCAATGGAGTTCTGATAAGCTGATGGAGCACTGGCTATTGACTATTCAGTCACAGCTCAAGATTTTAAGTTCCCTTTGGTTGTCTCCTGAATATAGATTTAAAAGTGCTTCTCATCATGCTAAAAACATGTCTGTCCAATCTGTGTATCTAGCCCTCTGGACTGAGAAAATAATGTTTATGTTTTTAAACCCAAAGCTATGGCTTTTACTAGGTCTCAACTGGATGAGCCTCCCCTACTGTCTTACAGACACCTGTTAACTGCTTTTTCTAAAATATGGATCTCAATACAATGGTAATACTAATATACTTCCTTTTGTAAACTGAAATTCATATGAGCTTCAGGAAATAAAAAAGTCATAAGACCTGGTATACCACAGATCAAACAGACTCCAGATAACGTACACTCACCTGATCTTGAAATGGGATTTTTCCCTTGATCTTGGGACTCCTCACTTTCCCCAAATACTAGACAAATTTTAATTTCTGTTCCTAGTCTCTATTTGTCTCAGCAGATTTTTACCTGGCTAACAGAATCCATTCAGGGATTACCTGTGGATTATGAGCTGCTGAGATCTAGACTTGCTAAAAGCTGATGTAAACCAGTCCAGCAGATGTGACTGTTCCCTGTCTCTTCAACTGGATCAATAATCAGATGCTTCTGATAAGTTCCCCATTGCTTAACCTTTAACTAGACTTTCAGCTTTTCTGAGCCCCCTGATAACATAGTCCTAATGTCAGCTGGAAAAAGTCACAGAACAGAATACAACACCTATTGCTCCACCTAACAGGCTGAAATGCTAAGTCAAAAGAAACTCTGGCATAATCCCTAAGTTCTGTTTCTCCTGGTCACACTTTGTGCCCCTTGCATGATTATGCCTAGCATTAGAAAAAAAAATTGTTAAAGATCAGATCTGAGTAATGATGTTAACATCTCAATACCAGCCCTTGAACCCAGCTCAAGGATTTGAGATGGAATCCTATTCCAGGGGAGAATGAGAGGACTTAATTCCAAGGCACCAGCCAGTCCCAATCAGAGTCACATAGCCTCCATGAGCACCAGCCAATCCCAGTCGAGGTCACATGGCCACATTAGGAATTGCCCTTTACAGCTTTAAAAGGAGCCTATGAGCTCCCCTCAGGTCGCTGCCATTTTGTGAAGGTGGTGACCCTAGCATGCCGGACTTCTCTGCAAAATAAACACTCTTTGTTTTTGAATGCCATCTGATTCTGGGGTCCTTCTTCAGCAATTCGCAGACTTCAACATTTGAATATAAACAGTGATGGGAAACTCTGCAAAGTATATAGCTTCCAACGTTCAACATAGCACAGTATTTATATATTTAGAACAGGCGAAGCAAGGACAGATGATATGTTATGGTGCCAATGAGCACCAGAGAGGAATGGAATGGGACAGAAAGTGGTTTATGGGTGACACTTACATGTGTGTTTGTATTTATCATTTTGAAATATCTGCTTCAAATAACTAGAGTCTGTTGTCATACACAGTCACACAGAACACAATGCTTTCTCTTTGTGTTTTCTCTTCTACATTCTTATTCCATTTATTCTGTGCAACAGGCCACAGAATTAAGTCAACTCCTTACATGATTTCTTTTTAAAGATGTTATAATGACCTTAAACAGGTTTAAAATTTTTTAACTTTTTTCAGGTAAGCAAAATTTATTAGTGTTTTCTTGGATCTCAGAATGTAAATCATAAAAATAAAGGTGACTATCAGCGCCTTCTTAGTAACAACATGTTTTTCCTCAAAATTAAATCATTGATTAAGGAACAAATGCTTTCACATTGGATACCAAACCAAGGATACACTATGTTTTAACATCACCTGCTCCTTATGAAATATGCATAACTTATCTGGGTAAATATGCCTTCTGAAAAGGCAACTTTGTAGCCCTGGTTAAATATGCAAGTCATAAATGTATTGCCTAGAATTTAAATAAATACGTGAGCACAAGAGTATGTATTTGCTTTGGATGCTATTGACTTTCTAGGCTGCCTCTTCCTTTGAGCTCAGGTCAATATTCAAATGCATTAACATTCCTTTAATGCCGTGCTTGCCAACAGCAGCCTTGTGCTCTGTGTGAAGAAAGATGATTGCTTTTGGGGAGGAATGCTTAGGGATATGACACAAATAAATCTCAGAAATAGAAACAAGGACAATTCTTTCTAACTCTGAGCTTCTCAAAGATTGAATCCATGCCCTATTTAAAATAAGCAAGCAAGCAAAACAAAACAACAACAACAATAATAAAAAACCCTTTGGACTCCAGGCTGGAAACCACCCACTGAAATCTAGTATTTAAATGATGGGAGTAATTCAGGATTATCACTCAGCAGGAATTCAGTCTACTTCTCATATTCAGAGAAAATGTCTTTTTGACCTAAATTGTTAGTGTGAGGTTTCGCAGGTGAGCAGTGTTAAAATGTGGTGCCCTTTGCTCCTGAGGACTGTGGTGGGCACTGCTATCTCCAGAGGAGCACATGGGTGAGTAAAGGTTATGTGACTTGTCTGGTAAGACAGCCACTGAGAATAAAGTCCAACAGAAGCTGTGGAACTCCAAAGCTGCTCTCCCTATCCCACACCAGCCCTGTTGAACAGAGACCGAGGGCAGCAAGGGGAAAGAAAGTTTTCTACCTGTACATTAATATACAGACCCAAGCCTTAAACAGACACTCCTCCCAAATCAGTGATAGGACTTTTTAGTGGTATTACAAAAAACTCATTCATTGAGAACAACTTCAAACACTCAGCAAATTTTGGAAAACAATGTTTTTGTTTGTTTGTTTGGTTGGTTGGTTGGTTGGTTGGTTTTTCTTGTTTTTCCAGATAGGGTCCTGTGTAGCCTTGGCTATCCTAGAGTTAGCTCTGCAGAGCAAGCCGCTTCAAGCTCACGGAGATCCACCTGCCTCTGCCTCTCAAGTGCTGGGATTAAAGTCATGTGCCACCACTGCAGGGCGAAAGCAATGTTTTGTTGTTGTAGTTTTAATGCATCACTGAACTAGCAGGAAATCTCACAGTAGTCTCAGAAGGAGAAGGACACAGGCACTCAGAGGCTGCCAGATGCTAAGGTTATCTATAACACCCAAAGGGCTTGAACAGCCTCACTGGGCACACGCCACACCCAGCCATCTACAGACTCCGCCTCTCCAACAGCGCGGGAAGTCTAGTTTTGACAGTAGCATGGGGCACAGAGAGCAGACGGTGAAAAGAAAGCCATCCCCACGTGGGGCGTGTAACAGAAGGTTCAAAGACTGAAAGGAACTACCCTGTGCAAGACATAAACCTGTCCTCAAGAAAAGGTGGGAAATTTGTCTGACTACATGGACAAAGAGAGAGAAACAAAAATCATCCCTAAGAAAAATCCCCAACTGCAAGTGGTCTTTCAAGGACCTGAATCTAGCATCAAATGACTCATGTGGCCTTGAAAATCCTCAAGCTGAATATCAGATTGGTGGTCCCCCAGGCTACCGGAAAAGCAAAACAAAAACAAAACCTTTTCTGAAGGTCTAGAAAGAGATGAGTCAGTGGTTAAGGCACTTGCCACTCAGGGGTGAGGACCTGAGTTCAAATCCCCAAAACCATATAAAGCCGATGTACACTTGCACTGTGCTACAGTGGTTTGGGACACGGAGACAGGGCAGTACTGGGCACACTAGTTTGGCATATGCAGTGGCAAGTAAGGCACATGTGTGTCTGCATTCTCTCTCTCTCTCTCTCTCTCTCTCTCTCTCTCTCTCTCTCTCTCTCTCACACACACACACACACACACACACACACACACACACACACACACACACACACACTCATGTTCGCACACACAGCTGGGATGGATCGTGGCTTCTGGTACTCTGCAGCCATTCTTGATCCTTCTCTAAGGAGAGAAAAGCCTGTAACTGATGCTACTCTGCCTCCCTGAGCAGCTACAGACAGTTTGGACTATGCTGTGCTGCACTCAGGCAAGACTTGGGAGGTGGATGGGAGGAAGTTTAGTGCTGAGGAGCCTGGGGCAGGCCTGAGTCCTGAAGCGCTGACCAGCCTCCACGTTCCTCCTCCAGTCACCAAGGGCAAAACAGGGTAACAGCTGATGGGGCATGGCCTTTGGCGGCTCCATTCTCTCCACGCTGACCCTGCCTCCTGCCATCTGCTAAGATGCGATAACTCGTTCCAACATGCCCTCCATTCCCACCAACCTCTCAGACACTGCTGTGAGAGTCAGACAGAGGCTGGCTAACAGGCACACGCACCATCCCTGAGAAGAGGGTGGGAGCAAAGGACGGGAACCATCAAGCCAGGCGCTCACCGGGTAGCATTTTAAACACTCCTGGTCTTTGTTTAAAGAGCACACAGACACTCCCTAAGTTAGATAACCTAGGAAAGCTCTATTTCACTCTTAACTGTTTGTTTAGTCCTGAGTGTAATAACAGTCTTCAAGCCAGGCATGGAGGTGAATGCCTATAATCCCCCAACTCCCATATTTCTGAAGTGGAAGCAGGAGGATCAGGAGCTCAAAGTCATATAATCAACCACACAGGACAACCTCGGCTACCTGAAACCGTATCTCAAAACAACAACAAAATCTTCAACCTTAATTTTCTGTACAAGAACTTTCAATGATCAAAATAGTTCCTACTATTTTTTCTTTGTTGTTTTACGTTTATAATCTGAAAAAAATCATGACTGTTAGACAATACAAAATGCTTCTAAAAATGTATGTATTTTGGAAAGAAGAAAAAAATGTCATTTTCTTACATATGATTACAATTCACCATGTGTATTTGAAACTTGATTCGGGAGGCTGAGGGCATAGTTCAATGGGACAGCATGGCTTCCTATACTTAGGGCCTAGACTTCAAATCCCCTGCACCAAGAGAAAAACAATTAAAACCTCACTTTGAAAAGTAACCCACAATATTAAAAATTCCCATAAAGACCATGACACAAAAGTACATAAGGTTCCAGGAGACCCACAATAACATACCTCAGATTCAATGAACCCAGGTTCGAGTCCCAGCACCCACGTGATAGCTCACAACTGGGTGTGACTCCAGTCCAAAGGTGACCTCTTCTGGCCTTTCAGAGCATGTACATGGTGCACATACATTCAGGCAAAGTAAATGCTCATACATAGGAAATAAAAAATTAAATTTAAAAAAGGA
The DNA here is from genome assembly GCA_028658305.1 of Pachyuromys duprasi. Classification (NCBI taxonomy): domain Eukaryota; kingdom Metazoa; phylum Chordata; class Mammalia; order Rodentia; family Muridae; genus Pachyuromys; species Pachyuromys duprasi. Next base: position 83,328,578 of record CM053766.1, read on the forward strand.
ATAAATTGTGTCATGTTCACACAAGGACATCATATAACATTGAAATAGATGAGTAATGGTCACACATACCGCTCAGAAACAATGAGCTATGGAGAAAAGCCACAAGAACATACTCAGTGAGTCCGTTCGGACACACCAAGGTGAGAAACCAAATACACACAGTGCAGCATGAGGAGATGCGCAGCGAGAGCTACACAACACACAGCATCAAAAGAACAAGAGGGGATCGAGGCTAAGAAAGAAAAACGCACACAGTCACACCTGGTGGCTCATTCTTGTAATCCCTGTGCCCTGGAGCAGGGAAGAGGACCGTAAATTTAAGCCCAGCTGCCACAATATGCACGGGCAGTATATGAAAAACCATACAACAACAACAGAACTAGGAACCTCGCTGACAGATGGGGTGGAGATGAAAAGAAAACGGGTTTCTTGGTAGCATGGGGAGGGTATAAAAGGAAGGAATGGAAAATAAGCGAGGAATCTGATAAAACAGGTCCTTGTGTTCGTTGGGAGGGCCTCAAGCATTTGGAGAAAAGCAGAGGCTGGTTTACTGGACAACAGGGAGACACTAATTAATCTAGTTAGCGTTCTGGAAATGCTGACAGGCACTGGGGACCGCTCAGAGAAGTCAGCAGATGTGAAAGCCTGATATCTTTGGCTTGGATCTTGAGGAGGCTCAAATGTGTGCCACAGGGCTCTGCAGGTCTGCAGGCTGCCAGCGCTGACCGCCAGTGCTCGAAGGACTCAAAGGATGTGGCTTTGGCAGAAGTTACAGTGGCAGATGCATCTACATTTAACTTAGCTACTGGTATATTTAAAACTCAGCATACAATGTGCATCCATACTAGTGAACTGTGACCTACCTACCTGAAGAGCCTGATGAAAACCAATGAGTCCCTTTTGAAACTAAAATGGAGATGAACATCCAAAGGCTCAGAAGAGAAGATGCAGAGATGAGATGAGCAAAAGAGCAGTTAGGGATACACCTATCACAAGGCTAAGTCATTAAAATACATACAGGCTAGAATGCCCGAGTCACCGGCGGAAGGTTTTCTCTGTCCTTGTAGAGCATGAGATTCTCACTTCAGGAAAGTCTCAGTCAGTTTTATGTGTACATTTCATCTCAACTACTCCACCGCTGCCCTGCACAAGGAGCCCTGAGAAGGTTTCCCTCCTACCGATACCAGACACACTCGATGGACCTGTAATAACGGTGATTATTTATGACTAACATGGAAGACGCAGCAATGAGATGCGTGCAGAATTCTGAGAATAAGACAGGACTTTCAGTAAAATTAAACTCTCCATGACTACACATTCATTTTACAAGTATGTATTGGCCAAGCTTGAGCTGATGAATAAAGTACAATCCCTGGAAGAACCTGAACTGTCTACACCCCACTCTCCATCCACTGTCTACACCCAGTCTATCCACTGTCTACACCCCACTCTCCATCCACTGGCTACACCCCACCCTCTATCCGCTGGCTACATCTCTAACTGCTGAACTAGCATAGAGACCTCAGCAGCGCTGGGAAGCCCTAAGTACATACTTTATACAGTCACGGAAGGGCTGGCCTGTTACCTGAAGATTGTGTGACTGCACAAAGTGTATCGTCCCAGCCACGACCAGGTCAAAGAATTTCTATGTAACCTTCCTTTTTCCTCCCTTCTCTATAAATCCCATGTCCTGAATAATTCGTGGCTCTGGCCTCTGCCTCAGAATCAGGTTCTTCTCTGGCACACAGGAATGGGAGTGATGTGTCTGTGGAGTTCCTGTGCCAACTGAGGCGTTGCTCCCCCATTACCCTTACAGATAGCACCCACATGGCAGTTCACAGCTGTCTATAACTCCAGTTTTAGCGGATCTGACAACCTCATGTGGACATACATGCAGGCAAAATATCAAAGCACATGAAATAAAAACAAATCATTAAACAGAGTAAAGTTTGGACTTTCTTTTGGTTTAAAAGCATTGCTAACACTTCAGGCTGAACAGAAATTAACGTTACAGGGGAAATACCTAAACTACAGGGAGGCAGTCTGAACCACAGAGACCTACAGTGGCGTGCCTTCTTAGCCTTCTATAACATAAACCTGATGTTTTTGGTCGCATAGTCATTTCATGTTAATATATTGTCGAGAGTCTCAAATGCTTTTGTCTGGATACCGACCAGCAGATGTTTCTACAAATGATCCAACAGGAAGGAGAAAGACCGTGTTAACAGACACTTTAGCTGGAAGCTCTCCACAGACTGGAGAAGCGATGAGGGTAATATGGGAAGGTCTGCACAATTCTCAGAGGTGAGTGCCAACGGCAGTAAGAGAGACTAAACTGCTGGCCACACTCCCAGGAGAGGAGAGGCCTGCTTCTGGCCACAGTAATGAACAGCTACTAAACCGCTCTCAGCTCCTCTCAGCAACAAACCACTGGCCCCACCACGTGTGTTCTGGAAACTACCAACCAATGGCAGTCCTAGTTTCTAAAGTGGCCAGCTAGGAACTAATTCTTCCCAGGAATCCACAGTGCGATGCAACCAGACAATGACACCATCATCATCAAACTTTCGTGAATGACATCCAGCCACTCGGGCTCCACTTGTCCCTGAAGCCATGACTCTCTAGCACTCTACATAAGCCAGACACACCACTGCAAGGCCTGCTGACTATGTGGTAAAAGCTGACTTTTTAGCTCCCGATACCAAGTGACTGGCTCATCATCCTTGACAGCTGTTTGCTTAATGAGACAGGCCACTCTATGCGTCCAGGTGGCCCACAGCTCTTGGAACTCTCCCTGCCTTAGTTTCCGAAGTGCTGGGATTGCAGGAAGTACCACTGTGCCCCGCTGCTCTTGTGCTTTGTTACAACGTACACAGCACAGCTGAGAGTTTTGTGTGGCTATGTGGCTTTCCTCTAAGTTACATGTGAAATTCTCGCCATGGTCAGAGTACAGTAGGACCCTACGCTGAACATCTGGGGAGAGCTTCCTCAGCCTCTCTGGTTCTGCTTCGTTTTCATGGGGTCTGACAAGACTGAAAGGCAGCCCTTCCCCCATGCCTCCCCATCCTGGGATCCCGAGGGCTGCACCTCTACGAGATGTACAGTCACGTGACTTTCTGTGAGAGGCTAGACACACCCACCTAAACCACTTTTGAGAAACACACACTGAGGAAAGCACCTGGATAGTAAGATCCTTCACCTTAGCTACCAAAATAGCGGCCTCACACCACAGTATTTCAGAAAGGCAATTGGAAGACTCCTGCAAAGAAATCCCAACAGTTCACCTGCTTTCCCACCTATGGGGTCTCAAGGAAGATATTATTACAACTAATAGAAAAGTGAGGAAATACATAGTTCCTTCTGTCACAACATTTCCTTTTCTTCACAGGACCCCATCAACCCAAGCTAACCAAGCCAAAAACCAACCAAGAGACAAAGGGAGAACAGCCACGTGGAAAGAAAAAAGCAACAAGGTGTGGGGCACATACCTGCAATACCAGCAACCAGAAGGTGGTGGCAGAGGATCAAGAGTTCAAGGTCAACCTCAGCCACAGAGCAAGTTCAAGGACAGCTTGGTCTATACAAGACTCTATCTCTAAAAAACAACTAAGAAAATCTTTCCAATTAAAATCTGATAGATTTAAATCCCAAAGAACAAGGAGCTATGAAGACTTTGGATGAGAATATGAGCAAGCAGGCTGATACAAACTATGGTGGTCTGAGTAGGAATGGCCCCTGGAGACTCCTGTGTGTGAATAGCTGGCCCATAGGAAGTGACACAATTAGGAGGCACGGCCTCCCTTGAGTAGGTGTGGTCTTGTTGGAGGAGGTGTGGGCTTTGAGGTCTTGTAAGCTCAAGTCTGGCCAGTGTGCCAGTGTCCTTGCTGCCTGCAGATAAAGATGTAGAACTCTCAGCTCTGTCTCCTGTACCACGTCTGCCTGCATGCTGCCATGCTTCCCATCACGATGTTAATGCACTAAACCTCGGAAACTGTGAGCTAGGCCCAGTTAAAGGTTCTCCTTTATACGAGTTGCTGTGGTCATGGGGTCTCTTCGTGGCAATAAAACCCAAATGAAGATACAACCCCCTGGCTGCTTGGCTCTTTCCCTTGAAGCGCCATGTTAGAGTACAAGCTATGGGTCCATCATTTAATAAGAGGCTATGTATCAGCTATTCAACTATTACAGCGACCACGCAAGGAAGATGAAGTGTGCTTATTCTGCGCTCAGAGACAGCATCTCCCCCACGGATTAATAACTTCCCGAGACTAAACTAATTTACTTTGTGGGTGGCTGTCCTGAGGTTCCAAGTGTGGCCATGCAGTCACTACAGTGCTTCGACTCCAAGAGGAGTTTCAGGATGGTGGCGGGGACTCCGTGCCAGTTCCATGGCCCCGACCCCCACTGCCACTCAGTGACTCGCCACTCCAATACTCTGCAGCTACTGATGCAGATGTAAGTGAGCCCTGAGAACTAAGACACACCAGTGTTCCTAAGGTAAGTATGAGGAGGCCACTGTCCAGAGTGCCAGCCTAAGCACAGTCTACTGCAGTTCTTAATATGTCCCGTAAGTCTTGTGTAGTACCCGCTATGCGGGTACACTAGTGAGCCATTTTTCAAAACAAAGTGACTGCTACTGCCCTTACTACTATGCTCAAGGGACCTTTGAGACACAGTAAGTGGTCAATTACCTTCTCCTCAAGTCCAGCTTTGCAGCCTTCATTGGTAAGGATTTAAGCCAATGACACAAGAAGCTGCATCTGGAGGCACCCACCTTTAATTCCAGCACTCAGGAGGCAGAGGCAGGCGAATCTGAGGCTAGCCAGGTCTACACTGCACACTCCTGGGCAGCCTCTAATAAAGAGACCCGGTCTCAGAAGCGGGAGAGGCACAGAAGCACACTCTAAGAGTGAAATCTGAGTGAAAGACACTATTAAGAGAGTGTCTTTCTCTTCCAGAAGGACCTGAATTCAAACCTCAGCACCCACATCTGGCAGCTCACAACTGCCTGTAACTACAACTCCAGGGGAGCCAATGTCTCAGGCCTCTACAGACAGACAGACAGACAGACACACATACACACACACACATATGCACCTTAAATCTTTTTTTAAACTGAAATGTTTTGTAAATAATCTGAGAAAAATTACTTCTATTTTCGTCAGTTTACAGGGAAGAATGTGGGAAAATACACTGCAGAGATGCGGACACAAGCGGCATGTGTGCCTGTGAGCCACAGGGGAGAGTGCGCACGGGAACCTGCCCTAGAAACAGCTGGCCAGACCAAACCTGTCTGCTTCTCTCAGGGCTGAGAAGAGGAGCAAACATAAATGGCAATAAATGGCCATCTCCCGCACAATTCCAGTTCACAGCACCGAAAGCTCTGGGGTAAATGCCTGTCTGTCAGCAGGGAGAAAGATGATCCCAGAGAAGCGGCTGCTTTTTCTTCTGTTCCTGGAAACGCCTCACACAGCAGCATTTATACCACAGAACACGTGTGTGTTCAGAGAATCAAACCACAAGTCCTTCAACAGTGCTTGAACTCACCGCTCTGGGACGTAAAAGCCACCGGGACATGGATCAAATCAAATGAAGATTTAGTGAATGAAAAAAAAATTAAAAATATTAATAGTGGCTTTAAAAATAAGAAGACTAGAAAGCATTATACAGATGTTTAAAAGTTTCCATTAAGCTGTAAAGATTAGGTTGTTGTAAAAATCTACTCCAGCCTCCCTCACTTGGCAGTTAAGACCTTTCCACATCAGGCAACCTGCCTTATGACCTCATCTCACCTCCTCCGCCCTCACGTTCTGTATAGGACTTTCCTTTCCTGGCACAGTTCTGTGCTTTCTCACTGTGTATTCAGCAATCTAGAATCCCACATTACGCCACTCTCTAATAGAAATATCTAAGCAAACTTTGAATGCTATGCTAATATGTTTGTTATTAAGTAATCACAAAGACAATGAAATATACTTTAAGCATACCAGGCATGCAGGAGTTTTAATTTTTTCTTTCTATGCTCACTGGATCTTTCCGCACTTTGAAAATCACTGTCTCATATCAAAGAACAAGTCTCCCGCAACAATGACGATGCACTGGAGTAGCCTTCCCTAGCCTCCTTCCTCCAGGACAAGTCCCCTAAGGGTCAAAAGCAAATGCCACCTCAGGCATTGTTTTAATTCCTCACTGTTTGGGGAACCAAGTCTAGGAAGTTAAACAAGAAGCCAGAGAGGGGAAGGTGGGGCAGCTGGAAACACTGAGGCTGGGTTTATGGCAAGAGATCCGAGGAAAAGAAGAATTAATACCAAGGAAAATAATGCACAAACAGAAAGATACAGCCAGAGCAAACTCTCTGCACTCCAATAAAAACAGTGTAACGGTCCTAAAGCCCTCACTTTATTTTAAAGCCAAAGTCAAAAAGGGGATAAACCATAAACTTGAAGTTTAGGCATGCTACTTTAAAATGTACAAATAACGGCAGAAAAACATAGCTAAAATATCTCTGAGAAACAGATCTAGGGACATAGAACTTTTGGTACTATTTCATTTTTAAAATGTGGGCATTTATTCTGGTGGCACACTTTTAAATGTTTTTCATTGCATATATTAATTAAATACATAACATGATGATATTTTCATAATGGACATAATATATTTTGATATTCACATGGACATCATACTTATTATCCTCTCCAAACTCCTTCCTCTCCCAAACCAGGATCCCTTCAAGTTTCATTTTTTGAGTTTGTCTGTGTGTGTGTGTCTGTGTGTGTGTGACAGAGAGAGAGAGAGCGCCAATTTTAGTTTCATTAAAGTTGTTTACAAGAGCATGGATAAGGGTTTGTTTACATAAAAGAAAACACCTAAAATTTAAAAATTAAAAGCCTTCTATACCACACAAAGAGAGAAATAGAGATTTAAAAAGGAAATAGATAATGAAACAGAGAACATTTAAAACTAAGTTTGATGCAAGTCTAGTAACCATATAAGAGTCCACGAAGAGCCAGAAACAGTGAACACTATTGTAACCCAGTACTCACATCAAAGGCCAGTGGATCTCTAGTTTGAGGCCAGTGTAGGTTACATTTGAGTTTGAGGCCAGCTTACGTTACATATGAAGAAAGAAGAAGAAGGAAGAAGAAGGAGAAGGAGGAGAAAAAGGAGGAGAAGAAGGAGGAGGAGAGGGAGGAAGAAGGAAGAAGAAGAAAAGAAAATTCATCAAAAAAAATATTTAAAGAAGGCTTCCCTAGAATTAAAGAACATGAGCTTTTGAACTGATAAGTCAAATTAAGGAGACAAAATATACCCATACCAGAGTTTATCAGTATATAATTTAAAAACTACCAACATGCCAACGAGAAAAAGAGAAGTAAAAGGCACAACTCTTGAAACAAAAAGTGCGGATGGAGTAGGAAGGACAGCCCTGTGGGTAAAGCGTGTGGCCTGCAAGTGTGGGTGTCCACCGGCAGGACCCATGTGAGGCTGGGTGCAGAGAGGCACATCTGGATCGCAGAACTCCTGCAGCAGCAGGATGGGAGGCAGAGGCCTGAGAACCCCAGAGCCTCACCAGACAGCCAGTCTGCAAACTTGGTGGCAAACAAGAGACCACCTCAAACAAGCTGGAAGGTAAGCAGCAGCATTCAAGGCTATCCTCTGACCTACACACACACACAGTAACACACACACACACACAATAACACACATGCACCTGCACTCTGTCACATAGACCCATGTGAAAATAAACAAAGATAAAAGAACAAGTTCGTATAATAGATTCAGGAGTCAGATGGCACCAATTCTCACCGGCAATCTGAGCATAGAAGGCAATAAGGCATACCTTAAAATTCCAAAAGAGAAGTATCAGTCAACCCATTAATGAAAAAGTAGGGTGCAACAGCAGGCACAGGCCCAAAGGACTTCCTTTCCCTGCTTCAAGAACCTCTTGGAAGATGTGTCCTCCAGAACAGGATAACCAACAAAGGATGCTGTGAAACCCAGGCAATCCAAACGCTCTGTGTACCAGGAGTGTCCCGGCTTACTGGGTTTTAGATCAAGTCAATGCAAAGGCTCTCCAGTACACAGCGTAGTTACCATCCCGGAAGTCAGCAGAGGCCTTTACCCTCTTACCTGGAGCACAGCAGCAAACAGGTACACCACGACAAAGATAACGGTCAGAGAGGTGTGGCCGCTCTTCATCAGGTGGATCGTGTAGAGGAAGATCAAGTGGCCCGGCACGACCAGGAGCAGCAGAACCTGGGCAGACTTGTTGTTCACTCCTGCAACATGAAGTGCGGGCACATTAGAAATCGCATTGGAAGGCTGCAGCTGGGGTGCAGCTCAGCGAAGGTGGCCTGCTTGTTTGGCAGTCACAAGGCTCAAGCCCCAGCATGGATGGAAAAAAAGTGAATGTCTACACCGGGCGGGCGCAGCAGCACGTCTGTGATCCCAGCCCTGCAGAAGCTGAGGCAGGAGCACCTCAAGGTTAAAGCCAGCCCGGCCAAATGTGAGACCCTATCTCAGAAAAACAAGATGGCAGCTCACAGCAGCCATCAGTTCAACTGCTAAGAATAAAGCTTAGTTATTTGCAATTCATTTATATCTTGGAAATTCCCCTATTAGGTCTAATTATAATATCAAATAAAAGATGGTTGATTAAAAACTTATTTTGGAGAACATTAGTATTTATTGTAAAAATAAGAAAAATGCAAAACCCGGAATGTTGATTTTATGTCTTTTACTATCCTGTCACTAATATTACAAGGAGGGGCTGGAGATGCTCAGAGGTTAACAGCACTGACTGCTCCTTCAGAGGACCAGGGTTCGATTCCTAGGACCCATGTGGTGGCTTCACAACCTTCTCTCCTCTAGTTTCAGGGGATCTGATGCCCTCTTCCAGCCTCCAAGAGCACCAGGCATGCAAGTGTGCACAGACACACTTGTAGGCACACACCCATGCACACAAAATAATAAAAAATAATGATTAATAATGTAATGGTAGTCACATATCTGTTTACATAAGCAGCATGCTGCTCCCTGTCACTGGGTTGTGTCCTAATGTCCTGTTTCAGAGCAAAAGGAGCAATACAGTGGGGAAAAAAGTCCATCTGTCCTAAATGGGGGGTGAGTTTTGTGACTATGCATACAGCTCCTCCTTCTTTCTTTCTTTCTTTCTTTCTTTCTTGTTTTTTGTTTTGTTTTGTTTTGTATAAGACAGGGTTTTTCTGTATAGCCTTGGCTGTCCTGGATTCACCTTGTAGACCAGGCTGGCCCTGAACTCACAGAGCTGCAGCTGCCTCTGCCTCCCAGAGCATTACAAGGGTGTGCCACTGCACCCAGCCTAGCTCCTGTTTCTTAACTGACAAGATATCCCAGAGACAGAAATATAAAGTGCAAATATCATGAAGACGCTCGGCCACTGCACACAGGGACTCATGAGGCCTTTACTCCCTGATATTAGATGAGCACAACATTCACAAGTTCAACAAATTTTGCCTGCCCCAGATCTTGGTGGGCAGCAGTTCCTGACAATATACACGCAACACACACACACACACACACACACACACACACACACACATACACACACACACACTTACCTGAACCAAAAAACGTCCTAAACGGGTAGGAACAACTTTTGGGCTCTTCGGGTAGTTCTCCAGGGATGCTATGCAAATGGAGGTAGGTAGAAATCCTGCTGGCCTGAATGGCCACCAAATTGCCACCAATACCTGAAACATTGGGAAAACAAACAAGCAGGTCACCCTTACATTTAAACAACTTCCCGGGTCCCACCAGAGCAAGCCCCTTCCTGCCACCTTCTAGGCCAAAGACACAAAACCTTCTTCTGAAATGTTAGTTTCTTTGATGTTGAGCTAGATAACCCATAAGATCACTATTATAGAAAACACCACCATTATTTTCAAATCTGACTAGCTGTCTGACGTGAAAGTAGACTGGAATAGGTAATTTAAAAAAAAAAAATCATTCTTGGAGATCCAAGATGGCTGCCACGAGAGAACACTGTGTCTGAGGAGTAGGAGAGCAGAAACAACGCAGCGACCAGGAGACTGAACTCTGGGACCTAAAACGCCAGCATTGTGATTCCAGGTGAGCGGAACTCCTACGGTGAGAAAATCAAGTGGGAAAACCCTAGGGACACCCAGTTATTACCTGGAGAAATTTCCCCAGTGACCAGCGGCGCACAGCTCTGATCGGAATGAGCAGCAGCGCTGGGCGCCCGCACCTGCCATTATAGACTGGATCACACAGTCTCGAGGAACCGGGTGCCGTTTTCACTGAACTGCACCCTGCGAGCGCACACTGCACCCGGGTTCTGCTTCGACCCGCTGGTGTGCGGCGGGCACGAACCGATCATCGGAACCACCCAGACTGAGTGGATTGGGGGACCGTTTTGACCAGTCTGCACACTGCGGTGGCGCCCGCGGAACGCTTCCGCCAGCAAAATCTCAGTCAGTGTGTGAGTCCGCCAGCGGATCTGGGAGGAACCCGACTTCTGCCTGAACCCACGGGTGTGGAGCGGGCGTGAACCGATCGCCGCAACCACCCCAAACTGAGTGGATTGGGGGAATGTTTTGACCAGTCCGCACACTGTGGGGGCGCTCGCCTAATGCTTCCGCCAGCAAAAACTCAGTCAGTGTGTGAGCCCGCCGGCGGATCTGGGAGGAACCCGAGTTCTGTCTCAACCCACGGCTGAGAGGATCCTGGGACCATCGTGACCAGACCGCACACTGAGGGCGAAAACGGCACGCATCCGCCAGCAAAAACCCCAGTTCAGGTGTCTGTCCACGGGCCAGACAGAGAAGGCCTCTGGCACCATTTCAGACAGCCCTGCATACAGCGGATGCACACCAACCCAAACCCACTGTGTGTGCCCCAAATATCATCTCAGACCGTGGTGCACAGCCCCTGGCACAGAAGGAGGTGCCAAATCTCCATTCCAGG
>CM053766.1:83340042-83374283 GCA_028658305.1 Pachyuromys duprasi
TGGACTTGGAGGGGGCGGGGAGGAGGAAGATGAGGGAGGGAGTGGGAGGGTAGGAGGGACTGAGGGAGGGGGCTACGCCTGGGATTCAAAGTACCTAACCTGTGATTGAGATAAAAATAAATAAATTAAAAAAAAAATCATTCTTGCAACCTATTCACAAAACTAGGTAACAAGATATTCATGTTTGTCACCTTAACAAGAGAAAAAAATAAGCTAGATTTATTCAAAATGACAGGCTCGACACGTTCTCATCTTGCTAAAAGAGGATGAATTAGGAGCTGAATAAAATGACTCAGGAAAGTTCCACTTTCAACATAGAAACAGCCTCCGTGTGACCCGGGGGCCGAAGAGTTGAGGAAGAAAAGTTCCAAGCTGTGACCGGGCACTCGCAGAGTCAGTGAGGAGGACAACAGCCACAAAACACGAGGGGGAAGAAAGCAAAAGCAGATTCCAAATTGTCACACCCTACACATGGCCAGCACGCCCACTCTAGAAGCTGATGGTCTAGATACAAGGACCTTCCAAAAGCTTTCAAAAGGTGCCTCTGAGACAGACCGAGGGAGGGTCAGAGACCAGGAGCCAAACTCAAGGGACGCAATCTTAACCACTCCCAGACCTGGTGCCAAACAAATCCTCTGTGTGGTCCCCGGCAGAGCAGCTGCCACAGGAGGGAGGAATGTGCAGACGACTGCATGAGGCCTTCCAGCTCACGCCCAGCTCGGAGGTTTGAGGGCCAGCAGAGGGGAGAGAGAAACACCGACACCACGGCCCTCAGGACCAGGTGCAGGCACTGTGGAGACTAGGTAAGGTGGGAGAGCCCTTGCCCACGTGATGCAGGAGGGGAACGAAGCAGTACATTGACACTGGAAAGAGAAAGAGGGTCAACAATCACCTAACACCATCCACACTCAGCCACACCAAGAACACGCACACACACACACACACACACACACTATGAAGAAAGTGAAGATTACTGAAGGAACCACAGTCCAAGGGCTGCACTGACCTCTACACTAACAGAAGGAAAAAAACAGCTCATTTCTAGGCCCAAATAATATTTATCTTAGTCTCCAGTTGTCTTTTATATATACAATGTCAAACATTTAATAAACTCTACCAGATAGGAGTAAAAAGCAACAAAGAAAGCAGCCCTCTGTAGGAGTTAAGATGTCAGCAAAACCAGACCCAGAGATACCCAGGTGCTGAAACGATAGTTGTTGTTGTTATTATCATTATCATTTGAGACAGGGTCTCTTGTAGTTCAGGCTGGCCTTAGCTTGCTCTAACCTTGAACTCCTGACCCACCTCCCAAGTGCTGAGATTACAGGGCTAGGCTATCACGTCATGATTCTAAAATAACTATGACTGACACATTAAAGAATCCAGTGAGCAAAGTGTATAACATACTACAAAAAATGGGGTAGAGATGAGTCAAAATCCGAAGAAATCTATACCAGATAAACACAATGCTAAAGAAAGCTGAAGGAACAGCGAGGAAAGTGATACAGCAGAGAAGATTACTAAGAACACTTTGACACTCACTCCACCAGACACACTTTGCCAAGTACCCATGCCATTCACAAGCTGCAAGCTCCAAGACAAGTCTCGGTGAGTCTGAGCCGACTGAAACACAGAAAGGGGCCCTTGGGGCACACCTAGAAACCAGACACCTGGGACTCCCAGGTGTTAAAAGTAAACAGTATTCTTCTAAATAACCTAGGGGTCAAAGAAGAGATCACAGAGAGTGTGGAAAACATAGTCAACTTAATAAAAACAAAACATGCCAGGCACCCTGTGAGTAGGCCCTGAAGGCCACGTGAACACAGAGTGGTCCTTTGAAATCTGAGGCATTCCCTCTTTTGTACACAAGAAAAGTCTTGTAGCAATGATGTCAAGCTCGCATTCTTAAAACTTCAAAAAGTTGTACAAAACATAGAGGGAAGAATGAAGAGTAAGCAGCAGAGTAAACATAAATAAAAGGAAACACAACAAAGAAATAAACCAGAAGCCTTTGAACAAATGAACAGAAGGAAAGAGACTCGTATTTCAACACCCAGAATAAAAGGACCAGTGCAGCAGCCCACGCCTGTAATCCACATGGGGAGACTGTGTGTGTGTGTGTGATTGACATGAGATTGAAGCCAGCCTGGGATAAAGCCAGGAAAGCAGACACCTAAGACTCCCAAGCGAGTCACAGTGAGTCCTGTGCCAGCCAGCCTTACAGACATGAGTAAATCAGCTGGAGAGGTGTAGCTCTAGGAGCACAAATTCTTCTGACACGGGACCTACAGGTGGCTCACTACCTTTTGTAACTCCAGCTCCAGGGAACAACGAAAACCTGCCCACCCCAACGCACATAACTATACATTACAAAAATAAAGCAGTCAAATATTGAGAACACAAGATTAAAGAGAATTCACCACCATTCTAGTGAGCAGACACACAGGAAAGATATTACAGAAATATCCTGAAATAACTTCCATTCTAAACTATTAACAAATCAATGTGTGATACATCAGAACCAAATTGGGCTTATCCAAGGAGTGAAAAACCAATTTAACATCTGGAAGTAAATTAACATAATTCATTAAAGAGTAAATGGAGGGGGAAAGTAACAGGATTGTAAGAATATGTGGGAAAAAAAAATGATACAATTCAACGGTCATGATTAAAAGCTCTCAGCAAAGCAAGAAGCTCTAACCTAAACCACATACAAGCTGGGACAGGATGGGACCCTTCAGATGGTCTCTCAAGCTTATTGTGTAACTTACTGTTTTACACTTAGGAGCTCTGGTCCTCACTCTCATCCTAAACACAAAGCCTAGTTCCAGGTGAATTAAAAACATAACGCAGAAGACAAAATTGCTAAGCTGTAGAAGGATAGTGATGTGGATGCTGTTACGGATTAGCTTGATGGGATGTGGATAAATGGAGAAAGACCATTTCTGGGTGTGGGTGGGAGGGTGTTTCTCCGAGAGATGAGCTCAGAAGACTGAGGTGAGCGGGGTCCATCCAATTGTCTGGCAGAGGGTAAAGGACCTCTCTCCCAAAGCCTGGCCATCCTCCTGTCAGAGCTCCTGCCACAGGGGCCCCAGGGCTCTGAAGCCTCTGCCTCTCACAGCCATGTACCACCACTGGCTTCCCCAGTTCCAAGGTTAACAGTGAGGTTCACTGTAAGTGGCCTTTTGACCGGCCTTTCAGCCTCCCCAATTGCATGGGCCAGTTTCTCCAGTAAATCAATTAACCTCTCTCTCCTCCCCTTCTTTCTCCCTCTCTTCTCTCCTTCTCTCCCTCTCTCTACCCCACACTCTCATTCTCTGGACAATCCTAATACACATGGAAAGAATTTGCTTAACAAAACTGTACGACATAAAGGGAATGTTTATAAAATGTAAAACTTTGGCTCACCAGAAAACACTTTCGGCAAAGAGGGAAAACAAGCTAGAGTGGAGAAAGTTTTATGTAGATGTGTGCAAAGACATGTAACTATCAATAGAAAAAAGGACAAGGGATTTAGCTTACCAAAGAAGTTAATCAAGGGGCTGGAGAGAGGGCTCACTGGCTAAGAGAGCTTGCCACCTGAGGACCCAAGTTCTTAACCCAGCATCCAGTAAAGGCTGGGCATATGCCTACAAGTCCTGTGGGAACTTGGTAGGAGGGAGTCCATTGGGACCTGCTGGCCGCTGCACAGCTCCAGGTTCAGTGAGGGACCTCATCACAAGGGGAAAGGTGGACAGGATGCGTAGAGAAAGGTAGAGCAGGATGCCTGACATCCTCCTGTGGTCTCTGCACATGCGTGTGGGCACCATCACATGCACACAGACACACTCTTTCACACACGGAAGAAGTTAACCCAAATCAACAGTAAACAGGAGAGACCCAGTCCCACTGTGTACTGAAGAAATACAAACAGAAGCAAAGAAAGTATTTCACACCGACCGGGACAAGCAGAAAAACAACATTCTGCATACATACACTTGCTGACATGGAGCTCGACACGCTGACACAAAACTCTCAAAAAATGTGAGCTGGGGTTGGAGGGGTAGCCTGGTGGGAGAGTGCTTGCAGTAAGAGCAGAGGACCTCAGCTCCCCAACACTGAAAAAAAAATGCAAGATTGTTACAATCCCTGTAGAAAACTCTTGGGAACTATGTAACAAAAGTGATGTGCGTGCCCTACAACCTAGCAATTTGGCCATTTTACTCTTCCATACTTAGTAAAGGGGAGGGGCGGCTCATGTGTGCCAATTGGAAAAATGAGCTCGGAAAGAAATATGAAATAAAAAGAACTGGAAAGCTTTTCCTTTTAAAAGCTTTTAGATTTTTTTAAGATATAGTTATTATTTTATGCAGATGTGTACATAAGCCTGTGTGTGCAAGTGCAGCAAATGTCCATGAGGTCAAGAGAGTACCTTCAGAATTCCTGCAGCTAGAGTTAGACAGTTGTGGGTCCTCTGGAAGAGCAGCAAATGCTCCTAACATCTCTCTAGGCCTGGAAACCTTTTTTTTTTTTTTTTTAAGAGTTATTCATTATTTATACAACATTCTGCTTGTACACCAGATCTTACTATAGATGGTTATGAGCCACCATATGGTTGCCGGGAATTGAACTCAGGACCTTTGGAAGAACAGCAAGTATTCTTAACCTCTGAGCCATCACTCCAGCCCCTCTGGAAACCTTTTTTAATGCAAAAGAAGGCTTTTCACTTTAAGCGGAGCTGAGGGGGGTGGTGCAGTCTGGAGAGTGAGGTAGGAGGATTACCGGAACCCAGAACCAACTGGAGCAGCATGGGCATTTTAACCAACAAATGAGACATAAAGGTGGTTCCCACTGGTGGGTCACCAGGGGCTGCTGTGTGACACACTGCAATGGTTAAGTCCAATGTAGTTGTCTTTCTTAAATAGTTATCGTATTAACATTAGATACTAAAATCATAAACATTAAAAATGAGTTATCTAGATTTTGAACAACAATGTGCATGTTACTTGTCTTCATCCGTCTTTACAGTGTGGCGGGGCTTCCCACTCTGACTGGGACTCAGTCAGTACCTTACCCCACCGCTCTCCCCAGCCTTTGGTAACACCATTCTATGGTCAGAGTCTAGGAAGTTAACTTTTCAGAGTCATCTGACTGGTATCCTACAGGACTAGTCTTTCTGTGTTTGGCTTGTTTCATTCAACACAATAATTGCATTTCAGTCATGCTGTCTCGGGGTAGGGGGGCCAGGCTTAATGCTCTTCTATCCCTGAGCACTATATCACTGTATGTTTGAAACACATTTTCTTTATTCATTCATCCACTGACATACTTAAAGTGCTCCCATCCCTTAGCTATTGTGAACAGTGTGTCAGTAAACGGGAGGTGCAAATGTCTCTGACTTATTGATTTCACTACCTTTGGATGTGTACCCAGCAGTGGGATTGCTGTGCCATGTGGTCATGTTAACTCTTTGATGACCCTTTATACTGTTTTCCTTAGTGACAGTTCAATACCATACAAGGGTTCCTTTCTTCCCACACCTTGCCACTGCTTTTTTTTTTTTTTTGTCTTTCTGATAATAGCCAAATAGGTTACTGTGATTTTGGTTTGTGTATCCCTGATTGGGCCTGCGGGCCATTTGCACATCTTTTGAGAAATGTCTATTTAGTTCTACTGCTAGGGTTGGAATGCTAGCATCAATTCCCCAGGACTCTACCTGAATGGAGGTGAATAGTTACACATCATCGTTTAAGGATGGGGGCACTTGTTGAACTTGTTGTTAGATTTCTTCTTACATCATTGCCCAGAATGTCATTCTGTAGTGGGTAACTATTACAGGAGGAGATTTTTGGATGCAAGGAGTAAAAACCATTCCAAGTGGATGTTTGAACCTGGTACTAAGAATTAGCAGCTGAGGTCTCTGCTGTAGATTGTCAGTATGATGGTTTAAATGAGAATGGCCCCCATAGGATCAATGTTTGAATACTTGGTCCCCAGTTGGTGGAACTGTTTGGGAAGGATTTGGGGGTGTGGCCTTTTGTTGGAGGAGGTGAGTCACTGGGGGTTAACTTTTGAGTTTTCAGAAGCCCATGCCATCTCTCTCTCTCTCTGGAACACTGTCTCATGGTTGTCATGTCAACCTGTAAGTGCTAAGCCTGTAAGTTCTATCACCATGCCTGACTGTCTATCCCCATGCTCCCCACCAGGATTCACCCTCTGAAACTGTAAACATGGCCCCAATTAAGCAATTTCTTTTATAAGTTGCCTTGGTCATGCTGCTTTGTCATAAAAACAGAAAAGTAACTAAGATAAGCACCCACTATGAATCCCAGTGTTCCAAACCAGTGAGACTGCTGTTCTCCCTCTGATAGGGTTGTGGGCTGTTGCTGGAAGGTGGATTCTTTCCTGGGCAATTTAGGAAATGACTTGGAGGAATCAGCAGCTGGTAATTCAGCCTGGAGGCGGCTAGTATTAGCAGCTTCTGGCTCTAAGAAGTGGGCCTGGGAATATTTAAGATTACGTTCAAAATGACAAGCTTGGAGCCAGCTGCAATGGGGCAAAACTTTGATCTCAGCACCAAGGAGGCAGAGGCGCATGGCTCTCTGTGAGTTCCAGGCCAGCCAGAACAGAAAGACGCTGTCTCAAAAATCAAAAATAAATACAAGTTCGGTGACTGTAGGTCTGCCATCTAGTGAAATTCTGGTACTCAACACATTCTAATAAAGCTAATTTAGTGTGAAAGCAAGAATTTAATTAATCATAGAAAATACATAAATAGGAAAGCAAGCACAAAAAAAAGCATGAACTTGCCATTTTCCAGCAACGAAGATAATTTGTTGTTGTTACTGTTACCGGACTAAAACTAAAACTATTTGTTATACTTTAAAAGCTAAAAGTACTTTTAAGCTGAAGTTAGCTTCCCAGTTTCATCATCACATGTCATTTAGCAAGTAACAAATTTCACTGAAAGTAAAAGCTGGGTGTGGTAGTGCAGACCTGTAAGTACAGCAGTGGGGGGGGGTATGGAAGGAGAATTTTGAGTCTGGACACGTAGCAAGATCCTGTCTCAGGCTAAAACAATAAAAATGATGATTTAAAATGGTGCTGAGAGGACATGGGTAGATGGCTCCATGGCCAAGGGCTCGGACTGTCCTTGGCGGAGGACCTGAGCTGAGTTCCCAGCACTATGTCAGGTTGCAGTGGACCTGATACCTCCGGCTTCCGTGGGTACCTACTCTCACAAAAATCTTCCCCATACACATATAAGTAAAAATAAAGTAAGTTTAAAAAATAATAAAGAAAATGTCACTTAGAACTGATAAGATGGCTCAGAGCACAAAAGTAAAAACCTGCTAACTCCAGTCCAATCTCCAGACCCCAGAATGAAAAGGCAACAACCAACTTCTAAGCCTGTCTTCCTGCCTGCCCCGCCCCACAAATAATACTAAATTTTAAAATAAGTAAATTAATTCAGTTGATCATAAAAATATCAGGAAATGCACCGAACAGTGTTCCTGACACTCTTCTCAAGGAAACAAATATCTGTAAAATTATATTTAAAAGTCACACGGCCAGGTACAGTCACTAAGACAAATGAATGCAGAGCTCTGTTCCCTGCAGATGTCCGCCCCAGCTCCAGAGCAAAGGCCTGAACCCTGCCCCAGCTGCTCAGAGGGCTTCAGTGGCAGGGACCCCTCGGACACTTCCTTCATGTAATATAAACATAAGCACAATCTTTGCAAGGATATTGAAATGATTAGATGATGTACAAATCAAAGACACTCAACACTTATGAACATAATGATATGTTAATTGATATGTTAATTACTACCACCAACAAGCAATTTACACAAATAGCGAGTTCCTGACTCACTGCTTCCTACTGTAGGTATTTCACTTAGCATGAGGTAGAATTCAGCAGCTAGCAAGGAACTGTACTGCTTTCAGTTGATTTGGTGTCATAAAATTCAGTTCCCTGGTGACATAAAATTGGCAGGAAGACTGGCCAATTTCATGTCGATTCAAGCTAAAGTCATCTGGGAGGAGGGAATCTCCATGAAGAAAATGCCTCCATAAGATCCGGCAGACCTGTGAAGTATTTTCTTCAGGAGTGACCACTCAGGGAGAGCACAGTCCGCTGGGGTGGCGTCACCCCTGGGCTCTGTAAGACAGCTGGCTGAGCAGGCCAGGGGGAGCGAACAGCGAGAGCGCCCCCATGGCCTCTGCAGCAGCTCCTGCCTCCAGGAGCCTCCTGTTTGAGCTTCTGCCTTGACTTCCCTCAGTAATAGGCTACCACCTGGAAGTATAAACTGAAATAAACAATTTTCTCCCCAGGCTGCCTTGGTATGTTGTTCCGTTACAGCAATAGAAACCCTAACTACGACAGACACAGCCTTACTGTGAACTCCTGGCTGACCTAGAACTATTTAAACCAGGCTGGCCTCAGCCTCACAGAGACTGACCTGCCTCTGCCTTCAGAGTGCTTGGACTACTGGCCCGTACCACCACACCCACCCTGGTATTCATACCAAGTTAAAACGTAGAGTTTCTTATGTGTGTTCATGTGCAGGTGTGTACGTGTGTGTGCACGTTTACCACAATGCACATGGAGGCCAAAGAAGAACCTCAGGGGCTGGAGGGATGGCTCAGAAGTTAAGAGCACTGGCTGCTCTTCCAGAGGTTCTGAGTTCAATTCCCAGCACTCACATGGTGACTCACAACTATCTATAATGTGATCTGGTGCCCTCGTCTGCCATGCAGGTGTACATATAGATACAGGACTCATATACATAAGTACATAAATACATCTTTAAAAAAAGAACCTCCGGTGTTTGGAAAGGGTCTCTTTCTTGTCATCATCTTGTAACTGTGGACTCTAGGCTAGCTGGCTACAAGCTTCCAGGAATTCTCTTGTCCTAGCTATAGGAGTGCCAAGGTGCCTACCTTTTATATGGGTTTGGGGACAAGTGGAATTTAGGTCTTCAGTGTGACACCCACTGAGCCATCACCCCAGCCCCGGCTTAATGACTTTTCTATTAAAAGCTTTTGACAACTATGTTTTTAAGTCTGGAGTTTTCTAATCAGAGCTCATTTCTGAAATTAAACAATGAGAGCAGAGCACCCTGTAATTAGCATGACTTGTACATCCGCTGACACTAACTACATAAGGCCCAGTAACTCATTCTCCTGAGAGTGAGTTCATGTGTCCCAGCAACTGAAAGAGGAAGAGCATTTGTCCCACAGGACTGAAGCAATGTTGCAGAGATTCTGGGGAAGCAGAAAGGAAGAAACTGATTTAAATGGGCCCTTGTAGTCATCCATGGACTTCTGCTCACAGCCTCTCAACATGCAAAAGAATCCAACAGTATGATTTTACGGAACACAAATCAAAAGACTGCAGGTAACATTTCTCAGCACCAGCTAGGAATACACTGCAGTTTGTTTTCCGTCTTCTTCACTCTGGGGACTTTCTCAGGGTGATGTTCCATCTGGTGTTTTATTAGACATGAGAGGCTTCAGTACAGATATAGACAGCATGCACCATTACGGTTGAGCCAATCTACCATAGCTGCGATTTCCCTGAGATTGAGCTATTAATGATCACTTGTAGCTCTCTCTGACAGCCACAGATGCCCTGGTGAACTCTACAGAAACACCGTTTATCACTTTTGTGCTACCATATGCTGCCGGCCGACATGTGCAATCAGTCATCTCAAAGCCTTCCTCAGTCGACTTCGCTAGTGCTGCGTCTCCAGACGAAGGGAAGCAACATGACGAGTGAGGAAACTAACAGGTGATGGCCTCTCATTCCTGCCAGAGTCGCTGTCATACTCTGAATTACTGAAAAACTACTACCTTGCAACAGCTTTCTTTCATGTCAAAGAATGCTTTCTTGTTGCTGTTTCAGGCACTGTTGCTTTTAAGAACTTGTTATTAATATAGCTTTTGAAGGGTTTAAATTCTACAGACACTAACTACATTATTAAAGGTGGCAGAAGGCATCTAAAGATAGTCTCATAAAAATTAAAAACATCAGTAGACACAGCTTGTCAATAGCGAGCAAGACTCCTCAGTACCCACAGGACCTAATTTTAGGTATACTGTGCTACAGTGAGCTTACGAATAGTACAATTATGCTAAGAGGAAATTATCAGTAGGCTCATCTAGGGACTCTCTTAAAATTCTTTGTCTCAAGTAAACGTTTCACACTGACACCATAGATTATATCCCAGATTCTGCCAAGAATTCTTTTTGCACATTCTCAATGGGACCCAATACAAAAGTTCATTCTTTCAAAAGAAAAATATGCTCTTAACTCACTTGGCAAGAGATCCAGCACCTTCCATATGTGCTAGGTATTTCAGCCCACCCCCCAAGTTCTCCTGCAAGACCACCCTTGGGGCAAGACTCCCCTCAGAGCTCACATGCAGTAATCACTCTGTAGTTTAAAGAAATGCACGGGATGGAGACACGCCCTGTAGGTTCAGTTTTTCAAATGTAGACGAAGCCCCTTTAATCAAGATGAGGGCGTGAACATTTCACCAAGGTGCCTTTAACCCCTCTCCCATCTACCACCCTTTACTGTTTTCTTATGAATACACTGTGTATAAGCTGGCTAATGACCGACCTCTGTATTTTCTACCCTAGCTTATGCTTTTTTAATGAGGGCAAAAATAGGGTCAGGAATACTGTATTCCTTTAATGTATAAAGTATACACATATTGTACACATTCATTAAGGTGTAACAAATATATACTCTCTATACATGTATAACCATGTGATAAGTATATATGATTATATATGCACTAGGTATGTAAATAAGGAATATAATGGATATATAAGGAATCTGTAATGTTATTATTAACATAGCTATCTTTAGGAGTTTAAATGGCTCTTTCAGAAAGCTATTTTTTTAAAACGGCTTAAAAAAACACTGCCCTATGTTAGAACGTCCCACTCAGGAGTTCTAAATGAGTTACAGGTATGTTGAAACAACCCTGTCAATTCTTAGAATGGTCACAAGTGTGCGAACCATCTAGCACATCCAGTGTGCCATCCCAACACCGTGCTTTCTTCTGTATGCACCCGGATGTGAAAAAAGGCTGAGAAACGCCGTGCCAGGGAAGGAAGCCTGTTTGCTGGACTTGGGGCAGGTGAGGCTGTCAGCCCACATCCGTCCATCTTAATCCTCCTCACGCCGCCCCTCAGCCCTGGTTCCACCAGCCTTTCAGGGACCCTGTTCTCAATGCTGAAGCAAGGTATGGCCTGTCTTTCCAAGGCTGCCTGGAAAGGATTTCTATTCACGGTCTTCATGCCTCCTTGTTCCCCTCCCTCCTGCGCTCCTCAGCTGCCCTTCTCCATCATCCCTTTCCCTGCCGCTAGTAACTCTGCCCAGCAACGCTCACCTCAAGATAAGGTCCTCATTTAGACCCTCCCCTAATCCTCTTTCCACTGCCAACAACTTCATAATTTAAAGAGTATTTTTCAGGTGCTGCTCCCAAGGTTTTAAAAACTCTAATAGTTAATAAATAAAACACACTTATAGGGAGAGGCAGAGGCAGGCAGATCTCTGTGAGTTCAAGGCCAGCCTGGTCTACAGAGTGAGTGCCAGGATACTTTGGGTAATTACTCAGAGAGACCCTGTCCTGAAAAGAACAACAAAACAATGGAAGACATTTATAAGCAAATGTAGACAGGGGGCATCAGGCCTGTGCCCCTGCTGTGTTTAAGGGGAGCGCCTCCGCCCCTGCAGTGCCCCAGCCTTCCCTCCCACCTCCTTCCTTCTCCACCACAGCGGCCTTAGCATTTCCCAAACAACACACCACTTAGCTTTTCATGCTTTTAGGCTTTATATGAAGGAGAGAACACCATCCCTGGGATTATATCACACCCCAGGATTCACACTCATTCGCTTTCACTGTTAACAACACTCTACTGAAAGACTAAGCCTCCGCTTATATAGCCTGCTGCTAACCACTCTGCACTCCTGCATGACCCCTTCACCACCAAATCAATGGTTGCTCCCTTTCTCCTAAGGAGGGATACCTAGTTCAACTCCTCTTTCCTCATTGTTATGCATTTATCTGTGGGTAGGGTGAGAGGGCAGCTGGCAGGAGCCTGCTCTCTCCTTCCACAATGTGGTTCTGGGCACTGAACTAGCCGCCAGCAGGGGTGGCAGGCACCTCTCCCTGCTGAGCCCACCTTGCAGGCCCTCTACTCTTTCTTCGGTCTGCAAGTAAATCACTCTTGAATCTTTAACTCTTTCATTTAACGTCTAAAGAGGCCTCGCCTAAATACTCCTATCTGAAGAGGTTGAGAAGCAGAGCATACAGAAGAGCTGAGAAATCAACATTAAGTCAGTTTCTTTAGGTGTAAGTAGGGGAGATTATTAAAGAAGGAAAGAAACGTTGCTAACATTGCTGAAAGTTTTATAGAAACAGAAGGAGCCATTTTTCTACTTTTGCCTCCTCTAAAGTCTATGAATTTGTTCTATATTCTAACTTGTGTTATCTAACTGATAATTTGCTCTGATTCAGTGACATGTAGTTTGGAGCAAAATGAAATTTACTCCTTAACATTTATTCATTCAACAACTGCCCAACCTGTGGGCCTGTGGGCATTGTTCAGAGTCACTGAAAACAGACACTCTTTCACAATTAGCACATGCTGCAGGACAATTGCTGGACGAGTAGCAGGGAAGTACAGGAGAGAGAGCAGCAGCCCTGCTAAGCACATGCCTTGGGGACTAGGTGTCGCTGTGACGTGTCTGAATATACACACGTGCGCTGTAGCACATGAAGGAGAATGGGAACAAGCACAAAGGCGTGACACAAACAGCGATGCGCCTGACAGACAGCACAAGCAACTCAGCAAGGGAGACTTTAATGTGGACGGGGGTGGGGGGTGGGCTGGGGGGTGAGAGTGGCAGTTTTGGGTCCTCCGGGCCCAGTGTGTTGGGCTGAGTAACCGATGCCTTGTCCCCCAGCCAACAACAACAGCAACACTCTGACCTTCCCACAATGTGGAACTCAGTCTTGGTGGAATATTCAGCCACAAATGAAAAATCTGTATCCAACCCTTCCCCAAACTTAGGGAACTACTTTGGAAAAGTAGGCAGGGGGATTGCAAGAACCAGAAAACCAAGGGTTCAGACCAAAACAATGTCTTCTGGATATGACAGCATGCTGTGCTCACGAACTCACAGTAGCTGTGGTTGCCAGCATAAGGTCCACATAACCCAGTCAAAATTTTTGCATGGAGTGGGAAGTGGCTCCTGGGCCTCTAACCCTAAGGTACTTTGCAGAGTAAGGACTTCTGGCATAGGAAAACCGGTTTTCTTTAAGAGTGTGGTTCCTGGTAAACCATGTTCCAGTGGATGCCCACATCCTAACACAAATTATAAGCGGTAGGTTGTTTTTAAAAAGAAAGACTAGCTACAATGTCCCCCTCTGGGGCCTGGCAAGGCTGTTCCTCCCTCAGATGGGAGGGAGGTCAAAGAGCCAGCCATTGAGTTCATGTCAGAGACAGTCCCTAACTAAGGAACCCACTTGGATACTGAGCTGCAATGGACTACATCTGAGCAGGGGTTCTAGGTTATATCCATTCATGGTCCTTGGTTGGTGAGACAGTCTCAGAAAAGACCCCTGGGCCCAAATATATTTGGTCTTTGTGGTGCTCCCCTCCTCTCCAGGTCTTACTAACCCCCCCTTCTTTCATCTGATTCCCTGCACTCTGCCCAAGGTTTGGTTACGAGTCTCAGCATCTGCTTTGATACACTGCTAAGTAGAGTCTTTCAGAGGCCCTCTGTGGTAGGTTCCTGTCCTGTTCCTTGTTTTCTCCTATTTCCAATGTCCATCCCATTTGTCTTTCTAAGTGAGGATTGATCATCTTACCCCGGGTCCTCCTTCTTGTTTATCTTCTTTAGGTGTACAGATTTCAGTATGTTTATCCTATCTTGTAGGTCTAGTATCCACTTATAAGTGAGTATATACCATGTGTGTCTTTCTGCTTCTGGGATACCTACTCAGGATGATCTTTTCTAGATCCCACTATTTGCCTTCAAATTTCATGTTTTCCTTGTTTTTAATTGCTGAGTAGTATTCCATTGTGTAAAAGTACCACAATTTCTGCATCCATTCCTTCATTGATGGACATCTGGGTCTGTTGAGGACATCTGGGTTCCTTCCCCATCATTGGACTTAGAGAGGGGCAGGGAGGAGATGAGGGAGGGAAGGTGAAATTGGGAGGGAGTAAGGGGGGGCTACAGCTGGGATACAAAGTAAATAAACTGTAATTAACATAAAAAATAATAAAAATTTTAAAAAAGAAATAAAACTTTTGGGAAATGAGTTATTTCTATATTCAGCCAACTTTTAAGACCACCACTTCTAGTTTTTAATTTCTCTAAAATGTTCATGTTTGCCTTGTATTTGAAGTGACTATATACAATACATAAAAATCAAATATTTAAAATTTGAACTTTTAAATATTTAAAAAGAAAGAAAGAAAAAAGCATGAAGTCTGGAGGGTAGAAATGGGGAGTGGGTTCTGGAAGTAGTTAGGAGAGCAGTGGGGACTGGAAATGATCAAAATTGTGTGTGATCAAAGAATTAACACAATATATATAAATAAGTAGAGTGTGGGTTAAGGATAAACCTCAGTGACAGAGTGATTTCCTCCAGCCCAGGCCCTGGGCTCAGCCTCCAGATCCACTAATAAGTAAGTAAATACATAAACAAACAACATATAGCCCCAAAGTCAGCAGGGTTCGTCAAGCATGGTCTTGGTTAGAAGGAAGGTTAGATACTTCTAACACTTCCAGCAGAAGTACCAAACAGAGAGAGCCACAGAAGTCATCAACACAGGAATGGATTACAATATCCAAGTCAAGAACTCTTCTCCATTCACGTTTACCAAATCTAATTGATCACGTCTCAAATCCTACTAACATCCTACAGAGCAAGTGTGACCAATGCATTTTAGAAAATGCTTTTAGTTCTGAGGCATGTAAACACTTAGTGATATTTTAGTCACATTAACACAGATAAGTGTTGCTTTAAACACATGCATCTGTGTATTGAATAAATCAGATAAATTAGTAGATGTATATTTTGAGAGGAGTAAAAACTACAGGCGTGGGAATTAAGCAGATCTGGCTTTAAATTTTGACTTACTATAATTAACTAGATATTTAATCTTAGAATAATTACTTCCATGAGGATAAAATTATAAAAACTTATAGTTACTTGACACTTAGGTAGATACATAGTAAAGATTAGATTATGAGAAGGGGAAAGAGAAACAGCATATCTCTTGCATATTTAGAAATCACTTAGTGGTTAAGAGCACTTGTTGCAGAGGACCCTGGTTCAAGTTCCAGCTCCCACATGGTGGTGTGCAAACATCTGACTCAAAACCCTCCTCTTCTGACCTGTGGGCACCAAGCACACACATGGTGCACAGACACACATGCAGGCAAAACATTCACACATCTAATGAATAAATGAATAAATCTAGTAAATGAATAAATGAATTAATCTAGTAAAACTGTTTTAAATGCAATTCAGTTTAGAAGTTGTATTTCTTTGAGAATATGGAATCTTTTCTACCATTGTTTCTAAAGGAAGAATTTAACATGAGCTCATTGTGATATCCATCTGAGAGGATTACCTGTTGATATAACAAAAAGGACTTAGCAACATGTGGTGATGCTCTAAACTGGCTTATGTATAAGGTGAGGCAACTGAAAGATTCAAAAAGTTGCCCAGCAAGGTGGAGCACGCCTGTAATCCCAGCCCTCAGGGAGGCAGAGGCGGAACTCTGCAGTTTGAGGCCAGCCTGGTCTACAAAGTGAGTCTAGGACAGCCAAGGCTACACAGAGAAACCCTGTCTTAAAAAAAAGATTCAAGAAAGTCTTACAAATAAAGGGTCATTTCCATTGAAGGTACCTATGATGATATTGAATACAACTCCATCTGATAATACACTAAGGAGTTTGTTGATTAATGTTTATTGTGGGGGTTGGGCATAGGAGGAAGGAAAAGCTATTCCGGTAGTGAAAACTAGGATCTTAGTAAGGACAGTATGACATTCTAGAAAGCATGGTAGTAGTTTGGTACTTCTTAAAGGATCCTTGAGTCCAACAGTGTACCAAGGGTTTTGGGAGATAGTGACACAAACCCAGGAAGAAGACCATCTTCTCACTGACAGGACACAAACAGTGTTATGGAATTCTAGCATTTTAGTGACAATTTGCATTGAGCAGGCAATAACTCAGGAAAGGTTACTTTGTTATTCCAATGGGATGGCCCCAGAGCAAGTGACATGCCATTGTATACACAACTGAACAAGCAGGTCCTAAGATGGGGCAATGGGCTTCTGATCATGTTCAGTCAAAGACAGGAAGAACCAGAGGAATTGGATGGCTCCATGACTTTCAGGATGAACAACAGGAGGGGTATGGTGACATCAGATAGCTGGGAGAGAGACTCATAAGGAGGCCTGTCCTTGACATTCTAAAGGCAGACAAAATTACAGTAGTCAGATGAAATTTTAAGTGTAAAATTAGACTTCTTCAGAACATGTCATTGTATAACTTTTTATGTGAATATAGAAAGTTAATTCTTTAAAAAAACTAATATATGCTAAATGCATAGTATGCCAGGGTAGAATTACTTTTAAATTATTTTAACCTAGGCTATACTAAAGTCCAAGGTAATGATCACCACTCCCGAAACCAGTAGAGATCGATTAAATTGTCGTGTTAAGTGTAATTCATACAAAACCTGATAATATTTTTACATGATTTTAATGTATGCATTATAATTATTTGATATAATGATTATAATTTCTATCTTATAGGCAAGGAAATTAGGAGGCAGAGTTTGCAGGCATCAACAAAGTAGCAAATCTTAGTGGACAGAATAAATTTAGACAATGACGAAATCTGGCTATTTTTGCTTCTTCCAAGAAAATCGACAGAAGCAAATATTAGACCAGCAGGTGAGATGAGGAGCTGGAGAAGTAGCCCAGTGGTTAAGAGCCTGTGGCACTGCTGCGGAGGACATGAGCTCACTCACCATCACCATCACCATCAGGCAGGTAATAGCCACTTCTAGAAAGCGCCAGGGGAATCCGTGTCTGTGGCCTCTGCTGCGACCTGCGCTCACACGCACATACCCACACCCATATACTCATAATTAAAATTTAAAAATCTTTTTAACAAAAGCTGGATGTGGCAGTGCAAGCCGTTAATCTCGGCACTCAGGAGGAAGAGGCCAGCCAGGGCTTAAGCAAAAGCAGAAACCACCAGGTAAACACATGGGAAAGGACAGCTAAGAGCTGAAATACTGTATTGTGTTATATTAGCCTTAAAAGTTAGGTCTGGGGCCTGGAGAGATGACTCAGTGGTTAAGAGCACTGGCTGCTCTTCCAGAGGACCCAGGTTCAATTCCCAGCACCCACGACTGCCACCCTTACACAGATCTGACATTCTCACACAGATATACATGCAGGCAAAACACCAATACACATGAAATAAAAATAAATAATTTTTTATGTTAGGTATGTCTGTAAAGCCAACATGTAACAAAACTTACTGAGAAACAGTTCTTTCCCAAAAAGTGTTTGTCCCTGAGAGCAGGGAAGATAATATCCACTCTGAGTTACATCTTGAGTTTGAAGAAAGAAATGGATGGAGTAGAAAGACATGTAAATGTGTCTTAAGAGTGATGTCACCACAAAGCAGGACCTTCAAGTCTTACCATTGATAACTGGTGTGTAAACAACAATCCCAACCAAGTTAGGGTCGGATACAGTAGTGTCCAGAATAAGGCCCCCAATGCTGAAAGAAAGAAAATCACACATTAGGGCAGAGGAATGAGAAAGGATCTCAAGTTCCTCTTACCTTCAGATACCTCCACTTTGGATAATTCAAAGTTTGTACAATGTAAAAATCAGGCCTCAGGAAAAAAAAAAAGAATATTCAAAGTAGAAACCAATGTTAACAGTAAGAATCTGGAAATAAAGCATGGCTGGGGGGCAGGAGAGGTGAGGACTGGCTGCATCAGCACAGAGCCTGACTTCAGAGGTCCGCACCCACAGAAAAGTCAGGTAAGGGGAGGGGCCTGTAAACTGCAGGGGTGGGGGGGGGAAGGCACAGAAGGATCTCGGGGGTTGCTCTCTGGCCTCCCCAGGTCCATATCTGGACACATACAGATGGCACACACTGCATCATAAACAGATAACAAACACCTTAACCATCAGTTATAAGTGTGTTAGTTTGGGGGGGGGTATTTATTTATTTTTATTCACCTTTTTCCCTCACTGGAGAACAGGAATTTGTTACCCTAGACTTACAGCAATTCTCCTGCCTCAGCCTGTTAAGTACTGGGATTATGGGGATGTATCACAATTCCCAAATTATACATATGTTCAGTCCACTGAACTACCTAGAAAGACCTGCAAGGCATCATTGACTATTTCTAGGGCTTAAAACAATGGGATTAATGGTTCCTTCATAGTCTTCTGCACATAGTATTTTTTGTTTGTTTTGTTTTGAGACACGGTGTCTTAATACAGCTTTTGGTGGCCTGGAGCTTCCTAATAGACCAGGCTAGCCTCAACCTCCAAAAGCTATACCTGCCTCAGCCTCTCAGATGCTGAGACCATATTATATCTTTGAAGCAGGAAGGCATGAAAGGGTGGTTTCTATTGTGCTAAAACTAGATGGATTACAACCATATCCCACAGAGAGCTGCAGCAACAGAAAGAGCTGAGCTTGAGAAGTCTGAGAAATAGATGGTAGTTTTAATGTAACACAGTGACAAGCCATACCCTTTCAGTATCTCAATGGAACTCAGAGGCTTATTTAAGTCTCTGAAGCCTTTATTAGCTGGTTACCATTAGGCTGTGGTGTATAAGGCACTGCCAGTCCCAACACCATAGGAACCTGTTGCCCAAATCATCTACCTACATCAAAATGAGCCATATGCTGTCATAGGACGGATTGGATAGTTCAAACAGCAGAGCAAAAGCTATGACATCACTTGACAGGCGTCCCTAGCCCCATTCGCAGACCCTTCGTGCACTAGGAATTAGATGGGGTTTGCTTTGTTTTTATTGTTTTGTTTTTTTGTTGTTGTTTTTTTTTGTTTTTGAGACAGGGCTTTTCTGTGTAGCCTTGGCTGTCCTAGAATCATTTTGTAGACCAGGCTGGCCTTGAACTCACAGAGATCCACCTGCCTCTGCCTCTCCGAGTACCAGGATCACAGGCGTGCGCCATCATGGCTGCCTGCATCTGTTTCTAAGTAGCAAGCCTATATGCTGGCCCTCAGTGTCAGTGCCACATATACAATCTGTCTCCAGTGAAGGCCACCTGTGGCACATGAAGATGCACCCCACAAGCCCCTTCTATCTGCAACCTGTCAGTCATGCTGAGCCCTTCTCAAGACACCAAACGTAGGAAGCAGCCACTAATCAATTCCACAAAGCTGCTTTTTAATTCTTAGAGATACTTTCCTTATCCTCTCTGGCCCCTACATGCGCAGCTGGTCTTCGGACCATAAGCCCAGCTGTTGCCCTCTACCTCATCACAGCTCTTCTACACTGGATTTGATCTCTGTATTACCCAATCCAAATACCACATAAGACTCTCAGCTTACCACATTTAACAGGACATTCCTACTCTTTTCCAGATTACTGTTTTCATCAAATGTGCACTGAACATCCTCTTCCATAGGAACAAAAATGTAACAGTGCTATTCTGGAAGGCCGATATGCCATTTTGCAAGCCTACTAGGATTCACCTACCTGATGCCTCACTGTTTAGTATGTGCATGCCTACGCAGAACATGCCCCCTCCCCACGCCAGCACTCACCTGCTTATGACCATGGCTGTTATGACGGGCTCCCAGCCCGAGTGGAGCACTGTCCTGGTGGCTGGATGTTTGGCAGCTATTATGATCCAGATAGGTGTCAGAGCCAGGAAAAAGGCACAGACTAATGGAGAAATGTAATAATATGTCTCTAGAATAAAGAAAAAGAGACGCTCAACCCCTCTTACTTCCAATAACAAATCTAAACAATCAAAAAATTTTACCAGATTTACTGTCAAACATAGTAAGTGCCTTACAGTTTCTATATATATAAAATTTAGAACTGTAACTAAAACCCAGAGCCAAGTATGGTAGCCCACTCCCTACCCCAGCACTCAAGAGGCTAGAGCTAAACCACAAGTGAAAGGCCAGCCTGTGCCACACAGCAATCTGTTCTTTTAAAATATCAAATAATGTGACTGGAAGAAAATCACTAACTCCACAAATATTTATTATTTGTGCAGCCCACATGGGAAAAGCGAGGACAGCAGGGTGGACAACAGGAAGCAGGAGAGTCTCTTCCCTGACAGCTGCCAAGGCCTTGCTGTGCCTCTCGGTGCATGTCTGGGCCCCAATTATTCCTCCGGCTTCTACTTCTGCCTTCCCACTGACAGCATGCTTGGCTCCACACCATTTCACAGAAATGATGTGTGCTGCTTCTTTCTTTCTTTCTTTTTTCTTTCCTTTCTTTCTATTGTTTTTGGTTTTTTGTTTGTTTGTTTTTCAAGACTGAGTTTCTCTGTGTAGCCTTGGCTGTCCTGGAACTCACTCTGTAGACCAGGCTGGCCTTGAATTTACAGAGATCTGCCTGCCTCTGCCTCCCAAATGCTGGGATTAAAGGTGTGTGCCACCACTGCCCGGCTGGATCCAGGCCATTTCTAAACAAAATTTTACACATGCTCTCAGAAATGATGTGTGTGTATAAATTATCTTCTCACACCAGGCAAAAGTCACTGCAAGATCTGAAACAAACTCTCACGCTGCGGCCCCACACCTTGCTTTCTTACTAAGGGCCCAGAGAGTGAGGCTGGGAAAACATGAACTCACAGCACAGAGCAGGAGAGAAAACTAGCGGAGAAGACCGTGGGGCATGAATGGCAAGCATGTGCGCACAGGGAGAACTTGGCATGGACAGCCAAAGGAAAAAAGCCCATCAACCCTCCAAAGCCTGCACACACCCAGAATATACACTGAGAGCAGTCAGCGGAGACTCGAGAAAGGCCCAGGGAGGAAGAGGACACTGGCCAGGGCAAGGCCTAGTCTAGACTTACCCTACATAACCTGTACACACAACTCACACGGGCCTCACAAAGCTCAAGCTACGCCTCGGTTAACAGTCCACATTAGTAAAGTCCAGCGCTGTGCATGGAGAAGGAACAGTGGATACTGAACTACAGTGAGCCCACTGTGCCAGCAGCCAATCAAAAGCAAAGCTGGGAACATTTGACTGTGTGAAAGTCTCTGAGATAGTCTTACTTTAGCTCAGCTGAGCACGGGGAAGCAGAAACAGGCACATCTCTGTGTGTCGAGGGCAGCCTGGTCTACAAAGCAAGTCCAGGGCTGCCAAGGCTACACAGAGAAACCTTGTCTCAACAAACAAACAAGTTAATTTTACTTCAGCTCACTTTCCCCACAAATCTTTTCAAGTGCCTAAAGTAATTTTTAACAAGTCTAGTAAATTAAATATATAAACAAGGCGAATTGCTTGGTCAAATGGTACACACACAACCACAGGTTCAAGGCCAGCCTGGGCCACAAAAGGACAACACAAAAGTAAACCTGAGGTAGGCTCATAGGAGGCTCAGAGTAAAGTACCTGCAGGCAAGCCTGATGCCTGCATTTGATCCCCTGACCCAGTGCAAGGGGAGGAAAGCTATCCACTGACTTCCACAGGAGCACTGTAGCACACCTACACACATACACTTCTGTCTACACACACACCTACATACATATACTGCTGCCCACAGACACAGACACACACACCTACATACACATACTCCTGCCCACAAATACACACACACACACACACACACACACATACACACATATATATATATATACACACTCCTGCCCACAGACACAAACATACACTAAGACACATATACACTTCTACCCACAGACACACACATAGACACATAAACCTACCTAGCCACATACATACATACATTCACTCCTGCCCAGACACACAGAGACAAACACAAATACAGACACACAGAAATACATACATACACTCCTGCCCACAAACACATACAAAGATACACATACAAACCTGCCCACAAACACACATGTACTCCTGCCCTGGACACACACACATCCCTGCATATATATACCCCTGCACACACACACACAGATACACATACACACATATGTGAAGTTTTAAAAAGGAAATCCAAAGGGCAGGAGAGATGGCCCCAGTGGTTAAGAGGACTGTTTAATTCCCAGCACCCACATGGCAGCTTACAATCCCCTGAAACTCCGGTTCTAGGGAATCTGATTCCCTCTTCTGGCCTCCATTACATTTCACACATGTGTGCCCAGACATACGCGCAGGCAAAACACATAATGCAATAAAATTTCTTAAAATGTAAAAGATGACAATTCTTAAAGTACAAATTTATATAGTATACACAGCTTTAGTTCTCTATTTAACAATCCCAAGAGTGAGAAAATAAACTTACAGGGTTGGTGTTACGCTGATGGGCTGAACTCCCAGCACATAAATGTGCAGAGCCTCTGGCATGAACTTAAACTAACTCTCTGAGCTTCAGTCACAGAGTCTTTACACTTTATGTTTCCCCGTGGTTGGAAATGGCCTATCTTTTATTTAAGTCATTAAATTATCCCTAAGGGGGTTTTATTTTGTTTTGTTTTGTTTTTCAGGACAGGGCTTCTCTGTGTAATCTGGCTGTGCACATGCACGCATGCCTGCATACCCTGACATATAAGTGAGCCTCAGAAGACAACTTGCAGGAGTTCGTTTTGTCCTTCCACTATGGGGTCAAATTCAGGCCACCAGGCTTGGCAGCAAGGGCCTGAGAAGCCATCACACTAGTCCTCTCCTTTACCTTCTTAAAGATGAAAAAGCACAAATTTATTGAAGGGATTCCAGGTGATCCTTGTAAACCAATTGGAAACATTCCTACCTCATAAAACACCTAAAGCTGCCAACAATGTCCAGAGCACAGAGGAGAAGCTAAAAGCATTGAAAGCACTGACCACCAAGAATGGCACTCTCCTGCAGGTCAGCTCACCTCAGCATCACATGCTCGGGGTCAGACAGGCTCTAACCATATTATCCTCAGGGACATCTGAAGTTGAGAAAAACACTCCCTACCCCCAACCCTCACTTATGCCCTGGTCTCAAAGATGAGGGGAAAAAATTAAAAATAATGAGTATCCCATGTGGAGCCAAAAAATGTTAAACCAAGTTACCACATAAGCAAAACTGCTGTAGCTAGATGTCTCTCAAGAGCACTGAAGACATCAATTTTCATATAAAAACTCGTTAGGTGAATGTTCACTGCAGCATTATCTGCAGGAGTGCAAAAGTGGAGACGGCCTAAGTGTTCATCAACTGGTTAATGGAGGAAACACAGTATATCCATCCAACAGAGTGCCTCTCCATGTTCTCATTCTATCCTGGGCTTCTGTGAAAATACAGGCGAACCCTGAAAGCACTGTGCTAAGTGAAAGAAGTCAGGCATCCAAGCTGACATATTATGAATCCATTGCATGAAATATCCAAAAGAAGCAAACCCAACCAGACAGAGAAGAGGAACGTGCTCACATACACTAGGCTTCTTTGGGGATGGTGAAAGTTCCCGGAATCGGAACATGGTGAAGCCTGGGGATCTTACTAAAAAACTGCTGAGCGGCTTACATAAGAGGGTGGCATGGTATATGTTACTTGATTTTCAAAGGCTTTAATAAAAAATTGGAAAGACACAAAAAAAATGAGAAACAATGCAGCAATGAGGATATAATGCCAATGCTGGGTGAGGCTGAGGCTATATAAGGAGGCTTTCAGGGCTCTTTTTATGTTTACAGCTCTTCTGCACATAAAAAAAAAATACCACCAAGTAAGTTTCTTAAGCATTAAAAAGTAGGAAAATCATCATGAAGCCAAAACTTCCTAACGACTTACTGTAATTGTTTTCTATTTCAATTTGGTGTTTAATTGATGTCATAAAAATTAAAGAATTACTTTTAGAAAACCATTAATGACACAATTAGCAAAAGAAAATGGTCAATTAAAAGCCAAACACAAATGTCTGCATCATATGAAAGTATAAGATAATGCTCCTTTTCTAAATGAAACATGTTTAGTAGATCCTGGTTAGAATCATATTATATATTCAAACACTAATACATCATTTAGCATTGTGGTAAGCTCGATATTGACCCTCACAGATACCCTGAAACTGTGGATGTCACCAGAAATGATGAAGTCAAAGGTTTTGACACGAGAGGGCTGTGTGGATGATTTGCGTGAATCCTAAGTGTGAACACTGACATCCTTGTAAGGAGACAGGGGAAAGCGGCGCGAACAGAAAGAGCAGCACAAACAGTGAACACCAGCAGCTTCCAGACAGAAAGAGTGGGAACTAGGCTCTCCTGAGCTCCCAGAAGCAGCTGGTGCTGCCAAACACCTTGGTATCTGTCCTACTTGACTCATTCTGGGTGTCTAGCCTCTAGAACTAGAAAATACAACTGAACTGTTTCGAGCCACCAAATTTTTGCTAATCTGGCAAACTGTTCCACAACTGAAAACTAGAACACATGAAATTTTGGAGCTTTTACACCCACAGGAGTTCACACATGTAGTACTTATCCTGTGCTGGAATAAACTACAGAAAAGTAGATATTCACAAAGTAAAGTACTCTGATTCCGCTGACCTGTGGAATACAACTTCACTTCAGTGGTCCCACCGAATGTAAAGCTGGCAGCATTTTCCAGTACTCCTATATCACTTCACAGATGGCATTCATCCTCAACTAAATTCCTCTCTGGAGTGACAAATTTTATATACTAGCTATTTCTGTGAGACCAACACAGTAACACACACTATACACTTGTTCCCAAAAGACCACATTAAAAACTGTCACACTTTCTTGGAGAACTAACACTTCTAAAAAAAACACTCAAGATGGCCCATTGCTTTAAATTGAATCACTCAAGTACAATGGTAGTCAAGGTAAACTTGGACTCTTCATGGCAACACATCAAGTTGCTGAGACTATAGAACACGCCATGAACAGCTAGAGGGTGTCTCACCACTCTCAAGAGGTTGAAATAGCTGGGTCCCGAGGCAGGGATGTTTCAAATTTTCTGAGAAAGCACCCGATTGATTTCCATAGTGGTGGTACAAGTGTGTACTCCCATCAGCAATGGAGGAGGGTTCCTCTTTCTCTACAACCTTGATAGCATGGGCTGTCACTTGAGTTTTTGATCTTAGCCATTCTGATGGGTGTAAGATGGATTCTCAGAGTCATTTTGATTTGCATTTCCCTGGTGACTAAGGACATTTAAGTTCTTCTCAACCATTTCATATTCCTTTGTTGAGAATTCCTGTTTACCATTTTTAATTGGATTATTTATTTGGTTTGTTGGTGTTTAATTTCTTGAGTTCTTTATATATTCTGGATATTAGCCCTCTGTCTAATGTAGGGTTGGTGAAGACCTTTTCCCAGTCTGTAGGCTGTAGTTCTGTTCTATTGACAGTGTCCTTTGCTTTACAGAAGCTTTTCAGTTTCATGAGGTCTCACTTATTGTTGCTTTTAGAGCCTATGCTGTTGGTGTTCTGTTCAGGAAGTTGTCTCCTGTACCAATGAGTTCAAAACTCTTCCCCACTTTTTCTTCTAATATATTTAGTGTGTCTGGTTTTATGTTGAGGTCTTTGATTCACTTGGACTTTAGTTTTGTGCAGGGTGATAAATGTGTATCTATTTGTATTTTTCTACATGTAGACATCCAGTTAGACCAGCACTATTTAAGATGCTGTCTTTTTTCCATTGTATGGTTTTGGCCTCTTTGGCATAAATCAAGTGTCCATAGGTTTATACCACTCCTGAGCATATATCCAAAAGATTCTCCATCATACAAGGGCATTTGCTCAGCTATGTTCATTGTGGCTTTATCTGTAATAGCAAAAAACTAGAAACAACCC
Organism: Pachyuromys duprasi; assembly: GCA_028658305.1. Classification (NCBI taxonomy): domain Eukaryota; kingdom Metazoa; phylum Chordata; class Mammalia; order Rodentia; family Muridae; genus Pachyuromys; species Pachyuromys duprasi. Next base: position 83,366,063 of record CM053766.1, read on the forward strand.
AGATGTCCCTCAACCAAAGACTGGATAAAGAAACTGTGATACATCAACACAATGGAATAATATTCAGCTATTAAAGAAAAGGACATCATAAAATTTGCAGGCAAATGGATGGATCTTGAAAAGATGATCCTGAGTAAGGTAACCCAGACCCAGAAAAACACTCATCGTATATACTCTCTTATAAGTGGATATTAGCCATATAGTACATGATAACCATACTACAGTCCACAGACCTAAAGAAGCCAAGTAACAAGGAGGACCCTAGGGAGAATGCTTAATTCTCAATCGGCAGGACAAATAGAATAGACACTGGAAGCGGCTGAAGAGAGGGAACAGGATGGGAGCCTACCACAGATGTGGAGATGAGAGGGGGCTATAATCAGAATGTGAGGTGAGTAAATTTTAAATTAATTTAAATTAAAAAAGAGGTTGAAATAGCTAGAGCCTATGGCTGCCACAGCTTTAACTAGGTGACCTAAAGAATGAACATTAATCCAATTTTGGTTCTGAGTTCTTGCCTAAAAAGAGAAAGCTTGTAGTTTTTAATCAATTTATCAATAAATGTTCATTCCCTTTCAATAGAAAGACTATCTGTCTTAATCAGCCCCCTTTTAAATGAACTTCTGCAGCAACCAGTGTTGGTGAAAATGTCCAGAAGATAAAAGATCTGTTACTGTCAGCTGCAGCCCTGGCAATCACTCTGCACACATAGTCCAACAATAAAACCTGCCACTGAACGTTCTGACCTAGAATTAAGGGGACATTTCCAACCTTCCGTTTATTTCTATAGCTAGTGTATATGGCATAGGGGTGGCCAAGGTAAGCTACAATTGTAGCAATGCTGGTAGGTGAGGTTACAGAAATGGCTGGTAGGTATGTCCTAGAATTCAACTTAAGCCCATCTTACACACAAGCAAGAAATGAAGAGGCTGCCCATCAGGGACATAGGTGACTGAAAATGACTGGTGGACTCAACAGAACATAGATTCCACTGTTCCCAACAGATCAGTAGGAAACTGTTAAAGAATCTCACAACTAACCCTACCTAGGGAGAAAAACACTAAGTGTTCTATTCTCCCGTGCCTTCAACCCAGAATAGCAGCAGGCCGTCCGCTCTGTATCTTAATAGCCCAGCAGGTGAAGCCCCGCCACCGCCCTGACTTACCCCACCTCAAAACATGCATGCCCAGTGAAAAACTGGCAATTAGATCTGGGTGTTTTGTTTTTTGAAGACAGGGTCTCACTACATATTCCCAGCAGAATAGAATTTACTCTGTAGACCAAGCTGACTTCAAACTCACAGAGATCCACCTGCTTCTGCCTCAGTAGGGCTGGGATTAGAGGTGTGAGCCACCATGCCTAGAATGACAATTAGATCTTACTCAAATCTTCTGCTGTTTGCTTAGATGCCTGCTCTACCCAGAACTCAAAATGTTATCATGGCTTTATCCTCTAGAATAGAAGTTCTCCTTGAGTCTTTCAGCCTCAAGAACACCCTGAAGATAAAGTTGCTTAAACCTGTAAACTGTTAGATGTAAACATTCTCTTCAAATGAAAGAAAAACATAGCTTCTCATGTACAAAGGTAAGTCCCTCTTATAGATCTATCAATAGCCATAACCTTGTTTTATGCTTTGATTTGCACCATTGCCTTTTCTTTTCCTTGCTGTTAGTTTAATGCATAATTAGTCACTACAACCGTATACTATTTTCCATTTGACATGCTCCACTATGAATTCCCTCTGGGGGCGGCTCTCTATATTCTGCCATACTATATGTATATAATTTCTGGTAGATTCTTTTGTACAGTCCAAGGGGTTTTACTCTTAAGCCCAGGGATTAAGCAATACAATATTATCAAAATAATTTACATTCTAAGAGACTGGAAGTTTTGCTGGACCTCACAGCCAGAATTAATAATACACCTTGATGTCACTTTAGACTTAACAGTGCTGTCCTACTGTATACTCAGCCTGTTTGATCTGCTTTTAAGAAAACAATGCAACAATAAACCTTAGTTACCTTAGATTTCCCATGTAATCAACCCAAGCTAATGGACAACTATAATCTTAAATTATGTACTCTTCCATGCCCCTGACTAAAAAATAATGCATGTGTGCTATGATAATCATTTGTGGAAACAAACAGTCTTATAAAATGAATATACACCATAAATGTCAACTATAATATATGGACATTGTTTGCTAAACAATGATGTCTGTAATACTGCTGTATTGTATTGTATTGTATTGTATTGTATTGTATTGTATTGTATTGATAATATTGTATTGTATTGAGTCAGTCACTTAATCTTTTATAAAACCCTGTTAAATATTTATGTGAAATACCCCTCATTCCTTTTCCACTGAACAACTTTCTGTGTTATTCAGTAAAAGAGAGAGCAAAGTCCCTTTTTAGGGACTAGTCTTATGTCAGCTAGTCTTATGTCAGCTTGACACACAAACTAGAGTTATCTGAAAGGAGGAAGCACCAATTGAGAAAACGCTTCCAAAAGATGAGTTACTGTAGGCAAGCCTGTAGGGCATTTTCTTAATTAGCAATTGATGCAAAGAGGGCTCAGCCTATTATGGGTGGGACCATCCCTGGGCTGGTGGTCCTGGATTCTATAAGAAAGCAGGGTGAGCAAATCATGAGGAGCAAGCCAGTAAGCAGCACCCCTCCATGGCCTCTGAATCAGCTCCTGCCTCCAGGCTCCTGCCTGCCTGCCCTATTTGAGTTCCTGTCCTGACTTCCTCTGATAGGCAGCAATACAGGAATGTACATAAAGCCTGTCCTCCCAACCTGCTTTTTGATCATGGTGTTTTATCACACAACGCCACATACTCAGACAGACACACCTGGGCAGACATACTCAGAAACAGACACAGTCACATAGGAGAGATAAAAAAAACAGACAGCAGGCAGGCACAGATTCAATACAACAGAGAGAGGGCAGAAGACACAGCGAGAGCAAAGTAGAGAATGTCAATCTGACCTTACTCTTAATTAAATGGCACCACGGGGAAATGCTTTTCTTTCTTTCCTTAATGAGACACCGACACATTATTGGTGTCTTAGAATTTACTAGTAGTGTGCTCAAACCAATCACAAGAAGTTAAATGAATCATCCTACAAAAAAAGTAAAGTAAGCCTATCCTTGATAGGCTTTCAGCAGCATGAGAGAGACAGAACCTCTGTGGATGTTAAAGAGGAGACGTGGGCTGGGGAGATGGCTCGGCAGGTAAGCTGGCCACTAAGCCTAATGACCCGAGTTCGATTCCTAGAACCCACAGAGTGGAAGGGAGAGAACCAAAGCCCACACGTGTCCTCTCACCTCCACATGCATGCCATGGTGCACAATACTCACTTCCCCCACCCAAATAAATGAATAAAGAAATGAACAAATGAATAAACAAATAAATGGGAGTAGCAGAATACTGAAACTAGGGCAATGTGTCCTCAGTCCTGCTATTCAACTTTCCATTTCAAATTTTGCCTCAAGTTTTAATGACTTATCAGGGTTGTCAGGTGCATGATAATTTTTTGTGCTATTTTTGTACTAATTTTGGGATTAGATAACCAATTCTGCTGCTGTGTGTTTACTGTTTATGCATCTTAGCATCCTGAGTCTTTACATCTCCTTTCCCAGAGCACCATCTAGTGAAGTTTCTCTATGTCTCCATGCTCGGGCCTTCTCACACCTCCCTGAGACAAGACACAGCAAACCTTTCAGTCCATGGATTGAGAAGTGCAGAGGTTACAAAAGCATATTTTGGCTTCAGAAACCCTTAAGGTTAAGGAACCGAGGTCCCAGAGGGAGAACCTAAGGTAGGCTAGGGAAGCAGAGAAAATAAAGGAGTATGGGAAGGGAAAGAAGCCACTGAGCCCCCAGTCTGGTTAATACTTCTCCAGCTCAGGGCCAAGAACCTCAGCACAATAGCCAAACTTTGCTGTGAAGACTGTCTGCACAGAGACACTATTCCTTTTTACAGGGATGTTTCAATATGAGTGCTAAAATGCAGTGACCCATGCTGAAGGCCAAGCTGACCTGTGACCTCAATCCCACCCCTTTCCCAGGTATAAGGTCTCTGAAAATCTCACGAACACCATCATCAGGTCCTTCAGTTAAAACCCATTCATTCCCTTCATACAGAAGGCATGTCTTCCACCCTCGTGGCCTGTGGCTTTGCATTATCAGCCTGTACTCCTATCTCACACACCTCAGAAATGGACCTCTCCCTACGGTCTCCTCAGAAACCCTTTCAATCTAGAAGCCAGACTCCTACCACTATTAAAAACACTTCCGCCAACTCTCTTGAGAAGCCCAGATCCACGTAGAAACTGTCATTTTCCTACATGCTTTCTCTCCCTGCATGCCAAAACGTACATCTATGTGAAAACCTTTTCTTGATAAGCTCCAACTCTGCTTTAAGAAATGTGAAAACAAGAAAAAAGAAACGGCAACAACCATTGTTCAAGTTATTCCGGTTGCTGGCTCAGTGATGGCTCCTCAGAGCTTTCAAAGATCAGTGAGCATGTGGTGACTTTGCCTTTGACTTTGCCAAAGCCTTTGCATTTCCCCTGGAAATAACTCAAAAGCACACCACAATCATATACACCAGTGCTTACACTACCATAGCTCCTGTTCTGAATGACATCTTCCTAGCCCTGCATTGCCACGTTTACTTTTCTGAGGTGATACTCTTCCCCAGAACTCTCTAACCCCAAGTCCTCATACCAAGGAAGCTTTTCTTACAAACAGTCAAATTACTGCACATTTCCCATGCCACGGTAATCCACAGGGCCACTGGAATAAATACTAACGTCTTTACTAAATCATTTTCAAAAGGAATAATGTACTTTCTGAAAACGGAATTTATTCAATACCTAATATGTAAATGGCACCAAGTGTACTGCAAAAAATTAAAATTAAATTTTAAAAAACCCAGTACTGCCAAGAACTCTGTATTTTCAGACAGGCAGTAGGGTACACAGGTAGTACCCTAGTTATTGCCCACCTCACTGACGTCTTCCTGAAGTGAACTAAATCAGTTTAAAAAAAAAAGAGGAAAAAGAATATTGTATTTATATGAAAAGCTATAATCACTGACCAAATGCACAGAAGCCTCAATAAAGCGACATAACAACTCAGATAAGCTCTGATGGACATATGGATGGGTGGGTGGGTGGATTTATTCACCGGGTCTCATCATGAAGCAAAGTTGGCCTCCAGCTTGCCATGTAACCCAGCTGGATTTGAACTCAAGACCTCTTGACTCAGTTTTCTCAGTGTTAGGATTACAAGCACATATCACCTTGTCTAATGCAGATACATCTTTATTGGCATAAAGGAATGCAACTGAGCTTTGTCTACTGACTCACATTCTGAAACCTTCATCCAGTTCTCAGTTCTAAAACCCTTTTTGTGGAATCTTCAGAGTTTATTCTTTTCCATACGTAGGTCATCTACAGAAAGAAACGATCACCTCCTTTTCAATCTAGATGCCTTTCATCCCTTTTTCATGTCTAACTGCTCGCCAGCCCTTAGTGTGATGCTGAGCGGAAGTGGCAAGAGTGGCCACTCCTGCCTTGCCTCATCACAGAGGCAAGGCCTTCAGTGACTGCTCCTGCCCTCCATCTTCACAGAGGCAAGGCCTTCAGTGACTGCTCCTGCCCTCCATCTTCACAGAGGCAATGCTTTTAGCCGATGGGGCTTTAACTCTGCACTCAGTTTACCGAGGAGGCAGCTTTGCCCATCAGAGCTACTGGCCAAGAGCTTTCTCAGGGTGTCTGGCATTGATATCGGGCCGAGCCGCTGGCCTCATGAAACAAGCTTGGACGAGTTCCCTTGGAATGCTTCCTGGAAGCATTTGTTGTCTGGGGTTTTTAATCTTTTAACATTTACCTGTGTGAATCTATTAGAGTTGTCGAGGCAGGGTCTCACTCTGTAGCGCAGGCTGGCTTCACACAGCAATCCTCTTTTCTTTTTAATTACTACTCCAGTGAACTTGTCTGGTCAGGTCTTATATTTCTTCCAGATTCAATCTCAGTGGGTATGTGTTTACCGAAATGTATCCATCCCCCAGAGGCTAAGGTTTTGGCATGTAATTCTTCATAATTGCCTCTGTGATCCTTTCCATTCTGAGGTACTCATTACAACACCTGTGCTTTCCTTTCTGGTCTTATTTCGCTTCAAGTTTTCTCTCTTCTTAGTCTAGCTAAGATTCTGTCAAATTTCTTCATTATAAAAAAAGAAAACCCTTCATTTTGTTGACTTATTGTATAGCTTTCCGGGTGTATTTAATCATACTTACTTCCTTACTTCACTCTTCTCTTAACCCTGGGTTTGGTTTGCTCTTATTTCAGTTTCCTGCTGTGTATTAGACTGCTTGCCATCTTCTTTAATACAGGCATTTGTAGCTTTGTGTGTCCTCCTCAGAACTGCCTGCGCTACAACCTGCAGGCAGTGGCACACTGCTCCTATTCTCGTTGGCTTAAGGTGTTTAGTTTCCATTTTGAGGCTTGCTTGAGGTGTCCTGTTGAACTTGTGTATATTCATATATTTCCACTTTTCCCTCTGCCACTGCTTTCTAGTTTCACTTCACTGTGGTGACAAAGCTAGGAGATGGTGGTCACGTCCTCAATTTGCTAAGATTTGTCTCATGGCTTACTATGGGGTCTATTCTAGAAGATGATCTCTGCACACGAACGAATGCAGCCATTGGGTGGAACATTTTGTAGACTGTCAGGCTCACGTGGACAGTGCCCACTTCAAGTCCAGCATTCCTTTCCTGTGCTTCCGTCCGGATGGCCTGCCCACTGCTGAAAGAGGCTGAAATCGCACTGTTCCTGTATTGTTTCCCCACAGCCCTTCTAACCTGTTAACTTTTATACAATTAGGAGCGCTGACACTGGGCACGTACACACTCACCACTGTTGAGCCCTCTTCGTGAACTGGACCTGGGAACCTTTTCCTGCATCTAATCCTTCCAGCCTTTGTAGTGTGTCACCTGTATAGCCGGAGCTTACACCAAAAAGGCCCTCCTTCCCAACACTGCTCAGTGTTTCCAGTGTAGTTCAGAAACTTCGTTTCCTAGGCCCAGGCTTCTCAGCAACATGAATAGAATCTTGAAAATTAAATGTGCCTACTTCTAATCTTTGTATTCAGAATGAAATGCCAGGCACCTAACTGCTGAGCCTCTGAGGCCCCCTAGTGCTGACGCACAGTTCGGCAATCCAAACAATGACATTTCGGGACACCCGCACGCTGTTAATATAACTATGTAATTAACTGGTAGCCCATTTTAAAAGGAAATCCCTTGGGGCATCAATTACACTGATGAAATGAAAAGGATCTGTAACACTGCAACTTGAATGCTGCTAAGCCAACTTTCAGAAGACAAATGAAGGCCTAGAATATCCTAAACAATATTTAATAATACTGTCTTCTAAAAAGCACCAGAAACAAACAAAGTCATGTTGGATGTACTGGTTCACACCTATAATCCCAATACTCAGAAAGCTGATGTAGGATGAGCTTGCTTCAGAGCCAGCCTCAGACACATAGTGTGACCCTACCAAGATCCAGCCTCACTGCGGCACATCACTCAAAATATCGCAAGCTTTAGATGACAACATGTGTGATCCTGTTATATATTTATTTATTTGCTTACTTACTTACTTATTTAATCTGTATGGGTATTTTATCTGCAAGAATGTCTGTATACCACATGCATGCCTGGTACACAGGAGGCCAGAAGGGGCCATCAGATCATTTGTGACTGGTTGTGAGCTACCATGTGGTGCCGGGATTACAGGCATGTAATCATGCCCAGTTAATCTGTTGGTATTTCTATCCCTTAACAGTGCTGGGAAGAGACCTTTAATCCTCTTGTATGTCCTTTTCTCTTTTCCTCCCCTTAATGCAGGAGAAACTTCTCTAATTTCAAAGGTTAGTAACAGGGACACTGCGCAACCTGCTCAGGCTCTCACTGGCTTCCTACTGATGGCAATCCCAAGACAGGGTCTCATATTCTGATCCTAAACTCTCAGTTCTCCTGCCTTAGCTGCCCGAGGACTTTGATTATGAGTGTGTGCCATCACGCCTAGCTAGACAACCTCCCTTCCCCAGTACACTTAACAACCTGGTGTTACAGGGTGAGGACCACAGTTGCCCACTGTGGTCCTGTGAGCTGCCTGTGAGTTGGCGGGGGGGGGGGGGG